>CATNEN010000002.1:5075000-5675000 GCA_950097015.1 Macrostomum hystrix
CATCTTCCACCTCCTCAGCAATGACCTTCATGCTTCTATTCTTCTCCTGCTCAGCCAGTTCTTTCCACCGCTCCTTGTTGCTGCGCAGTGTTGCCATGGCAGCCCATTCTTCCGCTGCCGCCTCGGAGGTCGTTGATCTTCTTTCGTCTGGCAGAGGTGCCAGGAGCAGCTGCTTGACACCTTTCAGCAGCTGGGTTAAGGTCTGGAAGCTGGGCTCCACAATGTACTCGATGAAGCCTGCGGGAGATCGCATATTTTATTTTGAGGACCCAGCCTAACTGGCAATTGCGACATGAAATTCAAGAATGATGGCTCATGACAGAAGAGGACTTACTGGTGGGGTAATGACATCAGTTGGTAGGGGTAATGACATCAGTTGGTAGGGGTAATGACATCAGTTGGTA
Organism: Macrostomum hystrix; assembly: GCA_950097015.1. Taxonomy (NCBI): domain Eukaryota; kingdom Metazoa; phylum Platyhelminthes; family Macrostomidae; genus Macrostomum; species Macrostomum hystrix. The sequence continues at coordinate 5,075,405 of CATNEN010000002.1, forward strand.
GGGTAATGACAAATCAGTTGGTAGGGGTAATGACATCAGTTGGTAGGGTAATGACAAATCAGTTGGTAGGGGTAATGATAGATCAGTTGGTAGGGGTAATGACATCAGTTGGTAGGGTAATGACAAATCAGTTGGTAGGGTAATGATAGATCAGTTGGTAGGGGTAATGATAGATCAGTTGGTAGGGTAATGACAGATCAGTTTGTAGGGTAATGACATGAATTAGTAGCGGCATGTCATATTTTCGAGAGGTAGTTGATGCTTGTGTTAATTAAATCGACATTTCAGTGCCTGTAACCTACCTAGACTTTAGTATTTTAACTTTCAGAGGAAACTCGTTAGGCCAGGCCTAAGCCTGTGTGAGCCTTAAAAAAGCAGAACTCATTTATAGTGCATCCGCTGCTTTTGTCCCACTCTCCTGACAGAATCTCCCATATGTGCTCATCAGCTATGACTTTAATGCGACAGCCAATCCCTCGGGTTTTAGACTGTAGACTGTAGAAGCATGGCTTTAACAGTTGCGCAAGCTTTAGAGTTTGCCGCAAGTCGCAGGCAAATTATTGATTTACTTAGCTAAGGCTAAAGCTACTGCTCAGCCTCGCTCTAAACTAAAGCAGAGCCAGACATTGTGCCAGTCTGTAATTAACCAAGTTATTCCATGCACAGCAATGACCTGGAGTCTTTGTACTGTCCCAGATTCTGTTGCTATTTATAGAGGCCCATAGCTAGCTTAAATACTGAATTCCAAAATGAACTTTTAGACAGCCATAATAGAATCTGCTGTGATGAAAGCAGCCAGCCCACCCCTCACCAATTATAACATCACGAACTCGTTTGCTTTCTGCTCGGGAAATCGTCTCTTTCTCCTGATTTCTCTATTTCCTTTGACTTCATCCCACAGCAACGGTTAAAAACCTAAAAGTACATTTCTAATGCTTTGTACATTATTTAGCGGGGTAAATCATTCTGCTTGAGCTTAACGAATGACTGACTACTGACTGCTTTCCACTGATTCTTTAGTCCACCAGCCCTCAAAACTGCCCCTGATCCTTCAGTCCACCAGCCTTCCAAACCGCCCCCGATCATTCAATCCATCAGCGTTCCAAACCGCCCCTGATCCTTCAGTCCATCAGCCTTCAAAACTGCCCCTGATCCTTCAGTCCATCACCCTTCCAAACCGCCCCCGATCATTCAGTCCATCAGATTCAAAACTGCCCCTGATCCTTCAATCCATCAGCGTTCCAAACCGCCCCGATCATTCAGTCCATCAGCCTTCAAAACCTTCAGTCCATCAGCCTTCAAAACCTTCAGTCCATCAGCCTTCAAAAACATCAGTCCATCAGCCTTCAAAACCTTCAGTCCATCAGCCTTCAAAACCTTCAGTCCATCAGCCTTCAAAACCTTCAGTCCATCAGCCTTCAAAAACTTCAGTCCATCAGCATTCAAAACCTTCAGTCCATCAGCCTTCAAAACCTTCAGTCCATCAGCATTCAAAACATTCAGTCTATCAGCCTTCAAAACCTCAAGCGCATCAGCCATAGCAGTGGCTGGTTGATTTCAGTCCTTTTCGAGCAGAAATGTAAAAACTGGAAAAGTCCTTTTAAAAAGGAGCAAGTGAAGGTGGAGCGGCTTTGTGGGCTAAATGAAATGGACAGCTGGGCAGACAGACGGTCTCTGTGCGGCACGGCTCTCCGCTAAGCTAATTAATTCAATCGAAACGCTGCTCGCTAGATGTCTGGCTGCAAATCGAATGTACTCAAATTCTATTAGACAAGGTCGGCAGGCAAACTCGGGTGGGGATATGGGTCTCGAGAAACTCCCCGCCAGACCGTGAGAAATCCGCACCTGCTCTGGCGCGAGTGTTTTGTGGCCCAGCACAGCAACCCAGATAGGGGAGAATTGATCGACTGAAGGTGGGAATTTTCTCCCCAAAAGCGTGCTCAACAGTACAATGGTCGCTGGGAAGCAGATTACCCTGCCACAGCATTTTTGCGCGCGTGATTCAAACTACTGCGTTCGATTTCTAATTAATCCTCAAGGTAGTTTTGCCTTCAATCTCCCTTCAATGGCTGGGCCCAGGGGATATTTCAGTATCTCCTCCCCTGCCCAGGGATTTGGCTAGGGGATAATGGGAAATCCGAGTAGACGGCATTGAAAGCCGAGGCGATGTACGGGGATCTAAGATTGGCGATGGGATATTTTAATTACCTGCTAGAAAGATGGGATAAGACTTCTGAGCAGGGGAATCTGAGTCTTCATCATCCCTTTGGGCAAAAACTCTGCTTCAATCAACTGCAGCCTCGTGCCAATGCGAAACTAACAGTATGTGAGCTTATTATCAGCCCACAGAACAAAGTGTTGACAAGCAATGCGTCCGCTCCATCAACCACCCTAAATCCGCCGTGTCTACCCACCACCCTACGTCCGCCCTGCATCCGCCCCTCTACAACCCTGCATCCGCCCCTCTACAACCCTGCATCCGCCCCTCTGCATCCCACTCACCAACTTGCGAGGAGGCCACGAGAGTTTTCTCCCGGTCGCACAGGGGGCTGCAGGTCAGGCCCAGCTCCTTCTCGCGGTCGCCCTGTGCGAAGAACTCCTCGTTCAGCCGCCCGGTCCACCGCTCGTGCAGCGGCCAAGCCTTGGCCGGGTGACTGATGTCGGCCACGTGCAGGATGTATGCCAGAATGTCCACCCTGGGCAGATTCTCGGGGCAAGGAATGGCGTCCTTCATGGCGGACACCTGGGTGAAGTGGGTGGACATGTCTGTGGCCAGCACCATGTCGATAACCATCGAACGGAACTGGCGATACTCGGCCTTGCTGAGGCCCTTCACCAGGTTGCCTTTGGCGCCGGCCTCGTGCATCCGGCGGAACACGGCGCTGACGTGGTGGCTCTCCAGCACCGACTTGTCGTTGTAGATCACGGCCAGGTGTGACCGGGTCTGCACGTGATAATTGTTTGTGGTTCCCGTGTGCTCAAAGTCGTGCACCAAGGCTGCAAACAGCAGCGCCAGCAGCTCCACGTCGCTGAGCCAGTCGGCCAGGCCGTGGTGGGCCACAATGAAACTGCACGACTGTGCCACGTCAGCGGAATGGGTACAGTTGTGGTAGGGGTTGCCGTTGCGCTTGTAGCCAGCCTCCACCAGGTCTAGGAAGGCCTCCAGGGTTTCCATCTGGAGACAAGATACGGGCGGACCCTAGGTGTGCTTAGACTCGTCTGGGTTCGAAATTTCGCAACTTCTGAAATTATTGCGCGGCGCATTCCCACTCCTATTTACCCCATCCAATGCTGGTACCCATTTAACAGCTGGGTGAACTGAAGCAATGCAGAGTTAAGCGTCTTGCTAAAAGATACAGATCGTTTCAGTGAAGTCAGGAATCGAACCTCCAACCTTCAAATCGTGAATCCGACGCTCTTATCACTACGTCCCCCTACAAATCCTAGCTAATGATTAATAACAATACGAGCTAATAATAATTGCAGGAGGGCTGCGGGCAATGGCACATCATTTGGTGACTCTAGACCCGCAGCCAGCGAGGAGGCAATTCTGCCCATTTCGCTGACTCCTGAGTACGCACGCTCACAGATACGGTACGCAGGCACACACTCACACAGGCACTGTGTCATCGTCAGGCAGTGTACACTCTCACTGTGCCTTGGCGGTTGGCCCTCAAGTTTGAAAATTGCACGAAAAGCCTCCAAGCCTTCTCACCGCGGCTGCGCCTCAAATGAATGTGGCCTCGCCGCGGAATATAGCTCATGGACCTTGGTACGAGAGGCAAGCGCGTTAGACCGCTCTGCCCCTCACCCCCCCTAGCTAATGTTTCTTAGATTTCCAAATAAGATTGTGTCCACTCGCCTGTATCGAGAACTTGTCGATGAGATCGAACTTGTGGAACAGGTACAGGCCCATGTTGCGCACCGGTCGGTCGTTCGTCAGCTCCATCAACCCGAACGGATCAAAATCCCATCTCAATGCGCCGGACTCCAGGTAGGCTAATGTTGGGCCGGCTATGGGCACCGGCGGCAGTTGCGGCCCCGAGGACGCCTCTCCAACCGTCGCCATGGCAACGTCGGGTCGTCCCCGGAACAGGCGCTCGAAGTAGACGCTGGTCCGAACGACGGCTGCCAGACTGCGCAAGCGGTGCCGACGACCGGCTGTGGCAACCACGCTACCGCGTCGTGTGAAAGTGTTGGTCAGCCATTCCTGGACTCGATCGTCGGGTACCTCGGAGCCTGGCACAAGGTCAGCTTCGGCCTGACCGCCGCCGTTGATCCTGGCTGCGGCTCCGCTTACGGAGGCCTGGCTGAACAGGTCCTCGTCCAGCTCGCCGGAGCTGCGGCCTCGGGTCCGATCCATGAACACCTTCTCGAGCAGGCGTGCCGAGTTCATGAGTGACGGCACAATCTCCTCCTTGCCAACATGGTCGAGCTGAACCAGTTCGAGCAGCTGGTGCAGCTTCAGCTTGCAGGCGGCCAGCAGCTGAAGATTGCCGCGCAAATCGTTGCTTGCCATCAGGAAGGGGACGCCGTCGCCGCCGCCGCCGCCGCCGCCGCCGCCTCCACTGCCAGTTCGAGTCGCATTCTGCTGGCTATTCATCAGATTCGAGTAGGAGTGTTGAGGGTGAGCAAGATTTGGGAGTTGTGTCCAGGGCGCGAGTTTAATCGAACACAAGTTCCATCAGAGAATGCCTTTGCCGCCTTTATACATCAGTGATGAGTAGGCCTCCTGCGTCGTCTCTGATTCTTCTTGTTCTGGGCCAGCGAATCCCTGCTCGAATGTGGCAGCATCCCCTTTTCCTCATACAAGCGCTTCTTTCCCTCCTCCTGCCCGGGAGTCTGCCCACCCCCCTCCTTCCTGGAAGGCCTTGAGTTTCTCATCCCAGTCTGGCTCGAGGTATAGGGCAGGAGGGAGGGAGGGCGACGGTATTTCCGGCACTGCTCGCTGCTTTCACACCTGTGTGTCGCCTGGCCAGCCAGCTCTCAAGCGGTTTCTTAGAAAATGCTCGACTAGAAAGCGCTAGAGACTCAGTTGAGGCCATAGATGCCTACTCAGCCTTAGCTCAAGCTTCCTGATGAGCAGCTGGAAGGCGAAGGTATGAGGATCGCCATGTTTACGACCTGGCCTACAAAGTGCTAAGTCTCAGTCCCTTAGGCTATGCTTTTTGTCTTCTTGTCCTAGGGAATCATTCTCGTACTAATTATATTGAAATTGAACTTCTCGTTTGTTATGAAAACAGTTTTTAGTGCATCGATAGAATTGAAAACTAGATGAATCAATTAACTAAAGCACTTAAATTTTTCTACGCCCGGTCAATCTGTTTTGAAGATAAATATTTGTAGGTGGATAAGGTAAAAAGGAGTGAATTTCGGTTGGAAGGTTGAGTACGTAAGGTTTGATTGGTACTTTTAGTAACTAGCCCTTAGTAGTGCAGGGTCGGCAAACTCCGGCCCGCAGCCCTCGAAGCTCCCGGCCCGTTGCCCCTTCTGACATCTACAGTGTCCTGTTTCATCTCTCCCGTGTCCCATCTCTCCCGTGTCCCATCTCTCCCGTGTCCCATCTCTCCCGTGTCCCATCTCTCCCGTGTCTCATCTCTCCCGTGACTCATCTCTCCCGTGACTCATCTCTCCCGTGTCTCATCTCTCCCGTGTCTCATCTCTCCCGTGTCTCATCTCTCCCGTGTCCCATCTCTCCCGTGTCTCATCTCTCCCGTGTCTCATCTCTCCCGTGTCCCATCTCTCCCGTGTCCCATCTCTCCCGTGTCTCATCTCTCCCGTGTCCCATCTCTCCCGTGTCCCATCTCTCCCGTGACTCATCTCTCCCGTGTCTCATCTCTCCCGTGTCTCATCTCTCCCGTGACTCATCTCTCCCGTGACTCATCTCTCCCGTGTCTCATCTCTCCCGTGTCTCATCTCTCCCGTGTCCCATCTCTCCCGTGTCTCATCTCTCCCGTGTCTCATCTCTCCCGTGTCTCATCTCTCCCGTGTCTCATCTCTCCCGTGTCTCATCTCTCCCGTGTCTCATCTCTCCCGTGTCTCATCTCTCCCGTGTCTCATCTCTCCCGTGTCTCATCTCTCCCGTGTCTCATCTCTCCCGTGTCTCATCTCTCCCGTGTCTCATCTCTTTACACGGGACATTTTACTTGTCCTTGAGATCAGAGTCTTCGACAAGAATTGCTGAATATCTAGACGATGCTGAAGGTAAGTTCGGACGGCTTTGAAAGTTAGTTTATCGTGAGGTGCGAAAAATATGATCCATATGGTGGACTTTCACGAAAATCGGTCATTCGTTTTGGGAGTATTTGAAATAGCTCCTTGTGGTTTCCGCTGTTAATGAGAAGATCTGATTGGTCGGTGCAGTCGTTAATTATGGTTAGTTGTGGATAGACAAAAGCTAGTTTAGTTGTTCGGTCGATGTGAAATAACTAATGAAACAGTGATTCATAATAGTCCAACAGAAGCTGTTAGTAACGAAATTAAAAGCAAAAAAGTAAATCAAGCACATGTGACGTTGTCACTTTGCATGGAAAGTACATTTGCCTCCGTTTCCTGCGTTTTCGCCGTTGATGTGACCCTGTGAGTCGTACTGCGACTCTTCCCGGTCGTTATGGCCAAGGTGGTGCCGTAACTCGCTCGGTGTCTCCTTGCATATCTATATATATATATACATATTGCTGATTTCACGCCTTTACGTTTCTAGCAGTTGTGTTACTACATTGTTACTGTCAGTAGACGTCGACGTACATCATGCTGTCCCTAAGATGTTTTCGCAATTTTATCAATTTTATTCTCCCTCAGCCAATGAGCGTGCGAGCTCCCTGTTTGCTCAATTTATCGATCACCCTCGTTTTCCGTCGGCCTAGCCTATTTAACTACCCCTGAGCCCGCCCGCGCTCCACCTCGCCGCGCCTCCGCCCCGCCTCCCCTCCGCGCTGCCTTTCCACTGCCCTACCGTTCCGTTCAGTTTTGTGCCATTCTGTTTCCAGTGCTGTTCTGTTCCTATTTTTGTGCTGCCACGCCGTGTCACCTGGTCTTTACTTGCCTCACCATCAGCCCCACTTTGTTTGTTCGTCGTCGTCAGAGCTCGTGCACCTGCCTTTATTATTCCCGAATTGTCGTGCGCCCCAGTGAATCAGATAAATATTCAAGTGCTACCGCTACACCCTATTGGATAACTTGAGGATTCTTAGAACTGCCGGCTCACCTTCGTTATTCGCCTTAATAGCGTCACACACAACCTATCAAATTTGTGAAACTTTTTAATTGATTGTAAATAACGGTAAAAGCTATAAAAAGTTTTAATTGAACAAAATTAGGAAAGTTTTCCTAACATGTTTCTTTCTTCTTTAACTGCCTTTGAGCACAGCTCAACGATAAAAAAAGCTGCCAAGTTTTCTCTCCGCAGCTGCGTGACACAAATGAATGTGGCCTCACCTCACGATCTCATGAATCGTTTGTCGCGCGTTGAGAAAAATAATTCTATCAGAAAGAAACAATGTGTCAGCCTTCCATGATGACCTTGTACTGGTTTCTTTTAGAAAGACAATACTTCATTATATATGAATAACAAATCTCTTCGTTTAAAAAACTGCTAAACTAACAATATCAATTAATCGGTATTCGGAAAACTATGTATTTTGGTAGAAGCAACTTGACAAGATGGATTGGGGAGTTCCGTCATCAGTAATTTCGTGGCGAGTCAAACCGTATTTCGGCTGTTCTGAGTGTTTTTCGTTTATAATTGCACACAAATTGGGAAAAGTTAATAAAAGCCTACCAGCATGACACAGGAGGGAGGGATGACCTTCCTGTTTAACAATGGGTTAAGACAATAATTATCAAGTTACTAATGGGCAAATTTTGAAAAAATTGATGGAGACCAACAGAGCAACAGATTGAAGAATCACATCATATTTCTAATTCAGGATGACAGCATGACAAAACTATATTTTCATTAGAGCTAGCAAGTGTTTATATTGCTACAACAGAAGCACACACATCTGATTCTCAGATTTAATTGTTTAATCTGACTACCTACTTAGAAGGTTTGTGTTTGTGAGAATAGCAAAAAAATATTCAGGTACTTTTAACAAGAAACGGCTGTCGACTGAGCTAATAAAAAGCAGCAGCAGCAGCAGCAGCAGCAGCAGCAGCAGCAAGCGGATTGGTGAGACGAAGTTTCACGGTAAAAAGCGGGCGAGGCACTTAAGGCAACATAGAAAATGTTTATCAGGCATAAAATATGGTTAGATTGTGCATTTGCAGATTCTGTGCCCTCGCTAGCCTACTGACTATAGATGGACCTCAGTAGAGTGTTGAGCACATTCTGTAGGAATCATTTACTGCTTTTATTAATAAGGCTGTGTACAGCTGTTCAGTTTTCCATAGACCCCAGCTAATGCTGAAACATTTTTTAACTGGTTGAGCGGAAGCAGTGTGCAATTTGGTGTCTTGCCAAAGGACACAAATTGCCTCCGCTGGGTTGAGATTCGAACTCACGACCTCTCAGTCAGAAGTCCAACGCTCTAACCACTATAGGGTGCAAGCTCCGACTTCTGAAAGCTCTAGCGAGTTGTTTTCGCAACACCAAAGAACTTCGTTGACCCCGAAAGAAGCACATTCAGGCTTGAAAGCGAACTCAAAACTCAAACAGGCTCGCTTTGTTAGAAGTTTAGAGAAATACAAGCTAGTAGTAATCTCTGAAAGAAAACACCAAAAACAGCAAATTCAAAACTGGCTATCCCACAGCTTAGCAGCAATATGCAACAATGCGACAAGGATTGGCTCAACACTGCAGCTCAAAGACCGCCCGTTGTGGCCGACCTGGCGTGGGCCTCACAATAAACTCGGTCTTCAACGCAGTAATAGCCGCAGTGACGCAGTCCTATGCCGCACGTGGCGCACTTCAGGCACTCCGGGTGCATGGGCAGCCGGCCCTGGACGTTGACGAAGACTCCGCGAACAATTTCACCGCAGGCTGCGCAGATGAGGCCGCCCCCACTGGCGCCGGGAGCGGGTCGAGGCACCCCAGGCTCAGGTGGGCGCACCTGGCGATAGCCGTGAGTTGCAGCCGCAGCCGAGTCATGCAGCTGCGAGTTGTTCTGCTGGTAACTGTTGCTACCGCCAGCTCGATGGCGACTCGCCGCGGCCGGACCGTACGCGTAGCCGTGCGGAGTGAACGGCCTCGGACTGCTGTTGTAGTTGTTGTCATAGTGACGCATCGAATTGTCCGACTTGTTGGCCGCCAGAGACGTGTTTGTGACCTTGTTTTGTAAAAATATTAGTCAAAGGAATAAAGTGCAGAAGAAATGATAATAAACTTTCTTGAGAACTTTTGAGCATGACAATGGGTGGGAATTTTCGATTTTTCGGGCTAAACTACAACAACATCAACAACAACAAAGGAAAGCTCCTGGGCCAGCATCACTCAGTTGCGCCAGCATCACTCAGGGGCGCCAGCATCACTCAGGGGCGCCAGCATCAATCAGGGGCGCCAGCATCACTCAGGGGCGCCAGCATCACTCAGGGGCGCCAGCATCACTCAGGGGCGCCAGCATCACTCAGGGGCGCCAGCATCACTCAGGCTGGCTAGGCATAAAAAATAACTTGCAAACCTTCGGCAGATCAGCGAACATGCTTCCACTGCCAGCAGGAAATCTAGCGCCAGCAACTGGCCGCGCTGGGGGCGTGTGAGGCGGCTGATGGTGCTGCTGCTGCTGCTGATGCTGCTGGTAAAGCTGCGTCACTGGCTGCACAGAAGGCCTCCAAATATTCACGCCACCTCCGCCGCCTCCGCCACCACCTTCAAAGTCGTCGTAGATGCCTCCGCCACCGCCGCTGCTGCCGCTGCTTCCACCGCGTCGCACCATGAGAGCAACCTCATTCCCGGACCTGATGATGGCCATCTTGGCTGCCTCGTGCTGCAGATAGTCCGTCGGCTGGCCGTTGATGCCGACCACGAAGTCACCGCGTGCCAAGCCGCAGCGATCGGCGACGGTGCCCGGGGCGACACTCTCAACGCTGAGCGGGAGCTGGTAGTCGATGCCGCCCTGCAGACGGAAGCCCCAGGAGTAGGACGGGTCTGGACGGCGCAGGCTGACGTGGTGCACCGCCATTTTCGCTCGAGTCCCGGCGGACAGGCGGGCAGAAGGATAGGCAAGGGGTAACTAGAAATGCAAGAAAGACCAGAAGAAAAATTGAAAAGAGAAAAAAATTGCAAGAAACGAAACAGTTTGGTCTTTTGCTAGCACCGCCTCCGGCAAAGAAAGTGCCTTCGAAGTTGTATGACTTTTGAGGCTGTCCTTCACCGACCGCGGTTGGGACAGAGAAAAGGAGGTAGACAGACAGAGGGCCAGGCGAATGCGGAAAGAGCTTGAAGGTTGGAGAATGGTGAAATGTCAGAAAGATCGTTGGATGTGCATTCAATGATACGAGGCGCGTACATATAGCGTATTTTGCTAATGGCGAACTTTAGGATTCAGACGTGAGGATCCCTGCCACTTCCAGAACAACAGGATTCATCGGCAAAACCTCATTCCCCATCACGAAATTCCAGCCCATTGCGTCCACCCTCGCCCCGGGCCGCTGAAACGCTGGAGGCTAGAAAAGCAGGCGCTGTACAAGCCTCGAATGGCAAGTTTCGCTAGAAGCCACAAGCAAGAGATGCTTGCTGGAAAGAGGATTGCGGGAAAATTAGAGAAAAATGCTGCACAAACGAAAAGGTTTCCACAGCACAGCTGCTGCTGGAGTGCGCCCCAGCTACCGTGTGAAGGCACTCCTGCAGTCCCTTTGAAAGCGCTGCAATTCGACCGCGGATCGGACAAGGAGCCAGGAGGAATAGCACACGAGCCCTGCACTTTTTAGTTAGCCAAGCAGCGAGTCAAAACTGGGAGCGTCTGTGCGATAAATTGGAAACTGGAAAGACTGTCATGGTGACATGCTTTGAAACAGAAAAATAGAGAATTGAAAGTTGGTTAGAAAATGCTTGAATTCGCAGGGCACCTAGTTTGGAACACTTTCTTGATGAAATAGCTTGAGGTCAACTAAATATTTTAAAGTGCTAATTTATTGAATTAATAAATATGAATATTTTTGTATCATCATTTTGGGTAGAAACTTATGTGGGTGTGACGTCCTTTTCAGTCTTTGGACTGAACGGCTGTACACAGGCTTTGGAAACGCGTTGAAAAATTTGCGATCCATAAATTAATGAGTCTAAGTTAAAATTCCGATAATAACATTCACAGAATTTTAATGTAGCTTCATTTCATGAAAAATAATCAATCAGTCGCTGCGAAAATTCAGAACACATGCTAAAATTTCCATTAGGGGGTCAGTGGCAGAGCGGTTATCGCGTTTGCCTCTCGCACGACGGTCCCTAATTTCGATTCCACGGCGAGGCCACATTTATTTGGGGCGCAGCCGCGGAGAGAAGGCTTGGGGGCTTGTCGTGCAATTTACGCCCTTAAGGGCCAACCTCCAAGGCACAGTGAAATGTACACTGACTGATGATGAGAAAGGCAGGGCAGATGTACACACCTGTGTGAGCGTGTGCCTACGTACGGTATCTGTGTGTGCGTGTGCTCACGAGTCAGCGAAATGGGCAGAATTGCCTCCTCGCTGGCTGCGGGTCTAGTGTCACCAAATGATGTGCCATTGCCCGCAGGCCTCCTGCAGTTATTATTATTATTACTAAAATTTCCCATTCTACAACATTGCAAAACATTGGCGTCGTCGAGGTGTCTGGTGGCAGAACAAACCAATATAGTCAAAATTGTTCAGCTCAAAAAATTTCAGCATGTAACCATGTCGGCTATTACTGCAAGAATAGGTGGGTATTTGAAACACCTGTGGTATCTCTTCAGGGGAAATAGCGTGATCTTTCTACTGTTAAGCCCCAGACAAGCAATTGTTCTTGTGGCAATGTGGCAATGAGTACTATGCTTTGTTTTCTGAAGTAGTAAGTGTGGATTTTTTCTCTGAGATTTTTTTAACGAAAATCACGTCAAGCGCAGTGGTGTTGCTAATCAAATTATTCTTTCAACGAAGCGCACGAGTCGTTCTATTAAAATTCCGAAAATCCGAACAGCGCCTGCTCCTGTATCTATGAATTCATCTCTAATGGAAACATTAACGGACCAATGGCACCCAAAAAAGAACATGAATTTCGTTCTGTACTTCGACTCTACACTTTGAACAAGTTTCTCAATAAATCTCAATGCTATGTTATTGATACAACTAAAAAGCAAGTGCAGAGATAGGCCATAAGAAGTTATCTTTGTCAGTCCCTCATGAATGGTTATATATTTTAAGTATCGAATATATCTTTCAGCATAGTGACACAATGCGCTTATGTTGAGACTCGCGACGTTTATTACTGGATAGTCAAGTATTTATTGTTGGATACCAAATCTTATGCATTAAATATTGTTTTGGTGCGAATGTTTTGCACAGTAAACTAGGTCACATTCTTGAAAATTGTGTTTTTTTACTTAATCCCACGTCCTGATCCATTGTCACCATGGCTCTAGAAGTACTTCGTATGACATTGTTGACTGTCGATTTCAAATTAGCAGCCCCTTAAAGCATCAGCATCTCGAACTCCATCAGAGAATAAGAATAACCATAATTGAGATTCCAGATGATTCCCTGCGCATAAGAACCATTAATGGCTATGGAGCTATCCTTGTATACTCCGTTCGGGTTGGTGCAGTGGCAGCTTCTAAACCACCAGGCGCCTCGAAAAAAAGCCGCACAATTGTTTTCATCTAAATTGTCGTTATCATCATCCATCGTGCTGAACTTCTGGCCATGGCCGTTAGAGAAGCAGTCTCCGATACCAGGACTGGCTGAGAAGCCGGAAACTGACAGAGGGTATTTGTAACCTGCCGGACCAACAGACGCGCTGGAGTACTCAGCCCAGCCCACTGGGCCGTTCCACGGCGTCATCAGAAATCTCACCTTTCTGGGCGTAAATGAAGTCAGCGAGTGCAACACATTCAGACCTGCAATTTCAGGTGAGCTATGCTCAGCAGATTAGAAACTCTTGTGTCACTGATGGCTAAATGCCTCAGTATTGAACCTGACATTATAAAAAGCCGAGGCAAAGCACACAATTACTCTGGACCTTCAGTTCAAGCTTCTCAAACTCGTTGACTCACTCTTATTCGGTGTAGACTTTAGTTAGCAACAAAAACGTGTACTTAGCGATTCGGGGTATATAATACCTTGATCGAATTACGAAACTCGCGCGAATATTAAGGGTGAGGGCAGGGGTGGGTGAAAGTGAGAGAAAAAGAGCCAATCACGAGAGCAGGGGGTGGGTGACATTGAGAGAAGTAGAGAGCCAATCACGAGAGCAGGGGGTGGGTGACATTGAGAGAAGTAGAGAGCCAATCACGAGAGCAGGGGGTGGGTGACATTGAGAGAAGTAGAGAGCCAATCACGAGAGCAGGGGGTGGGTGACAGTGAGAGAAGTAGAGAGCCAATCACGAGAGCAGGGGGTGGGTGACAGTGAGAGAAGTAGAGAGCCAATCACGAAAGCAGGGGTGAGAAAAAGCGATTGGAGTACGAGAATATCGTACTCCAATAACCAGGCAAGTTAGTGGTTAGTGGCTTCGAACAGGGCGCTCGCTACTGCAAGTGAAGGGCGAGATTCACTGAAAGCCGTAAATCATACCAATCCAGTAGTTTCCGTCGGGTCCCTCGCCGAACTCGCTCTGGTACTGAGTCCAGTTGCGATAAAAGTCCACCGAACCGGACACCCTGTGCTGCACGGTGGCCCAGCAGTCAGTGCTAAATGTCTGCAATGCGGCATGCGTAAAGAATAAGCTGGTAGATTTTACTAGCCTCAATAGGAAAAATGTTCTCAAAACACGCACCCAAACTTGTTCAGTTCCCTTGTTCAAATTGCGGCACTTCCTGCAGTGACTCAGGCCCAGACGACACCTAAAGTGAGTGCACAGGCTGGAGCTCGCGTTGAAGGTCGCCAGCTGCACAGCGGAGTCGCTGCTGGCAGCGGTTAAACATGCGATTCTGGTGGCATCAGCGTATGACTTCGCAACCTCATAGTCGGACATTCTCTCGCGGCTCAGCCACCACCTTCGCTCCGACGTCACGGCTCGTCCGGGTGAGGGAGCGAAGACAGCCAGAAGCAGCAGAAATGCCGCTTTCAATGCGTAGTTTTTCTGCAAGCCAGTTTTCATTGCGCAAGGCTTTTGTCACTAAGTCTCGTCTCAGTGTCAGGCTTTATCAGCAACAATCAACTCCCTCGGTTAATTTCGTTTCCGTCAAGAAACTGTTTGGCCAACAATGAAAACTTTGTTTGCTTTTGAGTCCAGTTGAGCTGAGTTCTGCGAATCCTGCCTTGGTGTCTTAGTTTCAGATGCATTGCTAACTTCCGCTAAGTCTATATTTCTTTGTTTTGTCTCAGCAGCCATCAGCAGACTATCAGATCCATTGTTCCTTGGAAGCTATTGCGGAAATCGGCAAAACAATCCAATGACAGATCGGGGCTTAAGATCGAATACGAGTCCTGAAAATTACGTCCTGAGGATTTTTATAGCAAAAATTCATTTTTGACAACCTTTGCATTTAGCATTTGCCACCTTAGGAAAAAAGAACGCGGCTTCTATGGTCTCTTAGATAGCATTGAGCCCATGCAGGTAGTATTCAACGCAGGTAACATTCAGCAACGATAGCATTGAGCCCATGCTGGTAGTATTCAACGCAGGTAACATTCAGCAACGATAGCATTGAGCCCATGCAGGTAGCATTCAACGCAGGTAACATTCAGCAACGATAGCATTGAGCCCATGTTGGTAGTATTCAACGCAGGTAACATTCAGCAACGATAGCATTGAGATGAGCATTTGATCGTGATTAGCATTGCTCACAGGTGACATGGAGCACAGGCAACATTGAGTACAGGTAGCATTGAGCCCAGGTGACATTGAGCACAGATAACATTGAACACATGTAGCATTCTGCTGAGAATAGCTGAATTTAAAAGACTTTTGACGAGCAGTTCGTCAGTAGTTTATTAAATCGTCGATTTAATTCCTGATAAGGTGTGCAAATATTTTGGGACGCATCTGTCAATTTAAGTTTCCAGTGGTTAATTCATTTCTGGACTAGTTAAACACAGTGGGAAGGCGGAAAAGTTGGATTTCATAATTTAAATAATGAAATTTATCTTTTTGTGCCTTCAAAACAGTGCTCGGCGACACAGGTAGTGCGTTACAGAAATACGGTGCAATGGGGCATTTTTACTCTCAAAAATTAAAACCGGTTTAAAAAGATTGTTTTTTTCGAGACCTTACGTCACGAGACTTTCATCTCGTCCGTCATTTTCAACTCCTTGATGATTCTCACACGCAGAATAAACATTTCACAGTATCAGCATTTATATCTCCTTTAATGATTAACGATAGCTGTAGGGAATTGCCCACATAATTCTTTGAGCATTTGGACCGTCGATCGCTTTAGCAAAGTCCATGTAATTTCCATTCGGATGAGCACAGTAGCACGAGCTGAACCACCAGCCACCTGGATACCGTACAGCACAGCTGGTCGCATAAGAATCATGATCAAAGTCGAAGGTGGTGAACTGAAGGCCAGCGGTCGACAGGCAGTCTCAGACTCCGACAGAGGCAGAAAATCCGCGCAGCCAGAGCGTGTAGTTTGTAGACTCAGGACCCACGGCGAAGCTTGAGTACTCAGCCCAGCTCTCGGTGTCATTCCACAGCTTCATCAGGACTCGCAGCTTCCGACTTCCAGACTTGGTCATTGCGTACAAAGAGTTCAATTCTCAATTGGAAAAGATTGGAGAACTTTGAACTGTTCATACAAAATATGAAAATTTTAATACGATCGCACTAGTCAGACAACCATAATGCTGCAAAGTTGATCAAAACGGTACTCAAAAGTAGAAACTTTCGTTTAATTTATTTTATTAGGTTTCGGACGAGGTGAATTTTGTATTTTTAAGCCCCTGCAGTTTAAAAACTCTTGATTACCGATCCAGTAGTTTGAGTGGGGTCCTTCGCCGAACTCATTTTGGTACTGAGTCCAGTTGCGGTAAAAGTCCACGGAGCCGGACACCCTGTGCTGCACGGTGGTCAAGCACTCACTGCTGGCTGTTTACAGGGTCGTAAATTAACGAATGGACGTTTGAGAGAGTTGCAAATGCAGCAATAAATCTGAAAGTTCATTGCTTTTGCACTCACCCACATAATTTTCCGTCCCTGTTCCACATTGCGGCACTTCCTGCAGTGACTTAGGCCCAGACGACACCTGAAGTGAGTGCACAGCCTTGAGCTGGCGTTGAATTCTACTAGCGGCACAGCACACGGCTGGCACATTCAATGCAGCGCATTTTATATCAATAGCAGACTCTCCGCGGTTGGCCGCCAATAGCGACCTTCGGTGCCTTCGCTGGTTTCAATCGATGCCACTGCTTGAATGAGCACAGCCACCAATATTAGATTCAGACTCATTTCTTTGCGATTCCAAGTAAAAGCTTGTCGTTACCATGATTTCGAAGAAACTGCATTGATGCTTGAGGTAGCTTTTATGCATGAAGTTATAAGCACGCAGGCTGCAGTGTCACCAACAGCAGCCAATGCTAAAACTTGCTTCCGCCCTTGAGTGATTCTGGGGCGCTGCTCGACACCCGGGAGCGATTTCCGCCTACAATGTGCGCGTCGTCACGATGCGCGGCCTCGCAATATGACTTTTGCTTGCAGCGAGTGAGATCCGATTCTCGAGACTAAACATGAGGTAGGTGTAACTTGCATGGACAAACATGCCACCTTCTTCGTGATGCAGCCCGATGCATTTGTCGGTGTGATTCGGTTAAAAATATTCCGAACAAAAAGTAAATCGCTGAAGAAGAAACGTATTCCACAGGAAATCTATTAGACACTGGCGATATTAATCCATGACGCTGTATTATACGGATTTGAAATTACCTGTCGTAAGATTGCATGAATTATATTTATTATTTGCCTCGTTCTTATATTAGACAGTACGGTATGTGAACATTCCAAAGTTATATCATCCCGTGTATAAAGAGATTTCTATATTTTTTCTTCATTTTAAGTACAAAATAAAAGTTTCGCAGCTGTCCATAATTTGTCAGGCCAAAATGTATTGCTTAACAAAAATCGGTAGTAAGTGAAGTGAGTCACTAGTCTAGCTATACGTAGTTGTAGCTTCACTTGTAGTTAGCCTAACGCTTACCTTGTGTGCTCCTTCTCTTGCGCAGCTTTTCTTCATTCCCTCTTTGTTCTTTTCACTGGTGGCTTCACTGGTGGGCGCCTCTCTGGGATTTTTACTGTAGTGAGCCACTGCTTAGGGGCCTATTGGTGTCTCACTAGCTGTCAGTAGCCCCACCTGCAAGGTAGCTTAGGTGTCCCCTTTTTGCTAGCATTGAGTGGCTGCCCGGCCCGCCCTCTCTGGCGTTGTCTGGTCTGTCCCTCTCTGCCCTTCCCTTCCCGGCGGCGCCTGCACTTAGAGTGTGTTGTCTCTTCCCCCCAGGGATGAGTCATCACCTCTTTGTCCCGCGCTGGCTTTGTTGTCCCTTGTCCTTTTCTTTGTGTGTGGTTGTCTGCACTCAGTCAGCACGTGATTCTCCTCATGTGACTGGCCTCTCTCTTTGTCTATTAAAGTGCAAGTAAACATGTTTACTGCACTTGGGGCTTTATTATGGGACAGGAGCCTACGTAGGAGTGACGTTTCTGGCGCCACTGACGTCAGTTGCTATTTTTAGAAACCACGTGATTCCATCACGTGTTTTCTAACTCTGCACTGACCCTATGGGAGGCCCCTGCCTATAAAAGAAAGCCCCCCGCTCCTCTGGTCCTCATCCCTTTCTCCCCGGCTTCACCTTGCCGCTTCCTGTCATTAACGTTTTCTCTGACTTATTTCAGTCTCTCTTGTCAGTGCCATCGAGTGTCTAAGTTTCCCACTTCAGTCTCTGCGTGTGGCTGCTCGCAAGCTCAGTTCTGGCTAAGTCCCGAAACTAACTTAGCCTTCCCCCACCACCCGAGCTACGCAGGACACTGACAGCCTTTAACTGCGACTGAAACTCTGCACGGTGTGCGCTTCTCAAGACTTCGTGACTTTATCTCTTTCGGGCCAAGGATCCTTCACCTCACCGAAGGCAGAAGTCCTGACGCCCTGGTGGCAGCGCTACTACTACACTACCTAGTATTCTTGGACTTCATATTGGAGTTCGCCGGATCCCGCATTGTTAGCAGGACGACCGGTACAACATTACTATAAATGCAGAGCTCCCGAGCTCCCGACTTTTCACACTATGCTTCCCTTCCATCCAACCTCTGGATTCTGTCGCGTCGGGCTTAAGTCTCACTCTGCTTATTTTGCCCCTATAGTGGCCTCTGATTTTGGCGCTTCGGTTCGCCCTCACCTTCACCCTTTTGGTATTTTATCACGTTGAGGATCTGACTAATTAAATTTCTTTCCTGCCCTCCCGCCCGAGTCGCTGGAACGCTGGAATTCGATCAGCACTTTACATCGAAGAGATCATTAACATTGTTATTTTCGGCGGCCCACAAGCTCGAGTTTCCCCGAACAAGAGCCCGGACTTCTGTGGTAGCAGCAATTACCCTACCAAGCTATCTGACAGAAGAACTTTCGTTAAGTCTTCATATTGGAGTCTGCTGAAAGTCGGTATTAACTTTGAACGACCAACAGCCACAACATAAGGACTTAAAAACGACTTTCGACTTGATAAATAGTTTAAATGTTAACGCTTTTTTAGGCACATTGTTCAAACAGTAGTTTTTCTTCAGTTGTCACTGTTGTCGATTTTTGTCAACTTTCCAAGGAGCTGAGAAGTCAGAAGACCAGCAACTCAATCTCCATCAGGGAATAATTGGAGCCGTAGGGAAAGAACCAAATGATGCCCTGAGCGTACGGGCCACTAATAGCATCGGGGAAATTCTTGTACTTTCCGTTCGGATGAAATTTGAAACACGAAGAGAACCACCAGCCACCAAAGTAGTACATGGCACAGTTTGTTGCATGGGTATCGTGATCGGCGTCAAAGGTGCTGAACTGCGTGCCGTTGTGGGAAGAAATGCAGTCTCCGACTCCGGCAGAGGCAGAAAATCGTGAAATGCTGAGCGTGTAGTTTGTAGACTCAGGACCCACAGCGAAGCTTGAGTACTCAGCCCAGCTCTCGGTGTCGTTCCACAGCTTCATCAGGACTCGCAGCTTCCGACTTCCAGACTTGGTCATTGCGTACAAAGAGTTCAATCCTCAATTGGAAAAGATTGGAGAACTTTGAACTGTTCATACAAAATATGAAAATTGTAATTCAGTCGCAATAGTCCGACAACAATAATGCTGCAAAGTTGATCCAAAAAGGTTCCCAAAACTAGAAAATGACGACACTTTCGTTTAATTAATTTTACTAAGTTTCGGACGAAGTGAATTTTGTACTTTGAAGCCCCTACAGTTTAAAAACTCTTGATTACCGATCCAGTAGTTTGAGTGGGGTCCTTCGCCGAACTCATTTTGGTACTGAGTCCAGTTGCGGTAAAAGTCCACGGAGCCGGACACCCTGTGCTGCACGGTGGTCCAGCACTCACTGCTTGATGTCTGAATGGTGAAGTTTTAAGAGTATTGTGTGCAATTTATCATGAAAACGAATGCGCATTTTTCATTTCGATACTGCCGATATACTCACCCACACTCGCTGAGCTCCCTGGTTCGCATTGCGGCACTTCCTGCAGTGACTTAGGCCCAGGCGACAGCTGAAGTGAGTGCACAGCTTTGAGCTGGCGTTGAAGGCCACCATCTGCACGGAGGAGTCGGCAGCTGCGATGCATTGCAGCTCGAACTGTACAGAAAACCGGTGGACAAGCTCGTAGTCAGAGAGACTCTCCTGACTGGATGACCAGATGAGTTCGAACGATGTGCTCAGGGCACCAACTTGAAGAACTGAAATCCCTCTGAGCAGCAGGACTATGGCCTGGGCGATCATCTCTTACCTTTGCTATTTTACTCGGCTCTCGCAAGACACGCAGGCTCATGAACCAAAGGAAGCTCATGGAACTTTTATGCACCGGTTCGATCAATATTTGCTGAATTAATGGATGCAATGTGAAACCTTCCATCAGCAACCTCTTTGTTTGCCGATCAGAATCAGCAAACAATGCTATCATATGAGTCTCATTACTTAGCGCAAAATGGCTTTCACTGATCATATTGATTCTGGTATTTCATCCTAGCTGTATTTGCGTGCGAGTTCCTTGCCTGAAATCATTCAAATCAGCTTCCGTTTTGATGGAAATTTTTTTTACAAACTTTCTCATTGCCTTTGATTATTTTTCTAATAGAAAGTATCCAAGTATCTAGAAAATTTTCGAACAGAAACGCAATGGATTCGCATTCCTGATGAAATGATCTGATGTCTTTTCATCTACGTGGGTTTGCTTTTTCATTTTTATTAAAACTGAACCTTGTATCTGAAATGTAGGTGTAATACGTGTAAGAAGTACAGTAGCGATCGTATTTTCTTTTTAAAATGAAATAAAACTATGGCCTCTAGGATCGAATTTGAATTAAAATAAAATAGTGATCAAAATTAATATTTTTTACTAAACTCACTAGCCTCTCTTTTATTACCGTGGTTTCCTGTGTCATTAAATATGGTATTTTGTTCTCGGCTGTCAAGCTTAGGAATTTCCGAACAGTGCCTGTCATTGTCTCTGTATTGTATCTAAACAGAATCGAAAATTCGTTCTCTACTTCGACTCAAACAAAATCGGCACATTTAACTGTATGCCTTCGTGATCTGGTTAGATTTGATTGTTAGGTACTTTTTCCCTGGAGAAATCCGTCTTAAACGTTTAATAAAAATGCCCGAGATTTTTCCACCCACTGATTCTACGAGTATTGTGTCTGAGAAACTGTGCCACAAAGTTTATCCTGTGCTTTTTTATGGTCTTGGTGTTGCAAACCAGTTCAACAGTATGAACTACGTCAAAAATGTTTCAATGGTTTCATTAGGCTGCCATCATCAGAATTAGCTTTCATGCTGCTCACAACAAAAGCATCTCAAACTCCATCAGTGAGTAGTAGTAGCCATAGTTCATCCTCCAAATCACTCCTTGAGCATACGCGCCCCCGATGGCAACAGAGGAATCCTTGTACACACCGTTCGGGTGCGTGCAGTGGCAGGCGCTGAACCACCAGGCGCCAACATAAGACATTGCGCAGTTTGTCGATGAACCATCGTGATCGGCGTCCATAGTGCTGAAATTCCGGCCATTGCTACTGGAGAAGCAGTCTCCAATTCCAGGACTGGCAGAGAAGCCGGATACGCTCAGGCGGTATTTATCCAGTTCTGTGCTGATGGAGACGCTGGAGTACTCAGCCCAGCTCTCCGAGCCGTTCCAGGGCTTCATCAGGATCCGCATCTTTCGCGGCGCAGGTGACGTCAACCTGTGTAGCGCGTTTAGCCCTATGGTAAAGGCAAATGCATTTGGCATTGAGAAGTGCCGAGTAACCACATAGGGGGTAAGTAGCAGAGCACTCTAACGCGTTGGCTTCCCGTACGAAGGTCCCTGAGCTCGATTCCGCAGCGAGGCCACATTCATTTGGGGCGCAGCCGCGGAGAAAAGGCTTTGGGCTTGTCGTGCAATTTACGCCCTTGAGGGCCAACCTCCAAGGCACAGTGAAGTGTACACTGCACACTGCCTCACGATGAGAAAGTCAGGGACAGATGCCCGCAGCCCTCGTGAAATACGATCGTATCGTTTTTACAACTAGTTACACATTAAAACGAAACGCTGTGACCTTAAAACTCTAATCACCGTAATCTAGACCCAAAATACGGAACAAATAAGCCAGACATAGTTGCATTTGTCCTGATGGCTCAAAATGGCTCTTAAAGTAGCATCAGAAAATCTACCAATCCAGTAGTTTCCGTCGGGCCCCTCGCCGAACTCGCTCTGGTACTGAGTCCAGTTGCGGTAGAAGTTCACCGAGCCGGACACCCTGTGCTGCACGGTGGTCCAGCACTCACTGCTGAATGTCTGCAAGGTTTCAATGAACGCGCATCCAGAGCACAGTTAGAAATCAGTTTATTTTGTGTCGATTCTGCACTCACCCAAACTCGCTTCAATCCACGGTTCACACTGCGGCACTTCCTGCAGTGACTCAGGCCCAGGCGACACTTAAAGTGAGTGCACAGGCCGGAGCTGAAGTTGAAGGCCGCGAGTTGCACAGTTGAGTCTCTGCTCGCAGTTGCGATGCACTGGACTCTGGACCGCGCTTTGAACAAATTCACGACCTCATAATCCGAGAGGCTTTCACGACTCGACCACCATTTTTTCTCCGAGGTGGCAGCTTCTGGTGCAGGATGCAGGACTGCTGCAAGCAGCAACAGGCTAGCTGGAACTACCTGCCAGCTCTGCATGGCAGAGGACTTCAGAGTCGCTGCCTACCTGATATTTGCCCTAGCTTTATACCAGCATGCAGTCCGGAAGCTCTTTGATTGAAAGTTTTTTAACTTCCGTGCAATGGCGGCCCTTGTTTCATGAGCTCAAATGTTTGCACTGCTTTTCAAACCCGTGTTTTGAACGTTTTTGCTTACTTTGTTTTAACGAAACGTACGAGCGTAGTTTCCAAGCATTTGACATTGTTGGCAACACATTTTAGCATCATTTTGCAGTACTTATAGTGCTATAGTTCCTAATTAGCAAAGCGCCAAGGTATATCAGTGTCTCATCTTTCTGCATCTGTGTGGTCCCGAGTCTGGTTTCAAACGACTCAGTATCTCATGTTTCTCAGAGAAAACCGCTTGTGTTGGTCACTCTCTGGATGGGAAAACAAACGGATGCACTTTTTCAACTTCTTACACCGAGCAGGACATCGCTGCGCCGAATGATACTCTGGCGGCTCGATAGCGTAGAAAGAGCACTCTATTTTCCCCTGAAGAGATACCACGGTATTCCAAATTCCCACTGCCTACTTCACAATGGCTCCCAAACCGAATGACCGATTTTCGTGAAATTCCACCATATGGATCAAAATTTTCCCAGATTTACGATTATCAAAATTCAAAGCCATGCGAGTAAGCATCGTCGATATATTTAGCAATTCTTATCGAAGACCCTTGTGACAATGGACGACTAGCAATGCTCTGTATAATCCTTCATGGCGAATCCATTTGGTTTTATTGTATAACAATTAAAAATAAAATTAATACGATATATACGACATGTACATCATGTAATTTTGTGAAAAGAAACTATAATATCTATATTGGTGGTTTTTGCCACTAGATCTAGTGGACTAATGGGCTTAGTGCGCACTAGAAGCAACTAAAGGGGAAATGTACCGAGCAAGGATTTAAAACAGAACGATTGAGTCAACAAAGGGGCGGGCAGGATGCGTAGTCTATGGGCTAAAAGGACGATAGAAGGCGAACAATTAAAGTGCAGTGAAACGTACTGATTAACTAATCGGTGAGCATGAGAGGAAAGAGGAGAGTCGAAGGAAACGACCAGAAGGAATTCTGGAGGAAATATTTCCGACAATTCTATTCTCTGCTCGTACGAGCGTAAATGTGTGGATCAACGACTCTCGCTTGAATTTTGCTAAAAATAAACATTACACGCTCATGTTTCAGAGCAATTCAGAGCAATGCAATACAATGCTGCACTTTTCTGAGCATTGCTGAGACGCTCTGAATCATTAACAGTTTTCAGGGCCTCAACAATAGAAGGGTTCCCTGCCGTGGTAAATGTCTGTCAAATAGAGGATTTCAAGTCAAAGCAATGAAATAAACTTACGTACAACAGAAATTGGATGGGCAAAATGTATATATTCCCTTACTGCTGGTACAGTGGGTTTCTGACAATAATTTGCAGCAATAGAATACTTTCTATATATGCAGGTGCTGGGTACAAAATTGATTACCACTGTCATTTCCGTTACCTGCTCCCAAGACACTTTTCTATGCATTCAGACAAGCCTATTTGATTCTGTGACTAGAGGATGCAGTTAGCTACTCTTCTGGTGATGCTGTTGCATGTCTGAGATCCGCTGGCGGAAGCTACTTCAACAATCCGAATATGGCGGCTCAGCTGGGAAAGCCTTCCTGATTACGAGGTGGTGACGTCGCTGAAGGCCAGTTCTGAAGTTGAATGCGGCGCAAAAGCAGTGATTCAGTGATTAAAGTGATTCAGGCGCACTGCTCCTGCTCTTTAACTCGAGCTTCGGTCTGTGCACTCTGTGCAAGTGTCGCATCGGTCTGAGCCACTGTAGAAAGTGCCGCCGTGTGAATCACGGAGCTCAGCAAGTGTGGGTGAGTCGGCCTTTTTATCCGTTTCTTAACGTTAAGGCGATTAGTGTCGATTGCCTCCTTACAGACGGCCAGCGAAAAGTGCTGGACCACCGTGCAGCACAGGGTGTCCGGCTCTGTGGACTTCTACCGCAACTGGACTCAGTACCAGAGCGAATTCGGTGAAGGACCTGACGGAAACTACTGGATCGGTAAAGTACACTTTCGCACAGGGTCGTTTCACAAGCTCTAAATTTCACAAACCATAACTTTCCCAAAATCTAATTCTCACAAGACTTAATTTTGACAAAGTCGAAACACCGTGTGCAGAAAATTCACAAGCACTGAAGGTTCATCATGCTATTGAGGATATAATGAATATAGCGCTTGTGGAAGCTTGTAAAGTTTTGAGCTTTTGCTGTTCTCTGCATGCCTTTTAGGCGTCGTAAAGTTTAGGGCTTTTGAAATTTTGTTGTTGTTAAATCTGCTGAACTGCTTATTTTTTCGATGTTGTAAATATTACGGGTGATAAAATTTAGGTTGTGTGAAAGATTCTCGTTTCGACGCTCTCCAATTAATGGTTTGTGAAGGCGACCCTTTCGTGGCTTGCCGAAGGCTCGAGATACGGTTTCCAAAGCCGCTTTCGTATTTATAGGTTTGGAGTCGCTTCACGCCCTGACTGCGTCAAATCCCCGCAGGCTGAGGTTCCTGATGAAGCAGTGGAACGGTACGGGGAGTTGGGCTGAGTACTCCAGCTTCTCCGTGGGCCCAGAGTCAGATAACTACACTCTGACAGTGCCCGGCTTCTCAGGGAGTGCCGGGGTCGGCAACTGCTTATCCTACCACAATGGAATGCAGTTCACCACATTTGATGCCGACCATGACACCTATGAGCTCAACTGTGCTGCAGCGTTTCAACGGTGCCTGTTGGTTCACGGCTTGCATATGTGCTTTCCCGAATGGACAGTACAAGGCCTTCCCGGATGCGTTAAACACAACGTTTAGTCGGGGCATAATTTGGAAATTGAAGCATGGATACTACTATTCCCTGATGGAGGTCGAGATGTTGCTTGTTTAGACTATGGCTTTTCAGTTTTATAGCATTTGTTGTTTAGTTGACAATGTTGAATAATTTCCAACCACATGCAGTACTATGAGTAGTTTCACTCTGACTGTGTGTCAGGCTTTCTGAGAGATGCTGGCTTAATGATTTTTTTCTTCTGTAATGTACTTGAGACAAACTCAAGAAGGTTTCTAAGCTTTATACGCTCTGAGCACTGGAGTACTCAGCCGCTAGGGCATAGTTCAGGCCACATTCGGGAGTCAGCGGAATGGGCGGAATTGCCTCCTTGCTGGCAGCAAGTTGAATCATACATTAGTAAAACATAAGTAATCTTGCGAAAATTTGCAGATTGTGCCGAAATCGCCAAATACGAGCGTAGAATTAAAAATAATGCGTTACACTTCGTATTGTGTAGTTGCGAAAGGTAAAATTGTGTTGTACCTGTGGTAGCGTGGCACACACAATTGGTAAAATAACCAAGACAGGAACGCTATACTCAGACAGGAATTATACCGGCCTCAACGCTGTGCCTCTTCGCAGTGAAACAACCTGGTAGTCAGGCTCGGATTGCTAAGTTTCTCACTCGTGGGGACGGGAGTTCTCTAAGCACCAAGTAATCTTAGTCTTAGGTCCACTTCTAAATAGCGTATCTAAGTCACTAGGACTTGACACAAAGAGAGTCAAATGAAATCGCTAACTAGCCTGGGTGTGCGACTAGGGTACACGAAGTGAACTACCACGATGCATACACCAACCGGCGTATTCCTCAGACTGTGCTCTACTTATAGTAGGAGCATTTGAGCGATATTCTGTCAGTCTTCTTCCGAACCGAAGCGATTGCACCATGGCGTGCAATATGACTCAGTGCGCAGACAGATCTGGAACAAGAGAGAGAAGAGGAGGGGGTGGCGAGCGGAGGTGAGTGTGCACGGGAAACCGCAGACCTACCTACTCCCAAGCCCTCCCACAGAACTAGGGCAGCTCTGACTCCACAGATTGCCTGGAGGCTGCTCAGCAGACTACAGCACATAAATTGTATCGTCGACCCGTTCAAATTTCTAAAAAGAACAATTTAGAGATAAAACTTTTAATTTCACTTTTCAAATGCAATAGAGAAAACTATTGCACTTTGAGGGACAAGAGGAACGGGAAACCACTGAAACCACTGAAAGGTACTTTATAGAGATATTTATAATCGGAGAACAGCTAGCTACCATCATACATTAACTGAAGTTTTTTCTAGTGCTTATGAAAACATAATCATGGCGCTGATGCTTTTTGTCCTTTGTCCGTTTCCTTTTTCATACTTTTCTCTCATTTTTATAACCTACTTTTGATTTAAATAGTTGGTTCATCACAATATAAAACTATTAGTTTGATACTCGTACATTTGTGGCTATTTTACCATTAATTCATCAAAAATAGCAATTTTCTAACTTTTGCGCCCGAACACTGTCAAATGAGGGATAAGTATATTTGGATCGCTTTCTTCTTGTTGCTTGAGTAAGTTTCTTGCATTAGAACTATTTTACTGAGTCCATTGTGATTGCAGTGGACTCCAAGCAAAGCTCAATTTGAGAGTGCTTCATATTGGAAACCATATTCCAGATCTGATTCTAACAGTTACATTCTCACTGTTCATAAAACGAGCAGTTCAATTTCCTTCAGAGAGTAGTAGAAGCCGTAGTTGTAATGCCAGATGATGCCCTGCGCATAATCGCCTCCGATTGCATCTGCAAAGTTCTTGTACTGGCCGTTCGGGTGGGCGAAGAAGCAGCCGCCGAACCACCAGGCTCCGACGAAGGACACGGCGCAGTTTCCGCCCCAGATGTCGTTATCTGCATCGAAAGTGGTAAACTGTTGACCATTGCTCCTATCGGACAGCGCGTCACCAACTCCACTGCTGGCAGAGAATCCCGAGACACTCAGTCTGTACTTGTCGCTAGCGGGACCGATAACAAAGCTGGAGTACTCGGCCCAGCTTTTCGATCCGTCCCAAAGAGTCATTAAAAATCGGAGCTTGCGGCTTCCGGATGATGTGAACTTGTGCAGCCAGTCTAAACCTGATGACGGGTAGATGACGCAGACCACGTGATCAAAGTAAACACCAAAATATAAGTTTCTAAGTTCTCTAAATGCTGCTGTACAGTGTAAGAGAAGTATAATCCAAATAAACTAAGGCTATGAAAGTGGAGTGGTAAATGGAAGAGCGCAGTTAACGTGGTTGCTCCTCGCACAAAGGTCCATGAGCTCGATTCAGTGGCGAGACCATGCACCTTTATTTAAGGCGCAACGACGGATAGAAGGCTGGAGGCTTGTCGTGCAATATGCACCCCTTTCCGAGTGCAAAGACTCCCAGGTTTAATGAACCCCTGTGTGCACCCCTGTGTAAGTGTGTGTTTGCGTGCAGTATCTGTGTGCCTGTGTGCTCAGGAGTCAGCGGAACGGGCAGAATAGTCTCCTCACTGGCTGGGGGTCTAGTGTCACTAATAATACTAATGAGCTATTATTTAGTAAGTATTATTTATTAATTTATACATTTTCATTTAATACAATTATTATTTTTATTAAATACAATGTTGTCAATATGTCAAACGCCAATGATCCTCTTGCAGCAAAACACTCTACCAATCCAGTAGTTTCCGTCGGGTCCCTCGCCGAACTCGCTCTGGTACTGAGTCCAGTTGCGATAAAAGTCCACCGAGCCGGACACCCTGTGCTGCATGGTGGTCCAGCACTCATTGACGGTTGTCTAAAAGCACAAAAAGTTCATGTGAATCGATTCCTTGAGAATATGCAGATTGAGAATAACAAAGGTTGATGCCATAAGAGATACGTTTAGCTCACCCATACTTGCTGGCTACCCGTGGCAATTGACCGACAACTCATACAAGATCTCAACCCCAAGGGGCACCTGAGATGATAGCAGAGGCCAGAGCTAGAGTTAAACGCAACAAACTGCACAGCTAAATCTGTGCTGGCAGCTGCAATGCAGTCAGCAAGGTTTTCCATGGTATTCGACCTTAGAGTCTCAAAGTCGAATAGATTGGACCGACTCAACCGCCAGGTACTTTCGATCGAGCCGCATTCCGCTCTGAAATGCCAAACCAATCCTAGAAGCAGCAACGCACTCGTCGAAGCTTGCCACATTTTATGAAGTCAGTATTTTGAGAGTTTTTGGCATGTGGCGAGTTGATCTTTATTTTTTTACTAACTTTCAAGTCTGGCAGCTGCTTTTTAGAGCTTTCAAACTTTTTTCTGCTTTCTAGGTTTTATCTGACTGCAGATTGGTTGTTGTCAGTCACGTGGCCTTCTGTCTAACTCAAAGTCTGGATTTCTCAGAATTTTTTATCGCGAATCCAAGTGGGAATTAAGAAGAGCGCGACTGGCAGGTTGAGGCCGATTGAGGCTGAAAAGTCTCACCAAATCGACAACAACCGGCTAATTGTGTGACGTCAAAATTTGCACCTCTGAAACGTATCAAAGTTTATTGGAATCTTGCAGCAAGAAAATAGTTTTCTGTTTGTAATTAGCACACATTTTTATCGCAAAGGTATTAAAAATTGCTGTTATAAGTGCTTCTGCTCCATACCTTGCCATTTGAGCAGTATCAAATTTCTCTTTATCGGCTTCATCACCTGATCTTCTTTCCAGCTCTGTCACGTTAGAACTTGTGACTGCGACCAGCAATGCATCTTCTGCCACGCGGAAATAAGGAGTTCAAGGTGAAGGACAAATTCAAAACTATAGACAGCAGAAGCGGCTATGAGTCCTGAATAGCAGGAGAGAAAAACAATGGAGTCACCTTGCAGCTTTGCTCATTGCTTTGAAGCACTGGCAATGAAAAGGGAGAGCTACATGCGAAGCTGCGTGGGAAGTTTCTACGAGAAAACGCATGTAAAACCCACTGCTGGTCGTCAAGGCAACCATGAGAGAAAAAGTAGGCGCTAAATGGTTTGCTTCATAACTTCATGCAGTTTGAAGAATGTTAATAAAATTTTAAGATAAATTACAATGACAGTGAGAGTGAGCACACTCAATTTAATCTCATTTGTCCCAATACTCAACCCAAAAATGCAAAAAGACTGAGGCGATCGAAGCACACTTCGATGGTCATCAACTCCGGCTTCTCAAACTCTTACTCTTTTATTAATCGCATGTTTACTTTATATGCTCCTCGATGAAGTTCTAAATTTAGACTTTGATTTCTTATTGAGTCGCACTAAATTGAGTCCTTACAAAAAGAGACAGCAGTGCTGTTTTGCACAAAACAAACAGGTTAGGCTTGCATGAAATTTACTCACTCGCACACAGGCAAAGAGTGGCGGCGGGGGTGGGTGACAGTGAAAGCGATGCTCAGCCAATAACAGGTTCAGGGGGCTAGAAAAAAGCAGGGTAAGAAACACTTTGCTTTTGCATAATAGGGGAGATGAAAAAAAATTTTAATCGACATTTAATGATTCACAGTAGTTTCTTCGAGTTTTTTAATTGCACGTGAGTAACAAAATACTTTAATCCAACTCTTTTGCAGGAATTTTAAGTAAGTCACGTGTTTTCTATTTTTTCTGTGAGGAATAAAAAAGATCACTGACCGATTTAACTACACCAACCAATACAGCTGCGTCAAAACTCTCGAA
The DNA here is from genome assembly GCA_950097015.1 of Macrostomum hystrix. Classification (NCBI taxonomy): domain Eukaryota; kingdom Metazoa; phylum Platyhelminthes; family Macrostomidae; genus Macrostomum; species Macrostomum hystrix. Next base: position 5,105,427 of record CATNEN010000002.1, read on the forward strand.
CGAAACCAAACACGTGGGTCGTCTATTCCATCGATCCATTCGTCTTTAGAACCAATTTCCAACAATTGCAAAAGCAATTCAGAAAAGCAGTAGCTCAATCTCCTGCAGTGAGTAGTATCTACTGTAGGGATATCTCCAAACGATGCCATTAGCCAGTTCGCCGCTAGTAGCGTCAGCGAAGTCGTGATAGATTCCGTTCGGGTTCGCGTCAAAGCAGGACGAGAACCACCAGCCGCTGCGCACCGTGAGAGCGCAGTTGTGGATCCAGGTGTCATGGTCAGCATCGAAGGTGGAAAATGGTTCACCGTTCGATCGACTGGCCAGGGAGTCACCGACTCCTTCACTGGCGGAGAAGCCGGACAAGCTCAGCGTGTAGTTCTCGGACTCCGAGGCCACGGAGAAGCTGGAGTACTCAGCCCAGCTTTCAGTGCCATTCCACAGCTTCATCAGGATCCTCAGCTTCCGGCCTCTGTACTGAGTTAGAGCATGAAGCGAGTTCAAACCTGTGGGATTGATCGAAATTTTAGATTCTATTCACTGTACACAAATATCACAAAATTTGTGAGTAGTTGTCATCCAATAGAAGTCGCGCTCTAGTCTGCAATCTGAAACACAGAATAACATCCGACTATTCAAAACAAATCAAAACAGCGACTTTTTCACAACAAAGTTTTAAAATAGCAGAATCAATTAAAAGCGGTTGCTAAAGAATTTTTTTATACCAATCCAGTAGTTTCCGTCGGGTCCCTCGCCGAACTCGACCTGGTACTGAGTCCAGTTGCGGTAAAAGTTCACCGAGGCGGACACCCTGTGCTGCACGGTGGTCCAGCACTCACTGATGATGGCGATCTGAAAGCGAAATCATGTAGATGAATAAAGTCAGTGCTCAAGAAAGCTCATTGAGCTGTCACTCACCCACACTCGCTGAGCTCCCTGGTTCGCATTGCGGCACTTCCTGCAGTGACTCAGGCCCAGGCGACACCTGAAGTGAGTGCACAGCCTTGAGCTGGCATTGAAGGCCACCAGCTGCGCTGCGTAGTCGATTGTTGCTTCAACAATGCAGTCCATTTCCGTAGCAGTTGTGTACGACTTGGCGGCCTCATAATCTGCGAGGCTGTCAAGACTCGATCTCCATTTTCGTTCAACCGAACTGACTTCACTGGCGTTGCAGTTCAAGACTGCAGCTAGCTGGACGAGAGGAATGATCGCAATCGGATTCAGTCGCATACTGCACTTCTTCCTGCTTTGGCAAAAGCTTTTGAAATTTTCTCTTCGCCAAGCAAACAATTTACTTAACAGTTTTCAGTCGTTTGTCTTCACTTGAATTGTTTTGCGTGACAACTAACTCTTCTGAAAAGCTCAGTTTTATCGAAATTTCTACTATTGCGTCTGAATTAAAAATTTAATGGGGTTCAGGAAAAATGTAGCATAATTCCTTCATTTTTCTTTAAGTGGCACTTCACATTCTGGTTAGACTGTTAATTAGTGTAGCAGGTATGCTGGCAGACAAAGTCTAGCTTTTTAGATGCTTCGCTAACAAAATCCCTCAATACCCTCGGTAATCAAACTAACTAGAAGACTAGCTCTGTACCATTCAGGTAGAGGCCTTCCAGCGCAGACATTTTCTCTGAATTTCGGTCAGAAGTTTTTATGCCCTTGCCTGGAATACACTTACGTCCCACATCAGCAGTGGCCAGCTAAAAGGTGTTGTCATGCACTAGTGTCAGCAATACTTCCTGGATCTACGAGTCAGTATTGTTTACAGACCCATACAGACCCATACTAATAATAATAATAATTGCAGGAGGGCTGCGGGCAATGGCACATCATTTGGTAACAATAGACCTGCAGCCAGCGAGTAGGCAATTTTGCCCATTTCGCTGACTCCTGAGCACACACGCACACAGATACTGTACGGAGGCAGAGTTACCCAAAGTGGTGTTGTGCCGTGCATATGCACTTTGCCCTGCTCTGTGTGTGACCCGTGTTTATGTCTGTCCAACCCCTTCCTGCGCCCGTGCCTGCCTAGGTCAGGGTTGGTAAGAGGCTTACGCCTCAACCCTGGCCTAGCCCCTCTCTCTGCTCTGCGCCCACCTGCCCATGCCCAAGCGTTGCGCAAGCCCTGTCACGCCACCTCTCCACCCCTCCCCCGCCTGGACCATTCATATTGGCTGGGGGCCGGTAAGTCCTGTGGCCCAGGGTTTGTGGATCGTTTCTCTCTCCCCCTTCTCCATCCCTGTACCGTAAGTAAATAAGCTTGTTTTTCTATCTGCAAATCCTCGCGCTTGTGTTATCTATCTGCCAGTCCGGGTCTTGTTTAATATTCACGCGCTGCCAATGCACGCCGTTCCGCTATCAGCTTGAGTGAGAAAGCATAGGTGAGTTCGTGTCTTCTTTCTTCCGGGAGTGCCGCGTTGGGCCGGTGGGAAGACTGAGTGAACTTTCGCTCCGTTAGGGACCTGCTGAGACGAGTGAACTCTCGCTAGTCCCAGGGTGGTTTTTTCTGCGAACTCTCGCGGAACCAATCCGACTTGTTAGGCCTAGGCAAGGGTTGGGCTGGGACCTGGGTGTCTCGGGCGGTGGACCCAATCCCATCTCCCGTCGGCCAATAGGCCAAGACACAACAGTAGCGGAAAATTCACTCACTCAGTCACTCAGAGCTGACAAAATTCACTATATACTACTGAGAGCATTGAAGTTGGACTTTGAACTCAGGATATTCACTTAAAAAATACAAGCAAAAGAGCTATAGGAAAGTGGTCCCTTCAACTCCCCTTGCACCGGATTGGCCGTGGCACCCGGCCAATAGGAATGACGCCAGCCACCACCCCCGACCAAGATCCAAACCCACCCGACCCCAAAACCCACCCCAACCCAAACAAGGACCCTACTATCCTACTGTCCACCCCATTCCAATAACTTATAATGATGATGATAATAATAATCATAAGAATAACAGCAGGTCGGCGACAATGGCACATCATATGGTGAAAGTAGATCCGCAGCCAGCGACGTGGCCATGTAAACTCGCACACAGATACTGTACGCTGGCACACGCTCACACAGGTGCGTACATCTGCCCTGACTTTCGCATCGTCAGGCAGTGTAAAATCTCACAGTGCCTTGGGGGTTGGCCCTCAAGGCCATAAATTGCACGACAAGCCCCCAAGCCTTCTCTCCGCGGCTGCGCCCCAAATGCATGTGACCTCGCCGCGGAATCGAGCTCAGGGACCTTGGTGCGAGAGGCAGACCTGATAGACCTCTCTACCACGCACCCTCTAGTCCCAAAAATTTAATCAAGGAAAACTGAAAGGTTCAAATCAATATAAGCAAAGGATCAAAAGGCGCAGAAAATATGAAGGCCTATTGTTTCTCAAAACACTAAAGACGACAATAAACTCAACTCGAGAAGTCCAATTTATTTTCAAGGTCGATCGACCCATATTTTAGCAGTTTCTTCCAGTTTTTTTAGTACATCCAACCATGAATTCATATCTCGAGCATTTATAGCTTCTTAATCAGATATTAAAAGCCATATAAAGGACGAAAAAATCTAGATTAAAACCGACAATTGATATGATATCACACACAAAAACTTAATTCGCAACTTATCCATTCCCAAGATATTACTTTTTATTAAAAACAAAAAAATTCGTCTGACTACTCACAGTAAAGGCAAAAGCTACTTTCATACTCGTATGAGACAATCAGCAGCCCAATTTATACATTTCGTAGAAACTGAAGTACTCAATTAGATAGCGAAATATTTGAAGGAAAATCTGTAGGTCCTGGCCTTTTATTCCATACTGTAAGTGAAAACACTTAGTGAATAGCAAGTTTTTTAAGTACATCGTTTGGAAAAAAGTTGTTTAAAAATGTTTTAACGTCAGTATATAAAAATATTAGTATAATAGTTGATTACCGAAAGTAACCACAAGCTAAAAGTTCCGTACGTGGGTCCTGCTTTTGATAATTAAAAAAACTTTAAAGCATATATTCAAGTTCGATATTTTTGCCTTCCTACATAAAATCAAACCTTTTAAATAATCAGCATTTCAATCTCTTTCAGTGAATAATGATAGCTGAATGGGACACTCCACATGATACCCTGTGCTTTCGGACCATCGATCGCATCAACAAAGTTCTTGTACTGCCCGTTCGGATTAGCCAGGTAGCACGATTTGTACCACCAGGCGCCAGAAAAGGACACCGCACAGTTTTCTGTCTTGGCATCGTGATCCGCATCCATTGTGGAGAACTGCAAGCCGTCGCTGTAAGTCAGGCAGTCTCCCACCCCGCGTGAAGCAGAGAAGCCTGAAATGCTGAGCGTGTAGTTTGTGAACTCGGAACCCACTGAGAAGCTGGAGTACTCGGCCCAATACTCAGTGTCATTCCACAGCTTCATCAGTACCCTCAGCTTCCGGACTGATGGCGAAGTCAGGGCATGCAGCGAGTCAAGTCCTGTAGATAAATGTGTCAATAAGATAGGGAATTTTCCGGAATCTGATTGTTGCCACTAAACTGCTATGCGCCTACCAATCCAGTAGTTTCTGTCGGGTCCCTCGCCGAACTCTCTCTGGTACTGAGTCCAGTTGCGGTAAAAGTCCACCGAGCCGGACACCCTGTGCTGCACGGTGGTCCAGCACTCACTGATGGCTGCACTTTGCAGCAGCTGAAATTGAGGCAACATTGCTTCGCAAAAGAATTCAGACAGCTTAATAATAATAATAACAATAATTGCAGGAGGGCTGTGGGCAATGGCACGTTATTTAGTGACACAAGACTACGCAGGCAAACGCTCACACAAGTGTGTACATCTGCCCTGACATTTTCATCGTCAGGCAGTATAAAATCTCACTGTGCCTTGGAGGTTGGCCCTCAAGGGTGTAAATTGCACGACAAGCCCCCAAGCCTTCTCTCCGCGGCTGCGCCCCAAATGAATGTGGCCTCGCCGTGGAATCTAACTTAGGAACCGTGGTGCCACCGACCCCCATTCAGTCAGCTTGTTTAGTGGAAAACAAGTGACTTTGAAAGCTCGCTCACCCAAACATGCTGATTTTCCCTGCTCTCACTGTAGCATCTTCTGCAGTGGCTCAGGCCCAGGCGACACCTGAAGTGAGTGCACAGCCTTGAGCTGGCATTGAAGGCCACCAGCTGCACAGTTGAGTCTTGGCTAGCAGCTGCGGAGCACTCGCTTGGAGACTCGGCGCGGTGCGACGTCCCGGCTTCGTAGCGAGATGGGTTGTCGCGGCTTGACAGCCAGACTTTAACGGTTGTTGGAGAGGCCGGCTGCAGGAGCAGTGCTAGCAGAAGAGCCAGTGAGGCATTGGCGAATCGCATTCCGTGTATCGCTTGCGTGAGATGATTTTTGCAAGCAAAGAAACTTTGAATCTCTTATATGCGATTTCGAATAAAATGAATAAAAAAAACTTTCAGTGTGCTAATCAAAGAACTAGAAATGTCGAGGACAAGATAGGTAATTGGATATTTATACGTTCTATTTACAGACAGCTCGTGACCCGGAAAATTTTAGTATTTGCGGATGTGAGCCAACATAAAAATGTTACGTTTACATGTGCAAAATGCACTAATTTGTTAACTTGTTAGTTTGCTAATTTGCTTGCGTAACTCACCTTTTGTGTTTTTTGAGAGATCTGCTGTCGTGGGTCTGAGAACTGTCAAGATTTCTAGGCTCTATTAAAAAATATGTCACAGCGAATGGCAGTGTGTTTATGGAGCCTCGATAAGCAATTCTGATTGGTTCGCTTAACATGAGATTATTTTGGATGTCTACTTGCATTGTATTCGAGAAAAATTTCTAGCATGATGACTTTTAAAAAACTAACAATGGTCAAAATTTCAGGGGAGAGCAGTTGATGTGTTGCCTCTCGCACCGAGGTCCCTGAGCTCGACTCCGCGGCGATGCGACATTCATTTGGGGCGCAGCCGTGGAGAGAAGGCTTGAGGGCTTTTATGTCATGTGCAATTTACGCCCTTGAGGGCCAACCTCCAAGGTACATAGAGAGTGCACACTGCCTGACAATGAGAAAGTCAGGGCAGATGTACACACCTGTGTGTGTGTGCTCAGGAGTCAGCAGAATGGGCAGAATTGCTTCCTCGCTGGCTACGGTTCTAGTGTCACCAAATGATGCCATTGCCCGCAGCCCTCCTTTAATTATTATTATTATCATTTTTGTTTGTTTATTATTAGTTTCGATTTCCGCCTTCAACATTTATATTACATTTATAAAATAAGCGCACACTTTTCCTGAATTATGAACTTTTGTTTTGTTCGGCTGTTTAGTCCATGGACTGGGGGTGCCACACCCACCGTCAACTACCCCAGCTAATGCAAGCTTGCTTGCAGTACTCATTTAATAGCTTTACTAATGAATAACATAGGTAACAATGGTCAAGACAGTGTTAACTGTGTTGTTATGTGACACAATTTTCCATTGTAGTCGAATCGAACTCTCAGCTTTCAAGTCGTGAGTTAAACCAACTTGGTTTTACATATGTATTGTTAATTTATGAAGGCCCGTTCGCAGAAAAATGGTGTATTTACAATGTCACTTATTCTCATATTATATATGTTCATAACAGCACAAATTGACAAGACAGAACAGATACAATAAAAAACCCTTTGGACTGCGCAAATTTTTATTATGTTTACTTTCCAAGACGACTTGAATCAGTATGTACGAGTAAGAATGTTAGATCGTGAAGACTTTTGTAACTTCCTTATGTATATCTATACCAAGGTTATATAATGCTTCTCCACTCTGCGTCAATAGTTATACCAAATAATAGTTTGGAACTTTTTTATTCAAGCAAGGTGAATAGTTCAAACAGGAATTTCCTTTTAAGTTAAAAAATATTGCTGTAGAAGAAGCAGCGAAGTTCCTTTTCAAAGATATCACAAAATTGCAAAATGTTTGTATCGGGTGAACTGCATGACAGTTCGTTCATGAATAATTGCCAGCAAAATTCTTGCATGAAATTGCTGTCGGGACAGCATAACGGCTCAGGTAATTTTAATGACGATTGATGCGTATCTGCCAGGTCAACACTTTTTCTGCTTATTGTGTCTCATTGTTGCGAACTTGACAGGTGGCATAGGGCATCGGCTTGTTAGTTAATCAGCATTTCTATCTCTTTAAGTGAGTAGTAGAATCCTGAAGGAACACTCCAGATGATGCCCTGAGCATATGAGCCTCCGATAGCAATTGGAAAGTCCTTGAACTGTCCATTCGGATGAAATGCGAAGCACGATACGAACCACCAGGCACCATTGTACATTACAGCACAGTTTCCCGAATAATAATCGTGATCAGCGTCAAATGTACTGAACTGAGTATTGTTGTGGAACGACATGCAGTCCCCGACACCAGGAGAAGCAGAAAATCCAAAAACACTGAGCTTGTAGTTTGTAGACTCGGAACCCACGGCGAAGTTCGAGTACTCAGCCCAGCTCTCGGTGTCATTCCACAGCTTCATAAGTACTCGCAGCTTCCGATCTCCAGACTTTGTCAAGGTGTGTAGCATGTTCAGACCTGAACAGAAATTGTTTGTTTAAATGCAGCAGTTATGATCAGAAAATTCCCAAGGAACCTCCATGAAAACGAATGAGCCACAACGAAGTTAGCACTCAATCGTTACGCATAACCCCCTATTAATTTCCTTGGTCAGATGGGCTCGCGCAATCTCTCTCGCCTCTAATTTTTAGCATCATACCAATCCAGTAGTTTCCGTCGGGTCCCTCGCCGAACTCGCTCTGGTACTGAGTCCAGTTGCGGTAAAAGTTCACCGAGGCGGACACCCTGTGCTGCACGGTGGTCCAGCACTCACTGATGGCGATCTGAAAGTGAAATCATGTAGATGAATAAAGTCAGTGCTCAAGAAAGCTCATTGAGCTGTCACTCACCCACACTCGCTGAGTTCCCTGGTTCGCATTGCGGCACTTCCTGCAGTGGCTCAGGCCCAGGCGACACCTGAAGTGAGTGCACAGCCTTGAGCTGGCATTGAAGGCCACCAGCTGCGCTGCGTAGTCGATTGTTGCTTTAACAATGCAGTCCACTTCCGTGGCAGTTGTGTACGACTTGGCGACCTCATAATCTGCGAGGCTGTCAAGACTCGATCTCCATTTTCGTTCAACCGAACTGACTTCAATGGCATTGCAGTTCAAGACTGCAGCTAGCTGGACGAGAGGAATGATCGCAATCGGATTCAGTCGCATACTGCACTTCTTCCTGCTTTGGCAAAAGCTTTTGAAATTTTCTCTTCGCCAAGCAAACAATTTACTTAACAGTTTTCAGTCGTTTGTCTTCACTTGAATTGTTTTGCGTGACAACTAACTCTTCTGAAAAGCCCAGTTTTTTTCGAAATTTCTACTATTGCGTCTGAATTAAAAATTTAATGAGGCCATGAATAATTGTAGCATATAGCATAAGTGGCACTTCACATTCTGGTTAGACTGTTAATTAGTGTAGCAGGTATGCTGGCAGACAAGTCTAGCTTTTTAGATGCTTCGCTAACAAAATCCCTCAATACCCTCGGTAATCAAACTAACTAGAAGACTAGCTCTGTACCATTCAGGTAGAGGCCTTCCAGCGCAGACATTTTTCTCTGAATTTCGGTCAGAAGTTTTTATGCCCTTGCCTGGAATACACTTCTCCGTCAATGATGCCCCTGATGATCCAGGAAGCTGGACTGCTGTGACTGCTACCGTCTGAGATCGCCGCATTAAGTCGATTCTACAAAACCAGCGAGCAGAAGAGAGTACAGTACGTATAAGTTTTCCAGGTAGAATCACCCGAAAACAATTTTCAAACACAGAATTTGAATACTGTGACATTTTCGCTCGTACTCACATTCAAATATGAGCAAGCGAATATTTTTTTAGGAAAATTCTGCTTCATTCTCACTTCAAATTTTGTTGTCGTCTATAAAAACAGCTGGTATTATAAACGAAATTCTTCGTTTTACCTAAATTTGGCTATTTACGCTCGTAGCTTGCAACTTGCCACTGATCAGGTCGACAAGATGACTAAAATATAACAGCTAGGTTTTGTCCTAAAATGTCCAGCCTAACAACTCAAGGTTTATACCCAACGCATCTCAGAATCTAACCTATCTCTCAGCAAGTTGTCTAATCCGTTACGATGCTTGACTGACTAGCAAGTAGCAATGATATAGCCAAACGAAACCGATGTCTTCAAAACAATGAGAGGTGAGACAGTCATGCATGATTGATACGCTGTTAAAAAACTATATTATTGTCAAGTTCTAGCTAACCTCACCTACCTGAATTGATGTACAATTAGCACCTGTCGATATCGAGCGAGCTGGGGTTGCCTTTCTTGGGAATCGGCACGGTAATTGACAGGTGCTAATTGTACACCAATTCAGGTAGGTGAGGTAGGCTACTCGTACCGTCCTGGGCGCTCTACGATTGAACAAGTCACCGCAATCCGCTGCGTCATTGAGACCTGCAGAACGCGTCAGCTGTCAGGTCTCAATCGGCTTCGTCGACTTCAGAAAAGCATTTGATTCTGTAATCAGGTCCGCGATTGCAGCGGGTCTGGCTCAGCACGGAGTACCCTGGCTGATCATCAAGGTGTTCATGGACTTCTCTTGCGGCTTATGCGCCTTCATTAACACCAGTGATGGCCCAACTGAGGAATTCCTAACGACATCCGGAGTCCTCCAAGGCGACACGCTGTATCCCTTCCTCTTTGTGGTTGTGGTTGACTTCGTGTTGCGACAGGCCATCAGCGAAGAGGACAGCTTCATCCTTGCGCGCCAGCGCAGCTCTCGCTAACCGGAAGTGCTTCTCGGCTGCCTCGCGTATGCTGACGACATCGCGTTCCTGTGCCGTGACCCCGAGACGGCTCAGTGAGCCCTGCATCGCCTGGCGCTGGAAAGCTCAAAAGTCGAACTGCAGATCAACGCCACAAAGACCAAGGTGCTGTGCGTTTGCACTGCAACAAGGCCCGACCTCTACCTGCCGGACGGCGTACCTGTGGACGCCTACGATGATTTCTGCGACCTAAGGTATGTCGGTAATAAGCGCTGACGTAACTGTGGAGATACGCATGTGTATGGCCTGGCGCGCCACGCAGCTGTTGCGCTCGATCTTCAAATCCGAGGACACTGACTTTCTCAAGCTGTCCTTGTTCCAAGCAGCAGTGCTTCTCCTGGCCTATGGCAGGAAGCGGTTCCTTTAACGCCGGCGCGCGATGCCACCATCGATGCTGCTCACCAGCTGCATGTGTGCTGCTCTCGGCATCAGCGCTAACGAGACCATCAGCAATTAAGACTTCTACGCTCGCAGCGGCAGGAAGTCGTTGTCCACCACCAGGCTACACTTATTTAGCATATATGAATTTGTATATTTTACACACTGACAGGGTACGTTAGGTTTAAAATATTGGATAAAAAAGTTATCATCAGGACAGCTGCTAGAATAACAGTTAACTTTAATAAACTGCAGACACTTGCACTCAATGCAGGTTTACAGAGCACTCAGTGAAAGCAGTCTGTACTACAGACAGCACCTGTTTAATTTCCACGTGCTATACCAGATCAATGAGTTTATTTTAGAGTACACACAATAAACAAGAAAGTTCTTAAAAAAACAGTAGAAAAGTTGACACATAATTATGATAACAAAAAGTTGAACTCAGTGCCTTAAGCTGTAATTTTAGGAACATAGACTGATTTAAGTAGTCGACAATAAAATATTTCTTAAGAATTACGACTCCTTGACTATTTGTGTGTCAGAGATTCAGCATTCAGGTCTATCATACAATAGTGTAGGGGATTTAAAATTAAAGTTACATAAAATTCAACCCAAGCGAAAGACAATTTGCTAGATAATGGCATAATGAGGGTCATTTGGCATATGAAAGGAGATAATGTCTGAATTGGGGGATGATTTAGCATATTTGATTAATTGACCAACTAAGCCGACTAAACCTGGGCAGAAAGCGCATTTTTTAACTCAAGTATCACCAGGTGCTAGAGATCTATCTATCTATCTATTTTGCAGGGGGGCCCGGGGCACTTGTCGCACAAGCGACGGAGCGGCACGCCCCCGACCGGCGAACTAGGCGCTTTTGCGCCCATCGCGCCGCCTCCCCTGAGCAGGCACCACACACAGCAGCACAGACCAGCCGGGGAGGGCAGGAGGCACCCAGAATAGGCAGCAGTGTCCCACACCCCAGCCCCACACGCACATAGCAGACCAAGCCGGGGCGGAAGGCTGATAAGAAATCAGTCCTCAGGGGGGGCCGGGTGATGAGTGTACACTTATCCAATCGCGCTGACGGAAGTCCAGAAAGCGCGCGGCGGTGTACACCCGCCCTCCAGCCACCCCCCGCAAGGTCTCACGCCCCAGCGCCAACGCACACGCCACACAACTCACGCAACGCAGAACAGGCACACAGAGGTAGGAGCGAAGCTATTATTTCAAGCTTTGATTGCACGAAATATGGTGCACCTCCGCCGGTCGCTACTGTCCAAACCCCCCAACAAGCCCCGAAATTAATCGTGAATTGAAGGGTAAATCGAACTAGCGTCCTTTGGAGTGCGAGGCAGCGACGTTAGCCGCTGACCCACTCGCCCCTAGGTGCTAGAGATTCAGGACTATCGTACAATAGTTATTGATAAAGGATACAAACTCTATAAGAAGTACAATGTATTTAAACATCGATTTTTTAATGCAAATGTAGGACGAGAAAAAAACTGAACAAAACTATGATCACCATATTTAGTGTCAATGAATGCCTGAACTTGAAAAATTGAAATGTAATATCAACCTAGAAAATTAAAAGAAAAAACTTTGGTATATAGGCTAAAAAACCGTCAGAAAAAATGCTTCTTATTAAAATATCGATCCAGAGTTTGGAATAGTTAGTAAATTGTATATTACTAAGACAATATGAGAAGTCGCAGCTAACGCGAAATCGTGAAAAGTCACTATAAAGGTTAAGTATTTTATAGTGACTTTGGCAAGCTGAAATTTGACCTCACATCGCATCGCACCTATTCACTCCACCTGGACTGACTGGCCGATGAGAACAGTTACAAACTGCTCATCTGGCACATCCTGGTCCAACCGTTCCGCCGCCAGATCCTTGGGCGGATCCATCGCCGCCTGATAAATTGAAGAATTGGAAGGCTGACCCGTGCGTTCACTTGATTAGCGAACTCGAGACACCTGACAATATACAATTTTCTTACCTCACTAGTGCCCATATCGAAGGTTCCCCAGTGAATGCCGACAGATTTGGCACTATCCAAGTCTTTGTGAATCCATACGGCCTCTTTTGGTGAGACGTGCTGTGGACTGAGCAGGTGTCTGCAATCAAATGGTCACTGAGGTTTAATCTGTGTTTTAGTCTCATCACTGGGGTTTAATCAGTGTTTTGGTATCGTCACTGGGGTTTAATCTGTGTTTTGGTATCGTCACTGAGTTTTAACCTGTATTTTGGTATCGTCACTGGGGTTTAATCAGTGTTTTAGTATCGTCACTGGGGTTTAACCTGTGTTTTGGTATCGTCACTGGGGTTTAATCAGTGTTTTAGTATCGTCACTGGGGTTAAACCTGTGTTTTGGTATCGTCATTGAGGTTTAATCTGTGTTTTGGTATCGTCACTGGGGTTTAATCTGTGTTTTGGTATCGTCACTGACTTTAATCTGTGTTTTGGTATCGTCACTGGGTTTTAATCAGTGTTTTAGTATCGTCACTGGGGTTTAACCTGTGTTTTGGTATCGTCACTGAGGTTTATACTGTGTTTTGGTATCGTCACTGAGTTTAATCTGTGTTTTGGTATCGTCCCTGAGTTTAATCTGTGTTTTGGTATCGTCACTGGGGTTTAATCTGTGTTTTGGTATCGTCACTGAGTTTAATCTGTGTTTTAGTCTCATCACTGGGGTTTAATCTGTGTTTTGGTATCGTCACTGAGTTTAATCTGTGTTTTGGTATCGTCACTGGGGTTTAATCTGTGCTTTGGTATCGTCACTGGGGTTTAATCTGTGCTTTGGTATCGTCACTGAGTTTTAACCTGTATTTTGGTATCGTCACTGAGTTTAATCTGTGTTTTGGTATCGTCACTGAGTTTAATCTGTGTTTTGGTATCGTCACTGGAGTTTAATCTGTGTTTTGGTCAAGTATCAAATACCTGGGCAGGTAGGCGCCTATTGGAATAGCCGACAGTCGCATTGGACCAAACTGCTGTCGAATCTGTTTGAACAGTCTGTCCTCGTAGCCGGTATCTCCGCCGAAGAAGCAGTTGCTGCCACCATCCGGTCTCAGAACGTAGCTGCCCCACAGGCTGCGATTCGTGTCCAACATGCTGCGAGAGCTCCAGTGCTTGGACGGAGTGAAAGTGATGGTCAGGCCGCCATCAAAGCTGGAATCGCTGCTGCCTTTTGAGCTCTGTTGTTGCGAGTTCGTATTGGAAAAATATAATGAGACTCGTCAAGCTGTTATTCTACGAAATACCAACATAGTTAATTACAATATACGCTCGTACTCAATAATAACAGCCCACATGATGAAATTTTGTAAGCATAATTTTTTGCTGGTTTTTACCACCGGACACCTCGACGAGAATCATTGAATATCTCGACAGTGCTGATGTTTTGTGATTCTGGAAGTTGTTTCATCGTGTTCTGCATTTTTATGGCGATTAGTTGAATATTTTAAGACATACAGAAAAAAAGAAATATGTGGGCATTTGAAATACCCCTCTATGGTATTTTAGTGTAAAAAACTACTTTTTTAACACGCACAGGAAAGATTGTGCATTTGTATCACGCGGGGTGGCTTCATAATTATAACAAAAACAATCAGGCCACAGCTACAGCTTGAATTCACTAAGACTTACCGGACTTGCCTTAGCCGGCAGCTGAACATTCTCCCACCACTCTAGCTCACGGATGTTCCTACATCCCAGGCTCTGCATCAGGCGACCATCGCCTTTGGGCACGCAGAAGACTGCATTCGGCTGCAGCCTGGCGAGCTGCTGGATGGTGGCGGAGTCAAAATGGTCATAGTGGTTATGGCTGATGCACACAGCATCCAAAGGCAGCAACTGTTCCAGGCCGCAGGGAGGCTGTCGATAGCGCAGCGGTCCGGCGAACTGGACGGGCGAGCAGCGCTGGCTGAACACCGGGTCGAACAGGACCCGGTGCCCGGTGTCAGCGAAGGAGAACAGGCAGCAGGCGTGGCCAAGCCATGTCAGTGAGACGCCGCTGCTGGGCTGCTGCGAAAAAAGGCAAGAAAAAAACATTTGAAGACAGAAAGACTGCAACATCTTCCAAAATTATCCACAGCAACTCTCAGAGCACATGCTCGTCCCATATACTATTTAATGTATAATTTATCGTTCATTTCGGCGCAGAGAACGCCTTGGGTGCTTGTCGTGCAATATTGACGACTACGAGCTAATTGAAGATTGCGAAGATTCTCATCTTCACACTGCCTGAAGATGAGAAAGTCAATGGCAGATGTTCACACCTATGAGTGCGTGCCTGCGTACTGTATATCAGTGTGTCACATGCTGCGGTGACAAATCCACCAACACATATTTCATTGTTAACAGTAGAACTAACAATTACCCCTTGACAATTTTTTTGTTGCACCAGGAGGGAACAATGCAAGCACACGAAACGCAAGAACACGGGCCAAATTTTTGTTGCTTAATCAATGCCAGCTCTTGAGACCGTCGAGATATTTGTTTTTTTTCTGGCCGAAGGTCAGTTTTTTTCCATTTGTGCTAGTGTATTTTCATACACCCATTTACACGAATTAGCACTGCGCCTCAGTGCGGCCTTGCCAGGCCTTCAAACTTTATCAGCATGTCATCCGAATCTGCGTCATCTCCGTCTTAGGTGGTCACCCACTTTTATCTAGACGAATTCACTGGAACTTCAAGGGCTACAACTGGTAGAAATTGTAGGCCACCATGGACATCCTGGCACGAATTTCTCCAATTTCCACTGAAGAAGCCTAAATATTAGGCGCAGCTCAACTACATTGCAACATTGCAACATCGCCTAGTCTGTCAACCAATCAGTCACCAACTAACGCTGCTAGCATTCAGTCGCTGCCAAAAAATTGATAAATGAGTAAATGTTATACCCACTAGACCCACTGTAGCTGGACACTCACAAGCACAACTGGTTGGTGCATCACTGGAAACATCTGATCCAGCTCAGCCTGTGTTGGCTGCCTGGGCTTCCTGCACAGGTTGCACTTGCAAATGAAGTGCCACAGAAAAGCACAGCAGTTTGGCAGTTGGAAGTGAAATGGAGACTCATAAACTTGGGGGCAGATGCCGCAGCATGGTCGGCGAACTCGCGGCTGATAAAGCTGGTCAGACCTCGCAGAGATGACCCTTGTCCTTTCATTAACAGCATAGGCATCGGGCTCTCTAGTCAGCTGGCTGCTTGACATGCTTTGTGCATATGATCTGTTTACTGATTGGTCTGAAAGCAGTAAGTTATTAAAATAGTGAGTGATTAAGAATTTAAGAATTTTCAGAACATGTCCTGTTTAATCTACAACAGAGAAAAGTTTTAATAATAGATATGTCATATAGCTAAGCATAAAAAGATATCTGATAAAAAGGAGGCTATTTGAAGAGAACAATATTTTTACATCTAGCTATTTCCTACAAAACTAGCTATGGGACTAGGAACCCGCCTTCTAGAATTACAAAATATGAATTTATTGTAATTTTTGTACAGTGTAAGTGGCTATATGATTACTTAATTAATGGAGAAAAAACAGAATAAGACAAGAAATGAGTTACATACAAAAATATTATTTTGCCTTGAACTTTTTCTCTCCAGAAATAGCTTCTATAACTGAAGTATAAACACTGTTCAAGTAGCCAGCAAACATTAAAAAGGAAATATATATTTTATTTTAACTGCCAGCCTTCTAAGTCATGTTTCTTAATGAATGCTAAAGCAATAATATTACTTTTTTGAAAATTCATTGCTAGCAATTCTAAAAATAATTTAATACTATATTAACAATTTGTTGGATGCAATTGCATTAATTCAACTTATTTTCCTTATAACTTGAAAATAAAGGCCCAAAAATTTAAATGCTGAAAGCTGTGTACACTGCTATAGCTTCTGATTTAAAACATAAATAGCAGTTTAAGCAACAAAAACAATTACTATTTATATATATATACCTTTAAAGTTTTTTAGGATTCTATTTATAGCCTACTAAAAAGCAAAAGTAGACTTTGAAAGCTAAGAAACATACTGAACTTATTCCACTTGTTAAGGTTAACGGTGCTAAAGTTGAGCATCGACTTATGAGTTATGACATAGATGTAACTGAGAACAATGGTCAATTGGCACCATTTGTGAAGACAAATGAAAAATGTTTCGAAGAAAATTTATTATTTGAAAATAAACATATCGTAAAAAGTTGAATTTGAAAGTTGAAAGTTGAAGAATGTAATGAATGAATGAATGTAACTACATGTATATATAAATAATTATCTCATACTTAATCTTGCTGTAAATCTAGCTATTTTGTTTCTTAAACTGTTAAGAAACTGTTACAGTTTTACTTTTTATTTCAAGTTTAAACCAACGTTCGGTGGCATTTTGTGAATTATGAAGAACCATGAATTAGTGCTTCACCGACGAGTATTACAACACAAATCATTTAAATCACTGTATATGCTATACAGTCAGTTTCTTGTGTTAGCTGAATAGTGTAGTATTGATGTAGCTCAATAACTCAACTCAACTAAGAGCTAAAAACGGTAATAATTACAACAAAGTCATGTGAAATTTAATATGATACTGTCGCATATTTTACGTAAATGATACAAAAAATGTACTACAATTTTTTACATAAATCTATTATTCTTTGTAGCAAGTTTAAATATATAGTCATCAATGATATATTTTAGATTTCGTTCTTTAACTATTTTATAATGTAAATAATATATATAGATCAAGCAGTGTATATTCAAAGTAGAAATTCCGAAGAAATAAACATTCTGTAGACAATCAGAAATTCTGCAGCTCAGAAAACCGTCTCCGTTAAGCTTTTCCTACGTCATGGGGCTCAACTTTCCGCCCAAACAGCAGCCGACCCAGCGATGCCGCCAGGACGAGCAGCTCGCTGAGGGTGAGAAAGCTCGCGCCGAGCCAGACTCCCAGTGCACCGCCGAAGTCGCTGAGCAGGTCGTGAATCTGGAATTTTCTCGACACAGCGTAGTGCAGCATGGTGTCGGACTGGTAGTGGATGAACACCTTTGATGAATAGGTTGGTTAGAGGAGTAAGTGTTGGAAAGTATACGTATGTTGTGATGAGTTGTCTATAATCATATAGATGTGGTTCAAGTTTTACCTTTAAAATAACATTTTTACCTTTATAACTTTAAAATATTTACTTCCGAAAATGTCTTCCCGAATCACTATAAAATGACACCGCATATAAACGCGAACCGCCAAAAGTGCTCGTGAGAGTACCTCATAAGTTGTTTTTGCATTTTCAAATAAGAACTCACCCTAAGAAAGTACCATGAATCTGTTTTATTGTTGAGCACACCTTCCGGATAAGCATCGACAATCTCGGATGTGTCGTTAACCATCGCTTTCCTAAGAGCATTGAGAGCATTTTTCAGGTACTCCGCAGTCCTGATCTCAGACGAGTAGTTCCGATGGCCGCCAGGTGTCAGGTGGGGCCAGCCGTAGCTGTCGGCGTCAATGACGCGCTTGTACCTGACGCAGGCATCCAGTGGGCAGCCGGTCACCTTGGAGCCGTTGCAGATCGAGTTATGCTTGATTCGATTGCTGAGGTTGCGCTGAATTTCGAGAGCTCTCGCGAACTCGGCGTCGCTGGGAAAGTCCGCCTCAAACTTGGCGCAGTCTCGATATCGGTTGGCGATCTCCGAGAAAACGATGATGCCCGAGTAGGAGCAGTTGAAGTCCCTCACAATGATCTGGGAGCACTTCAGAGCATTGCAGTGGGCCTGGCTGTAATTGATTTTGAACTTGCTTATTACATCCTCAACGAGGTAGCTGACATCACTTGCGCAGTCACTTGAGTCTGTGTTTTCGTACATTGTTGGCGAGACCTGCAGCGAAGAACAGAACAGAACACATCATGCAGTGCTAAAATCTCGATTGCTTCAGGTTCGATTTTAACATCTTAGGGAAAAGTGTGAGTGGCAGAGCTGAAGAGCGACTATCGCACTTGGGACTAAGATCGTTTAATTTGGTGCACGGCCGCTGGGAGGTTTGGGCGCTTGTCGTGTGCAATTTACGCCCATATGACGGCTGACACCCCCAAAGGCACACTGAGAGTGTACACTGTCAGATACTGAAAACGTCATGGCGGATATAAAGTCATCCTTGTGAATCCGAGGTTTGCATGCTCACATCGGGGTCAGCGTCGCCTTTCACCAGTGCATACAGATATTGTTATCAAATTACGGCTCATGCACACTGCCGTGAAACCACGAGTTTTTTATGCAATTTTTTTAATATTCTTACGAGTGGTGATATAAAATGTGCAATCGTGCATTTTGGTCTCGTTTGATAATGTAGTGTGGAAGAGCCTGGGGAAATAGAAAATAACATCAGAGAGCCTTTCAGTCACCTCTATGTCGTAGTGAAGGCCGTGACTGAGCTGCATGCTCTTCGTGCCAAGGACGGTGTGAGAGTTGATTGCGTCAGTACTGTCCACAAAAAACAGCTGAAGCGTATCGTCGCCGCTCTCCTGCAGAAGCAGCTTCAGCGCCTCGTTCTTTGCCCAGTCAGTTTCAAAGACGCTGTTAAGCGAATTGCTTGTCCGCGGCCGCTTAAACAGCAGCAGCTTCATGGCTTCCTGTCCAAAGGGCACCTGACTGAGCTTTAGCCGGTGAATGAGGTCCTGAAGAATCAGTCGGTAGCAGACCATGAGCTTATCGTTCACATCCGCCAGGTAGCTGCGAAAGTCGTAGCACTTTCCGTCAATCTGGTCGCCGTAAGTGAAGCCCACAATGACATCCTGGGGCCGAGGCCGCACTTCTCTGGCTATGGGCAGCCGGTAGAACAGGCGCTTGAAATGAGCCGTGTAGGACACCTGTCCCTTATCCTGACCGGCCTTCAGACTGACATTTAGGTAGCGCCTGTAGGCTGACTCCAGCTCTCTCCTAGCCGAGTCGTTCAACAGACGCAGTCGATAGGTTGAAACCAAGTCGCTGTTGCACAGTACAATGTCTGGCAGGGTTGCGGGAATGCTGACCTCCGTCATGCTCATGGTTGTGGGGAAGTTGACGTACTGTGACGTCAGCACGTACAGGTGGTACACGGACGCAACCAAACACGCTGAAATCAGCAGCATCCAGAGAATTCGAGCCCCCAGCGAGTGGGACTTGACGCACTGCCCAACACCGTGGGTGCTGGTGCTGCTGAGCCATTCCGAAATCACCAGCTTTGCGCCATTGGACGGCGACACTGAAGTACTCGCCATCTGTTGCGGCGGCTGCGGCTGCGGCTTCACCTGCAGCTGGTCATGCTGATAGAAGCCGCTGTCAGAGTTCTCCATTCTGTAATTTTCGTTTCCAATTTTCTTTCTGATCTTTTAACTACCTTAAATGCGAATTCGGTACCAAAACTCACCAGCCCCCCGGCCAAATCGATAGATGTGATTTGATTAACAATTTGATGATCCAATGCAAATTTGCTCAGTGTAAAAACATACGTTTCAGTATGCTTTGGTGTGTGCTAACTGCAGGTAAGGCAGGCTGGACATGCAGCAGGCTGGTTCCTAGTCCCAAATCACAATCTCAACCAATAAACTGTTCGGTATTTGTTAACCTGTCTGCTGTGTGGATTAGATTATTAAGCCAGTACTTCAGTATCGGAGCCTCATGGTGGACAGCCTGATGCCGTACAGTGATTCAAGACAGCTATTCAAATACACGCAAAAAGCCTATAGAAACATGAGATTATCTGAGACCTTGTCGATAAGGCGGACTTCTGCGGGTGGCAGTGACTGTGTGAGTCTATATACGTATAGCTCTTTGAACTCTTGGGAATAGCGATTTAGTGAGGCCAAGTTGGCATCAAGCACAACGGCAACCCAGATCGCAGTTGTTATGAATCGGCCCTGAATCGAATTATTCTTAATTGCCTAATTGAAAAGTATATTTATCCTGCAGTTCGGACCTAAAAAAAGCATTTTAGTGATCGTTTTTACATCTGTATCTGAAATAGAATTAATCATTATATGTTATTACGCGGGCCCTTATTCGGGGCCAGATGTGCAGCCGACAGCACAGTCGCAGCTATTGCGCGGCGCATCTGAAGGCTGCGAACGGTTGTTCAGTCCATGGACTGGTGGGACGCCACACCTACCCTCAGCTGCCCCCGATAAAGTCTGGTACCCATTTAACAGCTGAACTGAACAGGTGAACTGATGCCAAGCAGAGTTAAGTGTCTTGCTTAATCAAAGTCGTGAATCGAACCCCCGACCTTTAAGTCGCGAGTCCGAAACTAATCACTAGGCTACCACCTCCATCTTCATCATTATTTTTTTCATAAACGAATAAATCAAAGCTTCAACACGACGTCTGTCAGCTGACACAGGGTCTTCAATCGATGGTCTCCTAGAGAAGGAGCATCTCAACTTCCATGAGAGAATAGTTGAAGCCGAATGGCTTGCTCCAGATGAGTCCCTGGCCAGAGCTGCTCAGAGCAGCTGGTAAGTTCTGATAAGCTCCGTTCAGCTGGGCGTTGAAGAAGCAGCTGGGTCCGTACCACCAGGCTCCGCGGTAGTGTTTGGCGCAGTCTCTCTCCGCTTCAAATGGATAGTCTTTGGTAATGAACGCGTGGCTGCTAGAGTTGGCTAAGGCATCACCGATGCCCCAACTGCCTGTAAATCCGCTCAAACTCAAATAGTAACTGGGCCCTTTTACTGAGAAGCTGGCATATTGGGCCCAGAATTCGCTACCGTTCCACAGCTTCATCAGAATGCTCAGCTGCCGGCTCGTGTCCTTAGTCAGGCTGTCCAGATTTTTCAGTCCTGAAAATGCACTGGCTTTGTATATCTTCGTTAACATTGCGGGATTGTGCTGGGGGTGGGTGGCAGAGCGGTTTATGTGTTGCCTCTCGCGCCAAGGTCCCTGAGCTCGATTTTGCGGCGAGGCCACATTCATTTGGGGTGCACCCGCGGAGAGAAGGCTTGGGGGCTTGTCGTGCGATTTACGCCCTTCAGGACCAAACTCCAAAGCACAGTGGAGAGTGTACACTGCCTGACAATGAGAAAATCAGGGCAGATTACACACCTGTTCCTGTGTGCTCAGGAGTCAGCGAAATGGGCAGAATTGCCTTCTCGCTGGCTGCGGGTCTAGTGTCACCATATAGTGTGCCGTTGCCCACAGCCTTCCTGCAGTTATTATTTGTTTTATGCGGCTATTCATTGCCTCTGTAAATGAGTAACTGCAGCTCACCGATCCAGTAGTTTCCATTTTCATCCTGGCCAAACGGATTGTTTTTGTAGTCATTGAAGCTCCTATCGAAACTAACGCTATCCGACACTCGGTGCTGTATCGTTATCCAACAAGCTGTGCTTGTAGTCTGAAAATATTTATTTCTTTACTCAAAGTAAAAGCACTTTATAAGTTGCACCTCAAAATTTGGAACATTTTCGGCCTGATTTGATTAATTCGATCAACGTAAACTAAGGAATTTCCCCATAGTGAACTAACTTGACAAATAATCGCACCTGTTAGTTGAGACATTGCTCCCAATCATTTCGCCAATTATCCCCCAATCACTTGGGAAATTATTTCATCGGCAGAAAAACTATCATCATCATTTTGGCAAGTTACCCCTTGTTGACAGATCCACATTTTGTTTTTCTAGTTGTCACTGGCAAATTATCCCCCTCAGTTGAAATCCCATCAGCTGGCAGTTATTCTGTCCTGTCTGAGGTCCCGCGTACAAGAAAGCCCATGCTGGAAGTTCGTGTGTCTAAAATTCGATCCGGACAAATCTAAAAGCTGTGCTAAACATGCATTCAGCGAGAGTGGCATTTTATTTTACAACTTTAACAGGCTTACCCAGACCGCTTGGTTTCCGCGGTGTCGGTTGCGACACTTTCCGCAGTGCTTGAGGCCCAGACGACAGCGGAACACCTGGCAGAGCCCGGTGGCCGCATCGAATGTGGACAGGTGAGCGGAGTCCTCTCGGCTGCTGACAACCTGGCACTGGACGTCCGACCTTACAGACTGGGAGTTGATTAATTCATAGTCGGCCAGGTTGTCGAAGCTTTTCGTCCAGATTTTCGGCTGCTCGTCTGTGTTGAGCTCCTGACAATGAGCCATGCTGAATAGGATCAGCAGGAGGCACAAAATTTGGCGCATCCTACGCCAAGATTCAAGAAAAATTATCTGAATAATATTGCGTTCCAATAAACTTTCCAGCCGAAGACGTTGCGCTGTTAAGGCAGAAATAAAAACTTTCTTCTTAAGCTGGATCTATCCGACAATCGGGTATCTTGGCGAGCTGCTATTCAAGTTGACAAAATTCTGAAGACATCCGACAACGGAAGCAAAAGCAGTGGTGAAGATTAGCTGCCAAAGCCGATCGATCGATCACCAATAGGCCGACAAGCGTCAAGGAGAGTGACAGCCTCGAATGCCACGCAACCCTTGTGTAGGTAGCAAATTTCGCATTTTTTTAATTGGCGCGGGTTTCCTGAATGCATGCCAATACAGAAACCGATGCGGTAGCACCGTTTGAAGTAGAAATATGAAACGAAACGTGATTGTATTTACAAATACTGCAGGAGGGTTGCGGGCACTGGCGCATCATTTGGTGACAGTAAAAAACAAGAAACTTTTTTATCGATTTCAAACTTCGCTTTCGCATTTGATGACGGTTCAGCACGCACTGAAGCTAGTAAGTTTGTCTCCCAGCTGTTCGACGAGAGGTCGGTAGTTCGAATCTCAACCCAAGAGAATAAAATCTATGTCCTTGAGAAAGTCAATCTTTAAGTTCAGCCAGCTGTAAATGTCCCAACATAAGTCGGTGTCTGTGGCGGCATCTCCAGTCCATGGACCAAACAGCAGTACGCAGCCGCTGGATGCTTTGTTGACAAGTGCACCTACATGCAAAATTACTTTATTGAATATGTAGTGTATCACTTGTTACTAGGCTTAGCATCTATTCCGACTCCTTGACTAGTTAGCCATCGCCACTGCATAGTCTAGATTAGTCGGTTAGTAAAATAGTTAGATTAGTTGGAGCCTTATGGTGTCAGCATACGAGAACTGTGGCCGGTATTTCTACGGTTTTTCCATGGCAGTTTTGGCCCGCCCACGGAAATTTTGCCTGCTAAATTTTTCCAGCCATTGAGAAAGCTCCAAGGCTCCTCAGCCACTAGCAAGCGTGTCAGCAGGCTGGGCGGGGTCAGAAACGGCTATAAATATGAGACACGAGCGCGTGGAGCATGCGGAGTCCCAGACTTGAGTTTGGAAAAGCTCAATAAGAGTCACCAGGTCTCCATATCTCGAGTTTCATGTGTTATTCATTTTCAGCTGACAGGTCTGAGGCGAGAGATGTCTTACGAGACAATCGACCCAAAGGTTAGATCTAAGGTTAGATCCAAATTCTAGCCTTAAACTTATCATTCCGCCCTTAATCCGCTTAACGCTTACCACAATTTAAAAAAATGTTTTTTAAGAAAGGCGAAAGATCGGGTAATTTTAGATACTTTTCTTCATGTTTACTCGTAGTGACTTAACCTACAAGTTTAAGCCACCGACAAAGATGTTTTGTTTATTTCTCGAGATCTTGTTTTTCTAACAGAATTTTTTGTAAAAAATAGCAAAAAGCGACAAAAAAGGAATGAAAAAAACTACTGACAGTCAATGAATGAATTTTTTCTTCACCTTAGCTTGTCTGTGACTCGACCGATACAACTGACTGCGAAAATTAACAGAATGTTGACAATAATGGCAATAAATTGGTTACAAATTAGAGAAAATAAAATCACAAGACGCATAGCATAGTTATATTTGTTAAATGAAAAATGTTTTGTAAGAAATCAAGAGAACAATGGTTAGCAGAAAAGCAATACTGGGGACAAACTTCACACAATGGGACATCATTTTTTAGACAGCTTGTGTAAATACAAAGCCTCACTTTCAATGCTGAAGCTTTTTAGTACTAAGTCTTCTGTATCGTTGTAATATTTAATTAGATCGGGTTGCTTTGGCGACGGGAGGAAAAAGTTTGAGTGAAAAATTCGAGCAGACATACACTTAGCTTTTATAGCCTTCTAACAATTGATTGTAACTGATTGTAACAATTGTTGAGCGAAGCAAAAAAACATCTCAGACAGCTAAGTAAAATAAAAGGGATATAAAATGAAAAAGTTAGAAAAAAAAACAAAAAACGTATTTATATTCCAAAGAACTAATGACACGCGCGCATGTTAATATTAAAATGTGTAGAAAGTGAAATACAAAAAAAATAATTTAAAACGCTTTTAATTGGAATGTATGAATATAAGGGGCATTAAAAAAAGCAACAGTTAAAAATTCATTTAAACAATACACATGCCACATCAGAAAAGTTTAATACCAGCAGTTCAAGAAATTAGGAGTGCTCAATAAAATATCAAGAACGCACAAAGACCAGCAGATAAAATCAGTGCAGATAGTGTTAACTAAAGTGTGTGTTAAAAAATTAAAGTTTAAATAGCGAGACTGTATATATTTGTCTGTGACAAGTGACTTATTCTCTCAATACAAAAAAGCATTTTAAACATGCAAAATAAAATCGACAAACCTTGGCTTGTATTAGATAAATCAAAATACAACTTTTGTGTATATATAAAAATGAAAAAGATGTCTACATTGGCAAATATATAAAGCTTACATAAAGACAAAATCAAAAATACATATTCAAATTATAACTATATCACCTGTAAATTAGATACAACGCATCTTGTTTTGAAAGATGCGAGCAACAGAAGTTACGAAAGAAATTGAATAGGCATCTTCGCTTATGTTTTTCGATACATATCGGCTAGACGTTCAATTGTTGTGCCTTTTGTATAGAATTTGTGACTATATCGATATAAAATATTCCGAGCAATATTTGCCATGTAAAATCTGCCAAATAATTAGGCGCCTATTGCCTATTGACAACGAAAACCCGATTTTTATCTTGACTCGCGTAAGTATAAGTTTTACAATACATATCGGCTAGAAAAACATTAGATAGAGTCTAGATTAGCCGTTTCTTCTTTAAATAAAATACTTACGAGTACTATTTATGTTTTTCGACACATATAGGCTAGACATGAAGTTAGAATTTGTCACCGCTGGTTTCTATCCGGTCCATCGCTGGTCCACGCTGTCGGCACTGAGCGGCCGTTCGCTGTGCCGAAGCCACAGCCGCTGGACCACAGTCGATGGCAGCCGTTGCAGGCCCAGGTAGGCGGCGTGAAGCCGATTGGTTAAACAGCGCACGGTGGCCTGAAGACAGGGAAAAATTTTGCGAAAATAAATTTGATAAGAGTCCTCATAAAATTCAGTCAAAATACAATTACAGACTGAAAGGTAATTACAGACTGCGAGGTAATTACATACTGATAGGCTATTACAGACTGACAGGCTATTACAGACTGACAGATAATTACAGAGTGACAGATAATTTCGGACGGAAAGGTAATTACGTCAGATAATTACACACTGAAAGGCGATTACAAAATGACAGGCTATTACAGACTGACAGGTAACTACAGACTGACAGGTAACTACAGACTGACAGGTAACTACAGACTGACAGGTAACTACAGACTGACAGGTAACTACAGACTGACAGGTAACTACAGACTGACAGGTAACTACAGACTGACAGGTAATTACAGACTGACAGGCAACTACAGACTGACAGCAAGCCGCTCACCTGGCAAGGCAGCTGTGCCCTCAGCTCAGTCTCCAGCCGCTGCCGCAGTCCTGGCAGGAGGCTGACACCGCCGCAGAGCAGGACGCTGCGGGCTACGTCGCGTCGATAATCCACAGGGCAGGCCAGCACAGCCTGGCGGATGGCGCGGCTCAGAGCTGGCGCGTCGACGCCCAGGAGCTGCGGGTCGAATATCGCCTCCACGCTGGCGAAGCGGCTCTCGGAGTGGGTCAGCTCCTGCGAAGCGGATGGGAACAAGCTTAAGAAAGCTGAAACAGCACTATTCCCTTAACAGTAGAAAGAGCACGGGCCGCTTCACGATAGCTCCCTAATCGAATGACCGATTTTAGTGACAGCCCATCATCTGAATGAAAATATTCAGCCATTTACGAGTGACGAGAATCGTTGGATATCTCGACGATGCCGATGGTTTGTGGAAGTTGTTTCATTGGAGAGAGGGGAAATTTCAGCCAGTTTTCAGCCAGAAAATGTTGGAAGATACAGAAAAATGTGGGCAATTGAAATATCACAGCGGCCTTCTCTACTGTTAAATACTGAATCCCACCTCACCTGTCTATAATCTGCGGGCACTGCATAATCGGCTAGGCTAATGGTGGCCTCATATTCAGCTTCGGCTTCCTGGCAGCGCGTCAGGTCCTTCTCGTAATCCTGACTGACGTAGCAGCTGCGCTCCAGAGCCAGGCGAACCAGCAGCTGCTCAGTTGGGGAGTGCAGCCGGTAGCGGTACCTGGCCAGGCCTGTGGACAGGTGCTGGCTTAGCCTGTGGCCGCCAATGTCTGGCTTGAGACACCCGGCCAGCACGGGAGAGTGCTCCAGGTGGGCGGCTACCTCAGCCTTGGAGTGCGGAGAGAGGTGATGGATTACAGAATTTCTTGATGGATTACAAGATTTGATGATGGATTACAGGATTTGAGGATGGATTACAGGATTTGGTGATGGATTACAGGATTTGGTGATGGATTACAGGATTTGATGATGGATTACAGGATTTGATGATGGATTACAGGATTTGGTGATGGATTACAGGATTTGATGATGGATTACAGGATTTGATGATGGATTACAGGATTTGATGATGGATTACAGGATTTGATGATGGATTACAGGATTTGGTGATGGATTACAGGATTTGATGATGGATTACAGGATTTGATGATGGATTACAGGATTTGATGATGGATTACAGGATTTGATGATGGATTACAGGATTTGATGATGGATTACAGGATTTGATGATGGATTACAGGATTTGGTGATGGATTACAGGATTTGATGATGGATTACAGGATTTGGTAATGGATTACAAGATTTGATTGTGGATTACAGGATTTGAGGATGGATTACAGGATTTTGTGATTGATTACAGGATTTGATGATTGATTACAGGATTCGATAATTCATTATAGGATTTTATTGTAGATTACAAAATTAAATAACAAATTACAGATTGAACGGTAGACTACCGAATTAGAGGTTATAATACAGAATCGGTTGGTAGATTACAGACCTGATAGCCGAGCTGCACGACCACCCCGGATGAGCAGCCGTAGGCCAGCAGGCAACTCAGGCTCTGGCTCGCCATGGCAACAGCGTCAAGTCCCAGCCGGTCTAGCAGCAGGTCGGCTAGAAGTCGGCGCGACGCGGCGGAAGTCTCGCGCGGCACAGCGACCAGCGCGGAGCAGCGGCGCACGTCGACAGAGGAGCCGCCGGCAACGCCGAGTCCTCGCAGCAGAGGCCGAACCGCGGCTTCTAGCAGGGCCTGCAGGGCACCAGGCGGCTGCTGGAACAGCGGCACCGGCAGGCTGGTGTTCGGCCGCACTGGGAAGGCCAGTCGGCATCGGTCTCGAACCTCCGGCTGATAACTCGCCGCGCCTGTGGCCACCACCGAGCCGCTGTCGCGATCCAGAGCCACCACGCTAGGCATGTACACCTGCGGCACCGTGGCTGCAGAAGAGTTTATCAGAATGGAGTTATAAGCAAACTACACTAGTTAAACAGAGGTGTAAGTAGTAAGTAAAGAATTGACTTACTTTATTGTAAAAAATTATGAATTCTATTCTTAAAAATGGCTCGCTACTAAAGATAGTAAAAAATTATTCCATTACACCTGCCCCTATTGGGTGATTGGAGTGATTTAACTGAAGCAACGCAGAGTTAAGTGTCTTTCAAAAGTCTAGAATCGAACCCACGATCTTTAAGTCATGAGTCCGACGCTCTAACCACTAGGCCACAACGTTAGACTTATATTCTTAAAATCCCAAATATGTAGCTGTAAGTCTTAAAAACTCCATTCACGCATAATAAAATCCTTAAAATTCTTTCAATTTGAAAACCAAAAAAATCCCCTAAAAATGTTTTTACTCACGCTCTTCGTACATCCAGCCGGCTCGAATAGAGCAGCTGCCAATGTCCATTAGGATGATGTCCTGTCAGGAAATTGTGGTAATCAAGTAGTCCATCTACTGTACTCTAAGTAGCAAATAGCGAACATTTTAAATCAAACAAATCCGACGAAGCTGCGAAATTTCTCACCTTTCTGCCCCGATAATTGATTGACTCAGCTGTGACCGGCCGCACGTAGAGAGCCTCGCTGATGTCAGCGGTGTGGGCTCGCAGGGCCGCCAGCCACTGACGATGCTCCTCGGCGCTGGCGCAGCGAACTGTGGTGAATCTGCCGCACTGAGATGAGGAGCGAATGGACTTGTGCTCAAATGTCTGGCAGAATAGCAAACTTCACATTCTGACATGTCGCTATCACGGTACTTATTTCAGTATACCACCTTGATCCTTCCTTATGCCATCCCTATCATAGTGCATATCGTCCCTATCCTACTGTATCTCGTTCTTATCCTACTGTATCTCGTCCCTATCCTACTGTATCTCGTCCCTATCCTACTGTATCTCGTCCCTATCCTACTGTATCTCGTCCCTATCCTACTGTATCTCGTCCCTATCCTACTGTATCTCGTTCTTATCCTACTGTATCTCGTTCTTATCCTACTGTATCTCGTTCTTATCCTACTGTATCTCGTTCTTATCCTACTGTATCTCGTTCTTATCCTACTGTATCTCGTTCTTATCCTACTGTATCTCGTTCTTATCCTACTGTATCTCGTCCCTATCCTACTGTATCTCGGCCCTTATCCTACTATAACTCGTCCTTATCCTACTGTATCTCGTCCTTATCCTACTGTATCTCGTCCTTATCCTACTATAACTCGGCCCCTATCCTACTGTATCTCGGCCCTTATTCTACTGTATCTCGGCCCTTATTCTACTGTATCTCGCCCCTTATCCTACGATAACTCGTGCTTATCCTACTGTATCTCGTTCTTATCCTACTGTATCTCGTTCTTATCCTACTGTATCTCGGCCCTTATCCTACAATATCTCGTCTCTATCCTACTGTATAAAATATTTTTTTCTTTAATATTTAATTCTAAAGCTAATACACAGTTTTAATCGTAATCGAAGCCTTAAAAAGCAACAAAAAAGCAAGACTTTCAGTTGAAATTCTTTTAACTTAAGAAATATCTATTTAAACGAATTCTCAAAACTGGTACTCTGCTGCTGCAAGCCTTATTTGCACAGATTTCCAATTTAGATCGACAGCCTTCAGGCTTGAGAATCTTTTAAATTCTGGAGTCCCAAATATTTCTTGGAATTCGCCACGCAGAACTAAAATATCTGGGCAAAGGAAAGGATTGAAATAAATTTTTGTCTTAGAAGCCAAAAACCAATGCCAAAATCCTTTGAAGATCAGAAATATTCTCGACAAGAAACTCTTAGTAGACAACAGAACCAACTACCCCAGCAGACGTGCTCAGAAAGCATTGTGATTCCCAGGGCAATATATGAGCAGATTAAAGCTATTATAGTTCTCGCGGATATATTGCAGTGCCGGCTGCCGCACTGAGAGCAAGATAAAACTGGTAGCCATGGCCTATACAGACAGAGAGATATAGACTCAGAGAGAGCTGGTAGTGAGAAGCTGCTGCTGCTGCTGCTGGGAGAACACGCGCACACAGAGCTGGGCCTATCTTTTGAGCGCTTTACCAGCTGTGTCTGTAATTTATTGAATTATGCAAATATGTCCCTCTCCAACACATGGCCGCATGAAGGGGAGAGGAGAAAGGGAAAGCGAGAGGTGGCCACTGCGAGTTTTGTTTTGCAGTTTCTGCTGCATTAACTGCGGCCCTCCCTATCTTTCGCACATTATTCCACTTTGTGTTTTAACGTATGTGTGACGAAGGCTTTTGTGCTGCTTTTAAAAAGCGAAAAGATGAAACGGCTTTAGAACTACGCTTAGAACTTAGGCTGAAGGCTTTGGAACTACGTTACTAAAACAACAGAAGAAAAATTCACGCCTTAAAGACTGACGTGGCAATTTGCCTAAGTGGCGAGCGACACAGCAGCAGCAACAAGCTTGGCTTGTGGGATAAAAACAGAAAGTGCTCCAGTTGAAATGATAGTTCTAGCTTGCAATTTCAGTGCTTCGCCTAGCTTAAGGCTGGCTTTTTACCTGTTCTTTCTGGAGCAAAAGAACGAACGAAATTCAGATCGCAGAATGAGATGGAAGAGTACAGAAAGGAAAGGTAAATTACAGAATCGGATGGTAGATTACAGAATCGGATGATAGATTACAGAATCGAATGGTAGATTACAGAATCGAATGGTAGATTACAGAATCGAATGGTAGATTACAGAATCAGATGGTAGATAATAGAATCGGATGGTAGATTACAGAATGGGATGGGACACATCAGTGAGGAGTGAAAAGTATGAGGTGAGGATAAGTGGATTTTTGTGATTGTGTGTCAAGCGTATCGTAGCCCATACTGTGCTCAAAATGGCACTCTCAGCCAGTTGGATACTCAAGGGCTGCAGGTCGCATTTTGCAGGTCTGATTGACAGCAGCGGCAGTGGCTGCGCCAAGGGCGGTTTTCATCCTGGGTATTGTTCTCAGGAGTGGCCGCAGAGTGAGATGGCAGGCACGCAAGCGAATCCGGTGAGCAGATGTTGCACGAAGGCATGGGTTGGAATGCTGTGACCAGCGACTACCTGGCTGCATGACTATTTACATCCTCAACAGCTGGGCAATCACTTACTGTCATCATCCACGCGACAGAGGGTCTGCAGGGTTTAAAGCCAGTCAAATGTAGCTGGCTCTCCGTCACACAGCTGTTTTAGGCTGATAAAATTTAGCAATCAACAAATAGTGAAACTAGATAGCTCTAAATTAAGTAGTCAGCAGTTTTTAAGTGCCTCGATGCAACAACCCCAAAACAGCCAAGGTCAGGTGAGGATGAGGATAACCCCTTCCTCCCTATCAGTCAGGCAGCCACAACCCCCTTCCTCCCTATCAGTCAGGCAGCCACAACCCCCTTTCTCCCTATCAGTCAGGCAGCCACAACCCCCTCCCTATCAGTCAGGCAGCCACAACCCCCTCCCTCTCTATCAGTCAGGCAGTCACAACCACCTCCCTCCCTATCAGTCAGGCAGTCACAACCCCCTTCCTCCCTATCAGTCAGGCAGTCACAACCCCCTTCCTCCCTATCAGTCAGGCAGTCACAACCACCTCCCTCCCTATCAGTCAGGCAGTCACAACCCCCTCCTCCCTATCAGTCAGGCAGTCACAACCACCTCCCTCCCTATCAGTCAGGCAGCCACAACCCCCTCCTCCCTATCAGTCAGGCAGTCACAACCACCTCCCTCCCTATCAGTCAGGCAGCCACAACCCCCTTCCTCCCTATCAGTAAGGCAGTCACAACCCCCTCCCTATCAGTCAGGCAGCCACAACCCCCTTCCTCCCTATCAGTAAGGCAGTCACAACCCCCTCCCTATCAGTCAGGCAGCCACAACCCCCTCCCTCCCTATCAGTCAGGTAGCCACAACCCCCTTCCTCCCTATCAGTAAGGCATTCACAACCCCTTTTCTTCGCTAGCAATAAATCAGAAGCTCTAGTTACTGTTCCTAAAACACAATTAAAGGAAATGCCTTTAAGTCTGAAATACGAAAATCTTGAAATGACAACGCCAGGCAGCTGTTTATCTTAAAAATCGAAAGTCTAAAATCTTGATTTAAACAAACTTATGAAGCAATCCGGCAGTGTCAGCAAAACTAAAGCCAACAGCTGTTGTCTAACCGAAAGCAGCTGGACAACTAAGCAATTTTTCAAGATCCAACCTTCGCTACTTTTTTCTGTAACTGCAACTGTCACTTTCTGGAACTTGACACGCACAGAAAATAAACTTTTCTAGAATTACTTGTCTAGACCTTATTGACTTGCGGCGAAATGAACAGTATTCTAGGTTTAAAAAATATTAATTTTCGACGAAGACATGGCTTTCCCACGCAACGCCAAGAACTGCAAATACGAGTATAACAAAGTATAACAGAATTTTGCAGTATTCCTAGATAATTTACGATGAGCACTATTTAGCCAGCCATAAATTTTAATTTAGCTAAAACAATCCCATTATCATGTAGGTGATCTAAATCAGGCAGGTGATTTACAACCTCCTCAAGCTGCACATTTTAAGGGCCCGTACGGCTGGCAGATTAAGTTGAAAATAAGTATCTATAAATTTATGATCCCAGATACACGTGGGTTAAGCTACATAATAAAACGAGCTAATATCGATGAAATTCTCAAACGAAAAGCCAATGAGACATGGGGCATGAGTTAGACGCAAGCGAGTGGGTCATAGGAATAGAGAGATCACAGTCACAGCACAATGGCGATGCGGGAAAGTTGCATTGCAGAGAGCAGGCGCAAATACAAAGCGAATGAGCTTGAGTCTCCCATTTTCGTATTTTGAAACTGCAGTGGAAGCAGACAGAAAAAAACCACAGGAAGACGCGGTACGCCGCCAAGACACGGGTAGCAGAGGTCCGCACAATGACAACTTCCTGAGTAGCGTACTCAAAAAAGCTATTTTACTACTTCCTATTGAAATATGCGCGGATGAGTGCCATTGTGTCGCAAGCAATCAGTAAACTGCTCAGCGGGTTAATAAAAAACTTGCTAACGCTTCTGATCAGTGTCTATGTGGAACTTTGGTAAGCACTGGAAAACACTGCGTCTCTATCGCTGTGGTAGCCTAGCGGTTACAACAATGAGTTACAACAATAATTTAGTACAAGCATCAGCTGGTGTAGACATTTTGGTGAGCGGCCTCCACAGTCCGCGGACTAAACAGCTGTACACAGCCTTTGAAAGAGCCGTACATGAAATGTAATTGTAAATGTTAATGTACGGAGAACTATCTGTCTCCCTGAGATTTTTTGAAATCTCCTTGAGCTTTTTCTACAACTCCTTGAGATTTAAAAAAAATTCCTTGAGGTTTTTTAAGCATTCCTTTATGTATTCTCCTTTAAGCATTCTTTGGATGGCTGAACGACATAGGTGCGTAGCTGTTCGTAGTACCGAATTTCTACTAGCCCAATCATTCTTTCGTCAGCCTTAAGAACTGGCACTCCCAGAGCAGTCGGCAAAGTATTGTGGCAAGTGTTTGAGAATAAACTAGAGACGTTGGGAAAGAGAGCCAATTGAATGCTTCCTAAGTTGCTCTCTTCCATCCATTCTTCACTGGCCTCTCCACCTGTCCTTCAAATCGAGCGGGCAAACTGCAGAGACGGCAGAGAAGCCCAGTCACTCTCTCTCTCACCCTTGTCTCACACTACTCATTTCATAGATTTCTTTGCCCCTACTTTGGAAGGCTTTCTAATCAGACGGAGAGGAAAAACACCTCAGCAAGAAGGAAGGAGGAGGAGTTGACATCAAATAAAGGCGCGGGTAGAGGCGAGCAGTGGCGAGACTAGCTCATGTCACGTGACTTACAGATTTTTCCCGGAGAAAAATGGAACGAGGAGGAATGCAGGGCTAACGAATTGGGCGGTGGGTTGAGAGTTTAATCAAGGGGCCACAATGATATCGCAGGGCATTTTACTTTACTGCTGCAGGAGATGATTAAGAAGTCCAACATTTGAAAAGAAACTTGCCTCCAAAGACGGCAGAAAAAGAAGATTAAAGAAAATGGATGATCGGCTTTCATCAGGATTAACAAGCGGCTTCGATATAGGAAAAGCTTATTATCCTGATAGAAAAGTTCTGGATTCATGAAAGCGAACAAGAACGAAAGTTTATACTCTGAAAAATCCTAAAAATGTAATATTGTGTTTCCTAAGATTCGAAATTGCTAAAGCGAATAAACTAAACTATGGGGTCAGGAAAGTCTAAAAAGATAGATAGACACACACAGTCGACATGGACAATTGAATTATACGAGTAGAAGGCAAAAGCTCTGGGCTATGAAGCTACTTTTTCTGATAGAATAACAGACTACGAGTATAAGATGGGGACACAGATAAGATATTAGAAAGACAAATCACCTTCGGCCTTCCTAAAAAAATGTGCCCATAGCGACAATAATTATTGTCTCTTATTTGGTTTCGTCTTTTATTAGCGTAATAGGCTATACCAAACAACGTCAGCATTTGATACAGATTAAACGTTCTTGAAGCGACTGAAAAGGTCTCCAAAGCGTCAGGATGTTGTGGAACAAATTGTATCTAACAGAATCCTAAGGTGCACTCGTATATTGTTCTTTGTTTTAAATAATTTCGAACTGGCGACTCTGCTTGGCTTTTACAACGAAATGGTCGCGTCTCGGAGGACGCCATGAAGAGCTTATATAGAGGTCCCAGAGTCGTTATAGAGTCTTCATTTGAAGGGTCCTTAAATGCTATCACATTCTACTCTGACTCGAAGTTCTACTGACACTACAACCAGTTTTTACTCATTATTGTGCTCAAAGTTATAATCAGAATTTGCCAATCCGTTAGCTGTGGAAATGTTTTGCTCAAGGCCAAAGTACTCACAGCAATTAGCAAGCTAAAACTTGGAGGAGGAAGTAACCAGATGAGTTTAGCCCTCTTGGCAGCTCATTAGTTAGCTGATGTGAAGCTGCATGAAGGGGGCATTGTGCATACGTTGCAAAAAAGAACTGTCGTGCCAATTAGCCCGCCCAGCGACGGGAAAATGTTGACTTGAAAAAAGCCAATAAAATAAGAATTAAACGACAATGAAGGAACGATAGCCGCTCAATTACTTGGGGAGTGTGGATTTCTATTTAAAGATAGGTAAGGATGACGCCAGTGTTTCAGGCTGGCCAAGCACTCTGGGAATAGTTGGGAATAGTGCAGTCAGTTTTGGGAAGAGCAGCATGGGATAATTATGTTTGCTGCATCAGGTACCGACAATCATGAGGTGGAGGCAACGGCGTGAAGACATCAAATAAAAAAATAGAACAGCGTGCTCAGCTCAGCGGCTAGCTTAAGCCTAAATAAAGAGACGGCTAAAAGTGCCTTGAGGCAAGCTCGACTTAAGTATGTAGAAGGCCAAGAAGTGAGTGAGCGACCGAGTAAGCGACGTGGCAGATGCCGGGTCTCTCTGTTCACTGGTCTGCCCAGCGGGTGTGAGAGTGTGCTCAAGTGAGTTCGTGACTCGCTCTGTCTTTCTTTAACTCTCTCTCAGCCCTCTCTTGGCACTACTCCAAAACTACTTTCCCAAGCTGTTAATGGAGTTGTAGTAGAGCAGGGCAGGGAGAACCAAACAAACAAGTGAAAAATACATCTGGCCGAGAAAAAAAAGTATTAGAAAAGGGAGGAAGCAAGTCTGCAGGCGGAAGCGAGGAAGAAAGAGCGGCCAAGAGAGAAATAGCGAGAGAAGGGTGAGAGACGTGACGTGATAGACTACAATTTGTCAGAATGGAATTCACACGTCAGTTTTTTCCCCTCGCTCATGGTACGAGCAGCATAACAGGGGTGTATATTTATACTCGTAGCTTTATAAGGGGAGTTGGAAATAGCTAGCTGTGACAAGGCGGACAACGTGCAGAAGTGCTTAAAAACAAACGTCATAAGCAATATAACCAGCAACAGCAGCAGAAGTGTCAAAGGGTGGGTTGGAAGGGTGGATAAAGCCCCAATTTTTTCAGCCGCCAACCAGTCGTTCAGTATTTCTCTCCTGCAGGTCTGAGACACTCAGCTGCTCTGTGCCACTCCCTGCCCAACAAGAGGGAGGGAAAGAGGGAGGTCTGACACTGCGATGAGGTTGGAAGAGGACTAGAGGCAAAAAAACTAGGGGGGGACAGCTATGGGGTTGATGTAGAACAAACATCCCCTATTGGATGCTGGAGGCTAGTGCTGAGCATTTTAAAAGCCATCTACAGGGGAGCGGGTCCCGGGGACTATAAGAACCCGCTATAGGCCAGGAGTGTTGGCAAATCCGACACACACAGCTGTGAAGGAACACATTGCTACTCTCTGACAAAGCATCCCAGTTGAACAATGCCCAACAGAGGACCAGTTGGAAATATCCTCGGACCTGCGATGACAGCCCAGCTGCTGCTGTTGCTGATTTGCTGCCTTAGCAGCGGAGTGGCTTCTGCTAGAGCTGGCGGCCTCTACCGCTGGGCCTGCGATCGAGTGCCAGACTGGGCAGTCAAGGAGCCGGAGATTGGCGACGGAGGCTACGAACTGCAGGTGCTGCCGATGAATGCCACGCAGCCAATGCCGATGGTGCACAGATTTGAGCCCGGGGCCACCTACAGGGTGATGATAAAGACTCGCTATCCGGGAGTTGTATTTAACAACCTCTACTTGACAGCCGTCAAGCAGTCAGTGTCGCTGCGATCCGAGTACATGAACGGCGTCGGCCAGTTCAGACACCTGCCAGCTCCGGCAAGGACGCAGAGCGATCCTGACTGTCCCGGCGTGGTGACCGGTATCGAGTCGGCGAGGCGAACCAACCAGTTTACACAGGTTGAGGTTAGTAAGGACTAGCGTAGTGCCCAACAAACTAACCAGAACTTTAAAGAAAAACTAACAAAAATAATAACAGAAATTCGCTCTCCATCCTCTTCAAGGTGCACTGGACAGCTCCGTACAGTACTGGCAGCACAGCTGATTGCGTCTCATTTCGTGCGACTGTGGAGTACGACCGAGAGTACTTCAAGGATCAGGGCATGCTCACAAAAGACATCTGCCCATCGATGGAGTCGCATGCGCCGATGCCGGCCGATCAGCCTGCGCAGCCGCCGCCGCCAACGCTGCCTCTATCATCCTCTGCACGAGAAGGTGGCGACTCTTCAGCAGCAAGCGGCCAGCTACTGGACATGATGAAGATGCGCCGGCGTCACATTGAAGAGTGCTGCGCCTGCGGCCACGCCGTCTATAGGATGGAGATGCGCGGCGTCTGGACTAGGCACAATCACCCGAACGAGTTCCCGACAGAGAAGCATGACTCGCATTGGACTAGCATCATCGGTAAGTGTGGACTCAAACATGAGAAACACAAATTCGTCAAACAGAAAATATAGGATTCTGTTCATATCCTGAGAATTTCTAGAACATAATCGATACCGACTCAGGCGTTAGAAAGTCTTCATCTTTCCGTTCTAGATCTGTAAGGCTTCAATTTCTTGACGTCGTTCTCGCTGCTTCTGTTTCCGACAAATAGGCAAGAAACTGCAGCCAAGATCGAAAGCCTATAAGCAGGCTGCCACAGTATCAAGACAAGGCTTCAGGGACACTATAGGCTTCAGCGGTGCACGTGGCATCGACTAGAGTAGGCCGAAATTTTGCGTGTTTCAACCGGGATATTAGCAGGAACATTTGCAGGACTGGAAAGGGATGGATCAGTAACAGGTGAGTCAAGCAGATCTAGGGAAACGATGTTGTCAAAGATGAGCCAGCAAATGAAAGGCAGAATGAAAAAATTCTCCGGTCGATGCTGGCGACGCTTGGCGTGCAACAAGCGGCCTTGCGTGTGGACCATTGATTTCCATTTCGAAGCCGTCTAAAATAGCTCAGCCCGTGGCCGGAATTAATTGGAGGCGGAGGAGGAAGTTGATTATCGCCGGGCGCATCAAATTCAGCGACCCTTCAGTTTCGGCGTCTTGCCACACGATGAGCGGAGGGTGAATGAAGGACTGGATCAATAGGGGCACGGCAGCTAACGATCGGCTTCGACGAGGCTTTATTTTCGATGGCGTAGACGTCGCAGGCCGTCACTCCCGCGAGGGCCCAGCGGTAAACAGCGGAACGACCGAACAAATTCATAAGCTGTGCCAATATCACTTTGATAGACTAAATCAAAAGCCGAGAACGTCCAGTGGGTTTATCCCATCAGAATGCAAATCAACTAGGGCATGTAGGAGCCTCACTGGTTCAACTCTTCTTAACTGTTCAAGCCATTGAAACTTTCTTACAACTTTACAGGCGTGACGCACTCGCAAGCCTACAACATATTCTACATTGGCGGCAAGGCCAAAGCCGGGGTCAAGTCGGTCTGCGAGACTGGCGACACCACGCAGCTAGAGAA
This sequence comes from Macrostomum hystrix, assembly GCA_950097015.1. Lineage (NCBI taxonomy): Eukaryota > Metazoa > Platyhelminthes > Macrostomidae > Macrostomum > Macrostomum hystrix. The sequence continues at coordinate 5,143,786 of CATNEN010000002.1, forward strand.
GGAGTTCAAGGAGAAGGGCCGGTGGAACATTCTTAATGTGATCAAGACGCACGGACTATGGGGCGAGGACAACCTCGGCGATACTCGGTAGGGCACTGATTCGCTTAATTTACTGTTTCTAAAATTGTGTTTCCCAGTCTGAGGGTTGATCAAGGTCACGAAAAAGCGACGCAATTTTTAGGTCAGACATCATTCCACCCAAAGTGGCTCACAGTTAAGGACATTAGCCGGGAATGAGAGAGCTTCGATCTGGGAAAGCAAGCATAAATTTTGTTCCGAGCAATTCGAATTATATTGCCAAGCTCCCAGTGCAAGCAACCTGCAACTTCGAGAACGAAGGCTGAACGAATTAAGCGGCGGAATCGCGCGGGCTGTTGATCGCAAAAGAGGCCGTCGCACCGGATTTGGTTAAGGTCTAAGGCCCGAGCAACAAATGAATGCAATTTCGCAACAGAATTTCTTTGCTCGATGACTCCATGAGGATCAGGGAGGCGGGCAGGCGGGCGGATGGGTTGAAGGAATGGAGGGCCATCGCTAGCGAGCCTTGAACAAGGAGCAATTATCTGATGGTCTCGACACACTGCGTGTGCTCTGTATATTGATTTCCTGCCGCGGAGTCTGTGAGGGTGCTAGGGAAAGATTGAGTCGCACATGGACGAGTGCGAGAGTGAGGCATGGCACTTTCACACGCAACAGCTGCTCTCCAGGGAGACAGTCAAAGTCGGCTATTTGACTTAGCAGACTAAAAAATACATTATTAGACCATGTCTCATCGGAGGACAAAACACAGCGCCGGATCGGGGTTAGCTGGGGATTATGAGTTCCGATTAATCCCAAGAGATCTAGTGGATCTAAGATTAACATTTTACCCCTTTGTCATATCTTGCCATTATATATTTTAGATTTTGTGTTTGATCTAGCCTACTAATTTCATGTCAAAAGCTCTGGGATATTGAAATGGTGCATAATAGACTAAAGGGATGACTAATACTAGTGGCAAGCTGTAAGCACCTAGGAAGAGGTGATGACAGGGCAGGGACTAAGTGAAGCGTTAATAAACCTTACAAAAATTGGCGTGATTGATCATCCCGCCAGAATGCGGGTTCACAAATACCTCATAACTACTTCTATGTGCAATAAAAGGGCTTATATCAATAGTGAAACCTAAACGCTGTTTAGGCATGAGTTGCTAAATAAAGAAAAAACTATTAAGCGTTAAATTTTTAGTGTTACCATTTTTAACAGCCTAGCAGGCTAGAGAAACTCTTAGACTTGAATTTCATTAGTATCTTATAAATATACCGATTCTACTTTCTTTAAAACAGCACCGCATTGTTTTCCGTGAATCGAACTCATCACCTGCTGTCATTCCTGACGATGCTGGGCCCCTCGCCAGACTGGTGTGCCGGCACAGATGATCTGGACCTCTGCCAGACTGGATGCACCTGGAAGCGAGAGATTCGCATCCCGCTGTACCCGTGGGACGCTGGGACCAAGTCTGGCAGTCACTATCACACCCGAGAATCCAGACCAGAGGATGACGTCATTCGCTACCTGGGCCGGGGCGGCTTCTATAAAAAGGGGCCGTTTGAAACGGACGAAACCGGTCGAGCAAGACCAGTCGCCGAGCTGGTGGTCACCAGGACGCGACCGACTCACGACTGGGTATGCGAGGATACCGGTCTCACAAGCGGCGAGCGGCCGCAGTCTGACAGGCCGCCTTCGTCATCGTCTTCACCGTCGGGCTCGTCGTCCAGAGGCAAAGGGCGAGAATCCCAGGGCGGACGTCGGGAGCCACTGTGGAGAGCGCAGAATCAACGCGAAGGCTCTCTGATTGACACCTACCCGGACATGATTCAGAAGAAGATGCGCATGAAGTGCCTCGTGTCACCCTGGGGCAGTTGGAGCGCGTGCTCCAGCACCTGCGGCAGCACCGGAGTTCGGCGTAGAGTACGACGACTGGAGACCAACCTCATGGAGGGCCAGTGCGAGCGACTATTTCATCTTAATGTGAGACCACCTTCAGATAATCTTTCTGGGTTCCCAAATAGTTTTAGAAGTGTTTGAGTCTATCGTACTGAAAACAGTGATAGGAGATGAGATGAGACGTCTGAAAACGACGGCAAGGCACAAAGTTGTCCAAAAGGTTTTGCAAAATCGCAGTAAAGCTACGCCCGTACGATGCGTCGTACGGAGAATGCTGCAACAGCTCGAAGTAAAGAGGCCCTAGAGTAGTTTCTGAGTCGCTTGCAACGTGACAGAGGAGTTAAGATTTTTAAAGGAGGCATTTGAAATGAAATGAATGTCATGGTAACGCCTCAGGTTGGAAATACAGATGAGACTATTAAAAATCCTAGCGGCCTAACGAAGCGAGCTACGATACGAGTCGCTCGTAGTGGCGAATATAAAAATAATGTAAAACGCAATACAGACAAATAAATGCTTTGATTCAGCATCAATTCCGCATTGGGCACCCAACTGAATTCTTGCTTTGCAAAAAAGAATAACTAATGATTCTGAATCCAAGAACAGTGTGGCGATCAGTCGTTTTTCACATAGCAACGCTATTTTTCACATAGCGGACGAGGGGAAAGGCAATCGCTTATCGCGGAGCAAATGTTTATCGTCCCAGTAGCAGGCGCGCAGAAAAAAACCTTAATCCTACCCACGAAATCCGAAATCCAGAAGCCCTGGCGGTCCTGAGCCACAAACAGCTTAGAGGGACTGCGACATTTCCGTCTGCCGGTGTGCGGGTAGTCAGTCGAATGGGAGAAAAACCCGCCTCGGGAGAATCGGGAAGAGAAAAAATTTCTGGAAAGCGCGCAAGTTCCAAAAAATATTGCACACAAAGAATAAAATAGTTGGGCCTGAAAAACGTGAAGCAAACAACAAATGCTGCTATAAACTACGAAATAGTGCCCCGGGTCTCCTCTATGCCTTGCCTATGATCTTTTTGCGTGTCTAAAAGTCAAGTCGAAATATAAACACACAAGATAATCAAGGGCCTGCGATAGCGGGGGCTGCACTATTGCCCGCAATCAACAGGGCTAGGTGGAAATTTATGGCACGCGGGGCTTAACTGACATCCTAGAGGCCATTATAAATTAGTTATCTCTAATTAGATTAACGCAACAGAACAATGAACAATAGCGACAATTTCTTTGCGCAGATTGATTGTTGTTATTCACCTAATTCAAGTTTTCAAAAAATTAGGCTCGTAGTAAACCAAGGATTAAAAATAAGATGTCTTAGAAAAAGGTACTATCCCTTAGCTTTGGAACAAGGTACCATCCCTTAGTTTTTGGAACAAGCTAACATCCCTTAGCTTTTGGAACAAGCTAACATCCCTTAGCTTTTGGAACAAGCTAGCATCCCTTAGCTTTGGAACAAGATACCATCTCTTAGTTTCGTGAACAAGATACGATCCCTTAGCTTTGGAACAAGCTAGCATCCCTTAGCATTGGAACAAGCTAGCATCCCTTAGCTTTGGAACAAGCTAGCATCCCTTAGCTTTGGAACAAGCTAGCATCCCTTAGCTTTGGAAAAAGCTAGCATCCCTTAGCTTTGGAACAAGCTAGCATCCCTTAGCTTCGGAACAAGATACCATCCCTTAGCTTTGGAACAAGCTAGCATCCCTTAGCTTCCGAACAAGCTACTATCCCTTAGCTTTAGAAACGCCACTGTCCCTTTGCAGCGAACTAGACCTTTTAGACCTTTTTAGGCTAAAAAGGAAAACCGACCTCGAAATATTCACTAACTCTTCGTGGCTTTACTAACCCTTACAGGAAACTGAAATCTGCATCCCGGATGAGCTCATTTGCCAATACAGCGACTGCGCTGTCAACGAATGGAGCAGCTGGGGTGCTTGCGAAGCCGAGTGCAACGGCCACGGCGAGCAGGAGCGCTACAGGTCTTTGTACACGCCTGACAAGTGCCCGATGACCCGCCAGAGGGAGATTCACGTGCGCGAAGTGCGAGGCTGCCGGCGCTCCTGCAACGCCAGGGACATCTGCATTCAGGAGTACGACGAGGGCCGACCGTGCAGTGGAGGCGAAGGCCGGTTTTACTACTACAACATCGAAGCAAGGAGCTGCCTTCCGTTTAACTATCGAGGCTGTAAGGGCAACACAAACCGATTCGCTAATGAAGAGAGCTGTCTAAACGTCTGCAAACGTGGGCTGAGCAATGTGTCAGCTAGGGACTTGCTCACAATGGCCGTCATTCAGAAGGGCAAACTGATGGCCATGAGAGGCCTTGTTGAGCCGTGCAAACAGCCGTCGGACAGTGGACGAACCTGCGACGACGGTAGCAGCCGCGGAACCCAGGTGGCATGGTACTTCGACTTGACTACCAAGCGTTGCATCCACTTCAGCTACAACGGATGCGGCGGCAACGACAATCGCTACGCTGACAAGATGCAGTGCGAGCGCCAGTGTGCCCACCACATGCCTCAGGAGATGATCGGCAAAAGGCAGGACTGCGTCGTATCCAACTGGGGTCCCTGGGGACCCTGCGCCAGCGAGTGCTCCGGCCAGAGAAGCCGGGCCAGGCGCATCGAGCACGAGCCGGCCAACGGAGGCCAGGCCTGTCCGGCCGTTGTGGACCAGTCCACCTGCCCGGCCTGCTGTCAGTACAGCGACTGGAGCGAATGGAGCAGCTGCAGCCGCACCTGCAACTTCATGAACCTGCCATCGATCAAGGAGCGCAGGAGGCAGCGGCTGACGCCGCGCGGTCAAGACTGCACGGCTAGGACCATTGTGGAGCGGCAGGAGTGCCGAGAATTTCGCAGCACGCCGTGTCCAGGAGCAGGCGGCTACTGAACCAGTTTTTGCGCCTGCGCGCGTACTTTTGTGTGTGTACTTTTGTCGTTTTGTGTTGCGTCAGACACTTGACAATAAGTTTATTGTCAATTATTTTTATAAATGCACCATGTGCGCTGTGAAAACTCTGCAGCGCTCTGTCAGTAGAAATCAACACAATAATTTCAGCTTTGAACATGCATCTTTCATATAGGGAGTGCTATGGACAGTCCATGGACAGAACAGCTATAGATAGCTATAGAGCTATAGATATAGATACGTTACGCAATAGCTGCGACATTGTTTTACTGGATATATCTGGTAAATTGAACATAACGTGTTAGGTATCACCCCAAATACAAAAAACTCTAAGCTAGTAATAATCGGTGTCATTTTAACTACACTAGTGTCTGCTGAGTTTAACCCGTGTAGTCGTCATTTAATTAAACTGCGAGTGTAATGCTTAACATTTGTCTGTTCGATGCCGTGTTTACATGAAGAATAAATTTAAACATGGAGAGCTAGAATCATAATTAGCATATCGCAGTATAAACAGGCTAAATGCCGACTTGCGAATACGCACAAAAACTGGTGATTTTTTAGTTAAACTTTGTCGAAACAAAAATACCATAAAAATTTCTGATGTAAATACATAAGACCAACAAGTGAAATACATGAATGTCTAACTAGATCTGCTGCATGTTGTCTGATGACAAATCTACCTCGCTGTTTCTTTTTTTTAAAACGACTAAATGCCAACAATGATATACATTTTTATTTCTTCTTGGGACTAAGTTTTGTTCGACGGGTTTTCAAGTGCCCTGAAGAAGAACAAAATGAGCCACTTAGGAAGCCAAACCCCAGCAACAGTGCCGCTTCGATGATGAAACTTTACTGCAGCCAGACGGAGAAAATGGAAAATATATGACTGCCAAAGTAACAGTAGCTGCTGAACATAGAAAAATAGAGATTCAGGAAATCGAAATGGACTTCATGCGGTTGTAAAACACTGAAAATCAACTAGACCGACGATATTTACCAATCAGACATGGAAATTGTTTACTGAGTCTAAAAGCCTTTTCTTTTTTAAGGAATAGAATACAAAGGGTCAATAAGACAGGAAATGGAAAGAGGAAAGAAGAGAGAGGAGAGAGGGAGAGAGTGTACAAAGAAGAGAGGAGAGAGAGAGAAGTGAGAAGAGAAGAAAGAGAGGAGAGAGGGGAGAGGGGAGAGCGGAGAGAGGAGAGAGGAAAGATGAGAGAGGAGAGGGAAGAGAGGATATTGGAGAGAGGTTAGAGGAGAGGGGAGAGAGGAGAGGGAGAGAGGAGAGGGGAGAGATGAGAGGGGAGAGATAAGAGGAGAGGGAGAGGGAAGAGTGACGGGAAGAGAAAAGATGAAGCAGAAATGATATATGTCAACAAAAAATAAATGTGACTGCTAGTTTTCGCATCAAATTCTCATTTAAAAGAAAATATGGCAATCACTCTGAGTTAAGACAAGGCAGGACATGACATGCAAGCATCCAAGATAATTCTGCTTTTCTTTTTTTGTCGAGACACATTGCAAGTCTCGCAGCTCTGTAATTTAGCATCACTCACGCAACGCAACAAAGAACGAAATCTAATTTTCGTACCTCTTAAAGCCTTGGGTAGGCAAGGGTTCTAATTAGCAATAATGCTAATTAGGCACAAGAAAAACTAAGATCTTGCGCAATGTTTAGCTGGAAAGGCTAGAAACTAAGCATTGAGTGAGATGTTATCGCCCTTATGCCTTCACTTGAGCCATTAGCCCAAAATTGAGGAATTTAAAAAACATCCATACTTAAAAATATGTTTTCTAAATATCGATATTTTCTAGACACAGAAGCCTACTTAGAGTAGAGTTAAATGAATTTGATAAGTAATGATAATGACTATGACTTGATCAGAAAAAGTTAAAGTAATGGTTGACAATGGCAAGATAAGACAGTGGAGATTTGGTACAGGAAATATTCGAGAAACGGGAGAGGTGAGACACGGGAGAGGTGAGACACGGGAGAGATGTGACACGGGAGAGGTGAGACACGGGAGAGGTGAGACACGAGAGAGATGTGACACGGAAGAGGTGAGACAGGGGAGAGATAAAACATATGAGATGAGACAGGGGAGAGATGAAACATATGAGATGAGACAGGGGAGAGATGAAACATATGAGATGAGACAGGGGAGAGATGAAACAAATGAGATGAGACAGGGGAGAGATGAAACATATGAGATGAGACAGGGGAGAGATGAAACATATGAGATGAGACAGGGGAGAGATGAAACATATGAGATGAGACAGGGGAGAGATGAAACATATGAGATGAGACAGGGGAGAGATAAAACACGAGACATGAGACAGTAAATATGAGACGCAGATAATGTCTCCTGAACATTGCTCACCCCGTCATCAATGCCAATCATGATTCCATCGATGTCTTCGACTTCGCCGCCGCCGAGGTCCAGACTGCCGCGCGACTCGGAGCAGCTCTGATCGTCGTACCAGCGCAGCTGGCACTTCTCCAGCACTAGGTAGACCCGCTTCCAGGTCTTCAGCAGGGTGCCCTTCTTTTTCTGGTTGGGCAGCTTTTCAACGTAGCCTCGCCTCGGTCGGCACTGCGCGTCGGCATCGGTGACGTGACGCGGGCAGGGCTCCGGCAGGGCCTCCAGGCGGTACAGCTCCGATAGCAGCGGCGCCGGGTCCCAGGACTTCAACGACGGCGCGGGCATAACTTTGTCGTCCTCTTGATTAGCTTCATCAGCCATCTGCTGCTGCTTTTGCTCCACCACTACGGCTGGTGACACATTTGAAGTTATATTGTCCTGTGTTGCCATGGCAACAATCTCAACCGGTTTGCTACGAGGAAGCGAAGTTTTCTGCGTCCCAATCGCAGTCTGAGATGGAGACGCGTGCGCAACAGCGGATCGACCGTTGGTGTGAGCTCCGGGACCGTTCGAGGAATGTGCGCTCTGCAGTTCAATTTTGCAAGTTCAACTGACTCACTCGCACAATAACTGAATGTACATCAAATGTGGCTCTACTGACTCACTCGCACAATAACTGAATGTACATCAAATGTGGCTCTAATGACTCACTCGCACAATAACTGAATGTACATCAAATGTGGCTCTACTGACTCACTCGCACAATAACTGAATGTACATCAAATGTGGCTCTACTGACTCACTCGCACAATAACTGAATGTACATCAAATGTGGCTCTACTGACTCACTCGCACAATAACTGAATGCACATCAAATGTGGCTCTAATGACTCACTCGCACAATAACTGAATGTACATCAAATGTGGCTCTAATGACTCACTCGCACAATAACTGAATGTACATCAAATGTGGCTCTAATGACTCACTCGCACAATAACTGAATGTACATCAAATGTGGCTCTACTGACTCACTCGCACAATAACTGAATGTAAATCAAATGTAGGGCCACACGGAATTCCCGCGGATTTCCCTGCGGCTTGCGTTCCCTGCGTTCTGGTAACCCATTCTAATACTATACATAAATTGTGGCTCACCCCTTTCTGATAGGTCGATAGCTCCGGATGAGACTGCGAAGTGGGCACTGGACGCTGCTGCTGCCTTGAATTCGTTGTCGTTGTCGGTGGCTGGGGCGCGACTTTCCAGCTGACGGTCCGCTTGCCGGGTACAGTAGAAGTCGCTCCGGAAGCCGCCGATGCACCGTCGGCAGCCTGGAGCTTGTTGAAGGCGGCCAGGACGCTGCGAAAATCTTTCGACTCGGCGTCCACCTGGTCGGACTGGTGGCTCTGATTTGTCAGCGACGGATCGCGCCGTTTCAAATCGTCCAAGGCGCTGCGCATGCTGGCTTTGGGACTCAAAATTTGAATCGGCGCGCGACTATGGATTCGCGATTTGTTATAAACAAATAATTGCGGTTAGCCTTATTTTACCAGCTTAGAGTTCTCTTCTGCGGATGCTGAATACTGGAAAGAGTAATTAATCATTCAGCTAAATAAAATGGTCTTAAAATCTCATAACATTTGAACCATGTGACAGATTGTCTGATTCTGAAAATTTCATGGAGATATTTAAGAAATATACGTTTTCTCATGAAGATATAAAACATCTCACGGATCTCAAAGAGATATCACGGAAATTTCACGGAGACTTCCTGGAAATCTAATGGAGACTTACTGGAAATCTCATGGAGACTTACTGGAAATCTCATGGAGACTTACTGGAAATCTCATGGAGACTTACTGGAAATCTCATGGAGACTTACTGGAAATCTCATGGAGACTTACTGGAAATCTAATGGAGCTTTACTGGAAATCTCATGGAGCTTTACTGGAAATCTAATGGAGCTTTACTGGAAATCTAATGGAGCTTTACTGGAAATATCATGGAGACTTACTGGAAATCTCATGGAGACTTACTGGAAATCTCATGGAGACTTACTGGAAATCTCATGGAGACTTACTGGAAATCTCATGGAGACTTACTGGAAATCTCATGGAGACTTACTGGAAATCTCATGGAGACTTACTGGAAATCTCATGGAGAATTACTGGAAATCTAATGGAGCTTTACTGGAAATCTCATGGAGCTTTACTGGAAATCTAATGGAGCTTTACTGGAAATCTAATGGAGCTTTACTGGAAATATCATGGAGACTTACTGGAAATCTCATGGAGACTTACTGGAAATCTAATGGAGATATTTAAGCAATAAACTTTTTCTCATAGAGATATGATAAGTCTCACGGAGATCTTAAAGCGATATCATGCAAATCTCATAGAGATATCATGCAAATCTCATGAAGCTATCATGGAAATCTCATGGAGACTTCCTATAAATGTCATGGGGACTTCCTGGAGGCCTCATGGAATCCTCATGAAGATATCACGAAGAAACCGTGGGATGTCATTAAATCTCGCGTAACTTTCAGGTGGAACGCAGGAAGGTGAAATCTCATACATATCTATCTATGGAAACAGTACAAAACAGAAAATAAGAGAAACAAAGTCAGCATTGCTATTAAACTTCACTGCAAAATTCATCTCAAGAAAGTGCATTTCAGTATTGAGCAAAGAATTTAACTGGACAATGTAAATACAATAAAGCATAAAATCGATATGTGGCAACAAATCAGATATTGGTAAGAAAACAATTTAAATGTTTAATGGAAGTGTTCGGCTTAAGTTTAAACATAAATTGCAAATAAATTGCACAAAAATCAACTATAATCAACTAAGCAGATAATCGATTTGTACATGACTTTAGTGACTTTAGTTGGGAAAATTTATAGCAAACAAATCAATGGTTTTCAATCTAGAATGAACATAAAAATGTTTGGCTTAGCAAAATTAGACACACAATGCTTGTCGGTGTTTAGCACAGAAACCACAATGGGAAAATATTTTAATGGGTATTGCTCGACTGGGAAGAAAATGATCAAAATTGAAAATATGTTTAACGATTTAATGACAGGTTGTTAAAGCATTCTAGGCTGACCTACAGCCCACAGTGTAGCAGATTCTATTGAGCTTCTCAGTTAGTTGAGCAGACCTGAGCATGGCTGTAGACAGACTGTGCAATACGCGGCCTAGCCAGGGCACCACAGCTTGGATGTTCAACCTCAGTGCAATCTCATAGCTGTGATGCCCTACCACCTGCTGGTTCTGATGGAGAAAGTACACAGCCAGAATCAGCTTCTGACCGCTGACGTACAGCGATAGACAGATGTCACTGGGCATCTGAGGCTTGAACACTTCCTGCGAACACGGGGGATCTTGGATTGCTTTAGGGGATCTGGGGGTGCTTTAGGGGATCTGGGATTGCTTTAAGGGATCTGGGAGTGCTTTAGGGGATCTGGGATTGCTTTAGGGGATCTGGGATTGCTTTAGGGGATCTTGGATTGCTTTAGGGGATCTTGGATTGCTATAGGGGATCTTGGATTGCTCTAGGGGATCTTGGATTGCTCTAGGGGATCTGGGATTGCTTTATGGGATCTGGAGTTTCTCTAGGGGATCTGGGATTGCTTTAGGGGATCTGGATTGCTCTAGGGGATCTTGGATTGCTCTAGGGGATCTGGGATTGCTTTATGGGATCTGGAGTTCCTCTAGGGGATCTGGGATTGCTTTAGGGTATCTGGGATTGCCTTATGGGATCTGGAGTTGCTTTAGGGGATCTGGGATCGTTTCAGGGGATCTGGAATTGCTTTAGGGGATCTGGGATTGCTGGATTCTGGATTGCTTTAAAAATGTAGATCTGCTTTGTGGCGATTTAGAATAAAGTGATGATCAGGACTGATTTATGTAGATTTGAATTGGATTTTAAGACTTGAAATTAGATAATTTGGCATTTTTTTACACTCACCCTGGTGGTGCTGCGAACCAAATCTTCCACAGTGCGCTTCTGCGGCAGCACAATGTGATCTCGGGCCTGCTTCAATAGTTCGAATATGCGATCGAGCGCCTGCGGAACGGCCGATAAGGATATCCGAACTTCATTTTCTCTCCATTTAATCACCATGAGACAGGGAAGCTCATCTCTGCCCACCCAATATCTAATCTCTCATAATCCGATATCTAATCTCTCATAATCCGATATCTAATCTCTCATAATCCGATATCTAATCTCTCATAATCCGATATCTAATCTCTCATAATCCGATATCTAATCTCTCATAATCCGATATCTAATCTCTCATAATCCGATATCTAATCTCTCATAATCCGATATCTGATCTCTCATAATCCGATATCTAATCTCTCATAATCCGATATCTAATCTCTCCCCATCTGAAATCTAATCTCTCCAATATCTATCGTTACGCTCGTTTTTATCTATATTGATAAAACCTAAATACGGTCTCACGGACGAATCGGATCTTCTCTTCCCAAACCTTCTTTCCTAAATGAAAGCAGAACTCACAGACAAAGTTGGTCTCGGCTCAGAGCTTGAGTAGCCAATCTCCAATGCTTCCTGTACAGCCAGGCGAACCGCTTGCAGTGCATTACAACAATTCACCAGCTAGAGTGAGATGGTTAGGATTGGGTCCAACTTTTGGGGATTCAAAAATAGGCCAGGGATAAAATTTAATAGGGCTGTAACAATTACCTGGTGCATTCTATAGCTGCAGCCCTCAGCAATGACCGTGCGATAGGTCTGCTTATTGGTGTGACACTCCACTGTTATGTCCTGCCGGCACAAACAATTCACAGAGTTTACATTTAATGTTACACGTATTTTCTGGTATCCCAACCAAGCCAGGCTTACCGCTTCGGTAATCTCATCCGAGTTCATAGTGACCATCGCTTTGAGTCCATTCAGTTTTAAGCTGAAATGGACATAGAGACAGATAAGATTTTATGCGGAAATCATTTTTAGCTAGAAGCGAGTCACTGACTAAATAACTTAGATAGAAAATTTGACAGTGGCCAGTGATGGATTCAGGAGATGCAGGCTTGGGTGCAAGCCGTGCGGCCCAAGAAGAGAAAACAAAACAAGACAGCGGGCCGCATTGACAGGGGAGAGATGAGATACAAGAGCGATTGCGGCAGGGGAGAGATAAGAGGGGTGATGAGGCAAGTGAGATAAGAAAGGGGCAATGAGACATGGCAGATGAGAGAGGGGAGGGGTGAGATAGTAGAGAGGTTAGACAGTGGAGAGATGAGGCAAGGGAAAGATGAGATAGGGGAGATATGAGACAGGGGAGAGATGAGACATGGGAGATTCATCTCTAGATGTGATTCATCCTGACTCATCTCTTGCCTGTCTGATCTCTCCCCCAAGTCTCTATCCACCAGGAAGGGATATTAGACAGGGAAAAAGACACACAGAAGAGATAAGAAATGGCAAAGAAGGCTTCGGAGGTAGATTTGGGAGCTTTGTGCCCTGGAAGAATTATAATTTTGTTGCAATTCAACTAACATAGCTAGTGGGTACTCACTCATTGCCACTGAGAATAAACTTTCCAGTGGCATTAGTGAGTACTGAGCTGCATTCATCAACTAAAGCAGCAATGTCCTGCAAAGTGGCAGCAAACTCAGTTTCTAGAACCCATTGAAGCTCACTCATGCCGAAACTGAAATTTGTAACATTTAGTTTTTTTATTTTATCAAAATAGAATGAAAGAAATAAGGGCATTGTTGAGTAAATTCAAGATGCTAAAATTATATAAGATTAGGCACATAATTTTTACTTTAAAATAAAAATCTGGGTCAATATTTATATTAACTATTATCATATTAAAACCACAAAATATATTTAAATTTGTACATTTTAATGCTAAATGGTATATTATAATTTTGTTGCAGTTTAAATGGCTTATAATTGACCTTGTTTCTTCCATTATGCCCAAGGTAAAGTTAATCACATTTACAGCTTTAGATTTTTCCCAGGAACTAGAGATAAATAACATTCATGCCTGAAATGATTTTTATTTTATTTAAGAACAAAGGACCAAAAAAACCAAAAGAAAGTTAGTGAAAGTTAAATAGGAATTCAGAATATGGTTAGTAACAACTAATTCATAATACACTTTTAGCTAAATAATGATGGAAACGGCAGGCTCAAGTCATCAAAACCTAAAGCCTTGATAATCACGTTACCTAGTTCTGTCGATCAAGGATCAAAGCAATATGAACAGCATACTGACAAAGAAATTCATATAATTAAACACATGAAAATATAATTAAAAGCTTTGGCTACTGTTAAAGGACAAACACAGGGTAGTAAATAAGAAATTAAAATTAAAAAGCGTTCCGACGTAATTAACTGAAAAAACAAGATTTGCTACTTAAGAAAGGCATTCAGACATGAACTTATGAAGCAAAAAAAATAAAACGAATAGTGACGTTATTGTCATTTCAACCGTTTTCTTTTTACAGCACAATAAAGCTATTCAAAAGAGGGCATAAGCTGTGCTTATAAATAATAGGGCGTGGGTGGATGAGCTCAATAAATTTAATTCTGTATAACGATTCATGTTTAAATTGCTATAAAAAGAGTCATGTATATTTGACAGAAATATTTCATGAATAATATTTTGCTAATAAAAACATATGATTTGATTGTTTTGATGTAAAGGACTATACGCAGCTTAAGAGATAATGTAAGACACTAGTTTTATTTGTTATACGTTTTTATTATAACGGTATAAAATCACTATATCTAAGGATCGTAAAGCGGAGGAAAAACAAGGACCACTAGAAGAAGAAGAAGAAGACTTCTTCTAGTGGTCCTTGAGGAAAAAACGCACAACTGCCGTTTTTTAGTAAATCACAATACATAAAAAAAACATATTAATTAAATTTTAAGTAAGCCTTGCAGTTACGTGCTTCATATTATTGTTTGCTGCATTATTCTGGACGACTTGCGAAGCCACAAAGCATGCTTTTATCGATTCAACGGTGGCAATAATTATTTAAAGACTGTAAAGGTTTTATGCCATAAATGTACTAAGGTCAATCTTCATTTTCTATGCTCATACAGACTTCATGATAGGAACAAAACGACTATCGAAGCAACCTATATGCTAGTCTAATTGTATCGCATGCTTCAGCCATGATGGACCACTAGGGTAGAGTCAACTCCTAGTCAACAAGAGTGGTCCTTGGCTTCAGCGCGGCCGACCCTTCGAGCAGTCAGCAAATAGAGATCTAAAATGTTTTCGAAGGAATTAGAATATGCTGATGGCATATGACCCGCATGGAAGCCGGTTGCACGCAAATAGGTACAAAATATATAATATATATAAAAACGACATATAGAATGGTAAGAAATATCATGTTACTATTCTATATTTTGGATCCTCTAAAAGCACTCACAGATAAATAAATGCACACTTTTATTCAATGTACAATTTTGCCCATAAAATAAAACTTGTAGCGAGGTTTAATTGTGGTCGCGAGTTCGCGAGTAATTAAGAGCAAGGCGGTGGTTTTCTGTGTTGTTTGTTAAGTCTCGTATGAGACCAGAAAGGGTTGATTATTTCTGGATCGGGTGCAGTATATTTATAGTGTATTTTAGTGTTTCCGGAAATTTCTAGAAATGTACTGTACGGTAGAACAAATTTAATTGAGCAATTTATTTTTAGATGCAAGCGCATGAGGAGTTTGAGGAGATATACAATAATTTATGATGAATTATGCAATTATTATACTCGTACTTAAGGAATATTCTGAGAAATATTGCGAAGTTTAATTTGAAAGCGAAAACCAACATTAAATTAGTTGTACGACGCGTTTCGCACTCTTAGGTGCATCTTCAGGTTTATTTTTTTAAACGAAATGAAACAGGTTTTGTGAATAAATATGTGTAATTGGTTGACAATGAAAGTAGAAAAATTATTAAACAAATCGATATTTGAGAACACATGAGTTGGTCCGTACGGCAATGTGAAGTCCGGGGGCAGAATGAATGTACACCCAGTACTATCTCTCATCAAAAGACACAGAGTTGGTGACCCGCGCCACTATGTTGGAATTGTGTGTTAAGGCTGGGTGACTGGGCTTTTATGTGCATGGCCTCAAGAATTCTAAGTTTGAAGTCCGACTGACATTGGTAAATAATTTTAAAGCGCTCATTTGGGTTGCAGTTAGAGCAGCTACTACAATGCAGTAAATGATCTTGAATGGCAGACGGTTTGAGCCTGCAGTGCTCCCTGGTTCTGGTGTGTAGGTGTCTTTTGGTTTTCCCCACGTAGGAGACACTCTGGTCAACAGAGCAGTTGAATTGGTACACGACACCAGCACGCAGAGCACGGGGACACGCGATTTTAACCGGCTAACAAAATCACCAACTTTGGCAGTCCGAAAAACAACTAAGATGTTGCAGTTAAGCGATTGGTGGAACAGCTTTCGTGATTTTGCTTCTGAAGTGAAGAGAAGGATGACCAAAGAAAGGAAGGACCAGAATGGGCTCTCTGTGGTCATTTTTGGCGATTTGCTGTTTGGCAACATTTTCAGAGATGAACTTGTGAATGATGCTATAGATGAAGTCTTGCGGATAGCCATTTTGCCGAAACAGTTTGGTGAGAGATCTTAATTCCTGGTCGAAGTTAGCCTAGGTGTTGCAGACAATGAAAGCTCTATGGAGCATGCAACTGATGAGGCCAGATTTCCTATTTTTAGGGCACAAAGCGTAGAAGTTAAGGATCAGGTTGGTGAACGTTTTTTTGCGAAAGACTTTAGTGGAGAGAGTTCCACTGCTAAGGTCAATGTCCAGGTCTAAGAAAGGAAGCTTTTGGTCAGAAGCTTTTTCAAAGGTGAATTTGATGTTAGGATGAGTAGAGTTGAGAGCTTGAAGGAAGGACTCGATTTTGGTGCTGTTGTCAAAAATGGCGAAAGTGTCATCAACATACCGCCTGTAGAATTTGGGGGCACAATCGAGAGACATCCAGTTATTGGTTTCCCAGTGGGACAAGCAGCAGACCTCGGCAAGAGTGGGGGCCAGGGGGCTGCCCATGGCGCAACCATCAATTTGCCGGTAGTATTTGTTATCGAACAGAAAGATGCCAGAGGTCGCAAAGCGGAGGAGTTTTTTGAAGGAGGTCTTGGTCATGGAGGGAGGGTTGGCTTTAAAGACCAGCTCAGTAGCAAGGTCGACAGCAAGTTCAAAGGGGATGTTGGTGAAAAGAGAAACCACATCAAATGGACGAATCTGGGACGACTGGTCGAGGATAGTTGCTGGAAGTGTCGCACAGCAGCGAATGCTGACCATCAAACTGGAAGAAGCGGCTGTTGGAGTTCTGTTGCATCCGGGTCCTTTGTTGCTCTGCGGCGATTGCTGGTAGGTCGACTGGCTCCTCCGTGGTCGAGTCCGCGGCGGATGCAATCGTCTGCGCCGGAAGTTCACCGGACTCGGGTAGTCGAGACAGAGCATCGGCGACGATGCTGTCGGAACCCCGGATGTAGACCACGTAGGTGACGTATTCGGAAATGATGCTCAGGTAGCGCTGGTTTCGGTCGGATGTGCCCTGGCTGCCGCTGTGGAAAGCCTGAACGAGGGGTTTGTGATCCGTGAAGATCGTGACCTGTCGGCCCTCGATGAGGCTGCGGAAGTGCAGAACTGCCAGGTAAACAGCGAGGAGCTCGCGGTCGAAGGTGGAGTAGGCGCGCAGTGTCGGTGACAGAGTCTTGCTGAATAGTCCGAGTGGTACCGGCGACTGACCATCGGTCTGGTGTAGAGCGGCTCCTACGCAGGTTGCTGAGGCATCCGTGACCAGGCTGTAAGTCGAGCACTGCGGGTTGGGTGATGCAAGAGGATCCGCTCGGCCAACTTACCTTTCAGCTGATTGAATGCGTCGTCGTGCTTGGCTGTCCACAGGTACTCACGTGGCTTCTTGAGCGACTTGGTGACCAGGCTTAGCAGCGGCGCGGCGGTGTGGCTGAACTGAGGGATGAAACGCCGGTAGAATCAGATCGTGCCGAGGAATCTGCGCAGGGACTGTGCGTTGCGGGGAACCGGCCACTCGCGGATGGCGTCGACCTTGGAGTCGAGCGGTCGAATCCCGTCTGCTGTCACCCGGTGTCCTAGGAATGTGATCTCCTTCTGCAGAAAAGCGCACTTGCTGAGCTGGACCTTTAAGCCATGTTGTTCTAGGCACTGAAGAACTCGTTCGAGCACTCGGAGGTGATCGTCCTCGTCCTTGGAATAGACCAGGAGGTCGTCCACGTATGCGAGAACGCCGTCGATGCCTCGGAGGACGGTTTCGATAAATCGCTGAAAAGTCTGACATGCGTTGCGAAGACCGAATGGCATGCGGGTCCATTCGTTGAGTCCAAACGGCGTGATGATTGCAGACTTCGGTATATCGTCCTCGGCGATTGGAATCTGATGATAGGCTCGGACGAGATCCAACTTGGAGAAAGTCTTGGCGCCGTGGAGATATCTCGTGAAGCACTGAATGTGTGGCACTGCCAGGTAATGATCTGGCTGGGTGATCTTGTTTAGCTGTCGGTAGTCGCCACAGGGTCACCATTTCCCGTTTGGGACTCCGTCGTCCTTTTTAGGCACCATGTGTAGTGGCGATGCCCAACTGCTAGACGATGGTCGTAGATATCCGGCATCTATCAACTGTTGAAATTCATCCTTTGCGATGGCCAGCTTCACGGGATGTAGTTGTCTTCCCTTGGCGTGAGTCGGTTGATGTTCGCCTGTGACAATGACGTGCCGTGTGTCGTGTTTTACCTCTTCGGCTGGCGGCAGGCGACCCCCCTCCACGTACGTGAAGGTCTCCTTGAATTTGTCGATTAGCTGCCGCATGCGTGCATCGCAGTTGTCGAGGTAGGCTAGAGAGACGCTGACTGAGTCGAGCTGTAGGGCGGCGACTGGTAGAGTCGGCGTGTGCAGTTTTGTCTCTGGGTCAACCAGTTGCCGTGTCTTGCAGTTCACCGTCAGTCCAAAGTGCGATAGGAAGTCGTATCCCAAGATAGGTTGAATCACGGCGGCGACCAAGAACGTCCAACGGAACGAGCGGCGTAAACCTCGAATGGCGACATTAAGCGTTAAGCATCTCCAGCGACTGGTATGGGTGCATCTGTGGCGGTGCTTATGCGGAAACCGGTCGGTTGGAGAGCCTGGTGGAGATATTTCGGCGGAATTATGGATGCTGCGGCGCCAGTGTCGACGAGAAAGGAAATCTGCTGGCTTTGAAAAAGCAAATCTACCACCAGGAATGCTTGGTGTTCGCCGCTCTGTCGCTGATGGCGCTGCTTATTGCGGCGTGTTGGGCAGCGCCATCCAGTTTCACGACTCCATATAGTCTATTGATTCCATAAACTACATAGACACGGTAAGCATTCCAACAACAACAACAACAACAACAACAAGAGACGCCAGCCCCAAAAGTCAGGGAGGCAGCGTCAGATGTTGCGCCGCAGAGCCAGCGCGCGAACATGGTCCGCGCCGGTGGCAGTGTCGGGCGCCCCGGCGTCGCTCAGCAGGCAGTCGACGTAGCGGTGGGTCCGAGCCTGGCCGCGCCTGAACGGGCCCTGCAGGGTGAGCAGCAGGACGTCCTGGGCGGGCTGGCGGCAGTAGCTCTCAGCCCGAATAATATGGCCCGCTAGTCGAAGTCGCCGCTGGCGCAGGATGGTGGACGGGCGTTGCAGCAGGGCTCTCTCGTACAGAGGCTCGGTCTCGACGCTCTGCTCAGCTTGAAAGGCCGCACGGAGCAGCCCCGAGTGCGCCGAGTCCAGCTGCCGCTCTAGCGTAGCCGTCAGCGTCCACGATTCGGTGTTGTACAGCAGGACGGTCTCGACCACCGCCTGCCACAGCCGAGCCCTCTGGCGGTCAGGCAGCGCTGTGGACCGGAGGACGGCCTGGATCGAACGGTAGGCCGCCCATGCGATTCCTCTGCGCCGCCGGATGTCGTCTTCCACGTTGGGCACCAGTCCGCCGAGGTAAGTGAACCGCTGCATGGCAGCGTGCGAGCGAGATGATTTGCCCGTCTGCGCCGCGGCATGTCAGGTCCGCTGGGATGTCGGCCGGCACGGTCAGTACCTCGGTCTTGAGCGTGTTGATCACTAGGCCGACCCTTAATGCCACCTCAGCCAACCTGTCAATCTGGCGCTGGGCACCTTCGACAGTCGAGGACAGGAGGGCGAGGTCGTCGGCGTAGCCAAGCACGCTGAGGCGCTTCTCATCGTGGCGGCGACCGATGCGTCTGCGCAGCAGGAAGCCGTCTTCAGCCGAGGGGAGCGCATTCCAAAGCACCCAGTCCAGGAGAAGCACGAAGAGGAACGGGGCCAGCGTGTCGCCCTGCAGCACTCCTGACAGGACGGACAGGCCGTCCGCGGTAACAACAGCAGCGCGCGTGTCGCGATACAGCGACATGACAGCGGCGACTAGCTGCTCCGGGACCCGGTAGGCACGAAGCACGAATGAAAGCGCGGCTCTCGACACCGAGTCAAACGTCTTGCGGAAGTCGACAAACACGATGATCAGTGTTGACTGGCGAATGCGCGACTCCTCGATGACACGGCGAAGTGGGCGAGGATCTGGGTCACTGTACCGCGCTGCGGACGGAACCCGTTCTGCTCGTAACGCAACGGACTGCAGGCGATCGAGAAGCAGTCGGTTGAAAAGCTTCGCGGTGCAGGACATAAGCGAGATCCACCCGCGGTGATCTTCTTTCCGCGTTGTCCCGGCCTTCTTCGGGATCGGTAGGATGTGCGCTACGGTCCATTCGGTCGGCGCTGGGGCGCCGGCGAGCACGCGGTTCATGGCGCCTGTTGTTATGTAGTGACTTGCAGCCAGCGCGTATACGCTGAGTACACCGCGCTGGCAGCTGTCTGTTAACTGGCTGAATATCGATCATTTCATTGTGCGGTGCAGCCATGTGCAGCCAGCGCGCGTACGCTGAGTACACCGCGCTGGCAGCCGTTTGGTTTACTGGCTGACTTTCAAATCATTGTTCGCTCTATTTTATCACCCCCTAATCCTTACACCCATCGTGCCGTCGCATAAAATATATATCGCCGTTCTCAGGAGCGTGGAGCTCTGACTGTTACGTTTCGTTCTAAATACCACCAGTCTAGAGTTATTTCAGTGGCGACGCGACTTGGGCCCAGCCATGCCGGCCCACGGAATCGGAGAATTTGAAGACTCCGTCGAAACCTGGGATGAATACCAGGAGCGCCTGGAGCAGCATTTTCTCGCCCAGGACATCACTGACGAGGCCAAGAAGAGAGCAACCCTGCTGAGTGTCTGTGGAAGGAAGACGTTTCAATTGGCTAGAAGCCTGTGCTCTCCAGCCAAAGTTGCTGGCAAATCGTACGACGACATCTGTTCGCTGCTGAGCGGTCATTTCAACCCGAGACCAAGTGAGATCGTCCAAAGGTTCCACTTTAACAACCGAGCCCAGCGTGCTGGAGAGACTGGCAGAGTTTCTGGCAGAGCTGCGGAAGCTGGCCGAGTTCTGCAACTTTGGCAGCAGCTTGTCGGACATGCTGCGGGACAGACTGGTGTGCGGCATCGCGGATCAGCAAATCCAACGCCGGCTGCTGATGGAGCCCACCCTCACCCTCGACACAGCAAAGGAGATCGCTCGGGCGGGCGAATCGGCAGCCATCAACTGCCGGTCGCTGGGATCAGCGAACTCGGCAGCACCGACGCCATCGACGGAAAGCGACGCTGTGCTACGGATGGAGCGGCAGCGACCAGAGGAAGACAGCAGACAGCTGGGAGCCGAAAGTCGTCAGCGCTGCTTTCACTGTCTCTCAACCCGTCACCTGGCCAGCAAGTGCCCCTTCGTGGACAAGCGCTGCTTTAAGTGCAGCAAGACCGGACACACAGCGAAGGCCTGTAAGACAGATGCACTGCGGCAGCAGCAGACACACCAGCTGGTGGAGCAGGTGACCACGAGCGCGAGTCCAGATGAGGTGTCGTATCCGTTTTTTCATCTGGGGGCGGATCGGCCGCAGTCAAGTTTTCCACCGATCAGGACATCGGTTTTTATCGAAGGGCGGCAGCTTGGGAAGCCACACAGCGGAGCCGCAGCGCCTCGACCGGAACCTCGACGGGGCCGAGCGCCTTGCCGCGAGATGTTCTCCAAGCGAACCGCACAACATCCTCCACGGTGACTGGGCTGGTGCGAAAATCCTCCTCAGCTGGCAGGGCCGTGTCCGTCGGCAGTGCGAAACTAGGTGGCAGCGGGGCGAGGGCGCGTTCACAATGCCGGCGAAGAAGTCGCGCAATTCATTCCTGCGCTCCTCTGGAGTGTCGCCGGTCAGATTCAGCGCCACACGCCTCTTGCGCCCCGTCAGGGTCCGAACGGCCGTCCACACTGCGCGGCTCCTCACGTCGGGGCCAGCTGCTGTGATTGACTGGATGGCGTCGTCGACTGCAACCTACTGCCCCGTGTCCAGAAGACGCGGGAGCGCCTCCTCGGCGTCACTAGTGGGCCGTCGGGATCTTCGGAGTCGCTCGATCTTCAGCCGCGCCTGCCTGATCGTTGGATCGCTCTGCCAGACTGGCTGCGTTCGCTCCGCCGGTCGCATCGGCGGGACCGTCTTCTCAGCTGCCGATCTCACGGCAGTGCTGATGTCGGCATACTCCGCCTCGCGCTGGTTTCCAAGCGCGCTAGCGAAGGCGCCTGCGAATTGGTACTTCACGCGGGGGTCCAACAGGGCACGATGGTAGCGCCGTGGCCGCTGCTTCGGAGGCCGGTAGAGCTGGTCGGTCAGACCAGAGAGCCAGCGGAGCCATGGTGTCGCAGTTGATGACGCGGTGGTGCTCGCGAGCGCGAACCAGCACATGATCGAATTGCGCCAGCCGCCTCGTGGCATTCCGCCCACGCGCGTCCCGTCGTCTCCTCTTGCAGCCCGCGAAGGTGACCAGGCGGGCCGGTGGCTTGCGGAAACGGGTGGTTATTGACATCAGGTCCAGCCGTTCTAGCAGGTCCTCCAGCGCATCCGTGTTGGCGTTCTTGCGTCCCTGACGAAAGGCGATCGCTCGGACCTACGTGGAACTGCGTTAAGGTCTCCAAGCACCACCAGCGTGTCGTGGTTTGGCACCTCTTCCAGCTGTCCGGGCAGAAACTCGAAAAAGGCGAGAGCTTCGTCCGGGTGGGCAGCCGTAGGGGCGTACGCGCAGAAGAGCCGGATGCAGCGAGCGCGCAGGCGCAGGTCAACCCGCAGCAGACGCGGGGAGAGTGGGGCGCAGTGCACGCTCTGCCGAAGGCGCGGTCCGATCAGCACGCCGACGCTGCCACGCCCGCGGCTGTCTGCCGACGTGTACAAGAGGCTCCAACCGTCTCCAAGATCTTCATGTTGAAAGCCTGGCTCAGCCACGATAGAGACCTCCTGCAGCATTATGAGGTCCAGCTGTAGGTCGTGGGCCAGCTGGACGAGCAGAGTGCGACGACAGGGAGCCATCAGGGTCCGGCAGTTCAGCGTGCCGAGCCTGAGGCGACCACCTGGTACGGCTAGGACCCGATGACGTTGGGCTGATCAGATCAGATCAGCTCACGGTCCCCGGCGCCACCCGGCGGATCCGATTCAGAAGCGGCAGAGACCGGGGACGACTGGCGTCTTGAAGAACCGCGAAGTCGCCCACGCCGGTTGCGCTCACGCCGCCGCTCAGTGCGACGGTGTGCGCTGCGCTGTCCTCTGCTCGTCCCTGATGTGCCGATCTTGGCTGTCGCAGCCGAGGCGCGGCCGTCCGAGCCAATCGAGGTCATCCGCGGCCTGATAGGCTGACCACGATGCCAGGAGGTGTCGACACTATTTGTACGGATGTGCAAATATAATGGCTCTGCAAATATAATGGCTCGAATTCTAAACGAGCTCCAACAAAAGCCTTCCAGTACGCTACTGTCAGTGAATTCACGGGTAAGCTGAACCAAACCAAGTTGTTCGGTTCGGCTCAATTCGAATTATTTGAATTCAAATAATTCAAATCCAAATTGCAGCCATTTTTTATAGATAGATTGATGAGACTAACTCAAAGTTGATATTCTCAATTAGAAATCTCAAAGAATTGTATGTGCGTTTCTATGGCTAAAAGTTCACTGTCTACAATTATTTGTGCACCTTTCGCACAGCACGTGGCGACATCTCGGCCGTTACTATGCACCAAAGTTTCGACAACAAGTTCTTATCAGATCAGATCAGATCAACAAATTCTTGCTGATCACTATAGAATTCTTTGCACGCAAATAAACAGGCGTCATGTGCGACATTGCTGTGGTGCAAATGCTAGCCTTCCTCAATATTCACACGATAGTTAATACCAATGCCGCAAAATGAGACACTTTTTAGCTGCTGAACGAATACCTGCGTATGAACCAAACAACGCAGATAACGCAAATTATCACCCACATAATCGGCTTCGCGCACAAACACATCGCCACAAAGGCCTTGTAGTCAGTGCAAGTGTTTAAGCTGCTACAAAATACAAGCTTCACTAGTCGCATTAGAACAGTCGACTAAACTGATCAACTCAAAGAGGTGAGATGTTGAAGCCAATTTTACCAGCTACATGGATTATCATTGGTTTGATGGTAAGCGAGTATCCTGGCTTCAAGTTCATCAAGAGTAGCAGGCTCGAACGCACTTTATTCCATATCGATTTCAGTACATTCGATCAGGAGCTTGCTCGGCGCCGATAATTGGAACTGTTAATGTATTGTATGTGGACCACAGACGGCACATACCAACAAACTGCGATCGCAACTCGTTAAAAAATCTCTGCGATCCATTTATCTTCGTTTCAGCCTCCACACCTGCCAAGATTCTCGAAAACTTCGAAGCAACTCAGTTGTCAACCCAGTTTGACAACACACAACAGAGGCTTTTCGTGCCCCACAACCAGCGGCTGGCTATATTCCGCTTCAATAATCTGGACCTGAGCCCCAGTGACAGTATCCAGGTGAACATAGAAGTCGATGATTTATTTGCAGGACCCAACAAAATGTGTGAAATGTCGAAGAATCTCAGCGTTCAGTCCATGACCCTGTTTCCGAACAACACGGTGAGCAGACACTCGACTCGGCAGATAATTGAAATGAGCTGTGTGGGCCACACTCTGAGATTTGAAGTTTGGATCACCTGCCAGCCAAACTATTACCAGGTGGGCTGCTCCGTGCACTGCGATCCGAGTCGATTCGCATGCAGCCGAGACGGCTCGAGAGTGTGTCCTGAGGGGTTCATGCCTCACGGTGACAGCTGCATCATGAAATCATCAGTGACAGATGACTCGATGACAACAGTGTCAAACACAACGGCTACAACTACAACAGCGTCTATTAAGTCGTCAAAAATTGCAGGTCTGTCAACATATTTACCAACAAAATCTTCGACTAGAATGCCTTCACCGACAACAGCGTCAACAACAACAATCACCGCGCCAGAAACAGCAGCATTAACAAAGCATTCGGCAGCAACTGCAACAACAATAGCAAGCTCAACTACACCAGCAACAACAATAACAAGCTCAACTGCACCAGCAACAACAATAGCAAGCTCCAATCACTCCAATCAAGTGGAAATCACCACTTCGGCTACGTTTGCTGGCACAGCTACTCTGATACCGTCTATCCAATCTGCAACAACCCATCGATCGACTCTCGCGCCATCAACCACTTCGAGACAAGATCGAACGAAATCGACTTGGGTAAACTTGCCTCACATGGTGTACAAATCCACAGCTGCTTCAACCCCACGGTCAACGAAAAGGATAGCAAAAGTGACGCCAAAGCAACTGGAAGTCTCAACTAGCAGTTTAGTGACTCGAATAGCAACTACATCAGCGTCAGAAGCCTTAACATCAACTGTGGCTGATGCTAGAGGCAAAATTGTTGCTGTTCTAAACACTGGGCGAAGTAGACAAGCAGGCATTAGCCTCCAGGCGGTAAGCTCTTCTTTAACTTCTAATCCCACAAAATGTTTTTACATAAATTTAATTTGTTCTGTTTCCACTCTCTCGCAGGTCCTTTGGACACTGATAGGGACTATCATTCTGGTGCTGTGTGTCGTGCTAGCAGTTGTTGTTGGCTTCATTGTCCACATCAAAAAGCGCTCAGGCAGACGTCCGTATGTTCGGGTACTGAATTATCCGCTGGATGACCGAGAACTCTATAGATCCGGCAGGTGAGATAAAACAATGATAAAGCGGCCACTAATAGAGGAATAGGCGAGATGAGATGTCAATTTAAGGCTTATGTCATGACGTCAATGGGCGTCAATAGGCTGGGAACGTGCCTTCCGGATTCCAGTGTATTGGTTAAATAAAGCAACTTACAAGTACATGCGAATAAGATAGGCAAACTAGTTGTGATGTACATTGGGGGTAGAGATTGAAAGGAGAGAGGGTGGCTCTCCAGCCAATAGCAAGATGGGGAGAGAGAGAGACGGGTTGCCAACGAGTTGCCTCGTAATATGAGCAATTCAAGTTATTATTAAGTCCACATAAACAGTGCAGTGCCAGATCTCGGTGCCCTGACACCACAGCCAAAGAAAGTAGCCCGGGATCAATCCTCGAACCAGACCGACTAAAATTTCAGTAGCTGGTCGATCCAATCGACAAGAAATGCCAAGATATCTTGCCCCCGTCCTTCTCATGGTATCCATGGTACCCCGGAAAACTCAGCCGGTTTAAGTCGGTATGGTTCGAGGATCGACCTCGGGATCGATTCCCCTTTTCACAGTGGAAAAAAAATTAATGCTATTGTGTCACACGAGTCAGGGATTCAGGGATTTGGTCGGATATTCTCATACACAATAAATCGGCATCTCTCCGACTTCACAGAGAGCCTCCGTCAGAGTCAGTGGAGCTTCGCTACACCGACTCAGCAGCTGCTCATCCCGCGGTCTCTGTTGCAGGGGCAGTCTGAGTTTAGTAGCAACTCTGCCTACGGCAAGCAATCTCCTCAACCAGCACGCGAATGGAGCCAGACACAGAGCTTCTTGTGGCAAGCAGATTAGCTTTAATTAAGGCATTGTTTGGCTTCATCCGTGCTTAATATCGAGGCGGTCAGCTACTTAACTAACAACAATTATAACAAACTGCGTGCTTCAATTCCTTTAAATCCCAACACCTATCATTAGATTATTTACTCCAGAAGTTGAATTCAAGAAGAAGATTACGAAATTGTCATAATAATTTTTTTTCTGCGTTTTCATCGTTAATGAAGTTAAAAAAGTAACCAATATTAGACACTTAGCAACTTTGTAGCTTTGTTTATTGTGACTTGAACCACACCTGCGTGGTTAAATGCATTAAATTATCTTCACTAATCGCATTAGGACAGTCGACTAAGCTGATCAACTCAAAGAGGTGAGATGTTGAAGCCAGGTTCAGCAGTTACATGGATTATCATTGTTCTGATAGAAAGCGAGTATCCTGGTTTCAAGTTGATCAAGAGTAGAATGCCGGAATGCACATTTTATTCCATGTGGATTTCAGCACATTCGATCAGGAAGCTTGCTCCGCGCCGAAACTGTTAAGGTAAAGTGCGACTACTACAGACAGCACGAACCAGAAAGCTGCGATACAAACTGGTTCGTCCATGATTACTGCGATCCATATTCCATCGTTTCAGCCTCGTGCCCGGCTGATTCATATTCCTAATCCGTTAGTGTTCCGGTTCACCTATCTGGACCTGAGTCACATGGACAGTCTCCAGGTGCGCAGAACAGTTAAAGATAAATAACTACCGACGACAGTGTCATGTGCAGTGTTAGAGATCTTTCGTCGATAAAGAATCTTTCTGCAAAGTCTGTTAATTTTCAAGTCGAAGCTCGAGAATGTTCTGACATAAGGAATTTATTGGCGCCAACTTGCTGCATGATAAAGTTTTATTTGCTTTCTAAGCTAACAAAAATTGCAAATGATTCTTTTTTGCGCTTCGTAAATTCAAGTTTCTAACCCTGGGACTGCGTAGTCGACTGCACGGTTAAAGCCTAGTTTGCGGGATGGCGGGATAGACAAGTCTATTCGATTGTATCGAAGCTGACTTCAAAGCGTTTGTGCTCGCAGTTCTCAGATCCCAGTGCTCATACTATGTATATGTATCCTAGTGCTTATACTCGTACTATACAATTTTTTTCAATCGTAAAATGTCTATAAAGTTCTGTATTGGCAAACGAGAAGTTTGTACTTTGAAATATACAACAAAGTTTGTTTCAAAGTCTACTCAGAGATTCTCTGATCCCCAAAGACACAATACGATCGGAAGTGGTCAGTCATTACATTTCTCAATGTCACTTTAGGACAAGACAAAACAGCAACAACAGCGCTAAAGTCCCAGGGAACTGATCAAGGTTTACTACCGATTCGCCGAATTCTCTAATTGATCTATTCGCTCGATTCTGAACACATTGAATCTACACAATGCCTGCTCTAGCTTATAAAAAGCAATCCATAAATGAAAGTATAAAATATTAAAATATAACGATTTCCAAAAAGCAACTAAAATGTTACAAACAAGCAAATATTTGTGGGACTTTTTAATTAAAAAAAATTATTTGATATAATTACTTTTTTATGATTTGACTTGAGCTTTTATTTTAATTATAACTTAGAAAGTTGAAATTATTTATAATTATAAATTAAGGATTGACTCGTGTCAAATAAAAATATTTAAAATAAGTATTCTTAATATGTTCACGTTAGCATTTTTTATTTAATTTTTTAATATATTTGTTTACATAAAGTCATTAAGTTATGAATTAAGTCCTTTATTATTATTATTATTATTATTATTGAAGTGCACACGACGATTGGGTGCTGCTTTTTTATCTTATGTTGGCAACAGGGCTCCCGAAAGGAGAATAGCTATTGTGTTTTTGCGAGTTACTATCAAAAATATTAGAAAACAAAAACTTAAACTATAGTCAAGCATTCTAACTATGGGCCTCATGGCAGTGGCTTTTTTATCTAGCTTTAAGTATGCATTCTATGAAGTCTACAAAGCTTTCTGTTAATTATGTGCTTTCCTGAGTCATTAAATACACAATTTTGTCATTAAAGACTCTAAGGCTTTCACAAAGACACGTTATAACATATTCACGCATCAAGGGGCAATATAAAATGTACATTATATTAGAATGAAAGATAATTTAGCAGTAACAATAGCAATAGCAATAGATAGCAATAGATAATAGCAATAGCAGTAACAGTAAGAATTGCAACTGCCCAGAGTCCAGACTCAAGCAGAGGCTCAGGCGTCTGGGTGCCATGGTGATTGGGGATTCTTGCGCCAAATGCTTGCCTTGACGATCCGTGGGATCGGGGATTAATGTACGTTGTATAGCAGGGAGATCACGCATCACGCACGTGAGCAGTGAAATACCTTCACTGCTGTCCCAGCCTTGACCCAGCGCGATGAACAACCGAGCCCAGCCGGGCTCCGATTGGCCTGACATTGTACAGTAAGCCAAGAGAGGTGGGCTGGGTGCGATTATGCAACGTACTAATTAATTATAATTTCGCTAATTTGTGAATAAATTGGGCTTCACACAAACTAAGACGAAAATCGAAGGTTAAATGACAGTCACACTTGAGGGAGCCATGTAAAACAATGTCAAGCGGACGAGGAGAGGGCGCTTTAAGGCATTCGAGGGGTCCAGGTGATGACTCATCAGTGCTCCGGCTTCCCAAACAGATCTAAAGCCTCTTTTAAAATTATATTATGCGGTAAACTGCATGCAGTTGCTAGGGATTCCATTAATCTCGACTTTTAAGTGTAACTTTGGAACATCACAATGCATTAGGGCCATATATTTTACTAAAATTAATAGATTTACTTGTCAAGGGCCTTAAGGGTCACCTACGATACGCGTTACTCAAAGTTGCTCTATTGGGCATTATTGAACTGTACTCCCCGAATGACCATTGATTGACCAAACTGTAGCCACTAAATCGTCGGAAAATGAATTGGATTGGTGCTTATAGCTATGTTCTGTGAGTTTTTCGACACTTCGTATATCACGGTTGAAATACTGGTCTAACAATCCAACAAACCTTACAGATTTAGTATTGTGCGATAATCAGGAATTCTATAAAGTGTAGAATTCCGTTTAAGAATAAATGCGATTTGACGCAAATAAATATACACGAAAATAAAATCGATTGTACATTGCGTCAACAAAAAGAAAAATAACTATAGCTGACTTTCTGGCCTGAACTTTGTTTAACTGCTTATTTATTTTTAAATCACGACGCGAATAAATATTTCAAAATAGTTTTATACGATACATGCCGTGTTTAACTACCGAACTTTCAAGCTACAAAGAAAATTTCTGAAACATTCACATAACGTGCGTTGCTGCACTGCTTCATCGCATGGCGCACGCCAGACTGCGTCGACATTGCTTCTCTACATTATTTCACCTGGTAACAATCAAATCAAATTTCACCATTTGATAGCCACTGGTCTTTCTTTTCACTTTCTAAGAAAATAGTTCAATATCTCCAATGCAAAAATAGACATAAGTACTTCTAACATAAAAGGTCAAATCCGTTGCAGCTGGTCTGTCTCAGCTCAGCCTCATCAGTCTCTGGAGCAGTCGCTGAAACATACTCTGGAGCAGTCTATGTGAATTTCGATTCGTACAGCCAGCGGGATCCTGACAAATGCGACTCGAATTGGTTTGGAACAGACCACTGCGATCCCTACTTCACAACTTCTGTGTCGATACGGTCGAAGAGTCTCGGATCATTCACGTCAACTGAATACGACAATGCGAATAAAGTGATCCATTTCGGAAATAAAATAGGCCAGCTCTCCAACCCACTCGCTTTTCCATTCACCAACTCAGCACTGAGTCCGACTGACAGTCTCCAAGTGTCCGTTACAGTCACAGATAAAAACCCTGGCGGTGACAGCCTAATGTGTGCACTGTCGAAGTCTCTCAGCGTTCAGTCCATGACTCTGTTTCCAAACAACACAGTGAGCAGACACTGGACTCCGCAGAGCTTTGAAATGAGCAGTTCGGACCACACTCTGAGATTTGAAGTTTGGATCACCTGCCAACCAAACTATTACCAGGCGGGCTGCTCCGTGCACTGCGATCCGAGTCGATTCGCATGCAGCCGAGACGGCTCGAGAGTGTGCCCTGAGGGGTTCAGGCCTCTTGGTGACACGTGCATTTCCACAGACAAGTGCATAGAGCGAGGCCCTGACTTCTGCCAGAATGGTGGAAAGTGCGAAGTTAACCTGCAGTCACAGCCGGTCTGCCAGTGTCCCATGAACTTCACCGGATCTCGTTGCGAGCTGCACACTCATCCGTGCCATCGCAATGCCACGTTGTGCATCCATGGAGCCTGCCACACATCCGACAGTAACGGAACTTCTGAGTGCGTGTGCGAGAAGGGATTCTTGGGATATCATTGCGATGAGGACGTGGACGAGTGTCGATTGGTCAATGGGCTCTGCGGGCACGATGGTGAATGCGTGAACTCCGTTGGCAGCTTCAGGTGCGTCTGTAAAGACGGCATTACAGGTGCTCTTTGCCAGATTCAACTGCACACACCTCATAGCATAGTGAGTCCTGGTAGTGTGGCCACGCCGCGTTCAGAGCCGCCTTCATCTCTGACGGAGAGAGTGAGTGTTTTTGGTTGACCGTGTTGGTTCAAGGCATTAGTTGCCATGTGAAATTAGATAAATGACTTCTATTTGCAGCTCACTTTGCCGATATTAATGCTGGCAGTCCTAATGATAGTCGTGTGCGCCCTGACTGGCATTGTGGCTGTTATCATGATTTATAATCGGAAACGGTCTTCCGGAATCCAGTTACGACTTGCAGGCAACGCGTTTTACCAACCGAATTCGTGAGTTGTTTTTAAGCATTTAAAAATGAAATATCTACCTACATGGATTGGCAATAACGTTTTTAAAAAGACTCATGGGTTTCTCCTTTTCATAAACTTCAATAAATGTGTTTGTGAATGTTGTCCACTGCATGACGAAAATGGACACTGGAACATCATTATGTGACAGCAGAAGCGCAGCTGAAACATTCACATAACGTGCGTTGCTGCACTGCTTCATCGCATGGCACACGCCAGACTGCGTCGACATTTCTTCTCTCCATTATTTCACCTGGTAACAACCAAATCAAATTTCACCAGCGAGGAGGCAATTCTGTCCATTCTGCTGAATCCTGAGCACACACGCACACTGATGCTGTACGCAGGCACACTGCCTTGGACGTAAGGCCCACAAGCGCGCAAATTGCACGATGAGCCCTAAGCCCCTTCTCTCAAAAGGCTGCTCCCTAAATTAGTATGGCCCCGTTGCGGAATCGAGCTCTGGGACCTTGGTACGAAAGAGGATAACGCGTTATATAGACCACTCTGCCACGCACCCCCTGATATTCTACGACAATAGTCTAGAGTTATCCTACGTCCGATTCCAGGTCACTCCCCGTGACACTACAGGAGACTCTACCGAATGAAGATTGCGTGGAAAGCACATACTACGAAGAAGTGGATGACGGGCCCGTAGCGGCAGCTGAGCAGAACTCATCACTGGGTGCTCAAAGTGGCACAGGTAATTTTTCGAACGCCGCCTACGACGGAGCTCAACCGGAGCTGGCGCAGCTGACGCTGAAGTCGCGCAGCTTTTCTAAGAAAAGCAGTCAGGCTGAACAGCAAATTCCGTCGAACAGCAAACACTTAAACAGACCCTCATAAACGTCTATTTCTCGACGTGAATGAGATCAAATGAACTCGGATACGGTGTCAGAGCTGAATTGAGGTCAGGGAGAAAGGAAATTACAAACTAGATTGTATAATTGGTAACTTGATTTTTCTTTTATCATGCGTTGTTTCGTAAAAGGTAGGTAGATCATATTTACAGGTTCACATCTAAAGCCCATCAGTTTTCCATTAAACTGTGATTAGAGCATGTTAAAATGCATGATATTTTCTTTAAACCATATTTTAGATTGTTATCCGCAATTTGTGAAATGTGGCCCCTTAACTAACTCCCCCACCCCCATTTGAATAGCGATGTGGCACACAGCTCTTGGCTGGTGTGGCTTCAGCTAAATCTGTTTATTCCATTTCCGTTCTGTGCTGGGCTCGAGCGAAAATTATGGCACCGCGTCAAGTCACGCACACACGATCCTTAGATGCAAAAGAAATGAGCTGTTTCAGAGCTATATTTCTACTGGCTTCACGAATATTGTTTGTGCAGCACATTTATCGCGTCTGAATGATCAACTGAAGATATGAAAATTTAGCTAGCTTTTTATTTCTCACATCTGACTATAATCGTTTACACTACATATGATTCTAATTGTGTTCGTTTAATTGACTTGAACTTGTGCGGAAAATATTCTAAATCAAATTGCATGCTTGTAACTTTTCTTTTTATCTACTTAATGCTGCCTTGCCACACTCATTATACATGTACGCAAAATTAGCATGTGAAAACAATACATGTGAATACGAAATTTCTATATTGAGTGACATAATGCAGTGTTGACTCAGCCCATATGCCTCTTATATATAACTGCCGCAATTTATGAATATAAATCTTTGTGCATATTTGTTACTAATTTGTTTAGAACTTTCCAGTCAAGACTGCGTCTGACCCACTGAAAGTCTGCAACTAAATTTTTAAGACAACTTCGCTATCCAGATATTTTTCTAAAGTTTGCCACACTGTTTTCGGCATAAGATCTGAATCCAAAAATATTCTGTCTTTGCTTCCTTACAAAAAACTGCATAATATCAGGATGATATTTTCTTGTGAAAGTGCAAGCAAACTTGAAGGCTTTAGAGAACAATAGTAAACTGCTTTCTGTTCGTAGCAGCAGAACTTATTTAGTGCAATGACGAAGTTTCGGTTTCAACGAATAGGCGTAGCAGTTTCGGTTTATTTTAATAGCCAGGTAAATTATCAATCGTTACAAAACCTTCGTAGCGGAAAGCACTCTCATGCAGTAAATTGGGCCTTCGAATTAAGAAATCGTCTTTACGGCTAATGCTGGCTATATCTTAGGTGGGTTACAGAGCTACTCAATGGATTCACTTGAAATACAGCTACGGCTACAGTTCAGATTAGCCACTGACAAAATAACAACCAGCACTCAGTCGTATAACAAGCCTGGGGGGCGGGAGCCTTCCTGGAAAGGCCTAATTAGCACATTTGAATACGAACTACGACTATGTAGTACACTAAAACAAAACCATTATAAATATTAATGGAAAACCGAAGAGATATCCCTAACAAATATAGCTAGCGAAAATAATGCACATAATTAGAAATAGCATATTAAAATTACATTAAA
The DNA here is from genome assembly GCA_950097015.1 of Macrostomum hystrix. Lineage (NCBI taxonomy): Eukaryota > Metazoa > Platyhelminthes > Macrostomidae > Macrostomum > Macrostomum hystrix. The sequence goes on from CATNEN010000002.1 coordinate 5,177,337, forward strand.
TTAGAGAGACAACATCACACTCGCCTCCCTCTCAGAAGCTTAATGGCCTACTAACAGTAGTGGCTACGAACATCGAAATGGCTAGCGAAAAAAACGATTTCAGAATTGTTGCTACGTTATTAGAGTTTTTTGAATAGCTGTCTAGAGATATTTTGAAAATGAGGTTAACAATGGCAGTTTCAAGTGACACAAAAACAGGCATTAAATTTCAAAGACGAACGGCAAAAACGGAATATCGAGTGGCAAAACTGAACGACGAATGGCAAAAATTCGAACAAAAACCAAAGGCAAAATTCAGCAAGATATTGGCAAATTGAACAACGTCATCAAACCGCAGAGGCAATAAAAGGAATTGAAAATATTTTTGTTTTAGCAAATGCAATGTTTTTTTTATTTTTTAAGCAAAACTGACAAATTGACAAACACGAGAATTGTCTAGGACAGGCGAAAATTTCGGCGAATCGGCGGCGGAGCGAAAACCTGGACGGCCAGGCTACAAACAATGACTACGACAAAGGCTTACACTATGGCCAAAACCAAATCCGAAGATTCAAGGCTCGACCGCAGAGATACTAAACTAATGACAAAATGAAAAGATTGGCGAAAGCTATTAAAGAAAAGCTAACAGGCACACAGAACACAGGCAGCATACGACACGACTTACACCTTAGCTCTCGTTACCTCTCCTGAGCAGGTTGACCAGCGTGGAAAGGAATCTGACCGGCGGCCTTACTTGCCGGCCGGACCTCGTAACAGTGCAAGCTGGTCTCTGTACCTGGTCTGTCTGATCGTATTCGTGTTCATGTTCATGCTCGTGTTCTATTTGTGGTTGTGGTTCTGGTGGCATATTGGTTGGTATTGGTGTTGCCTGAGGATCTGGATTTAGCTCTGCTGTGACTTCAACTTCCGCACCGATGTCTGGCACCTGTTCATTATTGACAATGTTTACTGCTCGTGGTGCTTGTTCAGGTTGCACCTCGGGTGGTGACTCTGGTTTAGTGACTGGTTGAGCATTTGGCTGTTCCACTGGCAGTGTTTTGATGGCTGTTGAACTGTCTGTGTGATTGGCTGTTGAACTGGCTGTGTGATTGGCTGTTCGACTGGCTGTGTGATTGATGACGATTGGCTTCTTGGAAAAGGTTTCGACAAGAGTTCGGTGGAGTCGGTGCGCGTAACTGTCCGGGTCATAGCAATCTTGCCTTGGTGGGTTGTAAATCAGGTCTAGGGGCATTTGAAATTCACGGCCCAGAAAAAGCTTAGCAGGTGTCATGCCCGTCGATTCGGATTCTAGAGAGCGGATGCTCATTCCTACACACCTAGCGGCAAAGGGCCAAGTCACATGCCTCTCAGCACAGACTGCTCGAATTTGACTCTTAATAGTCTGGATGTTGCGTTCCACCTTCCCGTTGGCCTGGGGGCGGCGAGCAGTGATTCTAACGGTATCGATCTCTAGCAAGCGGGTCAGCTCTGCAACAATGTTATTTATGAATGCTGTGCCATTGTCCGAGACCATTTGCTCCATAGTACCATAGCGAACAATCCACTCTGTCAGGATTGCTGCCGCGGTTGTCTCGGCAGTTACGTCTTTCACAGGGACAATTTCCACAAATCCGGTGAATCTGTCAATCATTACAAGCAGATACCGGTAGCCTTCCTGTTCAGGGAACGGTCCGCAATGGTCTACATGCACGACCTGGTTCGGGTACCCGGCTAGGGTTGGCTGCATCGGAGCTTTGTTCTTTCGCTTGCATTTCTTAGTCCTAGCGCAAATCTCACATCTGGCTACGACTTCCTTGACTATAGTTTCTAGGTTCGAGATTTGAAAGTTCTTTTTTACCACTCCTAAAGTCTTTTTTATCCCCGAGTGATTAACGGCTCTTTGGTAGTTGGTCACTAGTTCATCTACATTCGCAGACTCAGGGATGACCGTAAGCTTGGCAGCGGGCTTCCTTTTCTTGGCTGGCTTGTTCCGAAGCAGCAGATCTTCCTCAACAGACAGTTCGTCAAACATAGCCCATAAGGCTCTGAGCTCACGACTGCAACCTTGGAGCTCCTGCTTAGACAACCTCTCTACCTTTCCAGCTACGAGTACAGCATCTCTCAGGAAAACAAGATCAATGTTCGAATCCTGAGCACTACGGGCCCATTCTCTTTCTCTCTGTTCAGCCCCCGCCTCATCTTCGTTATCACTGCCTGGGTCTAGAACTTCGTCTGCGATCGTGGACCTATCCGAGACCTGGACTTGCACAGCATGTGCTGCGGCTGATGGCGGTGTTTCCGGTTTAGGTTTGGTGTCTACCTGAGTACCTGCAGACGAGGTTGGGATGACTGGGCGCTTGCTAGCTTGATTAGGCACAGGGATCTCAGGGACCCGTTGGAGGTCAGTCTGAACTGCTAAGTCTGTAACCGGCTCATTTTGAAGCTGAATCGCTGAGTCGAATATCAGCTCGGTGGTCTGACAGCCAGTTGTGACAAGAGTCTGAGTACTGACACACATACGGCTGATTTTGACCTCACTAACATCCGATGGCGCTGATTTTTTTCCCTTCTGGAACTTGAATATAAATTCCGGGATCAGGCTACAGGTTGGGCAGTCGAAATGGTCTGCTCTGAACTTCGGGTTGCGACTCAAAACATCCGCATTAACGTGGGATTCCCCAGCTCTGTGGGAGATTTTTAAATCGTACTCCGCTAGTCTGGTCTACCTTGAAGGTGTAAGGCTCTAGTGTGACCAACCATTGAGCGAGCATTCCGGTTGCGTGTTTTTTTGAGTGTAACCACTTCAGAGCAATCGCATCTGTTCGCACTAGGAACTCCCGGTCAAGTAAGTAAGTCCTGAACTGCTCTAACATGAGAACCAGACCTAGGAGCTCCCTCATGGTGGCGCAATAGTTTCGCTGCGCGCTGGTGAATTTTTTAGAAGCGTAGGCAATCACTTGTTCTACGTCGTTCCCATCTAGTTGGGAAAGGACTGCTCTCACACCGTCAAGGGAGCTGTCGCAGTCTAGAACAAAGGTGCCCGCTGTGGGACTCAGCTCTGGGTATCTCAGCACTGGTGGATTACATAGGCTGGACTTTAGTTCTTGGAAAGCGGCCTCGTGCACTTGGCGCCAAACAAATTTCTCAGAGCTCTTGGCTAGGGCATATAGAGGCGCGGCTATGATGGAGAACCTAGGGACAAACTTTCTGTAATAATTGGCAAATCCCAGGAAGGAGAGAAGCTGCTTCTTATCCCTAGGTGTACACCACTGTTGAACGGCCTCAGTTTTGGTCGGATCGGCCTCTATCCCTTTTGAGGAAACTATGAATCCCAGAAACTTCAGTTTGTCCTTGAAGAGCTCACACTTCGAGGGTCTGATTTTCAGATTCGCTTTTCTAAGCTGTCAGAAAACTAGCGCCAGATGGGAAATCATCTCGTCGTTGTTTCCGGCCTTGATGATGACATCGTCTAGGTAAATTAGGCTAACCCTGAGCAAAAGAGGGCGGAACACGCGGTGCATCAGCCTGGCGAAACTTGCAGGCGCGGTCTTGATCCCATAGGGGACTACGGTCCAACGAAAGGTGCCCTGGGGACATGAGAACGCGGTGAGGTCTCGGTCAGCTTCCCGGATCCCTACCTGCCAGTAGGCGCTCGTCAGATCTAAACTACTAAAGACGGCGGATCCCGCTAAGTTATCGAAAGATTCGTCTATTAAAGGCAGTGGGAAAGAGCACGGCTTTATGTGCTTGTTAAGCGCACGGTAATCTACGCAAAGGCGCCATGTACCGTCCTTCTTTTTCACAAGCACAATGGGTGAGGCCCACTCGGAGTCGCACTCTTCAACAACTCCTTGGTTTAAGAGCTGGGCGATGTACCGATGATCCAGAAATTCCTTTTGCGCTGGGGTTGTTCGCCTCGATGGCTGAGAAATCGGGCGACACTTCGGGTCCTTTAACTCGATTGACAGTTCATGCAGAGGGGTTCTACCGATGTCTGCTTCCGATTTTGAGATCTGGCTAAGAAAATAGTTCAGCATTTTTACTGTCGTATCCAGCTGTCGAATAATCTGGCACTAACAACGTCATACGAACTGCTCTCAGCGTCTATAGCCCTAGCTGGGATCAGCGTTTCTGAGCGGGGTGGCAGGACTGTATCGCAAGCGGCCACAACGCGATTCACGCTACAGATCGCATTGGTGCCGCGAAAAATTGGGACGTACTCTCCAGCGCAGGTCACACGGTCACAGGCCATGTCCATGACGATTTGGAAATTACCACAGAAGTCCAACCCTAGCAGGATCTCGGATAACTGGCCTTTAATCACTAAGAAGATGTGCTGCTGTTTTAATTTGCCTAAACTCACTTCGCACTGGAGCTTGCCTAGTATTTGCGAACTAGCCCCATTGAAACCAGTAGCTGTGCGCTGGGTGCGAGCAGGGGTGAAGACATTATTGATTGGATCAGCTTCTAGGAGCTTGTCTCGCATCTTCGGGCAAATCAGGGAGGCATTGGCACCGTGATCTAGAAGGGCAACAGTCTTGGTCTCGCCAATCTCAACCTGAACATAGAATCCTGCCTTGTATCTCGGTAGGTCTGAAGACACTTCAGCACACTTAGGGTCCGTCGACGTAGCTGTCACACTAATAGCTTTGTCTCTAGACTTGCCAGCGTCGGCGACACGGCTGAATGTCACGCTGGTACCCACTAGCTGGTGGCTTAAGGCCAGGTCCAACAGGGGCTGGACCAACTGAGACAGCTGGTGCGCAAAAACAGAGTCGCCTATCTGAGAGGACTGGATGAACCCGTAAGAGTCTTTCCAATGAGTCACTACCCCCTTCTCTCTGGGTGGCCTCGAACTCGCATTTGGCTTAAAACTTTTTGGCTCCCAAAGGGTTGCGGGGTCCTGAACTTCGAGGGTGGCGCACCAGTACCTGGCTCTCTAGGATAGGGGCATTCGGCAATGAGGTGGCCAGTCTCGCTACACCTGAAGCATTTAGGTAGGGCGCCGCTCATTCGGGCATGACTAGAGTAGTCCTGGGGGGACTTCTGAGATTGAAAGTTGTGCCTATGGCCACCACTGTTGCTATTAGTAGGTTTCTGCGTGCTTTGTTGTGGCCCTGACTGTTTCTTCTCCAGCTCTGCTATTCTCGCCTTCAGGGCTCGGATCTTGTCTGCTTCAACACTTCTAACCTTGGGTTGCTCAGTCAGTTTGAGCAGCTGCCTAGTTTGATCTGTGTCTCGAGCCCTAGCTAGGAGTCTCTCCAGTGAAGCCCTGGGTGCTTCATGCAGCATATTGATAAGTTTTTCGGCAATAGTTTTGTCAGCCAAGCCATAGCAAAACCGCGTCCTTACTAGGGGCTCGTACTCAGAGCGGCTCATGTCCGCGGCATTTGCTAGGCCTATGAGGCGGTCAAAATACTCCTGGATACTCTCCGATGACAGCTGTTGGGCTGAGGTTAGTTCTATATAGTATTTATCTACGTGGGTTGGCTCGCCATACCAGCTTCTTAGACTCTTCACTGCTTCATCAAAGCTTTTCTCGTGCAGTCGATAGTTGTAAAAGAACTCTTGGCACTCGGGTGACAGGGATGAAAGCAACACTGCTGTCCGATGCTCAGGCATGATCTCATTGGCTTCAAGAAACAGGCGGAATTGCGTCCACAGATATCAAATTTGGTTTTGGGTGTGTAGGCAACTGGGGGTCTGAGCCGAGGGCTCGATTTCGGTATTCTAGAACTGGTGCTGGTGTTGTCACGGATTTGGGCTAGGGTTCTGGCGAGGTCACCTAAGGAGGTCTCGCGCTCCGACTGCTCACCTCCCTCCATCTCCACCTCAGCACCTCCTGCTGTCCCAGGCCCATGGCCGATGCTCTCCTCTGGTCCCTGGCCTGACGATGCTGCCCCTGACTGGTTGACTTGGTCGGTATCTGAATTTACGCCTGACATGACTAGAACTCAGACACACAACTAGAAAAAGAGGAGCGAAGAACGAGCTAGGCCTACACAAGAAAGAATGTGGCAGTTTACAAATGATTGAGCAACAAGTCTAGTACTAATGGTGGTCCTAAGTCTAAAGTTACTGCCACAATAGATCCTAATATAATAATAATAATAAATAATTGAACTCAGCCTTAGCTGCAACCACCAGTTCCGAATCTCGGCCGCCGTTGTCTTCGGCACACCGCTTAGTTCGCCAAGGCAATCGGCAAGGTTCGGCTCGACCAGGCTTGCTGCACACCGCTCGGTTCGGTTCGGTTCAGCTTGGCTTGGCTTGTTCGCAGATGGCAGGTGCCCTTCAGTCGCAGGCCCGTTCAACCCGCGAGGCGATGCTCTGATGATACCCGATTGTTGTTGGCCGCTGTTGCAACTGCAGGCTGGCACTGGCTGCCGTAGTAGCTGTTGTCGTGAACAGCTGGCGTAGGGCCGCTGCTGCCGGCGCTTGGCTAATTGACTGCTATTGCTGATGTTGTAAGTGACGACCCGGCGGCAATGCTTTGCAGTGCTAGCCTGGCTCGCCTAGTCCACAAAAATCAAGCGGGGCGGAGGCCGAGAAAACCCTTAGACAATCGATTACAATGGCTAGGCGCAGTTCAACAGACGAGAGGGGTGGCGCTCGACGGGCTAAAGCATTGGGGTTGTTGCGCTTGCAATTAAGAGTTGATTAGGCGTGCTTAGTGGTCACGTGCTTGGACACAGGCGTACAGCGCAGAGGTTGGCTGGTTGTCTGACCCTCCTTTAGGCTTAGCGTCTGACTCACTCTGCGAAGACACACTGCCGATACGCTTAAGCTGATAAAGTTGGTTGTTGTTTACTTTCTCGATCGTCTATGTAGTAGGTAGGCTGTGCCGTGAACCGATAGTGCTGAATCACTGTTGGACTTTAGTAGACGGTATACTTGGGATCTAATTAATGATGAGCATGAGCTAGCTTTTTGACGAATGACGATGGTCGATGACCGAGTTCGAATTGTCTTTGACGGTGGGTCCTCCAAATTTATATGACGAAGTTTCGGTTTATTTTAATAGCAAGGTAAATTATCAATCGTTACAAAACCTTCGTAGCGGAAAGCACTCTCATGCAGTAAATTGGGCCTTCGAATTAAGAAATCGTCTTTACGGCGAATGCTGGCTATATCTTAGATGGGTTACAGAGCTACTCAATGGATTCACTTGAAATACAGCTACGGCTACAGTTCAGATTAGCCACTGACAAAATAACAACCAGCACTCAGTCGTAGAACAAGCCCGGGGGGAGCGGGAGCCTTCCTGGAAAGGCCTAATTAGCACATTTGAATACAAACTACGACTATGTCGTACACTAAAACAAAACCATTATAAATATTAATGGAAAACCGAAGAGATATCCCTAACAAATATAGCTAGCGAAAATAATGCACATAATTAGAAATAGCATATTAAAATTACATTAAATTAGAGAGACAACGTCACAGTGCAATAGGCCTCTAAAAATATATTAATTCTTCACAATGATAAATTTACGCAAAAAACAATTTGTTATAATTCAAAGAATATTTTCTGAAAAAAATTTTAATATTTTAAAAATATGTTCTCAATAAAATTTGTTTAAATAAGCGCTATTAAAAATATATTCCTGTAATAAAAATTTTCTTTATAACCGCAAATAAAATGCTATATAAAGGGAGGGTTTTTAGAGAGAAAATTAACCCTCGTGTGCCTTCGGGACAAACAAGTGAATAAATATACCAAAGGTTTTAAGAGTTAATCCTTATCTGGATCTATACTTGAACAGAGTGTTCAGAGAAGGAAAAAGATTTAACTGAACAAGAGAGTCCAGAGGACATATAACAGTTGACCTGAATTGGATATTCAGTGGATAACCAGTCGAGTAATTCCCGAAAAAGTACATTCGGAAAGTAAAACCCGAATTTCGGAGTTTATCCATAGGTGATTCGAAGGCCTATTGCTGTGACCCTCTAATCTACAGGTACGCCTGACGGATTAAGTGCATAACCGGTGCTAAAAGGACCTCTCAGGCCACGGATACACGGAAAGGAGAGAGAGAGAAAAACGCTACCCTAGAGGATAAAGGTGCAAATAAGGAATATCTTCGGAACATTCCTTGAATAGCAGTTCCTTCTGCTTGGTGGCAGCACTACTAGTAATAAATAGTAACTTTTGGTAATTAAAGGGTAATAGTAAGAGTGTAATATTACAGTGGAGAATCTTGAAGAGAGAGCCCTAGAGCATTAGCATTTTCGACTCCATTTCGATATAAACAAAACCTTTAATACTTTATAACTTTCATTTACGCTTGAAAAATAGGCTAATTTAGTTTTCTTAGTTAACAGCTTGTTGCTTGCGAAATGGTTTCGAAGCAACGATTGAACGGAAAAAGAAGTTGGTTAATCCTGAAACCAGCAATTTAACAGCACAGATTAATCTCACATAGAAATTATCAGACGAAAAGTTTTAAATAAGCATGAAGGCGTACAGAAGGTCACGCGTACGGAAGCGATCACAAGAAACAATCGTGGTAGTCTACTGATACTGAAGTGCGATGCACATGTTCTCGTACTTATTGTACAGGGCCATCATGAAGCCAACAAGGCCCGATGCAAAAACTCCAGTGTTGGAATTCTTTAGTAGATTGTGCAGAAATGAAGCGGTGTCAAAAAGATAAATTATTATGGCATCGCAAATTCTCATTCTCAAGTACTCTATAGACTTCATCCAAGACTCCATGACTCCATAGACAATGTAAGCCTTCCTGTACGCGTACTGTCAGCGAATTCGCGGCTAAGCGAACCAAACCTTAATTCAAATCCAAGTTGCAGCCATTTTTGATAGATAGATAGATGACACTAACTCAAAGTTGATATTCTCAATTAGAAATCTCAAAGCATTGTATAGTGCGTTTCCATGGCTAAAAGTTCACTATCTACAATTTTTTCTGAACCTTTCGCACAGCACGTGGCGATATCTCGGCCTTTACTATGCACCAAAGTTTCGACAACAAGTTCTTGTCAGATCAGATCAGATCAACAAATTCTTGCTATCACTATAGAATTTTGTGCACGCAATTAAGCATGCGTCATGCGCGACATTGCTGTGGTGCAAATGCTATAGCCTTCCCTCAATATTCACATGATTGTTTACACCAATGCCGCAAAATGATACACTTTTTAGCTGCTGTACGAGTACCTGCGTATGAACCAAACAACGCAGATAACACAAATTATCACCCACATAATCGGCTTCGCGCACAAACACATCGCCACAAAGGCCTTGTAGTCAGTGCAAGTGTTTAAGCCGCTACAAAATACAAGCTTCACTAGTCGCATTAGAACAGTCGACTAAACTAATCAACTCAAAGAGGTGAGATGTTGAAGCCAATTTTACCAGCTACATGGATTATCATTGGTTTGATGGTAAGCGAGTATCCTGGCTTCAAGTTGATCAAGAGTAGCAGGCTCGAACGCACTTTATTCCATATCGATTTCAGTACATTCGATCAGGAGCTTGCTCGGCGCCGATAGTTGGAACTGTTAATGTAAAGTTCGTCTACTACTACAGACAGCACGGACGGAACTGCAACATTTTGCCGCATTACTGCGATAAATCATTCTTCGTTTTGGCCTCAACGTCTGCCAAGATTCTCGGAAATTTCCATTTTAATCTGTTTGACCCCATACAACAGAGGATTTACTTCGGGAGCCACATAGGTCAGCTGGCTAATCCGCTCATGTTCCGCTTTACTAATCGGGACCTGAGCCCCAATGACAGTATCCAGGTGAACATAGAAGTCATTGATTTATTTGCAGAACACAACATAATGTGTGGAATGTCTAAGAATCTCAGCGTTCAGTCCATGACCATGTTTCCAAACAACACGGTGAGCAGACACTGGACTCGGCAGAGCTTTGAAATGAGCTGTTCAGGCCACACTCTGAGATTTGAAGTTTGGATCACCTGCCAACCAAACTATTACCAGGCGGGCTGCTCCGTGCACTGCGATCCGAGTCGATTCTCATGCAGCCGAGACGGCTCGAGAGTGTGCCCTGAGGGGTTCATGCCTCACGGTGACAGCTGCATCATGAAATCATCAGTGACAGATGACTCGATGACAACAGTGTCAACCACAACGGCTTCAATTACAACAGCGTCTTTAACGTCGTCGAAAACTGCAGGTCTGTCAACATATTTAACAACAAAATCGTCGACTAGAATGCCTTCACCGACAAAAGCTTCAACAACAACAATCACCGCGCCAGAAACAGCAGCATTAACAAAGCATTCGGCAGCAACTGCAACAACAATAGCAAGCTCAACTACACCAGCAACAACAATAGCAAGCTCAACTACACCAGCAACAACTATAGCAAGCTCAAATGCAACAGCAGCAACAATAGCAAGCTTAACTGCAACAACAGCAACAATAGCAAGCTCAACTACACCAGCAACAACTATAGCAAGCTCAACTGCAACAGCAGCAACAATAGCAAGCTCAACTACACCAGCAACAACAATAGCAAGCTCAACTACACCAGCAACAACAATAGCAAGCTCAACTACAACAGCAACAACAAGCGCAATAGCCACCTTTTCGACAACATTCATTTCAACAGCCTACTTTACAAAAATAATATCAACAGAAATGTCTCACAGAGCAAACATTGCTGGTTCATCATTTAGAACAGTATCGCTGCCTACCACCAGTGAGTCGAAGCGGCGCAACGTTTTGACTAGCAAGAGCATGAATTTCGAATCGACAGAACAGAAGGTTCAGAAAACAACGGAGAAGACTGGCCCAGTGGAAATCACCACTTCGGCTACGTTTGCTGGCACAGCTACTCTGAAACCGTCTATCCAATCTGCAGCAACCCATCGATCGACTCTCGCGCCATCAACCACTTCGAGACAAGATCGAACGAAATCGACTTGGGTAAAATTGCCTCACATGGTGTACACGTCCACAGCTGCTTCAACCCCGCGGTCAACGAAAAGGATAGCAAAAGTGACGCCAAAGCAACTGGAAGTCTTAACCAGCAGTTTAGTGACTCGAATAGCAACTACATCAGCGTCAGAAGCCTTAACATCAACTGTGGCTGATGCTAGAGGCAAAATTGTTGCTGTTCTAAACACTGGGCGAAGTAGAAAAGTAGGCATTAGCCTCCAGGCGGTAAGCTCTTCTTTAACTTCTAATCCCACAAAATGTTTTTTACATAAATTTAATTTGTTCTGTTTACCACTCTCTCGCAGATACCTTGGACACTGATAGGGACTATCATTCTGGTGCTGTGTGTCGTGCTAGCAGTTGTTGTTGGCTTCATTGTCCACATCAAAAAGCGCTCAGGCAGACGTCCTTATGTTCGGGTACTGAATTATCCGCTGGATGACCGAGAACTCTTTAGATCCGGCAGGTGAGATAAAAAATGATAAAGCGGCCACTAATAGAAAAATAGGCGAGATGAGATGTCAATTTAAGGCTTATGTCATGACGTCAATGGGCGTCAATAATCTGAGACCGTGCTTTTTCGATTTCAATTAAAAAATACACAGCATTTCAGCAGTGTATTGGTTAAATATAATTAATAATAATAATAATTCAATAATTGATTACACCTGCCACAATAGGGTCAGATGTGCAGCCGACAGCACAGCCGCAGCTAATGCGCGGCGCATCTGAAGGCTGCGTACGGCTGTTCAGTCCATTGACTGGGGGGACGCCACACCCACCTTCAATTATCCCAGCTAATGCTGGTACCCATTTAACAGCTGGGTGAACTGAAGCAATGCAGAGTTAAGTGTCTTGCTAAAGGACACAAATTGTTCCAGTGGAGACGGGAATCGAACCCCCGACCTTCAAGTCGTGAGTCCGACGCCCTAACCACTAGGCTACAACCCCCAATATTGCTTATATTATATGCTTATATTGCTTAAATATAAGCAACTTATAAGTATTGTGTCACACGAGTCAGGGATTCGGGGATATGTTCGGATATTCTCATACACAATAAATCGGCATCTACGACTTCACAGAGAGCCTCCGTCAGAGTCAGTGGAGCTTCGCTACACCGACTCAGCAGCTGCTCATCCCACGGTCTCTGCAGTGGTTGCTGGGGCAGTCTGAGTTTAGTAGCAACTCTGCCTACGGCAAGCAATCTCCTCAACCAGCACGCGAATGGAGCCAGACACAGAGCTTCTCGTGGCAAGCAGCTTAGCTTTAATTAAGGCATTGTTTAGCTTCATCCGTGCTTAATATTGAGACGGTCAGCTACGTAACTAACAACAATTATAACAAACGGCATGCTTCAAGTGTTTTAAATCCTGATACCTATCATTTGATTATTTATTTTAGAAGTAGGCATCAACATAAAGATAACAAATGTGTAGTTGTATAACTTTTTTGCGTTTTCGTTGTACTAAAATCAGTTCCCTTGTCTTTTAGATCACAATTCATGTGCCATTGTAACACAATATATCTAAACGACACTTTATAGCTCGTATAAATACGATAATTCTTGGTTATGCTGTAATTTATTTACCGATCTACAATTGGTAGCCAATAATATGTACGAGTAATTACGATATCTGCGGTTATGAGCAGTAGATTTAATCATTTTTGCTTAATTGTCTTGCGCCCTGAATCCCATGCCCAGATGCATTACAAATAAACTGCTTCACTGTTTTGTCAAGTTTCATTTGACGAATTGAACGTTGATGGCTGAGATTCTTTCCATCTTGACACAATGTTTAGTAGGCGACGAAGTAAAGGCACTAGAACAAAAACATAATGTTCGTAAAGTAACCTAAATTAAAAACTCAACAACTAAAAACAATAATAACGCTACAATACAAAAGAAGAAACCTTAAAGAAAGACAAATTAATTTAAGAAATCATAAAGCTGCGAAGCCAATTAAAAATTTCTTTGTAATTGTTTCGTGACTTAAACCACACCTGATTGGTTAAATGCATTTAATTATCGTCACGAATCGCATTAGGACAGTCGTCTAAGCTGATCAACTCAAAGAGGTGAGATGTTGAAGCCAAGTTTACCAGCTACATGGCTTGTCATTGATTTGATGGTAAGCGAGTATCCTGGTTTCAAGTTGATCAAGAGTAGTAGGCCGGAATGCACTTTATTCCATATCGATTTCAGCACATTCAATCAGGAGCTTGCTCCGCGCTGGAACTGTTAATGTAAAGTTTGGCTACTACAGACAGCACGAACCAGAAAGCTGCAATGCAAACTGGTTCGTCCAGGAATACTGCGATCCATATTCCATCGTTTCAGCCTCATCGCCTGCCAAGAGTCTCGAAAACTACAATTCAACTGAGTTTGACAAAGCACAACGGGTGATTCATTTCGCCAGCCGCATTGGTCAGATGGCTAATGCGTTCGTGTTCCGGTTCACCTATCTGGACCTGAGTCCCAGGGACAGTCTCAAGATGCGCAGAACAGTTAAAGATAAAAACATGCCGATAACAGCGCAATGTGTGTTAGAGATCTTTCGTCGATAAAGAATCATTCTGCAAAGTCTGTTGATTTTCAAGTTGAAGCTCGAGAATGTTCTGCTATAAAGAAGTCATTGGCTTTACTTGCTGCATGATAAAATTTTATTTGCTTTTCAATGTAACATATTTCAAATGATTCATGTTTCCGCTTCGTAAATTCAAGTTTCTAACCCTGGGACTGCGTAGTCGACTGCACGGTTGAATCCTAGTTTGCGGGATGGCGGGATAGACAAGTCTATTCGATTGTATCGAAGCTGACTTTAAAGCGTTTGTGCTCGCAGTTCTCAGATCCCAGTGCTCATACTATGTATATGTATCCCAGTGCTTAGACTACACATTTTTGTCAATCGTAAAATGCCTATAAAGTTCTGTATTGGCAAACGAGAAGTTTGTACTTTCAAAGTCTACTCAGAGATTCTCTGATCCCCAAAGACACAATACGATCGGAAGTGGTCAGTCATTACATTTCTCAATGTCATACTTTAGGCACAAGACAAAACAGCAGCAACAGCGCTATAATTTAGTCCCAGGGAGCTGATCAATGTTTTCTACCGAGTCGCCGAATTCTCTATATTCGCTCGATTGAACAAACCACATTGAATCTACACAATGCCTGCTCTAGTTTGTAAAAATCAATCCAAATATTAAAAGCAAGGATTATAATATAAAGATTTCTAAAAGGCAAATAAATTTTACTTAGAAATAAATATTTGTGGGCTTATTTATTCAAATAAATTATTAGGTTTTATTAATGAGTTATTTTATAACTTATGTTTTAATTTCGATTATAACTCAGGCATTTGAAATTATTATTAATTATAAATAACGATTGACTCGTGTCACATATTAATTGTAATAAGTGTTCTTATATGTTCACGTTAACTGTATTTACTTCTACTATTACGAATACATTTATTAATTTAACTATTTACATAAACTCATGAAGTTCTGAAGAAGTCTTTTATCAAAGTATTGAAAGGCATTCACAAAGTGACGTTATTCACATATATTCATGCATCAAGGAGGCAATATAAATATTTATATTATAATCATTCCGTTGATTAATTTGTGTCGATCTTTATAAGCAGATTCAATGCAGTGCGAATCGTCGAGCGAATAAGAAATTTGCGTAATCGGGAAAAGCCGAATCGGAAACAGAAATAGGTGAATTTGAAATCTGCGAATCAGCAATCGTCGATGGCCTTATTTATGAATGTCGTTCTGTGTTCAATTCGTACTACTAATAGTAACTTTGTCAACGTGATTCTATATTCAATTTCACACTAATAGCCGTCTACCACCCAGTTAAGGGTAGCTAGAACTACGACGAAGAGCTAGATACAATCCGTACCGAGATCGAAAGCCTTAACCACACAGTCGCAAAAGTATCGCTACTCCTGATCGGAGGCGACGTCAACTCGAGCGTAGGAGAGGAAAAAAAACAAAAATTCACTAGTGCCGGCAAATTCGGCCTCGGTGGAACGAACGACCAGGGCGTAGACCTGCTTGCGTGGATGCAGAGCCTCGACCTGGTGTGGGCGAGCTCCTTCTTCCAGCAGAACAAGCGCGGCACATGGAAAAACCCGGCAACAAAGCGTTGGTATGAACTCGACGAGTTTATATTAAAGAGAGAGCAAAGGCCACGAGTAGTCCAGCAGATCAGAACCGATCACGGACCAACATTGTCGGACCAACTACTGAAGGTACGAGTACTAACACTGCACAGGCAGTTCACCGAACGCCATGTTGCGCCGACCAAAGACTCCTAAAATAATAATAATAATAACCAAACATCGCTTGGGAGCGGCTACGAGACGTCCGAGTGCAGGAAGAGTACAGGAAAGCAACATCCGAGGCCATAGAAAAAATTTATCTCACAAGCGGTGAAAGAGCAAGAGATAGTTCAGCGAGTAGAGGGGCCTGGCTTGAAGTCGAGAGAGAAATTCTGAAAGCAGCAGAACACGTGTGTGGGGTGAAAACAAGACAGACGAACTGCTGGGTAGTCGGCCACGAACAAGAGCTGGAACAACTAAATCGGGACATCGCTGAAGAACTAGCACAACGAAACGCCACTCGGAGAGCAGGTCAGTCAGGTCGCAGCACAAGCAGCGCGAGCGAGGGAGCACATCAAAACCTGTAGAAAAACGCAAAAACAAGCTCCGTGGATGGGAGGACCAGTGGTGGTCAACAATAGCGGAGGAATGCAAACACAATTGTGATGTCGGCGGCATGTACTACTGCTTGAGAAGAATAGGAAAGCCAGTAAACCGAACGCCAACAACAGGATGACACTCCCGCTCTTCTCGGCAGAAGAATTCCAAGATCACCTCGCGGCGGTCCAGAACCAACGTTTCGAAAACGATCCGGAGGCCGTGCTATCCTTCCTGCGCCTTGCGCCGGGACCAACTGGAGACAGCGGAGGTCTTGGGAGGAGGTCTTTGTCTGTGAGGTTAGGTCTGTATACAATTAGCGGAGGGCGCTGTGGGAGGAGGAGGGGTTGGGGTTGGGGACTGTGGTTGCTTAAGTAATTTTAAAGCCACGCTAGAGCAACACTGGCTGCACATAATCCGACCATGCTAACTTTTTTTTTTAGCTGCTACACGTTGTGAATGGAAAACAACATTGGGGTATCAGCTGTCACTGCACAAGTACGCGTGGCTTCAATCAACAAGAGGAAGCGTTCCGGAGCAGAAAATCGCCGTCAGAAGCAAGCAAAGAAACTAAAGGCTAGCGCTTCTGGCTGCATGAAACTAACGTCTATGTTTGAGTCAAGAAAAGACCGAACAGAAAGCAGGGCTGCTGGCGCTCATGCTGCCGGTGACGCGCCCTTGCTGCCTGTGACGGCGCCCATGCTGCCTGTGACGGCGCCCTTGCTTCCTGTGACGGCGCCCATGCTGCCTGTGACGGCGCCCACGCTGCCTGTGACGGCGCCCTTGCTTCCTGTGACGGCGCCCATGCTGCCTGTGACGGCGCCCACGCTTCCTGTGACGGCGCCCTTGCTTCCTGTGACGGCGCTCATGCTGCCGGTGACGGCGCCCATGCTGTCGGTGACGGCGCTCATGCTGCCGGTGACGGCGCTCATGCTGCCGGTGACGGCGCTCATGCTGTCGGTGACGGCGCTCATGCTGCCGGTGACGGCGCTCATGCTGCCGGTGACGGCGCTCATGCTGCCGGTGACGGCGCTCATGCTGCGGTGACGGCGCCAATGCTTCCGGTTACGGCGCCCTTGCTGCTGGCGTCCTTGCTGCTGGCGTCCTTGCTGCTGGCGCCCTTGCTGCCGGTCACAGCATCAAGTGCAAGGGCGGTCACGTAAGAGAAAGCTGCTGCCCGTGCATCTTAAGCGATTTCCTTGGTTGTCAGTGAGTAAAGTGGCTGGACTAGAGGGAGCGTTCTGTACACCATGTGTTCTGTTTTCCTCGGCCACAGGTGTTGGTGGCCGCACTAATGGTTGTGGGCAGCAAGCCGGTGCACTTGTTCGGAAGCCTCTGAAGAGGTTTGATGACTTAACTGGAAAGGAAGGCGTGCTTTCACTGCATGAGAAAAGCGAGTACCACAAGAAAAGCGCTGAAAAATGGACGAGTTTTTGAGACGCACTCACAAGGGAGAAAGTGCGCAAGACATTCGATCGCAGCTCAAGACCACAAGGCAGCAGGAGATTATAAAGAATCGCGCAGGTCTAATCCCAATAATTGATTCTGTTCTGACGTGTGCTCGCCAGAACATGGCACTCCGTGGTCACCGCGGAGAGAATCAGCCAATGCAGTTGGATGCTGGAGAGCCTGAGAAAATGATGGGAACTTTCGGGCGCTGCTGCGTTTCCGAGCTCGAGGAGGCGATGCTGCTCTTTCTAACCACGTGAGCCAATCTTCTGCCAATGCAACTTATCTGTCTCCACAGATTCAGAATGAAGTCTTGGATGTTGCATTGAAATTAATTCGAGAGAAGGTCGTAATGCGGGTTCAACGTGCCGAATGCTCTGCTCTGATAGTTGATGAGGCAATGGATCTGCAGAAGAGAGAGCAACTTGTCATTGTTGCCCGCTATCTGTCTGATGCTACTGACGGCTCTGTGCAGCAGAATGAGGACCCAGTGGCAATGCTAGACCTTGTATCCGACATCGCTGGCGGTATCGACTCATGGGAAGATGTTCGGCTAAGTGGCGAGAACATCGCTGCAGCAATTGTTCGCCGGCTGGAGGTGCTGGGGCTTAATCTCACCAGATGCGTGGCTCAGTGTTATGATGGTGCCGCTGCAATGGCCAGTGAGAGAGTGGGTGTTGCTGCACACATTCGGAGACAAGCTGCCCAGGCCGACTACTTCCACTGCATGGCCCATTGGCTAAATCTGAGTGCAGTGCGTGCCGTTAAAATCCCGACTGTCAGGAACTCGCTCGGAGTCATTCAAGAAGTTGTTGCCGCATTTCGGTCAAGTAGCAAAAAGACATTCCTACTAAAGCAGATAATTGAAGAGTCAAATGAGACTGTCGGATCAAAGCGGCAGCTTGCGAGTCTGTGAGACGCGGTTTTTGGAACGACACACTTCCATCGTCACGTTTCGGCAACTTTTCAATCACGTTGTGCATGCGCTGGAAAAAATGAAGACCTGGCAAGGATCAGATGCGGCTCGATCAGCGACAACTCTGCATGCTGCAGTTCAAAATTTCGAGTTCATTGTTGGAATGATCATCCTTGAGAACCTTGCCGGCTTACTACTGCCAGTGTCGAGGCGACTTCAAGCTGCAGACAATGAGCTTTTCGAAGCTGTCCGTGAGGTGAAAGAACTGCTGTCAGCGCTGGAGTCACTGCGAAGCGAGCAGCAGTTTCACGAGTTGTTTAGGGAAGCGCGGGCTCTCGCTCTTCAACTTGACATTGATCAGAAAATTCCTCGCCAAGGACGCCACGTTGCACGTTTTCAGACGGCGCAAGTGGCGCAGGCGCAGACGCAGCCCACCACCACTAGTGCCGAGGATCACTACAGAACTTCTGTGTACTTTCCGGCAGTGGATGCTATAGCAGCCGACATCATGCTACGGTTCGGAGTGCCACAGCAGCGTGCCTTCAATCTCAGCTGTCTGCTGCCAGTGAACTTTGATGACTCAAAGCTGGACGCGCAGCTAACCTCTGTGCAAGAAGCAGCACAGAAGTACTGCAGCCTGCTGACGGATCCGTTCGTTGTTGTAAAGCAGGAGTATATACTATGGCGACAACAGTGGTCAACAGTCTCTGCTGAACATCGTCCGGGTACAGCGGTACTAGCCTTGCGAGCCTGTAGGAAAGTTAAGTTTCCAAATATGTACCGCCTACTGGCTGTCTCTGCTACTCTGCCTGTGTCGACCTGCGAGCCGGAGAGAGTATTTTCAAAGCTGAAGCAGACATTGACATGTTGTCGGAGCACAATGGGTGAGGGACGCTTGGAATCTGTGCTTTTACTTCAGTGTCACCGAACTGACTGCCCCACTCCAGCAGAGGTTCTGGATTGTTTGCAAATTCGGCTCGTCGATTGAAGTGGCTTCTTTAAGAAGCTCCACATTCACAATGCTTTTGTGCGCTTCGTGTCAGGTGATTTGACTACAAAGACACAGGCCTATCTAATTTTTTCAGCTCAGCACCTTATCTTTTTGTGTTCTTTCTGAGTTCATGTTACTATTTTTAATTCCCTACGAGTATTCGATTCAATATATTCGTATGCATGCAGTGACACACACTTTCTTGCATGATCTCTCACTGATCATTGACTGATTCAAGTCAACCTCGCGCTGTCGCACATTCTTATTTATTTTTCTCAGTGTTCTCAACTGCTTACTTTTGAAATTCCGTAAAGTGCAGTAGTAAAAATGGTGACTATGATCAAACATGTATTTTGCAATTTCATTTAACAGTGTTCGTTGCCCAAAAGTGAAGATATTGGTCAATGAAATATGCACATTGGCATTGGATAAGAGTTCTTTCTTGCTCAGAGAAGGGTAAAATTGCGCTCCTAAAATTAACATATTGGCGCCCCCCCCTGGAGTCTTCAATGGAGTCTATGGACCAGACCCAGTCTTGGATTTGGGTTAGGGCTTGGGTTGGGCTTCGATTGTATGAGTAGCCATTCGCTGACAGTACGCGTACAGGAAGGCTTAGATTGTCTATGGAGTCATGGAGTCTTGGATTGAGTCTATAGAGTACTTGAGAATGGGAATTTGCGATGCCATAATAATTTAGCTTTTTGACACCGCTTCATTTCTGCACAATCTACTAAAGAATTCCAACACTGGGTTTTCGCATCGCGCCTTGTTGGCTTCATGATGGCCCTGTACAATAAGTACGAGAACATGTGCATCGCACTTCAGTACCAGTAGACTACCACGATTGTTTCTTGTGATCGCTTCCGTTCGCGCGACCTTCTGTACGCCTTGCTTATTTAAAACTTTTCGTCTGATAATTTCTATGTGAGATTAATCTGTGCTGTTTAATTGCTGGTTTCAGGATTAACCAACTTCTTTTTCCGTTCAATCGTTGCTTCGAAACTATTTCGCAAGCAACAAGCTCGTTACTCTCTGAGTAAGGTGTGTTAGACACACCGGGGGGTGGTGCTTTGTGCGTGCGTGCGTGTACTCTGGAGGCGGGGGGCGTGGGGTGGCTGGCTGCCCCGGCTCGCTTTAAGCCCCCCGCGCTCCTGCCGTCTCACCTCTGCCGCGATTTGTTAAAAATTTTACCTTGCTCAGCAGCCCTTTGAGATATGAGTGCTAGCCCACAGCGTCTTAACGTGCGCCAACTCAAGGCAGAGCTGCGTAATAGAGGCCTACCTGCTACTGGCAACAAGCGCCAACTGGCCCAGCGTCTATCCACAGCACTCAGCACAGAGCAGGTCAATACTCAACAAACCGCGAGGGCAATGTCTTCTCCTGGCACCGATGTCGGTAACGGCAGCGCGGGCGAGGCGTCTCCGGGGGCGAGGAGCGACCGGCTGGCGGCGTTGCGGTAGGAGGTGGAGCTGCTCGAACTGCGTGTCCTGGAGGGTCGTCGTCGTGAACTCCAGCAATAGCTTCACTCCCAGCAACGACCGGCGGTGCAGCCTCAGCCAGCGCCAGGTGAGCAGAACTTTCACGCTAACCTGCATTTGCCTGATGTTTTTGTCTCTGGGATGAGAGAAGCGGCGCAGCCCCAGCCCAGCAACCCCCGCGTCTCAACCCACAAAGCGCAGTTGATCAGAGACCACGTGAAGCCGTCCAGTAGAGTAGGTTCAGCCAGTCAGGAGCAGCTGATAGCTACCATGGAGAATGGCGCTCTCACATTCAGGAAGCAGGAGCCAAAACTGTCTAGCATCTCGGTTGGTCAATGGATAGCCGCTAACTCCATCATCCCGCAAGAGATGATCAGAAAGAAGCTACAGTCGGCTTCCGAAGACAGCGGTCTCCTGACTGATGTACTTGGCTATCTTGACTACAACCGGAAGATTGGAGAGCTGCTGGATGCTGATTACCCCCAATCCGTGATCTGGGAGTTTGATGAAGACTATCGAAAACTGGTGGCTGAGACCGGCATGCTCTGGGGCGAGGAGCCCCCTCAGTTGTACCACAAGCATCTCAACGCGCCGAACAACCTGCGGTTTACGATGGCTAAGCAACTCAACAAACATCAGCTGCCCTCAACATCGTCAACTTCCAGGCCTATTTGCTTGAGGTTCAACTCTGAGGCGGGCTGCACACACCAGCGCTGCAAGTTCCGCCACGTCTGCAAGATCCAAGGCTGCCAGGCATCGCATCCGGCTCACGCCCATAGTCAGCTCGCAGATCACGTGACTGGTGTGAGTGCAAAAAACTGAAGTCTTTTTACCAAGCTGACTAATCTGATTTTACTGCCGGTGTTTCTGCTTTTACTTCCTCACCCATTTCGTCTGATCTCAAACCTGATGTCTGGAATGCTATGCTAAGCGACGACCCTGACCGCGAATTCCTGATGCAAGGTGTCGTTTACGGGTTCGCCCTCACCAACGCTGGTCAAACCCCTATGACGTCATCCAAGAATCACGCCTCCGCCATGATGCACCACGACGCAGTTGAAGCCCAGATCTAGGAGGAGCTGCGCCTGGGGAGGTACATCAGGTGCAGCGGTCCGATTAAAGTCAATCCTATCGGCGCCATCCCCAAGCCCGACGGGCGGATCCGCCTGATCCACGACCTGTCCCACCCGTCCGGCCAGTCGGTCAACAACTGTTACGACCAGCAGAAGCACATTTAGTACTGCACTGTCCAGCAACTGGTCCGCCATCTTCATCCTGGATGCTACATGGCCAAGATCGACCTCAAGAATGCATACAGGTCCGTGCCGATAAGGTCAGAGGACTACGCCCTCGTCGGTCTCTCCTGACAGTTTAATTCGGAGAGCCACGACAGTCTGCTCTGCGACACCAGGCTGCCGTTTGGTGCCAAAGCTGCTTGCAAGGTTTTTCACCGCCTCTCTACCGCCGTGACTCGTCGCATGCAAAAGTTTGGATTCACAGCCACGGTGAACTACCTGGACGACTGGGCTGTCGCTGGGCGGTCGGAGTCTGAAGCTTCTGCTGCCTTCAACTACCTGCTGGATATCCTCCAGCGTCTCGGCTTCACCATCAACTGGGACAAGGTGGTCACGCCGGCCCAGTGCATCAACTTCCTTGGCGTGTGTATCAATACAGCGACCGGCACGAAAACGCTCCCCGAGGAAAAGGCCCTGGAGGCTATGAAGCTGCTGAGTCAGACTTGCAAGGAGATTCGGCTGCACGTGCGCTCTGCTCAGAAGTTAATTGGAAAGCTCGGCTGGTTCTGCCAGATTGTTCCGCAGGTCAAAGTCTTCATGCGCCCGCTTTTCGACTGGTTGATCACCGCTGTTGATGGCAAGGTGTCGATGACTGATGATATCCGGGCCAATCTGTCCTGGTGGCTTCGAGCCCTGGCTTGGCTACCCCCTGTTGCTCTTTGGCCGCGCTTCAATGAGGAGTTCGCCATGGAGACCGACAGCAGCCAGTCCGGCGCGGCTGCTGTCATCTGGGGTGCCGAGAGCTCCTGGAGCATCATCAACTGGAACCTGGACTGCGGCGGTGCGTTCAGAGACGCTCACATCAACTTCAAGGAGGCTCTGGCGCCTTTGCTGATCATCTTGCACAGCCGTGCTCAGCTACACAATTGCAAGGTCGTTATCTACACCGACAGCACTGCGGCGGCTGGCATGATTAACCGTTTGAGTTGCCGCGATCCACGGTTCCTGCAGGTGTACCAAACCGTGGCTCTGCTGTGCATTAAGAACAACGTGAAGCTGCAGGCCTTCCACTTGCCAGGCCGCATGCAGATTTTTGCCGATGCAGCCTCTCGCATGTTTGCCTCGCAGCCAGAGCTCGTCAACTTTTGCTGCCGCTATTACCGCACTCTCGTTATCTGCCCCCTCGAGTTCGCGTCGCACGCGCTCTCTGCTGCCTCTCAATACCGC
This sequence comes from Macrostomum hystrix, assembly GCA_950097015.1. Lineage (NCBI taxonomy): Eukaryota > Metazoa > Platyhelminthes > Macrostomidae > Macrostomum > Macrostomum hystrix. The sequence continues at coordinate 5,200,258 of CATNEN010000002.1, forward strand.
CTTCTTTTGCAAGTCGCCCTCGCTCTCGGGAGACGCCGCCCGCCGCCCGCGCCGTGTCTGCCGGACACCTGTGTCGCCTCGGTCTGGCCGAGAACTCCTGGAGGTCGTATCTCTGCCAGCTGCGATCCTGGGAAGCTTTCTGTGCCAACGCCGGCCGCCCTTCATCTCCAGCGGACGGTGATCTCCTGTGCCGCTACATCGCGCAACTGGTGAGCACGCGCACCCGGTCATTCTCCAGCCTCCGAGCCTATGTCCATGCCGTCTCGTTTCTGCATCAAGCCACTGGCGCCCCTGACCCGGTTAAATCCTTTGCTGTTCAACTGGCCCTTCGTGGTGCAAAGCGCCTCCTTGGCCTGCGCTGCAAGCAGGCAGAGCCGCTTACTCTGGAGCACATCAGAAGCATCCATCAGCAGCTCTCGCGCACCATCCCTCGGCTTGACCTCCAGGCCGCCTTCTGGGCCGCTCTTCTGGTGGGCTGGTGGGGCATGTTGTGCCTCGGCGACTTTCTGTCGGCCCGCGGCAGCTGCCCGGTCTCGCGGGCTTGCCTGTCGGCTTCTTCTAGCTGCTGGAAGCTGGCCCTCCCGCGCTCCAAAACCAACCAATTCGGGGCGACGCCGCATGTCGTACTTCTGCCAGCTGAAATTTTATCTTTAAATTTCAATATTACATTTTTTATGGCATTTGTTTACACATTTGAAATATTTCTTTCACCCAAGAAATCATATGCAGTCATATAAGAAGTAATATGCACCTCCTTTTTTTTTAAACCTTTTAAAAAATCGAATTGCTTAGCATTGTTACCAAAATCAAATAAACAAAAGATCAGCACCCAATCGGCGTGTGCACTTCAATAATAATAATAATAATAATAATAATAATAAAAGTAATAATAATAATAATTGTGACGTTGTCACTTGTTGGAAGCGCCCCTAGCAATTTAATTTACGTGTTAATTTACATAGCTAATTTACGTGTGTACTAACTAGGGCCGTTTTACTGATTCATCTGGTTTTCATCCATTTCTCAGTTTCGTATGGCTAAGCTGTAATTCTTAGAGTGTTACTGTTAGTAGGCGTTAGTGCACATCGCGCTGCCACAGCTTGGTTTTGCTAATGTCTAATTGTCGGCTGCCCAGACCAGTGTACTTACACGCTCATTGGCTGGAGCCAGTTTCTAGAGTTATCGATCGCCCTGTTCTGCAGTTTACTAAGCTTATTTAACTAAGGGCTTTAGGCCCGCTCGCGCCCCACTGGTCTGACCTTGTCCTGTCTTGTCGTGTCCGGCCCTGGTTCTCGTTCTTGTTGTTCCTGTTTGTCCACTGGTTGTCCGCTTGTTATTGTTCTGAGTAGTATGCAAGAGGGGGCTTCTAGGACAAAAATAATCGCAGCCTCCATTATCCACAAACCATTACTTTTATTATTCCCGAAGAGATCAGGAAAAAAGGGTCCCCGCCTCTCTCTAAAAAACTCCGTCTCCATATTCTAATTTCTCTACTTTTAATATTCCACATCAGTTTGTAAGTTGAATATCTAGGACAAAAATTATCGCAGCCTCCTTATTGCACAAACCATTACCTTTGCTGAAGGAACAAGGTTCCCCCGCCAAAAAATCTGTCTCTACAGTTTTTGAACTTGGACAAAAAAAATTATCGCAGCCACTCCCTAAGAGATCATGCACAAAATAGCGAAGCTGCAAAAAGCGTGCCAAGACAATCAAATTAGCACTAAAATCCCAATCAAGACCCCAAACCTTGGGTGCTCATCCTCCGAAAAAAAATTAAATTCTTATTAAAAATGCTCCCAATCGTCTCTCCAGGATCTTATTACAAAAGTCATGAGCCTAATTACAAGAGTAAGTACCAATGCAAAAAAGAATGCAGCGAGTACATGAAGAAATATTGTCCCAACGTCGATATCAATGTCCCTAATATTAATCTAGCAGTTAAGAGTCACTGGTTTCATAAGTATGGAGCAATTATAAAGGACTACGACAGCTACTATAACTTTGCAGAAATCATTAGGCAGCTTACATTCTCTCAATGATCAACGTCAATACAAACTCTTCACCGTTGAAATCAACGCCAACACCATCTTCCGTCTCAAACTGCAGCACAATCTCGTGAATCTCCTTATTACTTAGCACAACTCTTTTCACTGGATTTGGTTTCTCTACCAGCATCTGTCCTCCAGCAACAGAGTTTGAGATGTTGTACAAAATATTCGTTCGCTTTCCCTTAAATACCCAATCAAGACTGAGATTACTTCTGATTAGAATATTCAAACCCTTTACAATGTCTGCGATATTGGGTGCTAAGAACAGACCGCTTTCCCCGGATTCCGCCTTATAAACTTTCTTCTCGAATCCCAATTCCTTATACCAAGTGTCATCTCTAAATTCAACCTCCGCTTCTTTGTGAACTTGCATGACCACTCTCATTACAGTGAGATCATAGGATAGTTTGACAGGGAACAGTTTCTTCTCTGGCTTACTCGCATTGGGTGTTTCAAAATGGCCTCTTTTAGTAAAAACACTTTCTAGAAAGTAATTATAGGTGTCCACGCCCTGTGTGCTCACAGGGAATACAACAGCCTTTTCTTCACCTTTCCATTTGTAATGAAACTTATTATTTGCTGCTGTCACATTGGGAACGTTTGACCAACCAGTGAAGTCGTTAAGATATACATGGTAATTAGCACCTGGATCCAGACGAATCGCCTGCTCTAATTTTTCAACAAATATCCCGTTTGCGTCATTAATTCGCCCAGCTATTGTAATAGGAATGCTCTCCTTAGAGTGAGAAATAATATTATTTATTCTTTCAGCAATCGCTTCCATTTTTCAGCCCCGAAAAAAAATATTTAAACTTTACTGGATGAATTGTTGATCATGTTAAGCTTCACCTTCCTCTCGAACGCATAGATAATGTACAGGTCAACAGCAGTTGCGGCAGTCCTCTCAATGTTAGTCACGATATTCACAGGGCTGTTGTCAGTAGGCATTTGTCTGGCAGACACATCAGCGCCAAACATCGGATAAAGAGTTCCATATTGAAGAGCAGTGATAGCAATTCCATTGTTCTCTTTCACAGCCAAGTCGACCAACTCGCTGTAAAATTTGCTAATCTTGTTCTGACTGAAATTTCCATTTTGTGGCAGTGCGGGGTAAAGATTATCACTGATTTCATGCTGAATGGACCGCACATCTCCATGCATGTAGCGTATAATGTTATTTGGGTTTCTCATGTTAATAATAATATACCTAGGATTGCTGCATGATCCCTCTTTAATGCAGATGTTTGTTCTGGTTTCGTTTCGCTCATCTCGACACATGTAGGCCGTGTAGGCGACATCAATGTCCTTCTCTATTGCCTTGAGATAATCTGCTTTTAGTGCGGTCTTTGGCTCAATGACTTCCAAATACAGCTCGATTCCGGTTAGCTTCACTTCCATCCTAGTGTGGTCCGCCCCAGTCCACAACACTCTACTGCGATCATCTCTAGTCATCTTAAAGGTGTAGCTGAAGTTACTAGTCAGTCGATTAAATGTATTACAGAATCCACTCATGAATCTCAGTGGTACGAATACATCAACAGTCCGATACAGCGGGTTCTTAGCAGCATCATCAGCACCTTGCAATGCATAGTTGTATCTCTTCTTCCTCTTTTTATAGCCACTGTCATTGATATCTCCTTCTTTTTCATCTGCAATGAAACCCGCACCACTCCCCAACTGAATAAAATCTGGATTCTCGATCAAGCAATGAGCGTCATAGACAATTCCAAAGTTGGCGATTCGCTCCAACTCTGTGCTCCCATTCGATACACTAAACTCCTTGAACATGTACGCCCAAAAGTTACTGATCAGAGCCACATCTGCATCATGCTTGTCAGCGTTAGCATGAGCTGCATCCGCACCTCCCTTTGTCTTGAATTGAAATGTCATATGGAAGCCGCTCTTAAGACTGTGCACACTAACCAGAGACGAACATCCATTGTAGGTGAATGTCAGTGTTTGACCAGGACCAAGATTAGTTTCATTCTGATTTTCCTGACTGGGAACTCTTACTTGAGTCGCTTTGATTGTGCTATCATCACTCAAAATAGGCTTGTTAATTTTGTAGAAAACTGGTGTCAGTGGGTCGTTCATTTTTTAAACTAAAAAAAATAAAATAAGAAATGAAGCGAAAAAATGCGCACCAAATATCTGAATTGGAGAAGCTAGCACAAGCAGAAAAGAGAGTTACCGGGCTAATCAATAAGGAGCAACAATCCTACAATGAGTTTGTCCAAGCAGCCACAGAGTTTCATAAACCCGGGTATGGAGAAGCTAAGAAAAATATTGATCAAGTCAAAGAAACTATTGACGACATACAGGAAACCCAGGTGCAAAAGGCTTTGGACAAAATTCCAGAAGCACCGCAGATACATCAATCTGCAGATCCGCAAGTCCAAGTCCCACAACAGTCACAACTAAAAGTGACAGATAACATTTTTGGACCAGTAGAACGTGTAGAACATGATGGGAAATATGTATTCGGAATAAGTATGTGGAGAAAAAACATTTATAATGAACCAGTGGAATATTATATCGACATAAACAAGAACCATATTTCTGTTGTCAAAGGCCCAGAAACTAAGAGAATAATTTACACAGAAACCTTACTGAATTTTATGACTAAGAACCAAGAGAAAATTTCGGACAAGCAGCTAAAGAACTATAGAGATCTAGTGAGTTTTGCTCTTGCTAGAGATATAGAAATACTAAAGCTCCCACAAGTTCTGAAAATGATGCATGACAACGGTGTCATCCTGACCAGATTCAAAAAGTACAAGCATTTTAAACAATGGTTTGGTTTGCCAGATCAAGAAGATGCCATAAAATATCTAGAACAGCAACCGCCACAACAACAACCCGAATCACCAGAGCAACCACCACAACAACAGCAACAACCACCACAACAACAGCAACATTTTACAGAAGAACAAGTGCTGAGTCAACTCGAGCAGTCCGACCCCTTGAAAGTAGCTCAATATAAGAAACAATACCCAGCAGAGTGGCATCGCTTGGAGCAATTCTCCCCAGACCGAATGAATAGAATCAAGCAAAAAGTTTTCACACCCCAGCACACACCCCTACCTGACACTTCAGCTTCATCCGGAACTGACCAGTCATTTGAAAGCCCATTTCAACAACAGTCAACCCCACTTGGAACAGGATCCAAATCTGGAACAGGAATTTCTGACATCTATAAGCGAGTGGCTGTTCTTCTTGGAGCTGCAAAGACTGGCATGAAAGACGAAAATAGAAAAGAATTTGTCAACATCCTGGACAAAATGATGGAAAAGAAGTATATCGACAAACGGGCAAGAGAGCTTCTGCTTTCACGTTTTAACAAAAAATAATTTCTTCCCTAATAAAAAATGCCGATTATTTTCGAAAAAGACGTGGACAAATACTATGACAAGGAGGAACTTAATCTAATTAAGCGTGGATCTGGACTTTTCCCAGCAGGTCACTATCCTAGGAAAGAACGCTCAGGGAATGGTCTTGCTGACATGATTGCACAGGGTGCTCAGATCTTTAAAGTCATTAGTGAGAACAAAGATAATATTAAGAACGCGGCTGAATCAGTGGGAAGTGTTGTCACTGCGGCTAAAAAGATAAAGGATGCTGTAACAGAAAGTAGGCCTAAACAAGATATTCAGCCCCCATTGGCTCCGCTGGCTCCGCTGGCTCCTCTGGCCCCAAACCCAGACACTGTGGACCCTGCAATCTATGAGAAGATGAGAGCTAGCATTAAAAAAGGAAGTGGTTTCAAATTCGAATAGGGTACTAGGGTACTTTCCGAGGGTACAAGACATGTAAGGGTACAAGACTAGTCCCAAAAAGACACATCTAAGTCCCAAATAGACACATCTAAGTCCCAAAAAGACACATCTAAGTCCCAAAAAGACACATCTAAGTCCCAAAAAGACACATCTAAGTCCCAAATAGACACATCTAAGTCCTAGACACATCTAAGTCCTAGACACATCTTATAAATGATTTACTCTTTTTTAATTTTTTTTCATCATAGAAAAATGGACTTTTCAAACGACTTCAATCCTCACTGGACACGTAATCAGATTAAGTTTTCTCATCATGAGTCAATCCCGGGTCACTTCAGATGCATTGTTGTTGGTTCATCAGGTTCAGGCAAAACATTCAGAGTCTTTAACATGCTTCTTAGACCTGGTTTTATCGATTATGACACTCTGCACATCTACTCTCCCACCCTGTATCAAGATGAGTATAAAATGTTGATCTCTGGACTGCAAAACAGACTGCACAAAGAGCACATTATTCAATGTTTTAATAACCAAAAGAGCCTTCCCAGTAACCCAGAAATTGTAGCTGCCGAATATGCAAAGTACCTCAAAGACAATGAAAAATGGCAGAACATTAAAGTGTTCACATACGGAGATCCGCAGGTTGATCCTAAGACCAAACTTCTACCCCAACCAGATGAGCTAGAAAAGGGGAGAAAACATTTGATTGTCTTTGATGATTGCATGACAGGCCCACAGAAGCAGATAGAAAACTATTTTACAAGAGGACGGCACAACAATTGTAACGTGATTTACATTGCCCAGAACTGGTTCGAGCTCCCGAACAAAACAATTCGTGGGAACTGCAATCTGATCCTCCTGTTTCCAACAATTCCACAGGACAGGCTAAAAAGATTTTACAATGAGGTCATTGCGCCTGCCCATTTTGTAAATCCAACAAAAAACTCCAACAGAAAGATTTCACAGGAGGAATTCGTTAATCTTTGCTATGAAAAGTGGAATCAACCTTACCAGTTTGTGATGATCAACAAAGAAAAAAAAACTGTAATTTAAATTAATTTAAATTTTGTTATTAAAAAAAATGTCTATTAATTTTGCAGGTGAATCGTTGGATCGCGGAAGCACACTCACTAGTGCTCAAGTTTCTTACCTTGACAGGCGTTATATAAATGTTGACGAAAAAATTCCAGAAATCAAACTCAATAAAGATCGCTTGAAAGCCCTAGAGCGGGCAACACACCAACAACAAATAAACATGGAAGACCTGCGGTTGAGCGTAGCAAAACGGAAGGAAGAGATTGACATACTATATGTACAGTTTGTTCATGATCGGGATACTCTTGTTGCAGCGATACCCACTCTGAGATCAGACATCGCCACTCTAAGATCAGACATCGCCACTCTGAGAACTACCATTAATAATCGAGCAAACTTGGTGGAAGAAAGAGTAGCAGAAAATTCAAATAAAGTTCGAAATTTAGAAGCCTTTATGCTAAGATCAAGCACTGTGCATGATAGATTGAGTTCGCGACTCACAGCAGCAGAGTCAGATATAACAACTCTTCAGAGACTAGCAAATGAAACAAAGGAAACACTAAGAACCATGGGGCTAAACGTAACAAGACACACTGAGTATTTGAATAGGATATACAACGACTGGGGGAAAACGAAAAGAAGACTCGGCCGACTAGAGAGACTGCACAATCTGCCAGACATTGACATTGAAGAAGCAAGAGTATCTGATGGACCATCAGAAGAGGCATCAAGGGAGGCGGCAAGGCGTGCAACAGATTTGCGAGAAAGGTCATAAAAAATTTATATAATTTTTTTTCGTTCAAAAAAATGTCTGAAAAAATTAACTCTCTATATGAACCTAGTGCGCCTCCAAACAACCCAAGCCCACAACAACCCCTTTACCCAACTTTCACTTGTAACTCGCAGCAATTCAGATTGGTGGAGATTCAAAAGATGCGAGATGATATTAAACGGCAAATTGATCATAATACCAAGAAACTGAAGCGCTATAATAGACAGTGCAAGGTCTTCGATTACCTTAATATGCTTCTTGGATCTGTATCTGTTCTATCGGGATCAGCAGCTGCTGTTTCAACACTTCCTGTAATCACTGTGCCAATCGCCATTCCACTCGGAGCTGCTGGTGCCACATGTGGTCTGATTTCAGCAGTTACAGGAGCACTATCACGGAACAGACGACAAAAGCTAAAGCATCTACATGCGAAGCAAACAAATGAGAAATCAGTACAGAACTCTATCATCGGGTACATCTCAAAGGCGATTGAAGACAAGTTCATTTCAGAGGATGAGTTTAAAAACATTCAAGACCTCTATGAGCAACGAGTTAGGCTTAATCTAAATACCATTGATGAAATGAGCCAGCTAAGAAATGATCTGGAGAATGTGTTCAAACAGCATGTCGCGAAAGTAGCGAAAATGAACAAGACCTAACAGGACCTAACGGGACCTAAAAAAATTATTTTTTCAGCCCTAAAATGATTTCTTTGTAACTTTTTCGGGTGCGGGTCATTGCATACAAAACAGTCATACATAGCTCGCCACAAATATCACTGTTAATACCCTGGAGTATAAAATCTGAGCGGTATATTTTATGTCTCATATGAGTCATATAATTTCTCAGTTGTTCGGGTACAGCAGTTCCATAGCTATCAAAGTAATAGTACTTGTGTTTACGGTTCGGATCAATTACCCAACAAACCCAATGAGAACCTGGCTTTTCTGCAGGGTCAAAGTTCATGATTCCACATTCTTTTTCTAGTGGGGTTTCTGGCAGTGTATCCTTCATAAAGACGCCTCTGAAGTTTGGGATTTTTAATTGCTGAGCTAGCTCTTCTAAAAAAATATTGGTTGTCATTTTTTTACAAATTTTTTGTAACAAATTTTGTTACAAATTATTTAATCTATAGTGTCCAAATGGTAGGCTGTTAATGTTGTCATCAAAGATATGTCGTTTGTTATCGGCACCTGAGAGGCCTATCTTCTTCTGTTGAATTGTGTGAATGTTGTGGTTCTTAGACTGCAGTTTCATAAATTCATGAGTAGTACTTTTATTATTGATCAATGCGTCCTTGTATGAAGCTTCATGGAGATCGTTTTTAACAACATGTTTTGGGATTCCTTTTGATTTTTTAATGGTAGACTTACAACTTTTTACAAAATAGGACTTTGCCCTCAAACCGATAAACTCTGTAATGAGGGTGCCAGCCGTTTCATCCTTCATTTTTCCTACAACTTTTTGATTTCCAGTGTCGCGTACTTGATCACCTTTCAAAGTCTTGAAGGACTCTGGATATTCGGATAGGTCATACAGATGTTTTTGATTCAACATGTCCTGATAGACATCCTCAGTCTGTATGTTTAGAATTAGGGAGTCTGTGTCAGTATATAGAAGTTTCAGTTGTTCACCATATTGCCGCTTCATGTCATAGAAGAATTTATACATCAGACGCTTCGACTCATCGAGTACAGTCACACCTGTGAATATCGGCTTGCATAGGGTAACTTTAGTCTTATAGAACAGTATGGCACCCAAGTAATCATTAAAGATATGAAGCTCTTTGAAAGTGGGCTTTGATAAACTTGTCTGAATAGTACCAGGCTCATAACAGGTAACGAGCTTCAGGTTCGTGCGGTTGCGTTCGTTTTCTAGGGTCTTGCCATAGACAGAGTTGTTTGCAAGCTTGAACAGGTCCTTGTCAAAGCTGTTTGTTGCTTTAGTTCTAAACTGGGTGTTTTTTTCTATGTATGGCTTCATCCACGCTTCTTCTGTGAATGCGAGAGCTCTGTGAACTTTCGTGACCCTACAGCCTAGGGAGATAAAATACCGCAACAGTTTGTAGTGGATTTTATAGCGTGTCTTGTTCATGAGATTTTGTGTTAACTTTTTCACACGCTCTTTTTCTTTTTCAGATAGCTGCCAGCTTCCATCATTGTACTGGATTATCTTTGGACAGTTAATGTTCTCAGGGAAGGGGGCAAAGTCAGAGAAATAGTCGTGAAATCCCTTGGGAACTTCAACATCAACTTCATAGATCGCAGGTATTGAAAAGTCTGTGTTGCATTCTGTTAGCCACCTAAAATCTCTAACAGGTAAATCTTGGCTCATAGCCCAACCATAGAGGTTGTTGGCATCCAGATAAATGATGTAGTTTGAAGGCTTTTCTTTATCATAGTCTTCTAGATACGGATTGTTCGCCTTTGCATACCTATGGACACAAATAGAGATGCCACCTCTCTTAGATGAATCTATAAAGTTGTACATGTCTATGTCTGTAAGCAGCTCGATGTACCAGTTGGGATTTTGATCCCATTTCATTTTAAGCAATGATTCCCAACTGGTAGCAGGCAAAGACACATAATGAGCGGGGTCGAGACCATAAGCAGAGTACCAGGTCTTTCTAAAGGTTTCAAATACATCAGCTAGAAGAAAGACATCAGTCCAAAGGTAAAGCATGTGATAATCAAGAAAGTTTCGACAGTTAAAATGTTTGTAAACAGTCTGAGCATGCTCATAATCTTCATCAGAAATCCCAGAGTTTGTTAGCTTTGAAAAGAACTTGTCCTTGGGTGGTAGTGGTTCTGCAAAGACGTGATTACATTCATAAGGGTAGACACCTTTCTTTCTAAGAAGCTTAAATGAATCTGGGGTTCTAGGATTGAGGGAATCTGCCAGCATCTTGGTATAAGTACATTGGTCATCGGTGAGATTTTTACTCAAAGCATCGAGACTGGCGGCCAGAAACTGGAATGAATCTTTGATCTTAATCTTGCCTGAATCTCGCTTAATATCAATGCACTTGAACTTTTCTTTGTTCTCTGCGATGCAATCTAGTTTAATGCCTGGTATCATACCCAGCTTCTCAACCAATAAGTGATAATCATATCCCCTTCCGTTATGGAAGAAAATGGTAAGGTCGCGGATGTTTTTCTGAAGTTTCAGATTACAGGTGTTATGAGCTGCCCCTCTAAATTTTCCTGTGAAGTGATCGTGATCTCTGACTGTGTGGTTTTTGACGTCGCAGGGTGTTAATAGCTTTCGGCAAATGTGACAATGAGTTGCAGATCCGAAGTCGATTTCATCTTGATCGGACATAACTATTGGAACAGGCTGAATGGCAGCAACATTTTTCTGTAATTCCATCATCGAGTAAATGAATTGTTCAACACACTGGTCACCTAAGAAATACTTTGAGTCAATAAAAGAGTCTCTTCCAATAAAGAGATATGCAACAGAATTTGGGACATGCTTATTGGTTTCAGGGTTTATAGTACATTCGAAGTCGGCATACACTATAAACGGGAGCTTCTCCATCTTGTGATAACTCTTAAATCTGAGATGCTTATCCGTTGGAAGTGTGCAGTTGGTTGGATGATCTTCACAGGTCAGTTCATGCTCTTTAAGTTTTTCATCACGATCGGGTCCACTATAATGCTTCAGACAAAGACGGCATATTGCTACCGATTCATGATGATTGTTCATTTGCTTGTGGAGGAGCCTGGAAAGATCTTTAATCCAAACGTAGTGGGCATTTTCTCGCAAATCACCTATGATTAGAAGATCGACATCTATGCGACGCCTACCTTCAGGATCTAGCGTGTTTTTACTGGCTCTGACTAATTGTACTTTTTCGCTCTTCTCATTCCATTCAAAGACTGTGATTCTGATTTTATTGTTAAATACTTCCTCTAGCTTTGGGATTTGATCGATTGCCAAGCCACCTCTATTGAAGGAAATTCCTTTAGCTTGGCAGATGAGATGATTATGCTGGAACAAACCTTGATAATGAGAAGTTCTCTCTGGGTGGGCTCGATCCTTGTCATACAATATTGCAGACAGAACGGCCCATAGTGCGCAGCATTGGTCACAATTTTGCACATTGATGCAAGCTTTTTTACTCGCTAGCTTTTTCGGGAGCTCAATATATGATGAAGCTTTGAGAGGGTCATATTTCATGATCATTACTGTAGCTTTTTGAATGCCATTGACAACCCAACCTGATCCTCCGGAAGTAAAGGCGTCAATCTTTTTACTGATCTCTTGAAGAAAGGGATCCTGTGTGTCAGTGGGAGTAAAGGGTAGAGCTTTAGTTGTCATGTAGTATTTAAGACGCTCAGTGGGTTTTGCAGGCATGTAAAATTCAATCTTGAATGATAACTGAAGCTTGAAGGTCTTACGTGACTTCAGTGTGTGATCAATTACTGATTGAATTCTGTCTTTGAAGTCGTAAATGTCGGATTGGGAATTTGTGGTGTCTTCCTGGATTTTATACTCAATATAAAACTCTGTGAATTTTCTCTGTGCAAATTTAAGGTCTTCAGTTTGTAGCTCTACTTGTAGCTCTGCTTCAACCTGGTGGATTGTACGTTCTAGATCTTCTTGCTCTTGCTTATTCTGTGGGTATTTCAACACATTTTGACCTGTGAGTGTCTCATACTTATTGACTAAGCTGCGGCTCTTTTGTTGATGCTCAGCTGCAGGGTTCATCACGGGTGTGTACTGCTCTGAATGCAGAAGCTGATTAATAATTTCTTGCATCTTTGCATAGCTCCCGAGGTAGCCTGGATCTGTATTGAATTTCTGCCTGCAAAGCTCTTGCAAAACTTTACTTTTCTGCTGAAAAGAAGAGGCTTGAGGACAATAATTTTGAAAGAAAGATTCGACAAATTTTTTTTCTGGAATTGCTTTAGGCATTTTTAATGAAAATTTTATAAAAAAAATTTAGGGTGGTCACCCTCAAGTGAAGTGTAAAGTATGGCAAACTACTACCAACAGTGCTAAATATAGTTATGAGAGCAGATTCTGTTCTGTTCTGTTTTCACATCCGGAGTATTGTAAATCCTGCTTTATGCAGTGTCATGATGGCTTTAACGATTTCTGATTTGCTGACTGATTCATCAGCTGATTCATCAGATCCACAACTACCCCCGATTCTGACTCCTTTTTCTCTAGCGATTTTCTCCATCTCTTGTTGGTGTGCTCTGTCATTGCCAGCCTTCACAGCTGATGCAACTCCGCCGGCTACACCTCCTGCAGCACCAAGAGCACCTGCGATGATGGGGATAAGAGTTAGCAAAGGAAGAATCCCGCCTGTCTTCTCATCAGTGATATTGTGCGTTTGATTGTTACAATGGATCATTTGCTGGATTGGATCTACTTTGACTTTGACACCTTTAATTGATACAACGCCTGGCTTCTTAGAGTCGATAATTCTGCTGATTTTATTCACGGTTCTGGTTTCAATCATTTTATTTAAAAAAAATTTAATTTATTTCTGTATCATGTGGAATCACTAGAAGCTCAGCCCTTGTGAATGATCGTGTGGGGGATTTTGAATTAAAGTCTTGGGATAGAAAATAGTAATCACCGGATGCTGATGTGAAATGCCTGTTTATCTTATGTACATCAAGACTAAAGTATGGGTCTGTTGCTCTTCTCTTTGTGTCCTTCTCCAGCTCTCCTGGTAAGTAAAGGAAGCGAACGAATTCAGAGTTAGTAAGAACTTCCGGAGAATAAACACCAGGGAGCTTTGGATAGTTGAAATTGGCGATCGGATGTTTTGATTTAACTGCGTCTTGTTTGATGGCAGTATTTGGTTTCAGGTTTGTCATTCGAGATACTTCATTGTTCAGTTGACTTATTACTGCGGGGAGTCTTTCTGTCCACTTGGTATAGTATTGGCCACTTTTTAGTTTCAGCTCTTCAGCTGTCTGCTTTGTGAAAAGTCTCTTTGCTAGAGTTAGATTGAATCTTTCAACAAAAGCCTGGTCTCTATGGAGCTCAGTTCTTCCGTAGCGCATTTTCGTATTGTTCTTTTCCATAAGGGATTTGACTGCACCCATGAATTCTTTGCCAGGATCAGTCATAAAGGTTTGGGGGTATGTGAGCGGTGAGTTTTTGTAAATGTCTTGGAGGGCAGCTGCAACTGCTTCTGACTTCTTAGTCTTAAGCGGTCTCGCTTCCTTATATCTGGAGGCAATGTCTATAACTGTGAGAGCATACTTGTAGCCTGAGTCATTGGGGAGAAACAGAAGATCTGCTTGGTGCGCTTCATTAGGTTTATAGATGTTAAAGTGAGGTCTTGTAAATTTAACAGGTGGGAAATAGACTTGGTAAACTGCTTGCTTAGAGAGCCATCTTTCAACTGTTTGTTTTGATTCATTACTTAGTTCTGCGAGTTTGGTGACAGCATTTTTTCCTACAAAGAATCCTTTGTCACTGTAGTAGAGCTTTTGAAGTTTCTGATCTGCCATTATTTTTTATTTAATTTTTTTTATAAAAATGATGCAACGCTCTGGTGGTAAACTAGATTCACATGGACTGGTAGAAAAGCTTCCTCATCCAAACAAAGGCTGGACAATTCCCGGCTACAAATATTGCGGGCCTTTGAATCCGCTTGAAATACAGCTAGATAAAAACAATAATCCAAATCCTGGGCATGAGCCTGTGAACGAGCTAGACTCTGTCTGTATGTGGCATGATATTAAGTATAGGGATTTTCCAGAGGAGAAGACTCGCTGGGACAAAGAAATGCTCAGAATGCTAGACAATATGGGGACTTCAAGCGGGTGGAGGGAATCGATCGCTCGGAAACTAGTTAAAGCTGTTATTTTTGGTAAGACAAAGTTGGGGTTGGGGCTTGGTGGAATTGGCTTTATATTGCATGCTCCAAGTAAAGAACTGGGAAGACTGCTGAAAGAGCTGGGGGTTGAGAGCGCCGCGTACTCATGATATCTATATAGTTGAAGGACTGATTCCAACTCTAACTACACAACACGCTGTAGCATAAAACAATAGATTATTTTTTTTTCATTGCCATGGCTCTATCTAAAGAAGCAAAGATTTCAACCATCGTGCAGGCAGCTTCATCCATCAACAAAAAAGACAAATCTGTTATCGGTTCCCGTCTGAAAGATTTTACCGATAATGAACTAAAAGACTTTGAGAAAAGTTTGCAAAGACTTGAAAGTGCTCCAGAAGCGAAACGAACACCTGTGAAGAAGGCGGCAACAGAAAGTAAGCGCAACCATATTTTGGATACCATTCTTCGTAAGTTGGAAGAGAATGAAGATAAAGGCATAAAGCTGCGTCTTAATGCTATCTCTGAAGGACTTGACTTGGTTGGTGAAAAGCTGCAAGACTTTGAGAAGGATAAACTGATAGAGCGGTTCAACCGGTTGACTTCGACCATTAATGACCTTTCAATTGCAAAATGCATCATGCAGTTTGAACAAGGGAGGCTAATCCACTACTTGATCATGAACCACAAGATGAGTGGAGAAGATCTGGCGACAACATTCGGCATCACACAGCGCAAGGTGGCCGACTTCCACAATTTTTACCGCCTCTGCTTGGAGTACCCGGGATTAGTTTTTTCATCATACACAATGGGTACAATCGTGAGCTATCAAAAAGACATCCTAGCAAAAGCCAAAATCGATCAACGATTTGATGAATTGCTGAAAATGCAGCAGGAGTATATCTCATTGATTCCAGCAGAAGGTGGCGAGCAGGAGAAGATTTTACGCAACTGGTTTGAAGATGGTAAGAGAAGTAAGATATTTCAACTATTTTGTTATTATAAAAACTAAGCACTATTTGCTAAATCTTTGCTCCAGAGGCCGATTTCAACGGAAAAGAAGACGAAGCTGAAGTCTTCTTAGATGTTGAGGAAGACGAAGTTTAACAAGACGAAGTTGAAGAAGAAGAAGGATGGAAACGTAAAAACACAACTAAAGACTTGATCTAGAGCACCACATAAAATTTACTAATAATGCGGTTGTATTATTTTTCCTAACCTAAGCCGGGAATTTTCTCTTCCTAAAAGAATGCGGCTGCATTAATTTTCCTAACCGTTGGGAAAAATCATGCGCAGCATAAAACGGTTCTTATTGGTTGCATTAATTTTCCTAACCGTTGGGAAAAATCATGCGGCTGCATTATTTTTCCTAACCGTTGGGAAAAATCATGCGGCTGCATTATTTTTCCTAACCGTTGGGAAAAATAATGTAACCACAAGAAACACCATTGAAAAAAAGGCTTCAATTGTGCTCAAGCTGAGTCAGCCTTCTTTTGCGTCTGACACTCATTTGCTGTTCCTGTCTTACTCAATTTTTTCTACCCCGTAAAAATAGCAGCTGAAAATGAATATCACAAAACAACAATATGGCAGCTTTGGGTATAGATATGAAAATGAATACGCACCAGTGAAAAGAGTTGTGCTAAGTAATAAGGAGATTCACGAGATTGTGCTGCAGTTTGAGACGGAAGATGGTGTTGGCGTTGATTTCAACGGTGAAGAGTTTGTATTGACGTTGATCATTGAGAGAATGTAAGCTGCCTAATGATTTCTGCAAAGTTATAGTAGCTGTCGTAGTCCTTTATAATTGCTCCATACTTATGAAACCAGTGACTCTTAACTGCTAGATTAATATTAGGGACATTGATATCGACGTTGGGACAATATTTCTTCATGTACTCGCTGCATTCTTTTTTGCATTGGTACTTACTCTTGTAATTAGGCTCATGACTTTTGTAATAAGATCCTGGAGAGACGATTGGGAGCATTTTTAATAAGAATTTAATTTTTTTTCGGAGGATGAGCACCCAAGGTTTGGGGTCTTGATTGGGATTTTAGTGCTAATTTGATTGTCTTGGCACGCTTTTTGCAGCTTCGCTATTTTGTGCATGATCTCTTAGGGAGTGGCTGCGATAATTTTTTTTGTCCAAGTTCAAAAACTGTAGAGACAGATTTTTTGGCGGGGGAACCTTGTTCCTTCAGCAAAGGTAATGGTTTGTGCAATAAGGAGGCTGCGATAATTTTTGTCCTAGATATTCAACTTACAAACTGATGTGGAATATTAAAAGTAGAGAAATTAGAATATGGAGACGGAGTTTTTTAGAGAGAGGCGGGGACCCTTTTTCCTGATCTCTTCGGGAATAATAAAAGTAATGGTTTGTGGATAATGGAGGCTGCGATTATTTTTGTCCTAGAAGCCCCCTCTTGCATACTACTGTTCTGAGACTATTCTGCCTGTTAGCCCTGCCCACTGCTCGGCTTCTCGTGTCTGTCCTAGCTTCGCGCACTATTTCCTATCTTCGCCTCGCCGTGCCGTCATTGCTATTACTATTGTTGAGCTCCTGCACCTTATCTTTACTCTCTGCTTGTCGTGCATCCCAGTGCACCACGATAATAAAGTGCTACCGCTACGCCACATATTGAACTGACTCTAAGACTGAACTGAACTCTAATTGTCGCCGCCACTGACTTCGGTCTTCGTCATTTAATCGTCACAATAATAATAACGGACTGTTTCATGACCTAATAAATAAATAAATAAATATGTCTTCGTAATAGTAGAGTTAAATATAGTTAACGTGAACATATTAAGATCACTTGTTACCTAATATGTGACACGAGTCAATCGTTATTTATAATTATAAATAGTTCCAAATGCCTAAGTTATAATCGAAACTAAAACTGAAGTTATAAAATAAATCATGAATCACTACAAACAAATAATTTATTTGAAAAAATAAGCCCACAAATATTTACTTGTTAGTAACATTTAGTTGCTTTTTAGAAATCTTTATATTATAATCCTTACTTTTAATCTTTGGATTTTTTATAAGCAAGAGCAGGCATTGTGTAGATTCAATGCGGTTAGAATCGAGCGAAAAGAGAATTCGGCGAATCGGGAGTAAACCTTGAGCTCGTTGGGACTTTAGCGCTGTTGTTGCTGTTTTGTCTTGTACCTAATCAAAGTATCACATTGAGAAATGTAATGACTGACCACTTCCAATCGTATTGTTGTCTTTGGGGATAAGAGAATCTCTGAGTAGACTTTGAAAAAAACTTTGTTGTTTTTCAAAGTACAAACTTCTCGTTTGCGAATACAGAACTTTATAGACATTTTACGATAGACAAAAATGTATAGTATGAGCACTGGCTGGGATCTGAGAACTGCGAGCACAAACGCTTTGATGTCAAGCTTCGATTCCATCCCGCAAACTAGGCTTCAACCGTGCAGTCGACTACGCAGTCCTAGCTAGGGTTAGAGACTTGCGAAGCGCAAAATGAATTATTTAAAATTTATATGTTAAATTTGAAAATCAAATAAAAATGTATCATGCAGCAAGTTGGCGCCAATGAATATTTTATAGCAGAACATTCTCGAGCTTCGACTTGAAAATTAACAGACTTTGCAGAAAGATTCTTTATCGACGAAAGATCTCTAACACACGTATATTGCACTGTCATCGGCATGTTTTTATCTTTAACTGTCCTGCCCACCTGGAGACTGTCCCTGGGACTCAGGTCCAGATAGGTGAACTGGAACACGAACGGATGGATCAGCCGGGACACGAGGCTGAAACGATGGAATATGGTTCGCCAGTATCCTGGACGAACCCAGGATGCATCGCAGCTTTCTGGTTCGTGCTGTCTGTAGTAGTCAAACTTTACATTAACAGTTCTGGCTCAGAGCAAGCTCCTGATCGAATGTGCTGAAATTGATATCATGGAATAAAGTGCATTCCGGCCTTCTATGCTTGATCAACTTGAAACGAGGATACTCGCTTACCATCAAAACAATGATAATCCATGCAGCTGGTAAACTTGGCTTAAACATCTCACCTCTGTGAGTTGATCAGCTTAGTCGACTGTGCTAATGCGATTCGTGAAGATAATTTAATGCATTTAACCACGCAGGTGTGGTTCAAGTCACACAAAAAAACAAAGCTACAAAGAAATTTGAATTGGTTTCACAGCTTTTTAATTTCGGAGTTTCATTATTTCGTAAATAAATTTCTTCTTCTTTAAGGATTATTCTTTCGTATTGTAGCGTTATTATTATTTTAAGTCGTTGAGTGTTTATTATTGGTTACTTTATTCACTTTATTAACAAAGAAAACGCAGAAAATTTAATAATATGACGGTTTCATAATCTTTTTATTGACATCAACTTGTAGAGTGAAAAATCAAATGATAGGTATGTGGATTTAAAGAAATCGAAACATGCCATTTGTTATAATTGTTGTTAGTTAAGTAGCTGACCGCCTCAAGATTAAGCACGGATGAAGCTAAACAATGTCTTAATTAAAGCTAAGCTGCTTGCCACAAGAAGCTTTGTGTCTGGCTTCATTCGCGTGCTGGTTGAGGAGATTGCTTGCCGTAGGCAGAGTTGCTACTAAACTCAGACTGCCCCTGCAACAGAGACCGCGGGATGAGCAGCTGCTGAGTCGGTGTAGCGAAGCTCCACTGACTCTGACGGAGGCTCTCTGTGAAGTCCGAGATGCCGATTTATTGTGTATGAGAATATCCGACCATATCCCCGAATAATCCCTGACTCGTCTGACACAATAGCGTTAATAATTTGTTTCCGCTGTGAAAAGGGGAATCGATCCCGAGGTCGATCCTCAAACCATACCGACTGAAACCGGCGAGTTTTCCGGGTACCATGAATACCATGGGAAGGACGGGGCGAGATATCTCGGCATTTCTTGAGCCCGATCTCTTTCTTAAGCTGTGGTGCCAGGGCACTGAGCTCTGGCACTGCACTGTTTGTGTGGACTTAAGAATGACTTGAATTGCTCAAATTAGGCAACCCGTCTCTCTCTCTCCCTATCTTGCTATTGGTTAGCGAGCCACCCTCCCTCCTTTCAATCTCTACCCCCCAATGTACATCACGACTAGTTTTCCTATCTTTTTTACATGTACTTGTAAGTTGCTTACATTTAACCAATACACTGGAATCGAAAAGGCTCGTTGTCAGCCTATGGATGTCCATTGACGTCATGACATAAGCCTTAAATTGACATCTCATCTCGCCTATTCTTCTATTATTGGCCGCATTATCATTGTTTTATCTCACCTGCCGGATCTATAAAGTTCTCGGTCATCCAGCGGATAATTCAGTACCCGAACATAAGGACGTCTGCCTGATCGCTTTTTGATGTGGACAATGAAGCCAACAACAACTGCTAGCATGACACACAGCACCAGAATGATAGTCCCTATCAGTGTCCAAGGTATCTGCGAGAGAGTGGAAACAGAACAAATTAAATTTATTATGATGGTTAGAAGTTAAAGAAGAGCTTACCGCCTGGAGGCTAATGCCTGCTTTTCTACTTCGCCCAGTGTTTAGAGCAGCAACAATTTTGCCTCTAGCATCAGCCACAGTTGATGTTAAGGCTTCTGACGCTGATGTAGTTGCTATTCGAGTCACTAAACTGCTGGTTGAGACTTCCAGTTGCTTTGGCGTCACTTTTGCTATCCTTTTCGTTGACCGCGGGGTTGAAGCAGCTGTGGATTTGTACACCATGTGAGGCAAGTTTACCCAAGTCGATTTCGTTCGATCTTGTCTCGAAGTGGTTGATGGCGCGAGAGTCGATCGATGGGTTGTTGCAGATTGGATAGACGGTATCAGAGTAGCTGTGCCAGCAAACGTAGCCGAAGTGGTGATTTCCACTGGGCCAGTCTTCTCCGTTGTTTTCTGAACCTTCTGTTCTGTCGATTCGAAATTCATGCTCTTGCTAGTCAAAACGTTGCGCCGCTTCGACTCACTGGTGGTAGGCAGCGATACTGTTCTAAATGATGAACCAGCAATGTTTGCTCTGTGAGACATTTCTGTTGATATTATTTTTGTAAAGTAGGCTGTTGAAATGAATGTTGTCGAAAAGGTGGCTATTGCGCTTGTTGTTGCTGTTGTAGTTGAGCTTGCTATTGTTGTTGCTGTTGTAGTTGAGCTTGCTATTGTTGTTGCTGGTGCAGTTGAGCTTGCTATTGTTGTTGCTGGTGTAGTTGAGCTTGCTATTGTTGTTGCAGTTGCTGCCGAATGCTTTGTTAATGCTGCTGTTTCTGGCGCGGTGATTGTTGTTGTTGACGCCGTGGTCCTTGAAGGCATTCTAGTCGAAGATTTTGTTGTTAAATATCTTGACAGACCTGCAGTTTTTAACGACGTTATAGACGCTGTTGTAATTGAAGCCGTTGTGGTTGACACTGTTGTCATCGAGGCAGCTGTCACTGATGATTTTATGATGCAGCTTTCACCGTGAGGCATGAACCCCTCAGGGCACACTCTCGAGCCGTCTCGGCTGCATGCGAATCGACTCGGGTCGCAGTGCACGGAGCAGCCCACCTGGTAATAGTTTGGTTGGCAGGTGATCCAAACTTCAAATCTCAGAGTGTGGCCCGAACAGCTCATTTCAAAGCTCTGCCGAGTCGAGTGTCTGCTCACCGTGTTGTTCGGAAACAGGGTCATGGACTGAACGCTGAGATTCTTCGACATTCCACACATTATGTTGGGTCCTGCAAATAAATCAAGGACTTTTATGTTCACCTGGATACTGTCACTGGGGCTCAGGTCCAGATTAGTGAAGCGGAATATAGCCAGCCGCTTGCTATGGGGCGCGTAAAGCACCTGTCTTGTGAAGTCAGAATGGAAGTTTAATAGAAACTTGTTATGCGTGGAGGCTGAAACCATGAAAGCTGGATCGCAGCGATTGTTGAACGAGTTACGATTGCAGTTTCTTGGTATGTGCCGTCTGTGGTCCACATACAATACATTAACAGTTCCAACTGTCGGCGCGGAGCAAGCTCCTGATCGAATGTACTGAAATCGATTTGGAATAAAGTGCGTTCGAGCCTGCTACTCTTGATCAACTTGAAGCCAGGATACTCGCTTACCATCAAACCAATGATAATCCATGTAGCTGGTAAAATTGGCTTCAACATCTCACCTCTTTGAATTGATCAGTTTAGTCGACTGTTCTAATGCGACTAGTGAAGCTTGTATTTTGTAGCGGCTTAAACACTTGCACTGACTACAAGGCCTTTGTGGCGATGTGTTTGTGAGCGAAGCCGATTATGTGGGTGATAATTTGTGTTATCTGCGTTGTTTGGTTCATACGCAGGTACTCGTACAGCAGCTAAAAAGTGTATCATTTTGCGGCATTGGTATAAACAATTGTGTGAATATTGAGGGAAGGCTAGCATTTGCACCACAGCAATGTCGCACATGACGCCTGCTTCATTGCGTGCACAAAATTCTATTGTGATAGCACTTACTTACTTAACTTAGCGGCAGGGGGCCTCCATGACGGACGCAGCGAGGAGGCGGCTGTTGCCGCCCATATCGCTAACCCCTGGCAGCCAGACGGCCTCCAGCGAGGCGGTGCCGCTCAGGGTGGTCCGTCGGTCGGTTCCGCCGCGCGATCTTCCTCGCCATAGGCTGGGAAGAAATCAGCTCGGCCGGTATCCCGGAGGAAGTGGGCGAGCTGAGGGATGTTCTCGGGCGAGCAGGCTTCGGCAAGAGTCGGTGCCGGCCCGAGGTGTTTTAGCCTAGCCCGGGTGAAGGCCGGGCAGTGGCAAATGAAATGCTCGGCGTTTTCACGGCCGGAGCAGCAGAAAGGACACGTTTCCTCAGGCACGTGGCCTTGGAGGTAGCGGTGTCTGGTGAAGCAGCCATGTCCCGAAAGGGCCATGGTGACTGCTCTCAGGTCTCTGCGGTTTAGCCTGAGTAAGGCCTTACGCAGGTTACTAGAGGGGGTTGGCACCGCAGCCCTGGACTGGCGACAGTTCAGGGTGCTGGACCACCTCCTCCGGTGCTGGGTCTCCATCCAGTGGTTGATGCTGGAGTTGACAACGGAGGCGGGGATCGGGGATTCCGGGCCCGGGCCCATCAGGGAGCTGGCTGCTCCAGCCTTT
Source organism: Macrostomum hystrix (assembly GCA_950097015.1). Lineage (NCBI taxonomy): Eukaryota > Metazoa > Platyhelminthes > Macrostomidae > Macrostomum > Macrostomum hystrix. The sequence continues at coordinate 5,222,824 of CATNEN010000002.1, forward strand.
GCAAGCTCGTCCGCCATCTCATTCCCTGTGAGCCCGGCGTGCCCAGGGATCCACATCAGCTCCACCTTGTTAGACTGCGCCAAACCGTTTAACTGGGTGTTGCAGTCCAAGGTGGTTCTGGAGCGAGAGGTGCAGCGACTGAGGGCCTTGAGGGCTGCTTGACTGTCGGAGTGAAAAAAGATCCTCCGACCAGCCAGCTGCCTCTGGCGCAGCTCAGCCGCACAGAAGCTGATGGCGAGCATTTCGTTTTGGAAAACGCTTGAGCTCTTGCCACAGTGTTGGGAGTGGGTCCAGAGGACCTCGCCACCCGAGGCGACGCACACCCCGAATCCCGATTTACCGTTCATCAGGGAGCCGTCAGTGTAACAGTGGACTGCGGGGTCATCCCAGCAGTCCTTTACCTCATTACGAGGGAAGATGCTGACTTTGTACCTGTGGCTCCGGAGTAAAGTGGCCGGGGCCCCGTCCGAAAGGATGGTGAGCCCTCCGCACTCGCCCAGAGTTTTCAGGCAGAGGTCAGAGTGGGGCAGAAGGGAGCGCTTCGAGAAGGCTCGCGAATTCTGGAAGGATACACCCGCATCAAGGAGACGACGGGTGGACTTTGCCGCTTCCCCCTTAACAAAAATGTCAATGGGTGTAGCGTTGAGGAAAGCGTTCATGCCTTCAAAGGGAGTGGAGGGTGGGGCGCCCAGCGTCATGCGACAGGCTCTGCCCTGCACCCTATAAAGCGCCTCCAGGTTTTTCTGGATGCTCATGGCACTGGCCCAGATGAGGCCAGCGTAAGCGACTGACGGTCTAATGATCGCCGTGTAAATCCACCAAAGGTTTTTGGGGGTTAGCCCCCAAGTGGTGCCCACGGCTCGCCTGACTTGCGCCAGAATGGCCAGGGCCCTCTTGGCCTTTGTGGTAATGTGCGGGGTCCAGTTAAGCCTATGGTCTAGCAGGATAGCAATAGCAAGGATTGTGATAGCAAGAATTTGTTGATCTGATCTGATCTGATCTGACAAGAACTTGTTGTCGAAACTTTGGTGCATAGTAAAGGCCGAGATATCGCCACGTGCTGTGCGAAAGGTTCAGAAAAAATTGTAGACAGTGAACTTTTAGACATAGAAACGCACTATACAATGCTTTGAGATTTCTAATTGAGAATATCAACTTTGAGTTAGTCTCATCTATCTATCTATCAAAAATGGCTGCAACTTGGATTTGAATTAAGGTTTGGCTCGGCTTAGCCGTGAATTCGCTGACAGTACGCGTACAGGAAGGCTTACATTGTCTATGGAGTCATGGAGTCTTGGATGAAGTCTATAGAGTACTTGAGAATGAGAATTTGCTCGCCACGCTGCCCCTCCCCTCCTGACCATGTACTTTTCATACGTATGTTTCATTTTGTTGTATGCATGCCGTATATATAAAGCGGCAGTCACTTTAAATAAATAATATTGAACATGCTCATGTACGACTCGTAAATTTTCTATTCGTCACCGCTATCAATGGTTTACGAATGTCTCTTCTAGTCTCATTAAATACTTTTGACGCAGCTAGAGGTACTATTTTATTATCAAGTTCAAAGCGAATATGCATAAGAAACATGTTATAAAGCGCATTCAGAAAGTGAAAAGCCATGAGTGAAAAGAAGAGTAACGGAAGTACATACATCATTTATATTGCAATGTTTTAGAGTGTCGTCATGCAAAAACAGTAAGGTATAAGTTTTTATGAAAATGCAAAGCACGAAAATTAGTCCATATTTTGTCCCTGTCATGCCAGCTCTGCCAATCGTCTCTGCCAAGCCACCTGCGCGCCAGTCAGTCGTCCTAGTTGTGCCACCTCCGCCAGTCGTCCCTGCCATGCCACCTGCGCCAGTCGTCCGCGATGCCACCTGCGCCAGTTGTCCCTGTCATGCCACCTCCGCCAGTCGACCATGTCTGCGCTTGAGATTCCACTGGCTCCTCCGAACATCCGAAAAATTCGTCAGTGTCGCACGCAGAACCAGTGTCCTGTTAGGTCGGATAAGTTGGAGGATAAGTAAGTCAGGAAAAGGTTGGGATTACTGACATTGGATGACAGTGATTGACTATCGATAATAGTGATTGAAATTAGATAATCCAATTTTGGTGGACAGTCGTTGTTAGTGATTGATTATCGATAATACTGATTGACAATCGACTGGGGTTATTGATTGTACTGAGATAGGTAGATGTGTGTGCGTGAGAGAGAGACATTCAGAAAAAGAGAGAGTGGACAGACAAAACAGATTGTAACTAAAAATGAATAACGTGACTTTTAAACAGCAAAAATATAACATGAGGGTTCATGAGGATGAGAATCTAGGATGAGAATCCAGTATGATAATCTAGGATGAGAATCTAGGATGAGAATCTAGGATGAGAATCTAGGATGAGAATCTAGGATGAGAATCTAGGATGAGAATCTAGGATGAGAATCTAGGATGAGAATCTAGGATGAGAATCTAGGATGAGAATCTAGGATGAGAATCCAGTAGGAGAATCTAGGATGAGAATCTAGCATGAGAATCTAGCATGAGAATCTAGGATGAGAATCTAGGATGAGAATCTAGGATGAGAATCTGGGATGAGAATCTAGGATGAGAATCTAGGATGAGAATCTACGAGCCTAGGATGAGAATCTAGCATAAGAATCTAGGATGAGAATCTAGGATGAGAATCTAGGATGAAAATCTTGGATGAGAATCTAGGATGAGAATCTAGCATGAGAATCTAGGATGGGAATCTAGGATGAGAATCTAGGATGAGAATCTAGCATGAGAATCTAGCATGAGAATCTAGGATGAGAATCCAGGATGAGAATCTAGGATGAGAATCTAGGATGAGAATCTAGGATGAGAATCTAGGATGAGAATCGAGGATGAGAATCTACGAGCGTAGGATGAGAATTAGCATGACAATCTAGGATGAGAATCTAGGATGAGAATCAAGGATGAGAATCTAGGATGAGAATCTTGGATGAGAATCTAGCATGAGAATCTAGGATGAGAATCTAGGATAAGAATCTAGGATGAAAATCTTGGATGAGAATCCAGAGTGAGAATCTAGGATGAGAATCTAGGATGAGAATCTAGGATGAGAATCTAGGATGAGAATCTGGGATGAGAATCTAGGATGAAAATCTAGGATGAGAATCTAGGATGAGAATCTAGGATGAGAATCTAGGATGAGAATCTAGCATGAGAATCTAGGATGAGAATCTAGGATGAGAATCCAGTATGAGAATCTAGGATGAGAATCTAGGATGAGAATCTAGCATGAGAATCTAGGATGAGAATCGAGGATGAGAATCTACGAGCGTAGGATGAGAATCTAGGATGAGAATCTAGGATGAGAATCTAGGATGAGAATCTTGGATGAGAATCTAGGATGAGAATCTAGGATGAGAATCTTGGATGAGAATCTAGGATGAGAATCTTGGATTAGAATCTAGGATGAGAATCTAGGATGAGAATCTAGCATGAGAATCTAGGATGAGAATCTAGGATGAGAATCTAGGATGAGAATCTAGGATGAGAATCTAGGATGAGAATCTAGGATGAGAATCTAGCATGAGAATCTAGGATGAGAATCTAGCATGAGAATTTAGGATAAGAATCTAGCATGAGAATCTAGGATGGGAATCTAGGATGAGAATCTAGGATGGGAATCGAGCATGAGAATCTAGGATGAGAATCATGGATGAGAATCGAGGATGAGAATCTAGGATGAGAATCGAGGATGAGAATCAAGGATGAGAATCTAGGATGAGAATCTAGGATGAGAATCTTGGATGGGAATCTAGGATGAGAATCTAGGATGAGAAACTAGGATGAGAATCTAGGATGAGAATCTAGGATGGGAATCTAGGATGAGAATCTAGGATGAGAATCTAGCATGAGAATCTAGGATGAGAATCTAGGATGAGAATCTAGGATGAGAATCTAGGATGAGAATCTAGGATGGGAATCGAGCATGAGAATCTAGGATGAGAATCATGGATGAGAATCGAGGATGAGAATCTAGGATGAGAATCGAGGATGAGAATCAAGGATGAGAATCTAGGATGAGAATCTAGGATGAGAATCTTGGATGGGAATCTAGGATGAGAATCTAGGATGAGAAACTAGCATGAGAATCTAGGATGAGAATCTAGGATGGGAATCTAGGATGAGAATCTAGGATGAGAATCTAGCATGAGAATCTAGGATGAGAATCTAGGATGAGAATCTTGGATGGGAATCTAGGATGAGAATCTAGGATGAGAAACTAGCATGAGAATCTAGGATGAGAATCTAGGATGGGAATCTAGGATGAGAATCTAGGATGAGAATCTAGCATGAGAATCTAGGATGAGAATCTAGGATGAGAATCTAGGATGAGAATCTAGGATGAGAATCCAGTATGAGAATCTAGGATGAGAATCCAGTATGAGAATCTAGCATGAGAATCTAGGATGAGAATCTAGGATGAGAATCTAGGATAATCGATGGATAATCGATGATCGATGATATTGATTGATAATTGACTGGGGTTATTGATTGTACTGAGATAGGTAGATGTGTGTGCGTGAGAGAGAGCCATGGAGAAAAAGAGAAAGTGGACAGACAAAACATATTGTAACTAACAGTGGGAAGGCTCGTCGCGCGCTCATTGGTTAGTTATGAAAAATCCTCTAACCCACTAACCGATAGCTACCGATTGTGCCACTGGCGCCGAATAGCTTCCGAATCTTAGTATTGCAGCTATTGAAAGTGCGTTGAAAGTGAGACTAAGACTACGACTAATACTAAGACTGAGTCTGCGACTAAGACTAATACTGAGACTAAGACTAAGACTAATACTAAGACTAACACTAAGACTAAACATGTACAGCATGTCCTCTAGGAGTATTAGGAGACTGACAAACAAGAGCTTGTTGGCCATGTTTAGGGAAGAAGCTGAGAGGCCCAGCAGTGTCCCCTCAGCCAGTGGGCAGTCGGCAGTGGAGGCCAGTGGAGGGCAGTCGGCAGTGGAGGCCAGTGGAGGGCAGTCGGCAAGTCAAGGCGATGTGGTAATGGGGACAGAAGAAGATTTTAGTATAGGGTACAATTCGACGACTTTGAGCAGAAAAGTCAAAGCGATGACGACATGGACAGCGAAAATGATGAAGACAATCGGCCATTGGAGGTAAGGCTACAGGCACTCCTTGTTTTGTTCTTTTCCACGTATAACATCTCCCGTGACGCCATGGCTTTCCTATTAGCGGGTTTACGCGAAATTGGTTTGCCTGCACTGTCACAAAATCGTACAAAACGTTTGAAAGCCTGGTCAGAGAAGACTGTCCTACTGGTGACTTGGTGGCCATGGGAGACGGGCACTTTCGTTATGTTTCTATTCTGGGGAATCTGCAGCAGGGGCGTAGCCAGGATTTCTTATTGGGGGGGTGGGCCGCTTCCCCATAGAGTCTATTCCAGTACGCGTACTGTCAGCGAATTCACGGCTATAAAAGCCGAACCAAACCAAGTTGTTCGGTTCGGTTCAACAAATTCTTGCTGATCACTATAGAATTTTGTGCACGCATTATGTGCGACATTGCAGTGGTGCCTTCCCTCAATATTCACACTATTGTTTATACCAATGCCGCACAATGATACACTTTTTAGCTCCTGTACAAGTACCTGCGTATGAACCAAACAACGCAGATAACGCAAATTGTCACCCACATAATCGGCTTCGCGCACAAACACATCGCCACAAAGGCCTTGTAGTCAGTGCAAGCGTTAAGCCGCTGCTACAAAATACAAGCTTCACTAGTCGCATTAGAACAGTCGACTAAACTGATCAACTCAAAGAGGTGAGATGTTGAAGCCAATTTTACCAGCTACATGGATTATCATTGGTTTGATGGTAGCGAGTATCTTGGCTTCAAGTTGATCAAGAGTAGCAGGCTCGAACGCACTTTTTTCCATATCGATTTCAGTACATTCGATCAGGAGCTTGCTCCGCGCCGATAGTTGGAACTCTTAATGTAAAGTATGTTGAGTACAGAAGGCAAAAACCAACAATCTGCAATGTACACTCGTTCAACAATCTCTGCGAGCCATTATTTATCATTTCAGCCTCCACGCCTGCCAAGATTCTCGAAAACTTCAAAGCAACTCAGTTGTTTCACGCGCCCCAGAACAAGCGGCTGGCTATGTTCCGCTTCAATATTCTGGATCTGAGCCCCAGTGACAGTGTCCAGGTGAACATAAAAGTCTATGATGTACGATGTACGAACACTAAGTCTGTTGATTTTCAAGTCGAAGCTCGAGAATGTTCTGCTATAAAGAAGTCATTGGCTTTACTTGCTGCATGATAAATTTTTATTTGCTTTTCAAGGTAACATATTTCAAATGATTTATGTTTCCGCTTCGTAAATTCAAGTTTCTAACTCTGGGACTGCGTAGTCGACTGCGCGGTTGAATCCTAGTTTGCAGGATAATAATAATAATAATAATAATTGCAGGAGGGCTGCGGGCAATGACACATAGTTTGGTGACACTAGACCCGCAGCCAGCGAGGAGGCAATTCTGCCCATTTCGCTGACTCCTGAGCACACACGCACACAGATACCGTACGCAGGCATACGCTCACACAGGTGTGTACATCTGCCCTGACTTTCTCATCGTCAGGCAGTGTACACTCGAACTGTGCCTTGGAGGTTGGCCCTCAAGGGCGTAAATTGCACGACAAGCCCCCAAGCCTTCTCTCCGCGGCTGCGCCCCAAATAAATGTGGCCTCGCCGTGGAATCGAACTTGGACTGTGGTGCGAGTGGCAAACGCGTTAACCGCTCTGCCACCGACCCCCTTAGTTTGCGGGATGGCGGGATAGACAAGTCTATTCGATTGTATCGAAGCTGACTTCAAAGCGTTTGTGTTCGCAGCTCGCAGTTTTGACTTAAGCTTTAATTGTTTTAATTATAAATTAGAAAGTTGAAATTATTTATAATTATAAATTAAGGATTGACTTGTGTCAAATAATAATATTTTAAAAAAGTATTCTTAATATGTTCACGTTTTTAATTTAATTTTAATTTTAAATTTTAAATTTTAATTTTATGTTCACTTTTATTTACATAAAGTGATTAAGTTCTGAAATAAGTCCTTTATTATTATTACTATTATTATTAGTATTATTATTATTATTATTAATATTATTATTAGTATTATTATTATTGTTATTATTATTATTGTTGTTGTTGTTGTTGTTGAAGTGCGCATGCTGATTGGGTGCTCTTTTTTATTTTATGTTGGCAACAAGGCTCCTGAAAGGAGAATAGCTATTGTGTTTTTGCGCGTTACTATCAAAAATATTAGAAAAGAAAAACTTAAACTATAGTCAAGCATTCTATAACTATGGGCCTCATGGCAGTGGCTTTTTTATCTAGCTTTAAGTATGCATTCTATGAAGTCTACAATGCTTTCTGTTAATTATGTGCTTTCCTGAGTCATTAAATACACAATTTTGTCATTAAATACTCTAAGGCTTTCACAAAGACACGTTATAACATATTCACGCATCAAGGGGCAATATAAAAATGTACATTATATTAGAATGAAAGATAATTTAGCAGTAACAATAGCAATAGCAATAGATAGCAATAGATAATAGCAATAGCAGTAACAGTAAGAATTACAACTGCCGAGAGTCCAGACTCAAGCAGAGGCTCAGGCGTCTGGGTGCCATGGTGATTGGGGATTCTTGCGCCAAATGCTTGCCTAATAGATCTAAAGCCTCTTTTAAAATTATATTATGCGGTAAACTGCATGCAGTTGCTAGGGATTCCATTAATCTCGACTTTTAAGTGTAACTTTGGAACATCATAATGCATTAGGGCCATATATTTTACTAATAGATTTACTTGTCAAGGGCCTTAAGGGTCACCTACGATACGCGTTACTCAAAGTTGCTCTATTGAGCATCATTGAACTGTACTCCCCGAATGACCATTGATTGACCAAACTGTAGCCACTAAATCGTCGGAAAATGAATTGGATTGGTGCTTATAGCTATGTTCTGTGAGTTTTTCGACACTTCGTATATCATGGTTGAAATACTGGTCTAACAAACCAACAAACCTTACAGATTTAGTATTGTGCGATAATCAGGAATTCTATAAAGTGTAGAATTCCGTTTAAGAATAAATGCGATTTGACGCAAATAAATATACACGAAAAAAATCGATTATACATTGCGTCAACAAAAAGAAAAATAAATGTAGCTGACTTTCTGGCCTGAACTTTGTTTAACTGCCTATTTATTTATAAATCACGACGCGAATAAATATTTCAAAATAGTTTTATACCATACATGCCGTGTTTAACTACCGAACTTTCAAGCTACAAAGAAACTTGCTGAAACATTCACATAACGTGCGTTGCTGCACTGCTTCATCGCATGGCGCACGCTAGACTGCGTCGACATTGCTTCTCTACATTATTTCACATGGTAACAATCAAATCAAATTTCACCATTTGATAGCCACTGATCTTTCTTTTCACTTTCTAAGAAAATAGTTCAATATCTCCAATGCAAAAATAGACATAAGTACTTCTAACATAAAAGGCCAAATCCGTTGCAGCTGGTCTGTCTCAGCTCAGCCTCATCAGTCTCTGGAGCAGTCTCTGAAACATACTCTGGAGCAGTCTATGTGAATTTCGATTCGTACAGCCAGCGGGATCCTGGCGTATGCGACTCGGGTTGGTTTGTAACAGACCACTGCGATCCCTACTTCACAATTTCTGTGTCGATACGGTCGAAGAGTCTCGGATCATTCACGTCAACTGAATACGACAATGCGAATAAAGTGATCCATTTCGGAAATAAAATAGGCCAGCTCTCCAACCCACTCGCTTTTCCATTCACCAACTCAGCACTGAGTCCGACTGACAGTCTCCAAGTGTCCGTTACAGTCACAGATAAAAACCCTGGCGGTGACAGCCTAATGTGTGTACTGTCGAAGTCTCTCAGCGTTCAGCCCATGACTCTGTTTCCAAACAACACAGTGAGCAGAAGCTGGACTCCGCAGAGCTTTGAAATGAGCAGTTCGGACCACACTCTGAGATTTGAAGTTTGGATCACCTGCCAACCAAACTATTACCAGGCGGGCTGCTCCGTGCACTGCGATCCGAGTCGATTCGCATGCAGCCGAGACGGCTCGAGAGTGTGCCCTGAGGGGTTCAGGCCTCTTGGTGACACGTGCATTTCCACAGACAAGTGCATGGAGCGAGGCCCTGACTTCTGCCAGAATGGTGGAAAGTGCGAAGTGAACCTGCAGTCACAGCCGGTCTGCCAGTGTCCCATGAACTTCACCGGATCTCGTTGCGAGCTGCACACTCATCCGTGCCATCGCAATGCCACGTTGTGCATCCATGGAGCCTGCCACAAATCCGACAGTAACGGAACTTCTGAGTGCGTGTGCGAGAAGGGATTCTTGGGATATCATTGCGATGAGGATGTGGACGAGTGTCGATTGGTCAATGGGCTCTGCGGGCACGATGGTGAATGCGTGAACTCCGTTGGCAGCTTCAGGTGCGTCTGTAAAGACGGCATTACAGGTGCTCTTTGCCAGTTTCAACTGCACACACCTCATAGCATAGTGAGTCCTGGTGGTGTGGCCACGCCGCGTTCAGAGCCGCCTTCATCTCTGACGGAGAGAGTGAGTGTTTTTTGGTTGACCGTGTTGGTTCAAGGCATTAGTTGCATTTTGCCATGTGAAATTAGATAAATGACTTCTATTTGCAGCTCACTTTGCCGATATTAATGCTGGCAGTCCTAATGATAGTCGTGTGCGCTCTGACTGGCATTGTGGCTGGTATCATGATTTATAATCGGAAACGGTCTTCCGGAATCGCGTTTTACCAACCGAATTCGTGAGTTGTTTTTAAGCATTTAAAAATGGAAAAATTTGCCTACATGGATTGGCGATAGCGTTTTTAAATAGACTCATGGGTTTCTCCTTTTCATAAACTTCAATAAATGTGTTTCAATAAAACGTGACAGCAGAAGCGCAGCCAGCGAGGAGCCAATCTTGCCCATTCTGCTGAATCCTGAGGACACACGCACACTGATGCTGTACGCAGGCACACTGCCTTGGACGTAAGGCCCACAAGCGCGCAAATTGCACGATGAGCCCTAAGCCCCTTCTCTCAAAAGGCTGCGCCCTAAATTAATATGGCCCCGTTGCGGAATCGAGCTCTGGGACCTTGTTACGAGAGAAGCTAACGCGTTATATAGACTGCTCTGCCACAACAATAGTCTAGAGCAGGGGTCGGCAAACTTTTTAGCGAGCGGGCCAAAGAGAGAACCTATAGGACGACAGCGGGCCGTATTAACTGTAGGAATATGAGAAAGGGGAGAGATGAGACACAGGATAGATGAGAAATGGGAGAGATGAGAAATGGGAGAGATGAGACTCCGGATAGACGAGACAGGGGAGGATTGAGCCAGAGATGAGAATAGATAAGACTGGAGAGACGGGAGACACGGCAGAGATGAGACAGGGGAGAGATAATTAGACACAGGACAGATAAGACACTATAGAGAGATGAGACAGGATACTATAGGTGGTGTAAGGGGCAACGGGCCAGATTTAGGGGCTTCGAGGGCCGCATCTGGCCCGCGGGCCGGAGTTTGCCGACCCCTGGTCTAGAGGTATCCTACGTCCGATTCCAGGTCACTGCACACCGTGACACTACAGGAGACTCTACCGAATGAAGATTGCGTTGAAAGCACATACTACGAAGAAGTGGATGACGGTCCCGTTGCGGCAGCTGAGCAGAACTCATCATTGGTTGCTTAAAGTATTGCAGGTAATTTTTCGAGCGCCGCCTACCACGGAGCTCAACCGGAGCTGGCGCAGCTGACGCTGAAGTCGCGCAGCTTTTCTAAGAAAAGCAGTCAGGCTGAACAGCAAATTCCGTCGAACAGCAAACACTTGAACAGACCCTCATAGACGTCAATTTCTCGACGTGAATCAGATCAAATGAACTCGGATACGGTGTCAGAGCTGCATGACTTGAGGTCAGGGAGAAAAGAAATTACAAACTAGATTGTATAATTGGTAACTTAATTTTTCTTTTATCATGCGTTGTTTCGTAAAAGGTAGGTAGATCATATTTACAGGTTCACATCTAAAGCCCATCAGTTTTCCATTAAACTGTGATTAGAGCATGTTAAAATGCATGATATTTTCTTTAAACCATATTTTAGATTGTTATCCGCAATTTGTGAAATGTGGCCCCTTAACTAACTCCCCCACCCCCATTTGAATAGCGATGTGGCACACAGCTCTTGGCTGGTGTGGCTTCAGCTAAATCTGTTTATTCCATTTCCGTTCTGTGCTGGGCCTATATAGCTCTGAAATGAGCTCTGAAATGAGCTGTTTCAGAGCTATATTTCTACTGGCTTCATGAATATTGTTTGTGCAGCATATTTGTCGCGTCTGAATGATCAACTGAAGATATGAAAATTTAGCTAGCTTTTATATTTCTCACAACTGTCGTTTACACTACATATGATTCTAATTGTGTTAGTTTAATTGACGAACGCCGAAATCAAAATCTACAAGCATTGTAACTTTTCTATTTATCTACTTAATGCTGCCTTGCCACACTCATTATACATGTACGCAAAATTAGCATGTGAATACAAAATTACAATATTGAGCGACATAATGCAGTGTTGACTCAGTCCATATGCCAATTATATCTAACTGCCGCAATTTATGAATATTAATCTTTGTGCATATTTGTTAAGATCTGAATCCAAAAATATTCTGTCTTTGCTTCCTTACAAAAACTGCATAACCTCAGGATGAGATTTTCTTGTGAAAGTGCAAGCAGACTTGAAGGCTTTAGAGAACAATAGTAAACTGCTTTCTGTTCGTAGCAGCAGACGTTATTTAGCATTTTCGACTCCATTCGATATTAGCAAAACCTTTAATAGCTTTATAACTTTCATATACGCTTGAAAAATAGGCTAATTTAGTTTTTTAGTTAACAGCTTGTTGCTTGCGAAATGGTTTCGAAGCCTCGATTGAACGGAAAAAGAAGTTGGTTAATCCTGAAAGCAGCAATTAAACAGCACAGATTAATCTCACATAGAAATTATCAGACGAAAAGTTTTAAATAAGCATGAAGGCGTACAGAAGGTCGCGCGTACGGAAGCGATCACAAGAAACAATCGTGGTAGTCTACTGGTACTGAAGTGCGACGCACATGTTCTCGTACTTATTGTACAGGGCCATCATGAAGCCAACAAGGCCCAATGCGAACGGTATGATGATAGCGGACATTGTGGTGAACAGCCACCAGTAGCCCTCGATGCCAAGATAGTTGTAGGTTTTGTACAAGCCGTAGGAATTGCAGTAGCCTAGACTCTTGACGCTGAACTGCGAGTAGACATTGTCAAGATTGTTAGCGACGCCCAGACCGAGGGTGGCTTGAGCATCTCGCAGGGTGAGTATCTGGGCCTCGGAGCCCGCCACAGCGAAGCACACGTCGGCAGCGTTCTGCTCGGCGCCGGCGGATGTGGTGGCGTGCAACGACACGCGTTGGAAGGTGAGGGTCAGGCCAGTGGAGCGCACCTGATATTGTTCATGTGGGACATTCAAGAATTCAAACAAGGAAAAAGGTTATCGACTATTGTAAGATAATAGAATTAATTTACATAAATAAATGTTATAATCAACATACTGCCCCACAATGGACATCTTCAGGGCTAACTTTATAATTTTTAAAAACCTAAGTTAGTAAAACAATTCAATCAAAAAGTTGTAATATAGGAGTCTGTTAACAGAATTCGAGAAACATAAGTTTGGGTGAAAAGGCGTGGTAGATATCAAAACGGTGCTGTCAGGCTATTTGAGCAAGCTAGAACAGTTGAAGCTGACGGCTTGCACTCCCATGGTGAGCTGATTGTTAAGACTAGGTTGTTGTGATTTAATGTAAATTGCCTCAAATGGGCTAAGTTTGTTGTCATTCCTACAGAATTGTATAGTTCTGACCATTTCGTGTGCTTCAGCGTCGCAGCAGCTTTTGCAGGTGAGCAGCATATGCTCATTGATGGCAGAGTTCTCTAGCCAGTGCTCTCTAATCCTCGTTTATAAAGGTGTCGTTTTGTCTTTCCTATATAGGAAATTTTCTGGTTAATTTTAATCTGGTTAATTAAACTTGTTTACAACACCTGCAGCGAGAGTTGGAGGCACACTGGATTTCACAGTGCTCACAAACTCAGCGATTTTATCGGTAGCTAGATAGAAGGACACTCAGGTTGACACACTTTCAACTTATTCGGTTTGTGGGTTGAGCACATTACTTTTGAGCGTTGAGCAAAGCTCAAAACCGTAGTTCATTCCTGAACCATTCGTTTAAACGACGCGGGGAAGAACGAGATGGTGGCAGGGCAGATTTGAAACAATTGCTGAGAAACAGACAGAACTATGAACTGGTGGAAAATGAGGTTGACAATATAACAATTTGGGTTTTCTATCGTTTCAATTCACTCTCTCGCTCGCTTGCCCTGTTAACCAAAGTTTATGTAACTGACAGCTGCATTACAATAATAATAATTAATAATAACTATTATTGCAGGAGGGCTGTGGGCAATGGTACATCATTTAGTGACACTAGACCCGCAGCCAGCGAGAAGGCAATTCTGCCCATTTCGCCGACTCCTTAGCACACGCGCACACAGATACTGTACGCAGACACACTCACACAGGTGTGTACATCTGCCCTGAATTACAAATCGTCAGACAGTGTACACTTTCACTGTGCCTTGGGGGTTGGAACCAAGGGCGTGAATTGCACGAAAAGTCCCAAGCCTTCGCTCCGTCCGGCGACTGCGCCCCAAATAAATGTGGCCTCGCTGCGGATTCGAGCCCAGGGACATTGGTGCGAGAGGGAAACGCGTTAACCGTTCTTCGAACGACTTCCTAGGCCAACTATGAAGCTTAAATTTGTTTTGGTCGTGGTGAAAACCGAATTGGACTAACCATCGCGGTAACATTGTCGATCAATTGCCTGGCAATGGTCAGTGCCTGGGCCGGGCTCATGGCAACCACGTAGCGCAGCCGATTCTCCTCTCCAAGGATGTTCACGCGAACGCTCACGCTGGCATTTCGGGACTGCCTGTCAGTGACCAGCACATCGAGGGTGAATGTGCCGCCAATGTAGGAGGCGTAGTTGAGGAAGCCGCTGCGAAGGATGCCAGTGTCGGCCTCGAGGCGAAAAGCGCCATCGGCGGGCGAGTTGACTTTTGTCCGGTCGGCTGATGTGTACAAACTTGATCTTATTGAGAAGACGTGGTTCCAGTTGATTGGCAGGTCTGGGTCCGTCGCGGCTACTGTTGTTACCTGTTGAATGTGTTTTTAATCAATTTGCGTAGTTAAGCCAAGTAAATTCTTAGATCATTAGTTTCCATGCACTAAGTTAATTCGTTATATGGTTCTACGTTCTGTGCAGTCGAACGTACTAATAATTTTTACACAAGCCTCAATTGGGCCAGATGAGCAACTGGCAGCACAGCCGCAGCCCGGCGAGGCTGCGTACGGCTGTTCAGTCCATGGACTGAGGGGAATGCAACATCCACCTTCAATCACTCCGTTGTATGAAAGATGAAAAGTCTCCACAAAGAAGGGCAGAGAGTCCAACATAAGAGATTAGAAATCGAAGAATGTGAATCGAGCTCACTGAGAGAAGGCTGTTAAGGCCAAACAATTGCTCCTTGTCTTCTTCTGCTGAAGACAGCGAGAAGCATTTTGAAAATGAGCAAAAAGTGCTTCAGTTGGTTCGGCAGTTACTTAATAGGAAGTTTAGGGTCGCTGCTGCGAGGCTACATAGATTCGAGACAGATTTTGATGGGTTCAACGCAAATGCACGGTGAGAAAGAACGCTGCCTGAGAACTATGTCTGTGTCCGTGTGTGTGCTCAGGGGGGGCAGAATTGCCTCCTGATTAGTTTGATGGGCTGCGCAAAATGAAAAGGCTGAATGAAAATCTTACCTGAGAGTTGTAAATTGCATCCGATGATAAGTAGGCCACCTGGACAGGCGACACCACTGTCGGCCCATTGTCGTTCTCGTCCTGGATACTGACCAGCACCATCAGCTGCGACTGGTTGGCTGGCAATACGCTACCAGGTGCCACCACGGGCAACGTCGAATTTGCCATCAGGCACAGAAGGTATTCGCTGCGGGCCTCTCTATCTGTCGGCTTCACGACGCTGAGCACGCCGGTGTCGCGGCCCACCGCAAAGTAGCCGTCCTCGTTGCCGCAGGTGATCTGGTAGGTGAGGCCATTGTTCGGACTGATGTCCGCGTCGCAGGCTTTGAAAGTGTTGATCTCCCGATTGTAGACATTTTCAGATACCACCACCTGCACTGGCTGCGCGTTGTACTGAAAGCCGAATGTGAGGAAGAGATAATAAGCTTCACATGATTACTTTGTCATTTCCATTATTCCAAAGCTATTTTTAGATTGTTTGTACGATGGCTGACTTTGTATCTAAATGTACATGCGTGCTTAGATGTACAATCGCTTAAGTGTACAGTGCCAAGTCAAATATAAGTGATCTCTTAGTCATCAAGACTAAGAGCAAGACTTAGACTTTGCCCAAGCACCAAGGTATTAAGTACGAAGTACCAAGTTAAATTTAGTACCTGAGCATCGAGTACCACGTACTAAGGTATAAAGTAGCAAGTACTAAATACCAAAAACCAAGTACTAAGGTATTTTGTCGACCAAACTCAGTTGGTTAGTAGGAACCGTTTCAGAGCCAAATATGCATCCAAGTGCTTATCTACTGAACAAATGAACGTACAGTACACCATGTGAAAGGGCAAAATTTGTAATGAAAATGGCGACATAGTTATAAAAAATGCTAAATATTTAGGGCATAACGCAGTATGTATAACTACACAACAGTGCCCCTAAACACAACCGAGGTCATCACAAATTACCCAGCCCCAAATAGCAAGTCGAGGACTACAAAGTACGAAGAAGAGCCAATCGCTATCCGACACTCACCAGCAGGTTGCAGGCAGCGAATACGGGCGGATTGTCGTTGATGTCCGTCAGGGCGATGAAAAACAACGCCGGGGCCAGAGTCTCCAACCCAATGGCGTCTCGCACCGAAGCGATCAGTTGATAAGTCGCCTGGGCCTCCCGATCCAGACGGACGGCATTGCTGACCCAGCCGCTGCTGGCGTTGATTGAGAACTTGGCGGCGTCAATGCCACCGAGCAGGAAGGTCATGTTAGGGCCGGACAAGTCGGGGTCTCGAGCGGTCACCTGGAATTCAGCGGTTAAATGCTGTGAGTCATATCTCACGAATTGGTAGATATGCCTAAGTACCACTATGCGTAGGACGGGAAAACACGCTTCTTAAAAAATTGTAGTTTGCAGGTTACGGAGATTAAAAATTTTCAATTTTTCTGAGTTTGATTGGAGGCAAATCAAAGGCTCATATTTTGATATTGGCAATATTTTAGGTGTGTCGATCCAAACAAGAGCAGTCGACTTCTTCCAATAAGAAAATATCAGCATTTCAATGTGAAGAAAGTGAAAATTTCAAATCTCCATAGTTTATTTGTTTATTTTTAGGCGAAAACCAGCATCCTGAACTTTTTTAGGAAAAGTAGTTTTCCATCCTTTTACTCCTCGAGTTAGACAATCATGGCAAGTGGCAGTGCTTAACGAGTTCGCCTCTCGGACTAATGGACCTGAGCTCGATTCCTTGGCGAGGCCACATTTATTTGGGGCGCAGCCGCGGAGAAAAGGCTCGGAACCTTTTCGTGCAATTTACGCCCTTGCGTGCCAAACTCCAAGGCACAGTCAAGTGCACACTGCCTGACGATGAGAAAGTCAGGGCTTACTTAATTGGGGGCCTGGGGCACTTGACGCACAAGCGCAGGAACGGCATGCCCCCAGACCGGCGAACTAGGCAGGAGTCGCCCATCGCGCCATCTGGACCCCTGGACTCAGGCACCTCACACACAGCAGCAAGCCAAGCGGGGAAGGCGGCGGCAGCCGGAGTGCCTCTCACCCCAGGCCCGCACACGCACAGAGCTGACCAAACCAGGGGAGGACTTAGATGCCTGAAGGGTAGGGACGAGAGGACCAAGCCACACGCGCAGACGGCTGGTGAAACCTCGCCGCTCAGAGCACGTATGGCTGGTGCACACCCGCCCCACCCCCCATACAACGCCTCACACCCGGCCCAACGCACAAACACAAACACAAACAAGCAGACACGCAGAAGGCAGGGGTTAAGCTATTTTAAATTAGCTTTGGTTGCACAGAATAAGGTGCATCTCCGCAAGTCACTACTTCGCAAACCTCCAACTAAGCCCCGAAATAATCGTGACTTGGAGGGAGTAACGAACCAGCGACCATTGGAAAGTGAGGCAGCGACATTAGCCGCTGACCCACTCACCCCCTTGAAAGTCAGGGCAGATGTACACACCTGTGTGAGCATGTGCCTGCATACAGTATCTGTATGCGTGTGTGCTCAGGAGTCAGCGAAATGGTCAGAATCGCCTTCTCGCTGGCTGTGGGTCAATTGTCACTAAATGATGTGCATAGCCCGCGGCCCTCCTGCAATTACTCGTATTATTTTTTATCGTGGCAACTGTACCATTACACGTGCAGCCTGAGTGCATTTGTGCATTGTGGGTTTTTTACTTTTGGGAAAGGGTGGAATTTGCAGACCACTTTGGGACGATTTAGTCAAATACATTACGCTTAGCCATCGCGATGATTGCGTTTTGCATGAGTGCATGACCAGTTTCCGAGCTAATTATCAGAACAAAACGGCTCGCACCTGCAGTATCCGGGTGCCAAGTGGTGCTTCTTCCACCGTGCTGTAGCTTCTGCCATCCAGGGGGTAGGTGACCACCGGATTGCCGCGGGTCTCAGTGACAGATCGCACAGTGACTGTCAGCGGCTTCATGCTGCTCTGCGGCGGAGTTCCACCGTCTGTGGCGATGATGCTAATCTTGTAGACGCCCGGCGGCTTGCCCTGAAGGCTGATGGCAACTCGGAGGTCACCGGTGGTCGGGTTTAAGTCGAAGTAGCCTAACTCATTACCCGCTCTGATGGCAAAGCCGACGATTCCGTTGACTCCAGCATCCGGGTCGGATGCGGTGAGAGTGATGATGACACTGCCAACTGGAATATTCTCAAATATGCTCACCTCAAAGGTTGGATTAGTAAAAGCCGGTGCATTGTCGTTAACGTCGGTGAGTGTTATGGTCAGTGGCACATCGGTGTATCTCTGTGTGGCAGCGGTGCTGGCTGTGGGGTTGTCAGTTGCACGTACCTGAAACAGACACGGCAGACAGTTCACTTTTCTTGCCTGGAAGGCGGGTTTGCAGAGTAATTTTATTATTTTGTGCATGTGCCAACTAATCCAGACCTGCCTGTCAGCCGAACTTATGATGATCAACCGAATATCCAACACTTACTGCTATTCTCGGCGAATAGTTGTACAGAGTAGTACTTGAATTCATATACCAGTATCATACCTTGTCGTAAGCTAAATTTCGCGTGCGAATTTCGCGTGTAGTCATAAAAATGACTACAATGTTGTGCGTCGTTTCGGTGCAAATTGTGCAGACTGTGTGAATTTTTTAAATGTGAAAGTTATACTGCAAAAGTTTTTTAGAGTTTTGTTCTTTTGGTGCAATGTTATGAACGGAAACTGATAAGTTTACTACGTAGATAAATAGATTATAATATTTCTATAATGCGGGTTCCAAAGTGCAAGAAATGGTCCACAATTAAAAACAAAAGTGTGCATCATTTGAGTAATGCTGTTTGCAGTCTTCATTTCTCAGTATGAATGAAAAATATATTCAGTTACGTATTGGAATCATGTAACACGACTAGGAGATAGCATTATGATTTCTGTAACCGATAGCCGATAGCCGATTCCTATTCTAGCTACGATTCCTAGCTGCGATTCTAGCTACGATTCCTTTTATAGCTACGATTCCTGTTATAGCTACGATTCCTAATTTGGCTAGGATTCCTGTTATAGCTTCGATTCCTATTCTAGCTACGATTCCTGTTATAGCTACGATTCCTGTTATAGCTACGATTCCTTTTAAAGCTGCGATTCCTGCTATAGCTGCGATTCCTGTTAAAGCTACGATTCCTGTTATAGCTTCGATTCCTATTCTAGCTACGATTCCTGTTATAGCTACGATTCCTGTTATAGCTACGATTCCTTTTAAAGCTGCGATTCCTGCTATAGCTGCGATTCCTGTTAAAGCTACGATTCCTGTTATAGCTTCGATTCCTATTCTAGCTACGATTCCTGTTATAGCTACGATTCCTGTTATAGCTACGATTCCTGTTATAGCTACGATTCCTGTTACAGATGCGATTCCTGTAATAGCTTCGATTCCTGTTATGGCTACGATTCCTGTTATAGCTACGATTCCTATTCTAGCTACGATTCCTATTCTAACTACGATTCCTAATCTAGATACGATTCCTGTTATAGCTACGATTCCGATCCCAGCTACGATTCCTATCCCAGCTACGATTCCTATCCCAGCTACGATTCCTATCCCAGCTACGATTCCTATCCCAGCTACGATTCCTATCCCAGCTACGATTCCTAATCTAGCTATGATTCCTGGTATAGCTACGATTCCTAATCTAGCTATGATTCCTGTTATACCTACGATTCCTATCCCAGCTACGATTCCTATCCCAGCTACGATTCCTATCCCAGCTACGATTCCTATCCCAGCTACGATTCCTATCCCAGCTACGATTCCTATCCCAGCTACGATTCCTAATCTAGCTATGATTCCTGTTATAGCTATGATTCCTATTCTAGCACCAATTCCTATTCTATTTACGATGCGTATTCTAGCTACGATTCCTACCTTCATTCTAGCTATGATTCGAGCATAGAAAAACTAATAAAAAACGATTGTAAAAATATAAAGTAAAGGTCAGCATTGTAGAAAATTTTCAATGACTCAGCATTCAACGCTTCTGGTAAATATGCAACGGCCCTGCTTAAATTAAGGAATTTTTCCTCAGTAAAGGACCTGAAATTCCATTATATTGGATGTTATTTCATTGTTCAATAATTTGGATAAAAGTACAACCAAAATGAGTCTTTAGAAAAGCTAAATTTGAGTTCAATACTGTAGGATACGTAAAGTTTCGGAATCGGGTGTAGTGCTAGTTGTTCTTGTCACCAGAGTCTTCGACAAGAATCAAAAGAATTTGAAAGATAGTTCATCGTAATGGGCGGAAAACTTTGATTCATGGTGGACTTTCAGAGCTGTTTGAGACTTTCGTGAAGTAGGCAGTGGGTATTTGAAATTCCCTCCGTGATCTTTCCCCTGGGAAAAAATAGTGTGGACTTTCTACTGCTAATAATTAATGAACAAGTTAAACGGGTAGAAGACACTCACAAGAAAGTCGAACTGAGCCTTAGACTCTCTGTCCAGCGTGACCCCGGGCGCGGGCCGGAGGGTGCCGAACACCGGGTCCAGGTAGAACATCTCGGAGCCCGTGCCGCGCAGTGAGTACCTGATGGTGCCGTAGTTGCCACTGTCGGCATCCGTGGCCACAACCAGGCCGAACTCCTGCGGATAGCGAGTGTCCTCGGCGACCAAGAATGCGTAGGACGACGATAGAAAGCTGCGGAATTTGAATTGTGTAAAAACGAACCCAGTGTCAAGCCGCTGGTTTTAAGTTTCCAAAAAGACAAGTGTTGTGTATGCGCTTGCATGCCGCCTTAAGTGCATGCGCACGTGGCGCGTTCTGATTGGCTGGGGGGTTTTGCTTTCTGCCCCACCCTGGCTCACACCGGCTTAGACCGGTTTGGGAGAGATAGTGAAACCCCCCAGCAATCAGAATGCACCACGCGCGCTTGCAGTCAAGAACAGCACGCACAACAACAAGCTTTAATTAGATATAAATATTAGCAAAATAACCTACACTGGCGAGTTGTCGTTGACATCCTCGATGATGACATACACCGTACACAGTGCGGTAGTGTTGACAGACGAGCGAGCTTCAACAATTACTGACAGACGCTTGTTGATGCGATTCTCGTAGTCGAGGACCTTTGTCAGCGTCACAGTGCCCGTCCTTGTGTCCAGACTGAAGGAATTTTCGCTGTCCGAACCGGGTATAATGCGGAACGAGGTCACCTTTTCATTAGTGGACGGGTCAGTAGCAACCAGGGTGATGACAGTCGTGCCAACAGGAAGGCCTTCCGGCATCGGAACTAGGATCTGCGGATTGGCAACGGTCCACGGAGCGCTAAACACTGGCGTCCGCGAGCTTCTCTGGTTGATCTGAATCACCACGGTGCACGTGGCCGTCTGAATCGGCGGCAACTCGGCGTTGAGGTCGCGAACCACCGCAATGAACTGCACCTGAGCCACCGCGTCGCGGTTCAGTACTAGCTGGGTGGCAATGAATCCGCTGGAGCTCATTTGGAAGGCGGCCAAATAGTCGAACTCAACTCTGGACGTCACGGGAATGCTAAAGGGGTTCATGGCCGTGATTGAAGTCGGATTGATGCTGAATTCAAGCTTGGAATTGCTGTCCTGGTCAGTGGCGTTGAGAAAGCCCACCAAGTTGCCGATGGGAAAGTCCTCTCTAATTTGAAAGATGTACAGCGGCTGATTAAAGAACGGAAGTTTGTTGTTGGCATCCAACACGGTCACGTAGACTGACGCAACATCAGAAAGGGTCGGGACACCGTTGTCCCTGGCCACGACCTGAACATAGAACACACTGCCCTCCGTGTTGATGTCGAAGTTGTTGGTTCTGGCAACGCTCAACTCGCCGGTGACACTGTTGATGGTGAACTTTTCCACACTGCCAGACTGCAGCTGGTAGGTGATCCGCTTGTTGGTCTCAACGTCGATATCGGCGTCCGTGGCGGTCAGGGTGGCAATGATGGTGCCCTCGGCAGTGGTTTCCTTGATCACGGCTGAATAGTTTTTCGGGCTGAAGATTGGCGCATTGTTGTTGATGTCACGCAGGTTGACAACGACGGTGGTGGTGGCGTTCAGTGGCGGACTGCCGTTGTCCTGCGCCAAAACAGTCAGGAAAAACTGGCCGAATGTAGCCAGCGGCGTGTCGGAGAAGTTGAACCCACCTGGTCGAGTTATGATGAGCTCGCCGTTGAGTAGGCTGGAGTTCTGGTTGATAATTAGGAAGCCATTGTCTGGCGTATTGCCCCTGATGATGCTGAACTTAATGGGTACAGTGGTGTCCGTATCGTTGGTCCTGAGCACCAGTGGCGGAATGAGAATGGTGGACTGCTCATTGATGGTTGCCGTGTAGCGATCCTGGTTAAAGAATGGCGACTTATCGTTGTAGTTCAGCACGTTGATATAGATCACAGCAGCGGCCGACAGCCCGCCGCCGTCAGTAGCAATGACGTTGACACTGAACTCCTTCTCGATGTCGTAGTTGAGCGGCTTGGCCAGTGTCAGCTGACCTGTTGAGCCGTTGATTGACAGCTTGTCGGCGTTCGCTCCGCTGAGGCTGTGAGTGACCGTGCCGAACCGACCGGAGTCGCGATCCGTCGCTCGAACCTCACCCACCAGCCAGCCCACTGGACGAATCTCCAGCACGCTGAACCTGAAAATTGATTGTGTTCTATGATCACGGGTATAAAATGCTTTTTCAGGAAGAAAGCAAAGACTACTCACTGAAAGTAAGAATTGTTTCCGAGAAACACGGGGGCATTATCATTGACATCGGCGAGACGCAGATAGACTGTAGCCGTGGCTGAATATCGTTCAGACGTGCCGACCTCCTGCAAGAGAAGGACCAGTTTCTGGTCTCTGTAAGCAGGCACTTCATAGTCGAGTTTGGTGGAGTCAGTGACCAGCAGATTACAGGTGCCCTGGCCAACCACTGTGCTGGGAGTGATCGAAAAAACATTCGCAAAGGTTGACGACAACACGGAGACGTTCATTGTGTTGTATCTTGACGTGCCGTCGGCATCTCTGACCAGAATGTCTAGGCCGCCGATGACAGACAGATTGGCCAGGTTCTCGGGCGATGTGACATTGTAAACAGGCCCATTGAGGAAGGCTGGTGCATTATCATTGATATCGATGACGATGATTTCCACGGAGTTCATGGCTATAGCGTCCGTCTTTGTGGTGTTGGTCTTTGAGTAGATCTCCGTAGCGCTGATATTGAAGGTGTAGAAGTTGCCGTACCAGGCCTCTCTATCCAGCACAATGCCTGACTTAAGCACCAGCTCAGCTCGATAGTACACAGAGCTCAGCAGCGGGTCGAGAGTCGGCCTGGAGGCAAAAGCGCCAATCGGGTCGCTGACAACGTCAATCACCACTGGCCGGCCAAGATTGTCGCCACCATCGCCATCGCGAGCTTCAACAAAGCCCAACGACGAGACCGCGGTGTTATTCTCCGTTACAGTGAAGCTGATGTACCTGTCTCGAAAGATAGGTGGCGTGTCCTGAATGTCGCTAATGGTAACGATGACATTGACGGTACGATTCAGTGGATTAGTTACGCTGCGGTCGGTGGCTCGGACCGTCAGTATGTAATACGTCGTCTGCTCATAGTCCACTGGAGAGACTAACATTAGGGAGGCCTGGTAGGTATTGGCCGAGACCCTACTTTGAATTAGGCTGAACCTTTCGCAATTCACACAGGTGAGTGTGAGCTCGGCATTCACTCCAGCGTCCCTGTCAGTTGCCAGAATGCCGGCGTAGAAGACGGTCCCGTTGGGCGCGCCCTCCGAGACACTCGCCGAGTAAGGTAGGTTGAGAAACTCTGGCGGATTGTCGTTAGCGTCCAGAATTGTGATGGTAATGGCGGTCTCGATTGACAGGGAGGCCGGATTGTACCTGGCTCTGACAGTGAGCAGCACGGTGTCCTTGCTGCTCGGGTTTAAAGTCTGTAGATAAAAACATTATGTAGAAAACGTAACTTGACCTCGTACATGTGAGTACCAAGCAAGCAAGAACTACTCAAGTAGAAATACTAAGTAACTACTGAAGCCTCTGAAATTACGAGTCTCTGCGGCGGATGGCGTTTTTTTCTAAGAAGCTATTTTTTAGGAATAGTTACTTTAGTGAGTTAAAAATAAACTTATTAATGCATTTCATAGCATATGCGGGCAATATCAGCCAAATACGGGGATAACACGCTATATGAGATCCAAAACTTCTGTTTCTGCTCCACGAAGGGGGATAAAAGTGCAAACTGTCGCGACTCTTGTCTGTCTTCTGCACTCTATTCGCTCTTGCTTTCTCTGCACTTTTCTTGTTTACCTCGTCCAGTTCGATCTATTAGTTCCTTCTCTCTTGTAATCTGTGCCCGCGGCCAAGGACCCGAATATAAGCACTTGTAGATGCTATTTATAGAAGTCCTTGTCGATCGGCTATCCCCCAAGCGTCTGTATGTGCCAACCCCAATATAATTAAATATAATGTCAGATGCCTTGCGTCCACTTGTACCAGTTGATTTTTTAATCACACTTACATAGTCTGCCTGCATGCCAACAACAAATATTAGTGCTTTTAGTACTTTTAGTATTACTACTTAGTTTTGTTAAAAAAACAACTGATTTTAGCTTTCTCCTTAACAGTAGGACTACCAAGCCATTTTGCCGCCCGTTTTTATACCAAGCGGGGGGATTGGCTGACAATTTTTTTGGCAGCGCCTGAATGCTAACAGCGTTGGGTGGTGACTGATTGGTTGACAGACTAGACAATGGTGTACTATGGTTGAGCTGCGCCTAACATTTAGGCTTGATCAGTGAAATTAGAGAAATTCGCCTCAGGGTTTCTATAGAGGCCTAGTTCCACCTGTTGTAGCCCTTGAAGGTCCAGCAGTCCGTCTAGATAAAAGTAGGTGACCACCGAAGACGGAGATGATGCAGGAACATTCGGGTGACATGCTGATAAAGTTTGAAGGCCTGGCAAGGCGGCACTGAGGCGCAGTGCAAATTCGTCGTGTACAGGGGTGTATGAAATACATGGGAATCTTATGGGAAAAATCGGACCTTCGGCCAGAAACATTGAATATCTCGACGGTCTGAAGAGCTGGCGACTTGTTTCTTGTTTCTGAAGATGCGCAACAAAAAATTGTCAGCGGGGGGGGGGAATTCCCCCCCGTGGTAGTTCTACTGTTAATGACGTTTTATAAAAAACTAGCCTTTTTACTATTTTTAGCGAATTTTCGCGTGTTTTGTAGTCCTAAGTCCTAATTCCTTTGTACTGATTATGATTTTCAAGACTTACACAGAATCTAAACACAATCACGCAATGAGAATTGAAAGTACCTCTCTGTCTATGTTAAGAGCCATAGACAGAACGCCCGAGGTGCTGTTCACATTGAAATTATCGCTAACAGCCTCGTAGGTGACCAGGGCGCTGTTGTTGTTGTAGGTGGCCCTGAGAGTGCACAGCCGGGTGCCCACAGGCGTGTTCTCCTGCAGGCCCAGCTTGAAGGTGGCGCTGCAGTCGTTCACCCATGCCAGCTGGCCGAGGCCGGATGGAATAATTGCTGCCACTAGAAGCAGCAACAGCAGCGAATGCATGTTTCTTGCAGTTAATAGCAGAATCGGCTGTCTTGTTTTCTCAACTGATAAGTTTTTTATTCCATCCAAATCATATGGTTCTTTTTCTTGTATCTTCTTTCGAAAAGACCCACCCAATATTGAAGACAGGGTGCGCCCGGTGTACAGTCTCTCCAACTCGGGTATTGGGGGGGTCTAATGACTGGGCTCTGAGCAGATGGCTACTATAATGAAGCTGACACTCTCTCACTCCTCTTGTGGACCGACTACAATAGCCGCATGGGCGCCCTACCAAGTGTTCCTTAAAATTATACAAGGACCACTATGAGTAGAACGAAAAACAACATTTCTTGTAAAAAGTTTAGGAGACTGGATTTCGCCGAAAAAGACAATAGGGAGATCAGAAATTCTCTCTTTTTCTGCACAAGTTTCATCATGACTGAGTGTTATGGTAGGCGGATCATGCCCAAGGAACAAGGCCATTGGTCATTGGGCATTTAAATGTTTTGACTTTTTTTGCTTTCTGAAAAGACAAATTTCGCTCCACATTCATGAGTAAACTTGTACAGGTACAGCAAATTCATATTATATCACTTATCAATGACACGATCAGCGCTGAAGGACCTGAAGTTTGAGCTAGCTGTCCTGAATGTAGGCGCCAAGTGGGCGCGCGTTCATTTAGCCGTGTTAGCTGTAGGCCCTGAGTTATATCGTAGTGTGCGTGGAGTTGCGAGCGATTAATGTACATCTGCACCCATCGGCCGCACGTTGCATGTTCATCACCAAATATCAAATATAATCGATTGCTCAGAGCCTACTTCGCTTTAGGCTTTTTCGTCTACACAAATCATCTCTCGGCTCAGCACTCCTTACACTGAATAAATGCTGAGATCAGCGCTGAAGGACCTGAAGTTTGAGCTAGCTGTCCTGAAAAAATGCTGAGATCAGCACTGAAGGACCTGAAGTTTGAGCTAGCTGTCCTGAATAAATGATGAGATCAGCACTGAAGGACCTGAAGTTTGAGCTAGCTGTCCTGAATAAATGATGAGATCAGCACTGAAGGACCTGAAGTTTGAGCTAGCTGTCCTGAATCAATGATGAGATCAGCGCTGAAGGACCTGAAGTTTGAGCTAGCTGTCCTGAATAAATGCTGAGATCAGCGCTGAAGGACCTGAAGTTTGAGCTAGCTGTCCTGAATAAATGATGAGATCAGCGCTGAAGGACCTGAAGTTTGAGCTAGCTGTCCTGAATCAATGATGAGATCAGCGCTGAAGGACCTGAAGTTTGAGCTAGCTGTCCTGAATAAATGCTGAGATCAGCGCTGAAGGACCTGAAGTTTGAGCTAGCTGTCCTGAATAAATGATGAGATCAGCGCTGAAGGACCTGAAGTTTGAGCTAGCTGTCCTGAATAAATGCTGAGATCAGCGCTGAAGGACCTGAAGTTTGAGCTAGCTGTCCTGAGTACGTGATGAGATCAGCGCTGAAGGACCTGAAGTTTGAGCTAGCTGTCCTGAATAAATGATGAGATCAGCGCTGAAGGACCTGAAGTTTGAGCTAGCTGTCCTGAATAAATGATGAGATCAGCGCTGAAGGACCTGAACTTTGAGCTAGCTGTCCTGAATAAATGCTGAGATCATCGCTGAAGGACCTGAAGTTTGAGCTAGCTGTCCTGAATACGTGATGAGTTCATGCGAGTACCGTTTCACAAAGAAAGTCTAAATAACGAAGCTAATTTTCAGTGCCCTACAATCAGTTTTTCAATCACAAAGTCACTCGGCTTAATCACACTTAGGCTCAATGCAAACCTGCCTTTTGTTACATTTAATTTTCTTTGTCCAATTCAAGAGAAACGCGAACCGCACTTCCTAGGCAGAAAAACTCGAATCTGGGTAACAGAAAATGCAAGGCATGACATTAAAATATGTTCAACTCGAACTTATTGAAATTATTGGAGACACGAGAAAACACCACAGCAAAATCTAAAGAGAGGAAGATCAAACTTCTCATTAGTGAATTATTAGAATATACTCAAGAATACTTAACACACTTACATACTACTAACAAAGAACCGCGAGACTGTAGTAATTAAAATATTTCAAAGTACCGTATCGATAATAGATCGAATATAGACTCTCGTCTGACTTCCAATATGAGGGATAAGAACATTCCAACGATGATCCCAAATTTTAACACTAAAGTAAAACAAAGTCGATTTCTCACTCGAAAAAAGGCCTAAAAGTACATCGAAAATCTTTACGTTTTATACTGTCAATAGTTGAATTGGCGCCAAAAACACGTCAAATCATCCAAAATTATCCAGTCCGATTGAATCGACACGAGTCGGTTTCGCAGGCTGCCAGGTCAGTTCGCGACGGATAGACAACCCGCAGGCCGCCCTCCCAGTCCAGGGTGCGCACCTGCTCAATGACCAAGCCGGCCTCGTTATTCGGGTCGTCTTTTAGTGCGGCTGTGAGGAGCCAGGAAACCAGCTGGTCCATGGCCTGCTTGCACAGCTCAAGGCGAGACTGCCCGCTAACCTGCGGGATGCGAATTTTAGAAATGAAGGATGTGAGGGATAGGGAAAAATGTAAGGACCAGGGGAAGAATCTGAGGAATAGGGTAAAAATGTAAGAACCAGGGGAAGAATCTGAGGAATAGGGGAAAAATGTAAGGACTAGGGGAAGAATCTGAGGAATAGGGGAAAAATGTAAGGACTAGGGGAAGAATCTGAGGAATAGGGGAAGAATCTGACGAATAGGGGAAGAATCTAAAGAATAGGGGGTAGGGGGGAGGGGTCGGTGGCAGAGGTTAACGCGTTTGCCTCTCGCATTAATGTCCCTGAGCTGGATTCCGCGGCGAGGCCACATTCATTAGCCAGGGGCGCAACCGCGGAGAAAAGGCTTGGGGGCTTTTCGTACAATTTACGCCTTTGAGGGCCAACCTCCAAGGCAGAGTGAAGTGTACACTGCCTGACGATGAGAATGTCAGGGCAGATGTACACACCTGTGTGAGCGTGTTCCTGCGTACAGTAGCTGTGTGCTTGTGTGCTCAGGAGTCAGTGAAATGGGCAGAATTGCCTTCTCGCTGGCTGCGGGTCTGGTGTCACCAAATGATGTGCCATTGCCCGCAGCCCTCCTGCAATTATTATAATCATTATTTAGAAATGGGGATAAAATCTAAGGGATCTAAGGGCAGGAAGCAAGTGATGAGGGAAGAATCTGATGTGAAAGTTTCGCTACCTCCAGCAGCAGATTTCTGGTCTCCGGGCCGATGCGGCTCAGCTCAGCGTTGGTGATTGGCGGCAGGGACAGAACTCGCTGCTCTCGATCCAACAGCACGGGGTAGGCCGGGCGGCCCTCCAGCAGGGACAGGTAGCGGTGCACGCCGGACACCGTGTTGCGCTTCTTGGCCTTCCGCTCGTCCTCGGCCTCCTGGCGCAGTCGGCGAAACAGATCGGCGGCGGATTCCTCTTTGGCGGCCTTCAGCGGCCGGAACACGATCTCGGCCGGTGGCCGCGCCTCGAAGGTCAGGGGAAACTCGACCCGGTCCAGGTCGTGACTGGCCACCGTCAGCTTCTGGCGCCGGTCAGCGAGGCCGTCATGAATCGCCTGCTGGCAGGCCAGGAAGGCTTTGAATCTGCCGGGTGCTTTGGCCAGGTCTACATTGCGCACAGCGCACAGAACCAGGTAGGGCCGAACCTCCAGCACCGACTCGTGCAGCCGAGCTGTCAGGTCCGTCTCAGGGCGCCAGTGACGAATGTCGATCTGCGAGGATAGGCGAGTGACAGATTGACATCACCTGCTGAGACACCTGACACACTTAGTCAGTCCCTGACACACTCAGTCACTGCCTGACACACTCAGTCACTGCCTGACACACTCAGTCACTGCCTGACACACTCAGTCACTGCCTGACACACTCAGTCACTGCCTGACACACTCAGTCACTGCCTGACACACTCAGTCACTGCCTGACACACTCAGTCACTGCCTGACACACTCAGTCACTGCCTGACACACTCAGTCACTGCCTGACACACTCAGTCACTGCCTGACACACTCAGTCACTGCCTGACACACTCAGTCACTGCCTGACACACTCAGTCACTGCCTGACACACTCAGTCACTGCCTGACACACTCAGTCACTGCCTGACACACTCAGTCACTGCCTGACACACTCAGTCACTGCCTGACACACTCAGCCAGTCCCTGACACACTCAGCCAGTCCCTGACACACTCAGCCAGTCTCTGACACACTCAGCCAGTCCCTGACATACTCAGCCAGTCCCTGACATACTCAGTCAGTCCCTGACACACTCAGCCAGTCCCTGACACACTCAGCCAGTCCCTGACACACTCAGTCCATGACACTCTCTGTAAGCTCGTCGACACACTCAGTCAGTCGCTGACACCCATCTAATCTCCCCCTCTCCGCACCGTAGCCGCCTCAACGCTGTCGGCATCCTCGCCGTCGCCATTCTCGGACTCTCGCCGCGCCGCCGCCGCCGCCTGCTGCCGTTTGGGCTTCTTGCCGGCAGTCTTTGAGGCGGCCTGTCCAGGTCTGGAGGCCGCAGTCTTACGCAGGTGCTCCAGTACCGAGGCGCACTGCACCTTGTCGTCTTCCAGCATCTTTTTGAGTCGCCTATCCGCAATCCGATTGGCTCGCAGGTTTAGCTCGCGCAGCTTGGCGCAGGCGCCAAGGTCAGATGGCACCTCGGCCACTTTGTTTTTCTCTAAGTCCAGCACTCGCAGGCAGGGAAGACGTGACAGAGAGGCTGGCAGAGACTGGGCGGCAGATGGCGAGTGAGGCGAACTGTGAAATGTCTGCAACTCAAGTCAGCAGCAGAGACAAGTGCCTGTTTAGATAGACACCCTACTCACCTCAATGCTATTGTTCTTGGCTCTGATTGAAAGCAAACTGGACAGCTCCGGCCTGTCAATGCCGTCAGGCAGCGCCGTCAGACGATTGTTGCTAAGGTAAACATCTAGCAGGTGAGACAGGGCCCCCAGCGGAGGCAGAGATTCCAGAAGATTGCCGGATAAGTTTAACACCTGAAAGGTGGTTTGATGAGGTTTATTAGACGCACTTTATTGCAGAATTGCTAACGATAATAATGCTTAAAAAGAACATTAAAAGTACTTTTGCTACAGAAAAAATCAGTAGGTTAGTAGATCTGAGCTACCTGATCCGTGAACCTTCAGTAGATCTGAGCTACCTGATCCCTGAACCTTCAGTAGATCTCAGCTACCTGATCCCTGAACCTTCAGTAGATCTGAGCTACCTGATCCCTGAACCTTCAGTAGATCTCAGCTACCTGATCCCTCAATCTTCAGTAGATCTGAGCTACCTGATCCCTGAACCTTCAGTAGATCTGAGCTACCTGATCCCTCAATCTTCAGTTGATCTGAGCTACCTGATCCCTCAACCTTCAGTAGATCTGAGCTACCTGATCCCTGAACCTTCAGTAGATCTGAGCTACCTGATCCGTGAACCTTCAGTAGATCTGAGCTACCTGATCCGTGAACCTTCAGTAGATCTGAGCTACCTGATCCCTGAACCTTCAGTAGATCTCAGCTACCTGATCCGTGAACCTTCAGTAGATCTGAGCTACCTGATCCGTGAACCTTCAGTAGATCTGAGCTACCTGATCCCTGAACCTTCAGTAGATCTCAGCTACCTGATCCCTCAATCTTCAGTAGATCTGAGCTACCTGATCCCTGAACCTTCAGTAGATCTGAGCTACCTGATACCTGAACCTTCAGTAGATCTGAGCTACCTGATCCCTCAACCTTCAGTAGATCTGAGCTACCTGATCCGTGAACCTTCAGTAGATCTGAGCTACCTGATCCCTGAACCTTCAGTAGATCTGAGCTACCTGATCCATGAACCTTCAGTAGATCTGAGCTACCTGATCCCTGAACCTTCAGTAGATCTGAGCTACCTGATCCCTCAACCTTCAGTTGATCTGAGCAACCTGATCCCTCAACCTTCAGTAAATCTGAGCTACCTGATCCCTAAACCATCGAGTTTTCGGACAATTTTGCGATGGGTGCTAATCTTACCTCAAGTTGCAGCAAACTTGTGAATAGATTATGCGGCAGCTCAGTGAGTCTGTTGTTACTCAAATCCAGGTGTTTTAAAGTGTCGAGCTCGGCAAAACTGGACGGAAGTGTCATGAGTTTATTCTCATAAACGCAGAGTTTTGTCAAGGCGGGCAGTTTAATTCCGCCATTAGGGCTGGGCAGCTGCTCTAGGCCAGTCTTGGCTATACTCAGAAAGTTCAGAGACTCCAGCTGCAGCACAAGAGGGTCGAGTCCTTCCGATTCGATGCGTTGCGCAACTTCAGGCCCGCTTAGCACCAGCTCGTGACGGCCCTCCTGCTGGGCTCGACTCACCTCATCCCAGGGCATTTCTAGCTAAGGCGATATTTTACTTCTGCTTTACCTTGATTAGCCGTTACAACCGAAGCCGAAAGAAGGCTGAAAATGGTTTTTTCGAAACATATCGGAAAATGTAGGTATAGCATGTGGGTAATAAAACTTTTATTTTTTTCAAAACATATCGGCTAATAAAGTTTTGTTTCCTACTGATTACACCAGCAAATGCTAGTACTGATTTAACTGCTGCCTGAACTCACCTTTAAATAAGTCTGCCGCTCGATAACTAATAGGCTACAACCCCTTAAAATATTCGAAACATATCGGTCATTGTAAAAATCTATTGAACTAAACAAAAATAATTTAAGAGATAATAAGCAGCAGTTTCATCCGTTAATGCGATAGAAAGGCTTAGTGCAGTTGTTTTATTTTATTTCTGCGTTCTAATGCGATTTGTGTAAGCAAAGAGACCAAATAAATAAATGCTTGGTCTGTTTATTTTCTAAATTTGAAAAAAGATTAAAGGAATACATAAGCTATTTAATTACAAGAGGCGAACGGCCAATAAGTTTATATTATTTTAGCCACATTTAACAAACTTTAAAATTTTACTGCGATTCAAGCACCAATAATTATAATATAACAGTTAAATTCACATTATACTACTGTTGGAGAAGACTGACAAAAACTGCATATTGAATACAAAAGTACACAGGAAGGAGAAAGATTGAGGTGGTAAAGGTTATGTACACAGAGTTATTCAGAACAAGTTGGGAGACTTAAAAACTTGCCAAGTTGAAAGAGCCAAAAAATATTGCGCATAAATGCTTTCAGTACACCAACTTATTGTCTATTTAGCGTTCACAAAGCTACTAGCAGTAGTATGTTTGAAACTGATAGGTTTGAAAGGCTGGAAGAGTTGCAGCAGAATAGTCTTGGGAATAGAATGACGGAAAGAACAGCCAAATTTAAAGGTGAACAGAATAAACAGAGAAAACAATGAGGCATAGCAGCTCAAGCCAGAATAAACTAGATCTAGCCAGACCAAGATCTAGCCAGACCAAGATCTAGCCAGACCAAGATCTAGCAGACCAAGATCTAGCCAGACCAAGATCTAGCCAGACCAAGATCTAGCCAGACCAAGATCTAGCCAGACCAAGATCTAGCCAGACCAAGATCTAGCCAGACCAAGATCTAGCCAGACCAAGATCTAGCCAGACCAAGATCTAGCCAGACCAAGATCTAGCCAGACCAAGATCTAGCCAGACCAAGATCTAGCCAGACCAAGATCTAGCCAGACCAAGATCTAGCCAGACCAAGATCTAGCCAGATCTGTCGGACATTTAATCGTGACAAACCGTTGCTCAATGAATAGTTATTCTGTGAAAATTTACGAATGGCTTACTTATAATATTTTGATCAACTGAGGCACATTCTAAAAATTAATTTCCAAAACCAGCTGCTCATTTATAATATAAGCATTTTTGATTAAGCATAATATAAATCGTTTAAACGACTTTTTCTAAACATATCGGATAACCTAAATTTATCGCAAAGTTAAGTTAGCAACTTAAGAAATCAATAAACCTAACTCAAATGCATAGCATAAAAAATACGAGTATGCTACATTTTTTACAGACGAATTCCGTTAAATTCTAAACATGTCGGCTAAAAAAGCGCAACATGATTTTCTGATGAGTTTGTTACGATCAAATGTCCCCCTCGGCACCAAAGCAACTAATAATTTGACAGGTAAATCAGTCAGCATCAGCTCGATAATTGAAAGCCGATGGCAGACTGTCGCCGACCAGCTCAGCTTCCGTCACCCGAATGAGGGCGGCGAAATTCTGGCGCTCAATCATCTTGGCGCTGGCGTACTCACGCAGCATATTGTTCATGCCCTCCAGCACGGCCATTCTCAGTCGCATTGTGTAGCGAACTGATCTCTGCGAGCCGGCGCAGGCGCGGTCGAATCTCACTCGCTCCTGCTCAATCTGGCGGCTAACCTGTTTGACCTGCTGCTCGGCAGTAGCAATGAGCATGTCTGTGCGGCTGAGCATGCGCACAAGGGTGTCGCGGATTTTCACATTGTAAGCCGACTCTTCGAGAAATCTGGGACTCTGGCTGAGGCCGTTGCTAGGCTGGTTGCTAATGTCCATGCTTTCTAGGACAAGTTCCTCCTGTGGCTGCTGCTGCTGCTGCTGCATGTCAGGCGGCTGACTGTTTGAGTCGTCGCTGAGCATAGCAGCGGCGGGTGGGACGGAAAATTGATGCATGCCTGGCTTGCTGGACCGTTGCGCTGCTTGAACTTTTAGGGATATTTTTAAGGTGTGAAAAATTTACCGTGCAAGCGATTAGTCACCGATAAGTTAAAAAGATACTTTGATTATATAATTCTTTCCAATTTCCAATTAATGGAATAATTAACTAACTTGAAGAAATTTGTCACTTCATGGTAATAACTTTCCCAGGGTGGGATAATTTACCAGATCTCAAGGGGATAATTTTCTAATGGCGTGATAACTTGCCGAATTTGGGGAATTCTCAAACTTCAGGAGGATGATTTGCCTACTGATGGGAAAATACCTGTCTTGATCTTCCTACCTACTCAGCTTGTATAGCTTATCTAGCTATTATAATTCTACTCTAATAGCAAAGCTGAAATTAGAGTCCAAATAAAGAAAACAAATAATGTACAGTTTGTGTAGAATCCGAACAATAAATATAATCATCAAATATCCATGCAAATTAACCGTCGGAAATGTATTTCTTTATTAAAAAATACATTTCGAGTGAATGGTTAGTTCATAGCTAATAATATTAGTATCTGGCAAGCTGAATTTTGAGCTACAATTAACAAAAAATTGTGCAATAGCCAAATTTGTAAATTCCATGATTTTTATTTTCAATGACTAAACGCGTGCGCTGAAGTATACTTCATGTTATAACATGATTTAATTAACTGAGATTTTTGTAAAGACATTCGCTATTTAAACTAGACTAAGTTAAAAAAAACTATGAGTAGTGAGCTTGAGACTAAAAAAGCACCGACAACAATAAATACGTAAATGTAGATTGTGTTACAGCATCGCATTTTAGCAAAGCTTAAAGTTCAATAAACAAAAACGTTAATTAAAACTAAATTTGTGAATTCGTTTAACTTTGGATTCTTTAAATTAAGATTTACATAAAATGGGATTTCGATTACGTTAAATTTTGCCAATTGTACTCGTAGTTTAGATTATTTAAAAATCGTGTCTTTTTATAAAAAAGATACTGTTAACAATGGAATTATAAATATCAGCAATTAAATTAAAGATCTAATAAGTTAGCGGGGCTGGTTCAATGAGTTCAGACACGCACAGCCAGATGAGTTAAAAGCCCAGCTAAATGCAATCAGCTGTGTGGCCCAGCAGCTCTCTATCGAAGCTAAATTCGCCCAGGCCCGGGCCGCACTGGGCCAATTGGGAGGCCAGATCCGACAGGCGCTTGATGCACTTTGCCTGCCGCTCCAGGCACTGGTCTTCAATGAAGTCCTTCAAGGGTAAGCAAAATAAAAAATAAAAAATCTGTTAACCACCGCTATCAACTAGAGATAAAATTTATTCCTGCATAGCAACTACAGTCAGGGAGCTTTAGCAAGAACCCGCGTGTTCGTAATGCAAGTTCTCATAGGAATCTAAATGCGGCATAATAATAATAATAATCGCAGGAGGGCTGCGGGCAATGGCACATCATTCGGTTACAGTAGACCTGCAGCCAGCGGGGAGGAAATTCTGACCATTTCACTGACTCCTGAGCACACACGCACACAGATACTGTACATAGGCGCTCTCTCACACAGGTGTGTACATCTGGCAGTGTACATTACTGTGCCTTTGAGGTTGGCCCTAAAGTGCGTAAATTGCACGACAAGCCCCCAAGCCAAGCGCGGCTGCGCCCCAAATGGATGTGGCCTCGCCGCGGAATCGAGCTCAGGGACCTTGGTGCGAGAGGCAAACGCGTTAGACCGCTCTGCCACTGACCCCTATCTAATGTGCTAGCAGGTCTTTGTTTGGTTCTAGTCAAGTTATTTTAATGCCAGACATATTCTTTGATTAACTTTCTGGCTTACTAAGGCCAACAGGGGCTGATGACTAAAGTTATAGGGCTAAACTGGTAAATCGTTGACTTCTGTTCCGTGGTTTTAAAGATAAATGTATATATTTTCTTCTCACCACAAAGTGAGCATCCTTGGCCGCGCTAACAATAGAGTGCAGCTGCAGCAGTGCAGCATTCACATTCTTCTCGATCTCGAGAGCCTGCAGCATTGCATCAAGGCTAACAATTCTGTCAGCACTGGCTGTGGAAGCCAATGCAGGCGGTCGGCCAACATCAGCCAAAGCCAGTCGACCACCTCGAAGGATCTGATATGCCATGAGGCACTGGGCCTGCTCGCGGCTGGCAGCCGAGCGACGCTTAAAGAATTCGTGCAGGCCGGGCAAGGCCACGTCGTCTCTGTCAAAGTGCCAAGCTAAACTGGTGTAAGCATAGGCTGCGTACAGCTGGACACTGATGTGCTTGTTTAGCGCAGTCTCACACTCGGCTTGATAGTTCTGACGACAAGCCAACATTTTAGTCTTAGAGCAGCTTAACAAGATTTCAATGGATGCTGTGGGCATTGAGTTGGGTGCTCATATCATTTGACAATAAACTAGCAAGTGCAGGCTGTAGGACTTGATAAATCAAACTTTTCTTTTGCAGTGCAAAAGTACTTTTAGAAGCCAAAAACATAAAAAAACTTAACCATGGAATTGTGGATTTTTCAGTACAGATGAAAGATATTTCTCAGTTCTTCAGCATACATTGTTTTGCTGCTTTGACTAGCTACATTTCCTCATGGGAGAAGCTGCATTGGGTGTGTCTGAACTGTTTATGTCCTGCATAAGAAAAAGTTGCAGGATTGGACTGGTGCCTTTTAAGGTTTCACTGTAGATATTAATTTCCACAAAAAGCAAACAATTGCTCTGTTTGTTTTGTTCGCTAGTGTGTACAAGTAATATGCAAAATAAAATAGCAAACTAGACATTTGGAATTAGCTTTGATATCTTATTGGAATGCTTCAATATGCTTTTTTAAATCCTAATAGTCAAATATACATTTCTTTTCTGACTGTCTGAAATGTCTGAATTGTACAGTATGTCAGAAATAATTATTTTGGCAACACACTCTTCAATACAACCCTTATTGAAGATGGCAGCATTGACTTTTTGGCACTGGATTAGGCCAGAATGAATATTGATTTATGATAAAAATAGTTTATGGACTCTTTCTTAGAAATTGTTTAAATGCATCACTTAAGTTTTACTGCACCACATGTTTTATTGCACCAATGCACCAAATTTATCAACATTTTACTGAAGTGGAGAAACTTGAGGAGGGAGGCAAAGAGCATGTATAAATAAACCCCTGAGAGACAGGAAAAAGTTACAATTTTGTAATATGTAAACAACATTCAGAATAAGAAAGTCTGAAATAGTGAAGTGTTTGTCTTAAAAATTATTTTTAGAAACATTGAGAAAAAGAAATGAATAAAGTGAAAGAAGGAGAGCTGTAACCCTAGGTCCACTGGTAATTCCCACCAGTTGTGTTACCAATTGAGGTTACCTGCTTCACCGTTCAACAGTTTAAAAAAATTAATTTTGCAAGGGAAAGTTAGGCCTAACTTACACTGCACTCTGAACATATAGGCCCCCTTAATAAATAGGCCTGAGTAAATTTCTGGAGTTCTGTAAGGTATTAAAAGTGCAGAAAGTGAATTATAAAAAAAGTAAAATGAAAACTAGTTTCGCACATATTATATAAGTCTACCCAAACAATTATTAGGCCTAGGCACATTCATACATACTAATAAGTTGCTAAAAGAATCGAGCTGTTTAGATTAGTTGGGCCTCATAAATAAAGCTCAGCAAAACAGACAGGCTTGGCTTTGCATAAGCAAAGCATGGTCAGCAAGGACAAGCTCAATGCATGAATATGGTCCTACGGGAGCTAGGCCTACGGCCCACTATGGCGGAGGATTTGTTGGGGCCTTTGGAGTTCGGCTCAAGAGGTGATACATATTTTTTCTTAGAAAATGTAAGGGTTATAAGCCTAACGAAAAGGAAATTCAAACAGCTGTGACTTCCGATGAAATTGGCGATATGACAAAACATTTCACCATATATCATTGAATATGCAGATTGCCAGATTGTCACACTGTGTACAAAACAAATTCATTATAAAGTCACTCTCCTGTGCGGCGACGATGTCAATTGCACAATCTTATTGCATAATTCAAAAGTTTGAAAGTTTCGCCTTTGTTAAAATTTAAACAATAGTTGCGAAATCAAGTCTTTGGTAGATAATATATTTAGTATTATTTATTTTGTAAAATAAAAAGAAAAGCTTTTAATTGTTATGATCTGATATTACGCTGCACGAAAGTTTTTTTAACACAATTCTGGCTTTGGTGTCACTTTTAATATTATTAAAATATTTTTATTCAGTATCGTGTGTGATAAATGTCATGCCTGCCTGCGCCCTTCACTATATTGCGATTAGAAATTAGACATTTTGTATTAGTGGGTTAGGCTGTCGCATCTGTCGCATTTTCAGACTTTTTTGGTGTTGCCTCACATTGCAGGGCATTGCCAGGGCGTCGCGCCTGCGATTTGGCGGCTTTATAACAAATAAAAATTTGACAAAGAGAAGCGTTTCTTTTTTATAAAGCATAGTTTGTTGGTTAGGTTATTATACCATTTCGTGTCGCATTGCACTTTGGAGCCACATTTTTGACACGTGTGTCGTGCGTCTGCAAGTTTTTTTACATTTATTCCAATTGGTTGAACGTAGGGATGGTGGTGTAAGAGGCAAACACGATATTTTATGTGCAATTTAAGAGGTATATATTCAATGTGACCAGCTTGCTTTTTTGTTACCTAGTGTTTAGCCTATTGAATTGACCATGTATTGTCATTGTTACCAAATTGTCTGATTTCTGTATTGTCCGTT
Organism: Macrostomum hystrix; assembly: GCA_950097015.1. Lineage (NCBI taxonomy): Eukaryota > Metazoa > Platyhelminthes > Macrostomidae > Macrostomum > Macrostomum hystrix. The sequence continues at coordinate 5,261,819 of CATNEN010000002.1, forward strand.
ACCAAAACAGGGCTACTCCCACAGAATAGTGACATAACTAGCTAGACTAGCTAGATTTTTTTAAGATGACAGCTAATATAGTTGCTAGAAAACTTCTAAGCTTATACTAATAGGCGTTATATCTTTTGGTGGCTAGGCCTAGTTTAGCTTGGTCTAGCTGGATCTGACTTAGGTCAATATTTTCTCTTGTAGCTGTAAATAGTAATATAGCAAAACCACCAACCAACTAGCTAATACTTAGCAGGGTTGTTTACATGACAGACATAAGAAAATAGTATGGTGTTTCAAACAGATAAGACTTGCAATAAAAATTTCAACATGTGGAAATAAATTTGCATTTCTAGCAACTAATAAAATGATTATAAATGGTAGGACTATTTATTAAAACTTTTCTTGTTTTTTTATATTATATATACTTTATCTAGGGCTTACAATTCTTAATGCTCTTATTAGTATGCTAATCCTCAGTATGAAATTAATTATTAATATAAATTTCAATAAATAACAATAAACTGCACTGAGTTTTTTCTGTATATGATTGTTATTCTTTAATATTTTGATTAGAAAGCATAAAATTTTAATATGCTACACTATATTATTATATAATTTGATATTAGTTTTACATTTCAAATAATCTGATTGTTTCATAATTATTATGTGTTCATTTATTGCCCATGTAAAGTGACTCAGTGACAGCAAGACTTTTGGTGGCATGTCCAATAGCAATGACCCATAATCTACATATTAGTACAAGGGTGAGTGATCACAGTGCAGAAAATCTTGAACCATTATTGTTTTTTTACTGAGCTGAGATTCGAACTAGGGACCTCTCATCATTCACAATCGTCCACTGCACACAATCCTATATATTGCAGCCAGTCAAATGCACAATGCCATCACAGGTATCAAGATTGTCACGAATAAGTCTACAACACTTGCTAGTCTTGCTGCTGTTGCTAGCGGCAGTCATCGCCATTGAAATATCTACTCCTTTATTGTCATCGAAATCTGGTGTCCCTGGCGACGGTATCGACGCCTGCAGCCTGTCGCCGGGTCGTCTTCACCGGCTGGAAGGCAAGCTGAGGTCGGCGCCTCGCGCTGGCAAAATGGCCGGCTCGTACACCAAGCTGAGCAATGTGACAGACCTGCCCGGCTGCATCAGCGCCTGCTGCCTTGACGCGGCCTGCCATTCGGCGCTGTTTTACAAAGACGAATGCTACACAATCGCCTGCCGCAGCGCTCTGGCCTGTCAGCCGCAGATCAAGGGCAAGGCGGCGTCTAAAGCGGTCTACCAGCCGCTGCGGGCGGTCTGCACCGCGGACTCCACCTGCGGCGACGGTCACTACTGCTGGCACTTCGCCTGCCAGGCTAAGCGGGTCTGCAGCATGAGCACGCTCAGCGACTGCGGACCCGGCGAGGAGTGCAACTTCGGCTCGAACTCTGGCGACGCTGACAGCAGTCAGGGCTTCTGCGAGTGCCGCGGCGGTCACGTCAGGCGCGGCCTGAGCGAATGCCAGCCTGCACCGCCGACCAAGGCGCCTGCTGCTGCTGTCAAAGCTACAATGTCTGCTGTCACTGATGCACCGCCACCTGCGACTACAGCTGCACCTGCTGGTGAGATGTCTGAGTACACTGATTGGCTAGCTCATAGCCTCCCATTATTTCTTATTCTAATGCTTTATTTAACCTGCTAACTTTATTTCAACTGAATTCGATTTCACACGCTTAGCCGAACTTATATCCTGGCGTCCTATATAGTGTCCTGGTTTCAGATTTTTGTGATCCTAAATCACAATCTCTACTCGCTTTTTCGAAAATTATCCCATCTCTATTCCTCTGAAATTATACTAACTACAGTAATCCCCAAAATTATCCCCTCTCTATTCCCCAGAATAATCCCATCTTTATTCCCCACAGTTATCTCATCTCTAATCCCCCCAGTTATCCCATCTCTATTCTCCACAGTTATCCCTTCTCTGCCCCCACAGTTATCCCAATTCTATTCTCGACAATAACCATGAGGTGTCTCACTTTTCTCATCCAGTGTGATTCCAAATCACAATTTTACTATTTTAGATACTGCCAGATGAAAGCATTGGGTTAAAAATGTAAAATTGTATTAACTAAAGAGCTAAACGGTGGCTTAACTTCTTCTAGTTTATGGTGCTTATCATGCCCCTTTTAGATTCTTCATTTTTGTTAACTTAGCTGCACGTCTGTGTAGGCAAGATTTTTACTGTAATTATATTAGTATATTACCTATTTTCCCTTTTTGCTAATAGTCTTTTAAAGTACAAAAGTGCATTATCTATCAGCCGCTTAAATATTAGCTAGTCTTATTAGATGTTTAATTTTCACTGTCCTATTTATAAATGCTTTTAAATCTGATTTTCAACTATGCGTACCAACAGTTGCAAACGCGTCATCGACCGGGTCAAAAACCGGCACAATGGACACCACAGCAGCAACAGCAGCAAAAGCAACAGCAGCAGCAGCAGAAGCTGAAAAAAGAACAGCAATTTCAGCAGCAACACCAAAAACGGCAGGCACTGCTACAACTCTGGCACCAAGTTAGAATTAACAATATTCGCTTTTAATCATTTTCCTTGGGATTTTGTTGCTTTTTCGCTTAAAAAACCATAAATAATATTATTGTGCTCATTCTATGCTCATTGATTAATAGATTTCTCAAAGAAACAAAAGCTGTTTTTAGCAGATCAAAATAGTCAATTGGGATAAGGATTATGACCGTGGCTTTAGACTTGCCATTGTTATTCGGCTTGTCTAAATCCCCTCTATCTCTGGTTGAGCTATTAATTTCTCTGTACCGGTGGGTGGGGGGTTTATGTAGCAACTAAGTTCATTTCCCCCGTGTCTCTCTTTATCCCTGATTAGCAATTTCTTATAGACAGTTGGAATAAAAATCGATAGGCTAATTTTAGCTGTGTTTCTATTTCCCTTTCCCGACTATCTGCCCGGCGGCGTTGCTGCTTAAGCCAAGTTTGTTGAGCACAGTTGGCTTAGGTTTTTTATTAATCCGCAGTTATGTACGTCCAGAATATTTTTTATATTGCTTTATTTTTTGCGCATGGTGCTTTTAATCTGGTTTAGTAATGATCTGCCACATGTTCAAAAATAATTGTGGATGGCTATTCTGTGTGCCGATTATCGCGCTTAAAGTACATTCTAGGTTTGACTCCAGCTCTATCGACATTTAAGATTTTACAGACATTCTATATTGGGATCTACAGACCTTCTGGATTGGGATCTACAGACATTCTATATTGGGATCTACAGACATTCTAGATTGTGATCTACAGACATTCTAGATTGGGATCTATACAGACCTTCTAGATTGGGATCTACAGACCTTCTAGATTGGGATCTACAGACATTCTATATTGGGATCTACAGACATTCTAGATTGGGATCTATACAGACATTCTATATTGGGATCATTTGAATTTTACATGATCTATCGATTTATGAAAACCCAGAATTGTTTCCAGATTTTTACGATCGCATTATTATTTTACTAATCTTATAATATTCGTCCTAGTCGCATAAAGCAAAGTTTTCACAAAGTAATGATAATTCCCGCAGCAACTCCGTTCACAAAGTAATGATAATTCCCGCAGCAACTCCGTTCACAAAGTAATGATAATTCCCGCAGCAACTCCGTTCACAAAGTAATGATAATTCCCGCAGCAACTCCGAAACGAGAACAGCTGATAGTGAGCGCGGGCAGCAACCGTACTATCGAACTGCCCAACAGCAGCATCGAGCTTCACGCCTCAATAATTCCCGAGCCAACGGGCTCAGCGGCTAAGCGACTCGCCTATTCCTGGAAAGTTATCTCAGGCCCGAAGCGGGGCCAGTTTCAGAATCGGAACACGGCCAATTTAAAACTCAGCGATCTGGTTGCTGGCAAATATGTGCTGCAGGTGAGGCACCGATGGCCTATATTCTAGACCAGTCTTAGAGAGCTTGCAACCTGGTGGTCTGGAGTTCGATTCTCAACCCGAACTATGGGCTGTAGGCACTGGCACAACATTTGGTGATTGTACCCGCGGCCAGCGAGATGAAATAATGCCCGTTGCGCTCACTCATAGGCACGCACGCTCACACAGGTGTGTACATCTGGCCAGACTTTCTCATCGTCAGGCAGTGTACACTCTCACTGCGCCTTGGAGGTTGGCCCTCGAGGGCGTAAATGAGCTCACAAAAACTGAACAGCTGTGCCAACTGGCTGTGCGTCTGGACTCTGGCCCAACACGGCTGTCTGCAATTCGTAATTCCAAGTAGAAATTCTAATCTTATGTATACTAGTAGACTGTCTATTCTGTTCTATTAGAATAGTCTATTCCAGAAGGTCGGGGGTTCGATTCCCGTCTCCACTGAAAACATTTGTGTCCTTCAGTTCACCCAGCTGTTATTGTAAACTGGTTTGTTTTTTTAATTCGGTCATTCTTTCGATTCGGTATTTAAATAGGTTGTACATGTTTCTGTTCCGCATCTGCTTCTACGCAAGTATCGCGTTTCTTCTTGCGAATTTTCCTGTCTAATTGTTTTTGCCCCAGCAAAAATCCAACGGCAAAATTTAACCCTCACGTCTGGCTAAAGTGGGCAAATCTCGCAATGAAGGTTGCTTTCAAATATTGTGAGCACTACGAGTATAATAGAAAAGTATGAGCACATTTCCTTCCCGTATTATAGTCTAGCTATAGTTCATTTCCTTTGCTAGAACTAAAACTTTCAAGTCAATGCAACACCAACTTTCTGCAGAACAATTAATTCTTAACTATAGAATAGTGCCCTAGCTAAATTGCCACTTGAGTTCATTTTATTACTCTGCTCTGGCTGCTACAGTGTAAATGCTGCAGTGAAATGTTCGCGAACACTCAGGCACTATTTTTAGATTTATCGATTTTTCCACAAAACTTTTCGAGCCTAAAGTTACAAGCTAATGGTTTGATTCTGGTAGATTATTTGTTCTTATAATGGGAATATATTTTGAGTTTAATTTAAGTCCTGATTCACCCTCTTCTGGTTCACAGATTTAGTCTTGATTCACTAACATCTGGTTCACAGATTTAGTCCTGATTCACCATCTTCTGGTTCACAGATTTAGTCCTGATTCACCAACTTCCGGTTCACAGATTTAGTCCTGATTCACTAACTTCCGGTTCACAGATTTAGTCGTGATTCACTAACTTCCGGTTCACAGATTTAGTCGTGATTCACCAACTTCCGGTTCACAGATTTAGTCCTGATTCACCAACTTCCGGTTCACAGATTTAGTCTTGATTCACCAACTTCTGGTTCACAGATTTAGTCTTGATTCACCAACTTCCGGTTCACAGATTTAGTCCTGATTCACCCTCTTCTGGTTCACAGATTTAGTCGTGATTCACTAACTTCTGTTCACAGATTTAGTCCTGATTCACCAACTTCTGGTTCACAGATTTAGTCTTGCTTCACCCACCTGAATCACAGATTTAGTCTTGACTCACCAACTTCTGGTTCACAGATTTAGTCCTGATTCACCAACTTCTGGTTCACAGATTTAGTCTTGATTCACCAACTTCTGGTTCACAGATTTAGTCCTGATTCACCCTCTTCTGGTTCACAGATTTAGTCTTGATTCACCAACTTCTGGTTCACAGATTTAGTCTTGATTCACCAACTTCTGGTTCACAGATTTAGTCTTGACTCACCAACTTCTGGTTCACAGATTTAGTCCTGATTCACCAACTTCCGGTTCACAGATTTAGTCCTGATTCACTAACTTCCGGTTCACAGATTTAGTCGTGATTCACCAACTTCCGGTTCACAGATTTAGTCCTGATTCACCCTCTTCTGGTTCACAGATTTAGTCTTGATTCACCAATTTCTAGTTCACAGATTTAGTCCTGATTCACCAACTTCTGGTTCACAGATTTAGTCCTGATTCACCAACTTCTGGTTCACAGATTTAGTCTTGATTCACCAACTTCTGGTTCACAGATTTAGTCTTGATTCACCAACTTCTGGTTCACAGATTTAGTCCTGATTCACCAACTTCTGGTTCACAGATTTAGTCTTGATTCACCAACTTCTGGTTCACAGATTTAGTCTTGACTCACCAACTTCTGGTTCACAGATTTAGTCCTGATTCACCAACTTCCGGTTCATAGATTTAGTCCTGATTCACTAACTTCCGGTTCACAGATTTAGTCTTGATTCACCAACTTCCGGTTCACAGATTTAGTCCTGATTCACCAACTTCTGGTTCACAGATTTAGTCTTGATTCACCAACTTCTAGTTCACAGATTTAGTCCTGATTCACCAACTTCTGGTTCACAGATTTAGTCTTGATTCACCAACTTCTGGTTCACAGATTTAGTCTTGATTCACCAACTTCTGGTTCACAGATTTAGTCTTGCTTCACCCACCTGAATCACAGATTTAGTCTTGATTCACCCATTCTGCCATCCCTTTCAATGCCTCCAGGTTGACGTCACTGACAACACAGACTCCGGTCGAGTCGGCAAAGCTGTTGTCATGGTAACGGTGAATCCGGAGAAGCGCAAGAGCAAGCCTCCGCAGGCTATTATTAAACCGGCCTCATTATCAATCCAGCTGCCGAACAATGCCATCTTGGACGGCAGCGGCAGCATTGAAGGCGATCAGAAAATTGATTCCTACCGTTGGCAGGTGGTTGACGGACCTCTGACTGCGCAGGACCTGCACAGCGTCTCCCAGGACCAGCAGATTCTGCAGCTGAACAATCTCAAAGCCGGCTTCTACGTTGTCCGCCTGACTGTTCGCGATGCCAGGGGTCTGAGCGACTCCGCCACGGCCAACATCACAGTCATCGCCGAGCCCGACGACAAGCCGAAGGCAAACGCTGGTCAGAGCAGCGTCATCTATCTGCCGCAGAACAACATCACCCTCTATGGCAACGCCAGCACTGACGACCATGCCATTGTCAGCTACATGTGGCGACAGAAGGGTGGCAGCCACCTCAGTGCTGACATGCAGGTAACTCAAACACACCTGACACTGAACCACTCCTGACACAACCACTTCTGACACTGAACCACTGCTGACACTGAACCACTCCTGACACTGAACCACTCCTGACACTTAACCACTCCTGACACAACCACTTCTGACACTGAAACACTGCTGACACTGAACCACTGCTGACACTGAACCACTGCTGACACATAATCAGTGCTGACACTGAGCCAGTCTTGACACTGAACCACTGCTGACACTGAACCACTGCTGACACTGAACCACTGCTGACACAGAACCACTCCTGACACTGAACCACTGCTGACACTGAACCACTGCTGACACTGAACCACTGCTGACACTGAACCACTGCTGACACAGAACCACTCCTGACACTGAACCACTGCTGACACTGAACCACTGCTGACACTGAACCACTGCTGACACAGAACCACTCCTGACACTGAAGCACTGCTGACACTGAACCACTGCTGACACTAAACCACTCCTGACACTGAACCACTGCTGACACTGAACCACTGCTGACACTGAACCACTCCTGACACTGAACCACTGCTTACACTGAGACACTGCTGGCACTGAACCACTGCTGACACTGAACCACTGCTGACACTGAACAACTCCTGACACAGAACCACTGCTGACACAGAACCACTCCTGACACTGAACCACTGCTGACATAGAACCACTCCTGACACTGAAGCACTGCTGACACTGAACCACTGCTGACACTGAACCACTGCTTACACTGAACCACTGCTGACACTGAACCACTGCTGACACTGAACCACTCCTGACACTGAACCACTGCTTACACTGAGACACTGCTGGCACTGAACCACTGCTGACACTGAACCACTGCTGACACTGAACAACTCCTGACACAGAACCACTGCTGACACAGAACCACTCCTGACACTGAACCACTGCTGACACATAATCAGTGCTGACACTGAGCCAGTCTTGACACTGAACCACTGCTGACACTGAACCACTGCTGACACAGAACCACTCCTGACACTGAACCACTGCTGACACTGAACCACTGCTGACACTGAACCACTGCTGAAACTGAACCACTGCTGACACAGAACCACTCCTGACACTGAACCACTGCTGACACTGAACCACTGCTGACATAGAACCACTCCTGACACAGAACCACTCCTGACACTGAACCACTGCTGACACTGAACTACTCCTGACACTGAACCACTGCTGACACATAATCAGTGCTGACACTGAGCCAGTCTTGACACTGAACCACTGCTGACACTGAACCACTGCTGACACTAAACCACTCCTGACACTGAACCACTGCTGCCACTAAACAACTGCTGACGCCGACATCGTCAACCAAATCCACCATCGCAGGGGGTGCACACACCCATCCTTCACCTGTCCGGCCTAGTTGAAGGTGACTACGCATTCGAGCTGACAGTGACAGACGCCAGAGGCCAGACAGACTCGGCCTCCGTGAATGTGCTGGTTAAACGAAGGCCTAAGAATGCGCTGCCGGTTGTTACCCTGTTGCCACCGGAGCTCACGGTGAGTGCTTTATGCGGAGTAGCGACAATTATGTTGCGATAAAGAAATAAAAATGCATCGAAATCAACTCCCACGAACTCTCTCACCAGGTTGAGCTGCCTCTGGCCCGATTAATCTTGAACGCTACCGCTGTGGACGATACCGGTGTGAAGTCCTGGCGCTGGACCCTGCTATCCGGCCCCGGCAGTCCCCAGTTGGCCAACGTCACAACACCAAGCGTCACCCTGACTGGCCTGCAGGCCGGCGTCTACAAACTGCGCGCCGATGCAACCGATCTGGACGGAGGCATCGGCTCCGCCACCGCCACCCTGACTGTGAAGCCGGGTCCCAATCAGGCGCCGAAGGCTCACGCAGGCGGCGACCAAATAATTGATTTGGACGGCACCGGAGCCGCACTCGTCGCTCTGGACGGCACCAAAAGTTGGGACGATAAGGCTATTGTGGAGTACCAGTGGACTAGGTAAAGTACTCTAGACTCTTAGACATAACGTCTGGAGTTTTAACTTAATTTAATTAAAAGTGAGAGCACAAAGAAATTTAATACTGCCGAATTAGCTGCGAGACTAAAGTACACATAAAAGTACATGTCAGACTAAAGTACACAACATAAAAGTACATGTTTAAATAAGGTACACATAATATAAGTACATGCATGACTAAAGTACACATCATAAAAGTACATGTGTGACTAAAGTACACATAAAAGTGCATTTTTGACTAAAGTACACATCATAAAAGTGCATGTGTGATTAAAGTACTTTGCATAAAAAGTATGTGTGGGCTTAAGTGCATTCTAAAAAGTACAGTTGGACTAAAATGCAGAAAAGAACAATACATAATTTTACAAAAAGACTCTAGTAAACGTGTCCTTAATTTATAAATGGGTCTTGAGCACAAAACGGTTTTACTTTAAGCCAATTTTGCTTTAAAGCAAAAATCATCCAATTTCACTACAGGCAAGACGCATCTCTGGCAGTTGGCCAGGTGTTAAACGGCTCAGACAGTTCTGCCCGCCTGCTGCTCATCGGCCTACTGCCAGGGCGCTACAGCTTCAGCCTGACAGTCAAAGACTCCGAAGGTGCTTCGGATACGGCCAAAGTTGCCGTCCTAGTCCGGCCATGGCCGCACGCAGCCTCGGTGGCCAGCCTGGAGCTGCGGGCGGAGCCGTCGGCGCTGCGTCAGTCGGACCTGACCAACCTGATGTCGCAGATGCAGCTGATTCTACGCGGCCCGCATCCGGGCTGCAAACTGAAGCTGCTGGGTCTGCGGCCACGTCAGGCCAGCATTGTCATGCGACTCAGTGCCAGCTTCAGCAATGGCAGCTACTTGGCTGGTCCGCGGCTCGCCTCGCTGCTGAAGCGCCGCCTGCCTGCCACCCTGCTGGACTTCCCCGTGCTGGAGCTTCACACCGAGGTCTGCCAACTCGGCTGCTCTAACCGCGGCTACTGCGACAATGCCACCAGGCAGTGCGTCTGCGCCTCATTCTGGATGGAGAATCCCTGGCGACTGAGATTTGGCGACGGCGAGTCCAACTGTGATTGGTCCGTGGTGTACGTGTCACTGAGTGTCACCCTCAGCCTGCTGGGCTTCTGTGCCACCACCTGGCTGCTCTACTGCTGCCTGCGCTATCGAAGGGCCACGGCGGCTGCGGCTGCCGCTCACCTGCGCAGCGGCGGTGGCAGCAAAATGCGCCGATTGAGAAAAGCTGCGGCTATGGTGGCCGGGAGCGGCTCAAGGGATAAGGTGCGTTTTATCCCTCACTGAGTTTCCATATCTAAACCATTTATATATCATTATGTATCAGTTGTTGTCATTTAGGATAAAAAAGGCATTTAAATTATATCTCGTATGTACATTTTTATTTCTTTTCCTTTATCCTTTTTCCTTTTTATGGGCTTTTGCACCATTTATCAGTTTTTCAATTGTTTCTTTTACTATTTATTCCGTTTTATCCCGGTTATTTATCCCATATCGCATTCATCAAATTTGTTATGTATCCTGTTTCCTATTTATTCCATTTCTGATATATTTTATTTATCATTAATTCTATTTTTCTATTATCCCATTCTGAATTTTCCCATATCCTAATTATCCCATTTCCCAATTATCCAATTTCCCAATTATCCCATTTCCCAATTATCCCATTTCCCAATTATACCATTTCCCAATTATACCATTTCCCAATTATCCCATTTCCCAATTATCCCATTTTTCCTATTATCTCATTTCCTTATCATCCCATTTCACATTTAATGCATTTCCCAGTTATCCCATTTCTCAATTACCCTGTTCCCTATTTTCCCATCTCCTATTTATCCCATCTCTAAATTATCACTTTTCCCAATTATCCTACACTGCATCCCTAACCACTGCTCAGGTGTACTACGCGCCGCTGAACAGTAACGGCAACGAATCAGGGGGGCGCATGAGCTTCAGCCTGTCCTCAGACGAGGAGGACACGGTGTTCAGCAGGCGCGTTGCCTCAGATCCCAGTTTGGGAGGCGGCGCAGCCAAGGCGGATCACAATAGCAACAGAATCCCCATGTCCAATCTGCTTAGCAACGGCAGCGCGAATGCGGATAAATAGGTAAAAATGTAATTAACCGAATCATTTTCTGAATTATTACCTTTTAGCAAATTGTGTTCTAGTGAAGTTGCAGTAACTAGCTAGTGTTTATTCTTTCATTCCGTGATATCAAAATATCGATTTTGCTGGGTTGCCGCTTCCTCTGCTGTGCGTGTCGCTAATTTGTGTTCATTTTCAAACAAGCATGTCCTTCAACTTATTGCGCCATTTGAAATGCCATGTGCCTATCAAGCGACTATAATGATCTATACTACTTGTGACTGAACAGTAGTATGTAAAATGCTGACAGCGCTGCCTCCGCGTGTACAGCGATGTTTTATTCCACTTAACAGAAATTCACTTTCTGTTTTAAATAAAATAGTTGCTCTTGCTCTTTCATTTTCTTCACAATGCTGTTTAGGATCCTCAAATTGTGGGAAAAGGTTTCCGGATCTTTCAATTGGGTAAGGTTTCCCAAATGTTTAAATTTGGGAAAACATTCCCAGATCCTCAAATTGTGGGAAAATATTTCCGGATCTTTAAATTGGGTAAGGTTTCCCAAATGTTTAAATTGTGGGCAAAGATTCCCGAATCCTCAAATTGTGGGATACGGTTCCCAGATCCTCAAATTGTGAGATTAGGTTCCCAGATCCTCAAATTGTGGGATTAGGTTCCCAGATCTTCAAATTGTGGGATTAGGTTCCCAGATCCTCAAATTGTGGGCAAAGATTCCCGAATCCTCAAATTGTGGGATTAGGTTCCCAGATCCTCAAATTGTGGGATTAGGTTCCCAGATCTTCAAATTGTGGGATTAGGTTCCCAGATCCTCAAATTGTGGGCAAAGATTCCCGAATCCTCAAATTGTGGGATTAGGTTCCCAGATCTTCAAATTGTGGGATTAGGTTCCCAGATCCTCAAATTGTGGGCAAAGATTCCCGAATCCTCAAATTGTGGGATTAGGTTCCCAGATCCTCAAATTGTGAGATTAGGTTCCCAGATCTTCAAATTGTGGGATTAGGTTCCCAGATCCTCAAATTGTGGGATTAGGTTCCCAGATCTTCAAATTGTGGGATTAGGTTCCCAGATCCTCAAATTGTGGGATTAGGTTCCCAGATCCTCAAATTGTGGGATTAGGTTCCCAGATCTTCAAATTGTGGGATTAGGTTCCCAGATCTTCAAATTGTGGGATTAGGTTCCCAGATCTTCAAATTGTGGGATTAGGTTCCCAGATCCTCAAATTGTGGGCAAAGATTCCCGAATCCTCAAATTGTGGGATTAGGTTCCCAGATCCTCAAATTGTGGGATTAGGTTCCCAGATCCTCAAATTGTGGGATTAGGTTCCCAGATCCTCAAATTGTGGGATTAGGTTCCCAGATCCTCAAATTGTGGGCAAAGATTCCCGAATCCTCAAATTGTGGGATTAGGTTCCCAGATCCTCAAATTGTGGGCAAATCCTTCGGTACTCAAATTTGGAGGGGGGAATATCCCAGTTACTCAAATTGTCGGCAAGACTCAAACTGCAGTAGATAATCTCCCAGATCCTCACATTTGGGGAAGTGGGAAATGTTTTCGGAAACCTTCAGCTTGTTTAAGTAAGTCTCCCAGATTCCAAGTGTGGGAGTTGAATACACAGCCCATCTCTCCATAAATATTCAAACACTTTTGGTTAAAAATTCGTTTTTATCAGAAAATGTCAGCTACGTAAAATTGTGCTTTGATTCCTATCATTTTCTGTCAGCCTTTGAAATTTCAAACATCAAAATATATTCAGTCTTCCGATACTGTCTACATAAATGTCACCTGTTAGTTTTTCCTCATAAATATATTGCTCAGTTCTTATAAATGATTCGGTTTAATATGATACGATTTGCTAATTACTTTTTTATCGTCCTTATATTCCTTTAAACTAAAAGTGTGAAAAGAAAGTGTTTTCCTCTGATTTGCTAGGCTTTGGGGTTTTTTGTAACTTTTTATTTGCTTTTAGAATACTTCAAAAAATAAAATCTGTAATTATAGGCTACGAATTATATTTTTAGTGCACTCTAAAAAAAACTACTTTCATTTTTATCTATTGTGATATCACTTTCACATCTGCTTCTGACAATTAACGTGTTCTTGTTTGTTTCATCAATCGATTTTGCTTTCAATTTTTGTTTACTTAAACGTGCCAATAAGATCATAGATCTCAGTTAAACTTGCATCACAAAGAAAAAATGTCAGAGATTGTAGGCCCTGACGCACAGGTAGATAGATTGATAATAGCCACTGACGCACAGGTAGATAGATTGATAATAGCCACTGACGCACAGGTAGATAGATTGATAATAGCCACTGACGCACAGGTAGATAGATTGATAATAGCCACTGACGCACAGGTAGATAGATTGATAATAGCCACTGACGCACAGGTAGATAGATTGATAATGGCCACTGACGCACAGGTAGATAGATTGATAATAGCCACTGACGCACAGGTAGATAGATTGATAATAGCCACTGACGCACAGGTAGATAGATTGATAATGGCCACTGACGCACAGGTAGATAGATTGATAATGGCCACTGACGCACAGGTAGATAGATTGATAATGGCCACTGACGCACAGGTAGATAGATTGATAACAGCAACTGACGCACAGGTAGATAGATTGATAACAGCAACTGACGCACAGGTAGATAGATTGATAATAGCCACTGACGCACAGGTAGATAGATTGATAATAGCCACTGACGCACAGGTAGATCTAGAGATAGATTGATATGGTATGCGGCACATCTCCATGACAGCCAAGGCCTGTACTCATTATGTACTCAAATGAGTTTTGTCTATCAAAGTTCGGTATTTTTACTGCAGTAAGTTTATTTGCTTTTTGTTTAATTGGTATATTAAGCATCAAATCCTTCGCTTCATGCCAAATGAAAAACGAAATTCAAAAAATTTTATTCATATTTAATTTTTCTTATTGGAGAAATTCCTTATACAATGTGCTTAGGCAGTCATCATATAATTGCTTAATTGTTTAATTTACACTCATATTAGCGCACTAATAATTGGCCTTAATTTGTAACTAACATTGTATATGACCTATATATATATTTATATTATTTATTCATCTTGTGTTCTAGAAAATTGTGACATGCCTAAAAGAAATTTGAAGCATTGCATAATTGTCTTTGCAATTGAATTGCATCTATGCTTGATGAAACATACTTTTTTGCTTTTTCTTTTAGTTCTTTTAATTATTTAGCGGGTTTAAATAGACTTTCTAAATTGGTTTTTCATAGACAAAAATAGACAATAAGCCATGCGTGTTACTTGCAGTAGACAAGGCAGATTGTACCGATTTGAAAGCTTATGTTTATATGCTTTTTATAGAGAATATGCTTCATTTGATAAAAAACGGGATAGACAATGGTAGATGAGTAGAGGAGCTAGGAGATTGGTAGACAATGGTGGGAAATGAGCTGACAATGGTAGAAGATGGGTTGACAATGGTAGCAGATGGTTGGACTAGGGTAGTAGATGGGTGGACAAGGGTAGTAGATAGATTTTAAATGGTAGGAGATAAGTAGACAATGGTAGGAGATAAGTGGACAATGGTAGGAGATGGTTAGACAATGGTAGGAGATGGTTAGACAATGGTAGAAGATGGTTGGACTAGGGTAGTAGATGGATTTAAAATGGTAGGAGATAAGTAGACAATGGTAGTAGATGGATTTAAAATGGTAGGAGATAAGTAGACAATGGTAGTAGATGGATTTAAAATGGTAGGAGATAAGTAGACAATGGTAGGAGATTGGTAGACAATGGTAGGAGATTGGTAGACAATGGTAGGAGATGGGGGACAATGGTAGGAGATGGGTGGAAAATGCTAGGATATTGGTAGACAATGGTAGGAGATTGGTAGACAATGGTAGGAGATTGGTAGACAATGGTAGGAGATAAGTGGACAATGGTAGGAGATAAGTAGACAATGGTAGGAGATAAGTAGACAATGGTAGGAGATTGGTAGACAATGGTAGGAGATTGGTAGACAATGGTAGGAGATAAGTGGACAATGATAGGAGATAAGTAGACAATGGTAGGAGATAAGTAGACAATGGTAGGAGATTGGTAGACAATGGTAGGTGATAAGTAGACAATGGTAGGAGATGGGTGGACAATGGTAGGAGAAGAGTAGACAATGGTAGGAGATAAGTAGACAATGGTAGGAGATTGGTAGACAATGGTAGGAGATAAGTAGACAATGGTAGGAGATAAGTAAACAATGGTAGGAAATAAGTAGACAATTGTAGGAGATAAGTGGACAATGGTAGGAGATAAGTGGACAATGGTAGGAGATAAGTGGACAATGGTAGGATATAAGTAGACAATGGTAGGAGATAAGTGGACAATGGTAGGAGATAAGTGGACAATGGTAGGAGATAAGTGGACAATGGTAGGAGATAAGTAGACAATGGTAGGAGATAAGTGGACAATGGTAGGAGATAAGTGGACAATGGTAGGAGATAAGTGGACAATGGTAGGAGATAAGTGGACAATGGTTAACGATGGGGGACAATCAGACGACAGAATTTAAACAGATGCTGTCTACAGCGTGAAGTCCGAAAAATGTTTCTGCCAGTGTTGCTATGGCAACAAAAGTTCTCACATCGAGTCTGAGCCGAGGGTGTCCTTCACTGTTGCAGCTCGCGCAGGCACAATGTCGAGCTTCTCAATTCGCATCGTTTTGCTGGAGACTGCGATGGAAGCTCCCGTGACAGGGCTAGACGTGACCTACTCAGATTTCCGGTCAGCCCAGTGCAGCCGGGTGCCCGTGTTGCGCGTGTTCGGTTCCACTCCATCAGGCAGAAAGTGCTGCGCCCATGTCCGCGGAGTTTTCCCATATTTTTATGTTCCCTACGAGGCTGGCGGAGGTTTTGAGCAGAGGCGGGCCTATTTGAGCACTTTTGCTGCTAGTTTAGACAAGGCCATCAATATAGCCGTGAGGCGCAGTAGCAACTCCACTGTGATGCACGTGTTCGCTGTTCACATTGTCTGTGGAAAGTGAGTTCTGTGGGTATTCGCATAGTCTTCCCAGGTGGGAAAATAGCCAGGTCTTTCTACTGTTAATAATAATAATAATTGATTACACCTGCCCCAATTGGGTCAGATGTGCAGCCGACAGCACAGCCGCAGCTAATGCGCGGCGCATCTGAAGGCTGCGTACAGCTGTTCAGTCCACGGACTGGGGGGACGCCACACCCACCTTCAATTATCCCAGCTGATGCTGGTACCCATTTAACAGCTGGGTGAACTGAAGCAATGCAGAGTTAAGTGTCTTGCTAAAGGACGCAAATTGTTCCAGTGGAGTCGGGAATCGAACCCCCGACCTTCAAGTCGTGAGTCCGACGCCTTAACCACTAGGCTACAACCTCTCCTGTTAATAGATTTGCTAATACACTTTTCTAATCAGATCGTTCTACGGTTTCCATGGCAACGATTCGGAGTTCATGAAGATCTACATGTTCAATCCGAAAATGATTAAAAAGTAAGCGCCATTTGTTAATAAAAAAATTCGTTAAATGTTTTTTCTACTACTAACGCAAATTTCAGTAGTGTGGTTTGCATGATTTCATATTCTTATTTGAAGAGCTGCAGACCTGCTTCTAGGCGGCAGCGTGATGAACAAGGTGTTTCAGCCATACGAATCGCACATTCCTTTTGGTCTGCAGGTAAAAACTGACGTTTTGTTGCTTCATATACAGTAATGAGTTCATTAAATAAAATGAGTCTTCGCAGTAGGAGACACTTGTCTCTACTTTTCTAAAAGAAATCGAAAAGCGGCAGGCTTTTCAATAATTACGAGTACGAAGAGATGAGGAGGTGGCTGAAGGGTAAAAGGAGTGAGGACAGGCCAGGGGGTAAGAGCTGAAAATGAAGGGGTAAGGAAAGAGAGGCGAACAGCTAGCCAATCAGAGACGAGGGAGAGGAAAGAGGTTATCTATGAAGTTGAACAGATAGAGGGGGAGAGGAGAAGGTACTATAAAAGCGCACGAGAGCGTAAGCAAACACTTAAAGCAATCACGTGTACCTTTATGCATATTTTTTGAACTTTTATTTTCTGTCGCTTAAGTACACTCTACCTAAAGTACTTATGTACTTTAGTGAATTATATGTTCTAAAAAATGTTATTTTCTATATTTTCTATAATTTGACAATAAAAGTACATGTGTACTTTTGAATGTACAAAGTACATTCAATCGTGTTTTAACTATCTGAACATCGCTACCAGTTCCTCATGGACTACAACCTGTACGGCATGAACTTCCTGCACGCCACCGTGGCCAGACGCCGACTAGGAGGCGACTTTAGCGACAGCGACGACGATCTGGATGAAGCGATCGGCCTAGACGAAGAAGCCGGAACTCCGCGCAGGGTTGAGCCCAGCCCATCGCCTCGGATCACCCACTGCAGAGTTGAAGTTGACGTGTCCGCTGCTGACATCCTTAACCGGCTGGAGGTAGATGGTTAGTTACTGTGCTCACATCTGTCCACCTGACTAACCAATTCTTGAAACTCTACTGACCAATTCTTGACACCCTACTGACCCATTCTTGACACCCTACTGACCCATTCTTGACACCCTACTGACCCATTCATGACACCCTACTGACCCATTCTTGACACCCTACTGACCCATTCTTGACATCCTACTGACCCATTCTTGACCCTACTGACCCATTCTTGACACCCTACTGACCCATTCTTGACACCCTACTGACCCATTCTTGACACCCTACTGACCCATTTTTTTAATCCTAAAACAGACAACCTGGGTTCGAATCCCGGCCTGACCGCCCTCTGGGAGGAGGAGATCGAGCGCAGGCGGGAACTTCTTGGCGAGACGCCGCCAGTGGGTTCAGCTGAAGCGCGGCACGCGTGGGTGGCTCCACCCGACTCGCCAGATCGGGAAGGCGTGGAAGCCACCAACAGCGAGGCCAAGTGGCGCCGGCGATTTCGTCGATTTCTTCAAGAGCGCGGCCTCATCAATGCCACCGGTGTCGGCGACGATCTGGAAGCAGGCCCGGCGGGCGCCGACGAGGAAATATCGAAAATCGCCAAGGAGGCTGAGATTCCAGAGAAGGACGCAGCGGAAAGCGCAGAGGCGGACGTTTCTAGGGCCAGTGTGACTGAAGGTTTGTTGATTTTAGTAAATGAGTGACAGAAAGGTGAGGGGAGTTACAGATAGGTAATGTGAGTGACAGATAGGTATGGTGAGTGACAGATAGGTAAGGTGAGTGACAGATAGGTATGGTGAGTGACAGATAGGTAAGGTGAGTGACAGATAGGTAAGGTGAGTGACAGATAGGTAAGGTGAGTGACAGATAGGTAAGGTGAGTGACAGATAGGTAAGGTGAGTGACAGATAGGTAAGGTGAGTGACAGATAGGTAAGGTGAGTGACAGATAGGTAAGGTGAGTGACAGATAGGTGAGGTGAGTGACAGATACAGATACTGACAGAGTCAGAGTGCACTTTCTCGCTGTTGTTGCAGAGGATGTTGACGACTTTCTCAACCGAAGCAGTTCGCCAGACACCGTACTGGTGGCCAGCGACAATGACGACTCTGCAGCTGGTGGAGAAGCTTTTGACGAGGCTTTGAATTCCTCAAGCCAGCAGCCAGCCGCGTTGGTGAATCGAGCCAGCATCGATCGGGTTGTCTCCTTCAGTCAGAGCTTTGTAGCATCTAGCGACAGTGACGAAGAAGGTCAATCATCCACCTCCGACGAGGACGAAGATGCCGACGGCGGCGCTTCTGACGCCACCTGCGAGGAGCGGGCATCGAAGATGCTGGACGAGTTCTTGATCCGATCGCCGCTCATTGGTCTCTCGCAGTCCGGTCGAGCCACTGAACTGGAGGAGTCGGACGATGCGGCATTGAACGAATCTCAGCGCGATTTGTTTGCCACCGACGACGAGTTCGAAGATGAGCCGGCGGAGGACGAGCAGAAGGTCCCCGGTGCCTCGAATGTCGGCCTGGACCGAGCCGCCCTGCTGCAGTACAAACTGATGGAAGAGCAGGACTCCGTGCTGGCTGTCCCCCTCAGCGATGATGACGATGAGGAGGAAGCTGACGGAGATGAAGAGGAACAGATCGGCGATTGCCCGCAGTTCGATGGCGCGAATTCGTCTTCGTCTGAAAGTGACGCTGACCAACTGGAAGACGACCGCCGTGATGAAGACGAACTGGAAGATCTGGACGAAGACTGCTTCATCGTTGGAGGTACAAAGCGACGAAAAACGCAGCCGTCCTTGCCACAGCCGCCAGCCAGGCGCGGCCGACGTCTCGGCCTTTCATTTGCATCGAGGTCGACGAGGTCGTCGTCGTCGGCCACGGCTGCGGCAACAGTTGCGGCAGAATCAGCGGAGTCTAAGGCAAGATCTCCCGTGCCGTCTGAATTGACGCCGACATCGACTTCAACCAAAGCGTTTAAACCAGTCGCTCAGGGCTCAAGTCGTCGTCTTTCTGGCAGGTGAGCTGAAATATCCGTGAAATTTCACGGATAAACGCACCAAATATATCATAAAAACTCCTAACTCTTAATTTACTCTCGCGCCCAAGCAACAAACCCTTAACACTCCTACCCCTCAGTGTAAACTCGCACCAACAAACTAACCCTTAACACTCCTACCCCTCAGTGTACACTCGCGCCAACAAACTAACCCTTGCACTCCTACCCCTCAGTGTACATTCGCGCCCAATAAACCAACCCCCAAAGCTCCTAGCCATCAGTGTACATTCGCGCCCAATAAACTAACCCCCAAAACTCCTACAGGCCAGTTCTACTGGGCAAGAGAAGATCTGCCTATCCAACCAGTCCATCGCCACAGCCACGGCCACCGCTAGCGCTTTCAACTGAGCATCTGCCTTCGCCGATCTCGGGGTCAACTTTATCCGAAACATTAGCACTCGCTTCACCTTCTAATCGACCGTTGACATCGACACAACAGATGCCAGATTGTATGTATCCGTCTCCGACATCAGCCAATCAGCCTCCGATATCAGCCAATCAGCTTCCGATATCAACGAACCAGCCTCCGACATTAGCCAATCAGCTTCTGACATCAGCTATTCAGCCTCCGACATCAGCCAATCAGCCTCCGATATCAACGAACCAGCCTCCGACATCAGCCAATCAGCTTCCGATATCAACGAACCAGCCTCCAACATCAGCCAATCAGCCTCCGACATCCACTAAACAGTCTCTGTCATCAGCCAATCAGCTTCCGACTCCAACCAACCAGCCTGCAACATCAGCCAATCAGCTTCAGGCATCAATCGATCAGTCCCCAAAATCAGCAGATTTAGAGCCAAGCACTGTTCCGAAGAAATCGAGACCTCATCAACTCAGCCCACAGCCCGGGTTTGTCTTCGCTCCGTCGGTGGCTCCGCCATCAGCCACCGAGGTTGCCGATTCACTCCTCACCTTCGACCTATTCCCGCATCGAAATCCGCATCTTCGCCAGGACGCTGATGGCATCGCCGATCTAGCCGAATTCGACAGTTTGGCTGTCGGTCCAGCCGGTCTGCCCAGCTTCAATCGTGCCGCTGCACTTGCAGCTGCGTCGGCCACCGCCGGCGCCGCTTTGTTTCGCTACCGTCCGCTTGTCGATCCACCATCCAGGCGCATTGTTGAACAGTCTCTGGTAAAAACCTCGGTGCCAAATGCAACTATCTTGCCGACTATCTCGGAGGCCACCAGAACGGAGGACACCATTGAGACGCAACCGTCAGTCGCGACCTCCGATGAAACTGTTGAAGCCGCAAGGTCAACCGCTCGACATAGTCGACGAAAATCAATCGACGACACGGCATCGTCAATCGGCAGAGGCGTGGACGAGAAGACTCGATCTCGCAAGCGTCTCCTGGCTAATGTCAAGGCCAAGGTCAGACGCTCGCTCTCGGAGACTTCAAGTCTCTCCGCTTCGTCGAATGCTGCCACGCCGACAGTCGCCAATTCCGTCAGCTCGATTTCCGCTGCAGCTGCCGGCGGTGACAGCCTGACCTTGGCCGCCATGGAGCTGCTGACCCGGACCAGGCCCGGACTGCTGCCCGATCCCCGTCACGACGCCATCGTTGCCATCTTCCTGACTGTCGCCGACTCGGCCGACAGCGATCTGCGGGCCTGGGAGAGGCACTGCCTTTTTGTCGCTGAAACTGAAGCTGCGGCTTTGAGCACAATCCGCTGCCTGGCCTCCTGCGATTCGATCAGATTTCAGCCGGCTAAGGATGAGGCCGCGTTGTTTGAGTGCCTGGCCAGTATTGTCAGATGCTCAGATCCCGACATTGTGCTGGGATTTGACACCCAGAGAGCATCTTGGGGATATTTGATTGATCGAGCGAAGTGCATCGCTAAGGCAGCGACAGCAGCAGCAAAAGCAGCAGTTGCTCCAGATTTGACGGGTCTTTTAGTCGATCAGCTATTGTCTAGATATAAGCAGTCGCCCCTGCAGCAACAGCAGCAGCAGCGGAGAAGGCGAGAAATCGAGATGAATATTGTGAGTAGCTGCTGTCCTTTGTAATAATAATAACAACTTATTGCACCTGCCCCAATCGGGCCAGATGTGCAGCCGACGTACGGCTGTTCAGTCCATGGACTGGGGGGACGCCACACCCACCTTCAATGAGCCCAGCTAATGCTGGTAACAGCTGGGTGAACTGAAGCAATGCAGGGTTAAGTGTCTTGCTAAAGGACACAAATTGTTCCAGTGGAGTCAGGAATCGAACCACCGACCTTCAAATCATCAGTCCGACGCTCTAACCACCAGGCTAACCCAACCCCAACCTCCGCAGTCCAGCCAATCGCAGCGGCCCGGGGGCGGCGACCAATCGCAGGAGGGCCTGGCCGGCTCCTACGAGGCCCAGAGCGATTCGCTGCGCATCGGTGGCCGCATCGTCATCAATCTGTGGCGCCTGCTGCGCTACGAGCTGAGCAAACTGCGCTCGCACAGCTTCGAGGCTTGCGCCGCCCTAGTGCTCAACAGGCGGCACCCCTGCTACCCGCCCGACAGGCTGTGGCGCATGTGGCAGGTGCGGCTACTGCCTGCCTGCCTGCCTGCCTGCCTGCCTGCCTGCCTGCCTGCCTGCCTGCCTGCCTGCCTGCCTGCCTGCCTGCCTGCCTGCCTGCCTGCCTGCCTGCCTGCCTGCCTGCCTGCCTGCCTGCCTGCCTGCCTGCCTGCCTGCCTGCCTGCCTGCCTGCCTGCCTGCCTGCCTGCCTGTCTGCCTGCCTGCCTGCCTGCCTGCCTGTCTGCCTGCCTGCCTGCCTGCCTGCCTGCCTGCCTGCCTGCCTGCCTGCCTGCCTGCCTGCCTGCCTGTCTGCCTGCCTGCCTATCTGTTCTGCTTGTCTGTTCTGTTCTGCCTGTCTGTTCTGTTCTGCCTCTATGTTCTGCCTCTCTGTTCTGCCTCTCTGTTCTGTTCTGTTCTGCCTTCCTGTCAGCCGGCACCCCTGCTACCCGCCCGACAGGCTGTGGCGCATGTGGCAGGTGCGGCTCCTGCCTGCCTGCCTGCCTGCCTGCCTGCCTGCCTGCCTGCCTGCCTGCCTGCCTGCCTGCCTGCCTGCCTGCCTGCCTGCCTGCCTGCCTGCCTGCCTGCCTGTCTGCCTGCCTGCCTGCCTGCCTGCCTGTCTGCCTGCCTGCCTGCCTGCCTGCCTGCCTGCCTGCCTGCCTGCCTGCCTGCCTGCCTGCCTGCCTGCCTGTCTGCCTGCCTGCCTGTCTGCCTGCCTGCCTATCTGTTCTGCTTGTCTGTTCTGTTCTGCCTGTCTGTTCTGTTCTGCCTCTATGTTCTGCCTCTCTGTTCTGCCTCTCTGTTCTGTTCTGTTCTGCCTTCCTGTCAGCCGGCACCCCTGCTACCCGCCCGACAGGCTGTGGCGCATGTGGCAGGTGCGGCTCCTGCCTGCCTGCCTGCCTGCCTGCCTGCCTGCCTGCCTGCCTGCCTGCCTGCCTGCCTGCCTGCCTGCCTGCCTGCCTGCCTGCCTGCCTGCCTGCCTGCCTGTCTGCCTGCCTGCCTGCCTGTCTGCCTGTCTGCCAGCCTGCCTGCCTGCCTGCCTGCCTGCCTGCCTGCCTGCCTGCCTGCCTGCCTGCCTGCCTGCCTGTCTGCCTGCCTGCCTGTCTGCCTGCCTGCCTATCTGTTCTGCTTGTCTGTTCTGTTCTGCCTGTCTGTTCTGTTCTGCCTCTATGTTCTGCCTCTCTGTTCTGCCTCTCTGTTCTGTTCTGTTCTGCCTTCCTGTCAGCCGGCACCCCTGCTACCCGCCCGACAGGCTGTGGCGCATGTGGCAGGTGCGGCTCCTGCCTGCCTGCCTGCCTGCCTGCCTGCCTGCCTGCCTGCCTGCCTGCCTGCCTGCCTGCCTGCCTGCCTGCCTGCCTGTCTGCCTGCCTGCCTGCCTGCCTGCCTGTCTGCCTGCCTGCCTGCCTGCCTGCCTGCCTGCCTGCCTGCCTGCCTGCCTGCCTGCCTGCCTGCCTGCCTGCCTGCCTGCCTGCCTGCCTGCCTGTCTGCCTGCCTGCCTGTCTGCCTGCCTGCCTATCTGTTCTGCTTGTCTGTTCTGTTCTGCCTGTCTGTTCTGTTCTGCCTCTATGTTCTGCCTCTCTGTTCTGCCTCTCTGTTCTGTTCTGTTCTGCCTTCCTGTCAGCCGGCACCCCTGCTACCCGCCCGACAGGCTGTGGCGCATGTGGCAGGTGCGGCTCCTGCCTGCCTGCCTGCCTGCCTGCCTGCCTGCCTGCCTGCCTGCCTGCCTGCCTGCCTGCCTGCCTGCCTGCCTGCCTGCCTGCCTGCCTGCCTGCCTGCCTGCCTGCCTGCCTGCCTGCCTGCCTGCCTGACTGCCTGCCTGTCTGCCTGCCTGCCTGCCTGCCTGTCTGCCTGCCTGCCTATCTGTTCTGCTTGTCTGTTCTGTTCTGCCTGTCTGTTCTGTTCTGCCTCTATGTTCTGCCTCTCTGTTCTGCCTCTCTGTTCTGTTCTGTTCTGCCTTCCTGTCAGCCGGCACCCCTGCTACCCGCCCGACAGGCTGTGGCGCATGTGGCAGGTGCGGCTCCTGCCTGCCTGCCTGCCTGCCTGCCTGCCTGCCTGCCTGCCTGCCTGTCTGCCTGCCTGCCTGCCTGCCTGCCTGCCTGCCTGCCTGCCTGTCTGCCTGCCTGCCTGCCTGCCTGCCTGCCTGCCTGCCTGCCTGCCTGCCTGTCTGCCTGCCTGCCTGCCTGCCTGCCTGCCTGTCTGTTCTGCCTGCCTGCCTATCTGTTCTGCTTGTCTGTTCTGTTCTGCCTGTCTGTTCTGCCTGTCTGTTCTGTTCTGCCTCTCTGTCCTGCCTCTCTGTTCTGTTCTGTTCTGCCTGCCTGTCTGTTCTGTTCTTTTCTGCCTGCCTGTTCTGTTCTGTCTGCCTGTCTGTTCTGTTCTGTTCTGCCTGCCTGTTCTGTTCTGCCTGCCTGTTCTCTTCTGTTCTGCATGTCTGTTCTGTTCTGTTCTGTCTGTCTGTTCTGTCTGCCCGTCTGTCTGTCAGTCATTTTAATCCTGTCTAACATCCTTCTAACCTCCTGACATGTCCAGGACGGCCGCAGCTCCTGGCGGGCTCTGGACCACCTTGAGACCCGGTCCAGCGGCTGCCTGCAGCTGCTGTCGAAGCTCGGCCTGGTGTCACGCACATCCGAGTTCGCCCGAGTGTTCGGCATCGAGTTCTATCACGTGCTGTCCAGAGGCTCCCAGTACCGGGTGGAGTCCATGATGCTGCGGCTGGCCAAGCCGCTCGGCCTGCTGCCGTTGTCACCGTCGGTGCAGCAGCGGGCGCGGCAGGCGGCTCCTGATGCCATTCCGCTGACCTTGGAGCCGCGTTCTGGCCTGCACACGGATCCAGTTGTGGTGCTGGACTTCCAGAGCCTCTACCCGTCCATTATGATAGCCTACAATTATTGCTTTTCAACCTGTATCGGTCGAGCAGCCAACATCACCACTTGGTGAGGCCACAGTAACTTAAATATTTTTTTCGATACATATCGGCAGATATATATAATAGAATTAAAAAACACAAGCTTTTTATTTTTGGTACCTCTCGTGACAAAATCCGAATTTTGTATAACTCAAACATTCGCTTTTCGATACATATCGGCAAAATGTTTAAATAAAAAAAATTTAAATGTGTTTGCTTAACGCCATTCGATGCATATCGGAAAAATATTTATTTTAAATTTATATATTTCCTACTTTTTTTCTTTGTATATACTGGGGAAAATTAGTAGTATTTAGTTTTTTCGATACATATCGGCAGATATATAGAATTAAAAAACACAGGCTTTTTATTTTTTGTACCTCGTGACAAAATCCGAATTTCTGGATAACTCAAACATTCGCTTTTCGATACATATCGGAAATTTTTTAACTGTTTTAAATGTGCTTGATTTGCCTGTTCGATGTACGAGCCTCGTATATCGGAAATAGATATATATTTTAAATAAATATGTATATTTCCTTTTTTCTCTGTATATACTTGGGGAAATTAGTAGTATATCGTTTTTTCGGCACATATCGGGTCGATTATTAGTAGTATATAAGTATATAAGTAGGTACTATATTCACCTACTTAAAAGTTTCTGACTGTAGAAAATGTGTGGTTTTTTGTAAATTTCTGCGTCGACATTTCTCTAATTATTTTTCTTGATACCACCGTTTGATTTTTTACATTTTTAGCGATCCTGTCGCATTCGAGTTCGGCTGTCACAGGTTAATGACCGACCCTGGGGCTTATCAGGTAAGATAGGATCATTGCAAAAATGATACTGAGCTCGAATCCGCAGCGAGTTCACATTCATTTAGGGCGCTCTAGTACCAATGCTCTCCGTCTGCACTAATGTCTGTCTTTTTTAATGATGCAATCTGTCACTTAGTAAATGTCTCAGTGTGTCTCAAAGAGTGTGTCTCAGAGAGTGTGTATCAAAGAGTGTGTCTCAAAGAGTGTGTCTCAAAGAGTGTGTCTCAAAGCGAGTGTCTCAAAGAGTGTGTCTCAGAGAGTGTGTCTCAGAGAGTGTGTCTCAGAGAGTGTGTCTCAAAGAGTGTGTCTCAAAGAGTGTGTCTCAAAGCGAGTGTCTCAAAGCGAGTGTCTCAAAGCGAGTGTCTCAGAGAGTGTCTCAGAGAGTTTGTCTCAAAGAGTGTGTCTCAAAGAGTGTGTCTCAAAGAGTGTGTCTCAAAGAGTGTGTCTCAAAGAGTGTGTCTCAAAGAGTGTCTCAAAGCGAGTGTCTCAGAGAGTGTGTCTCAGAGAGTGTCTCAGAGAGTTTGTCTCAAAGAGTGTGTCTCAAAGAGTGTGTCTCAAAGAGTGTGTCTCAGAGAGTGTGTCTCAAAGAGTGTGTCTCAAAGCGAGTGTCTCAAAGCGAGTGTCTCAAAGCGAGTGTCTCAAAGCGAGTGTCTCAAAGAGTGTGTCTCAGAGAGTGTGTATCAGAGAGTGTGTCTCAAAGAGTGTGTCTCAGAGAGTGTGTCTCAAAGAGTGTGTCTCAGAGAGTGTGTCTCAAAGAGTGTGTCTCAGAGAGTGTGTCTCAAAGAGTGTGTCTCAGAGAGTGTGTCTCAAAGAGTGTGTCTCAAAGAGTGTGTCTCAGAAAGTGTGTCTCAAAGAGTGTGTCTCAGAGAGAGTGTCTCAAAGAGTGTGTCTCAAAGAGTGTGTCTCAAAGAGTGTCTTAAAGAGTGTGTCTCAGAGAGTGTGTCTCAGAGAGTGTGTCTCAAAGAGAGTGTCTCAAAGAGTGTGTCTCAGAGAGTGTGTCTTAAAGAGTGTGTCTCAGAGAGTGTGTCTCAAAGCGTGTGTCTCAAAGAGTGTGTCTCAAAGAGAGTGTCTCAAAGAGTGTGTCTCAAAGAGTGTGTCTCAGAGAGTGTGTATCAAAGAGTGTGTCTCAAAGAGTGTGTCTCAAAGCGAGTGTCTCAAAGAGTGTGTCTCAGAGAGTGTGTCTCAGAGAGTGTGTCTCAGAGAGTGTGTCTCAAAGAGTGTGTCTCAAAGAGTGTGTCTCAAAGAGAGTGTCTCAAAGAGTGTGTCTCAAAGAGTGTGTCTCAGAGAGTGTGTCTCAAAGCGAGTGTCTCAAAGAGTGTGTCTCAGAGAGTGTGTCTTAAAGAGTGTGTCTCAGAGAGTGTCTCAGAGAGTGTGTCTCAAAGAGTGTGTCTCAAAGAGTGTGTCTCAGAGAGTGTGTCTCAAAGCGAGTGTCTCAAAGAGTGTGTCTCAGAGAGTGTGTCTCAAAGAGTGTGTCTCAAAGAGTGTGTCTCAGAGAGTGTGTCTTAAAGAGTGTGTCTTAAAGAGTGTGTCTCAAAGAGTGTGTCTCAAAGAGTGTGTCTCAAAGAGTGTGTCTCAGAGAGTGTGTCTCAAAGAGTGTGTCTCAGAGAGTGTGTCTCAAAGAGTGTGTCTCAAAGAGTGTGTCTCAAAGCGAGTTTCTCAAAGCGAGTGTCTCAGAGAGTGTCTCAGAGAGTTTGTCTCAAAGAGTGTGTCTCAAAGAGTGTGTCTCAGAGAGTTTGTCTCAAAGAGTGTGTCTCAAAGAGTGTGTCTCAAAGAGTGTGTCTCAAAGAGTGTCTCAAAGAGTGTCTCAAAGCGAGTGTCTCAGAGATTGTGTCTCAGAGAGTGTCTCAGAGAGTTTGTCTCAAAGAGTGTGTCTCAAAGAGTGTGTCTCAAAGAGTGTGTCTCAGAGAGTGTGTCTCAAAGAGTGTGTCTCAAAGCGAGTGTCTCAAAGCGAGTGTCTCAAAGCGAGTGTCTCAAAGAGTGTGTCTCAGAGAGTGTGTATCAGAGAGTGTGTCTCAAAGAGTGTGTCTCAGAGAGTGTGTCTCAAAGAGTGTGTCTCAGAGAGTGTGTCTCAAAGAGTGTGTCTCAGAGAGTGTGTCTCAAAGAGTGTGTCTCAGAGAGTGTCTCAAAGAGTGTGTCTCAAAGAGTGTGTCTCAGAAAGTGTGTCTCAAAGAGTGTGTCTCAAAGAGTGTGTCTCAAAGAGTGTGTCTCAAAGAGTGTGTCTCAAAGAGTGTGTCTCAAAGAGTGTGTCTCAAAGAGTGTGTCTCAAAGCGAGTGTCTCAAAGCGAGTGTCTCAAAGCGAGTGTCTCAGAGAGTGTGTCTCAGAGAGTGTCTCAGAGAGTGTGTCTCAAAGAGTGTCTCAAAGAGTGTGTCTCAAAGAGTGTTTCTCAAAGAGTGTGTCTCAGCGAGTGTGTCTCAGAGAGTTTGTCTCAAAGAGTGTGTCTCAAAGAGTGTGTCTCAAAGAGAGTGTCTCAGAGAGTGTGTCTCAAAGAGAGTGTCTCAAAGAGTGTGTCTCAAAGAGTGTGTCTCAGAGAGTGTGTCTCAAAGAGTGTGTCTCAGAGAGTGTGTCTCAAAGAGTGTGTCTCAGAGAGTGTGTCTCAGAGAGTGTGTCTCAAAGAGTGTGTCTCAGAGAGTGTGTCTCAAAGAGTGTGTCTCAAAGAGTGTGTCTCAAAGAGTGTGTCTCAAAGAGTGTGTCTCAAAGCGAGTGTCTCAAAGCGAGTGTCTCAAAGAGTGTGTCTCAGAGAGTGTGTCTCAGAGAGTGTGTCTCAAAGAGTGTGTCTCAAAGAGTGTGTCTCAGAGAGTGTGTCTCAGAGAGTGTGTCTCAAAGCGAGTGTCTCAAAGAGTGTGTCTCAGAGAGTTTGTCTTAAAGAGTGTGTCTCAGAGAGTGTGTCTCAGAGAGTGTGTCTCAAAGAGTGTGTCTCAAAGCGAGTGTCTCAAAGCGAGTGTCTCAAAGCGAGTGTCTCAGAGAGTGTGTCTCAGAGAGTGTGTCTCAAAGAGTGTCTTAAAGAGTGTGTCTCAGAGAGTGTGTCTCAAAGAGTGTGTCTCAAAGAGTGTGTCTCAAAGAGTGTGTCTCAGAGAGTGTGTCTCAAAGAGTGTCTTAAAGAGTGTGTCTCAGAGAGTGTGTCTCAGAGAGTGTGTCTCAAAGAGTGTGTCTCAAAGAGTGTGTCTCAAAGAGAGTGTCTCAAAGAGTGTGTCTCAGAGAGTGTGTCTTAAAGAGTGTGTCTCAGAGAGTGTGTCTCAAAGAGTGTGTCTCAGAGAGTGTGTCTCAGAGAGTGTGTCTCAGAGAGTGTGTCTCAAAGAGAGTGTCTCAAAGAGTGTGTCTCAAAGAGTGTGTCTGAGAGAGTGTGTCTTAAAGAGTGTGTCTCAGAGAGTGTGTCTCAAAGAGTGTGTCTCAGAGAGTGTGTCTCAAAGAGTGTGTCTCAGAGAGTGTGTCTCAGAGAGTGTGTCTCAAAGAGTGTGTCTCAGAGAGTGTGTCTCAGAGAGTGTGTCTCAGAGAGTGTGTCTCAAAGAGTGTGTCTCAGAGAGTGTGTCTCAAAGAATGTGTCTCAAAGTGCCACTTTGGCAGCCCTGGAACCACAAATATACTTTCAGCGGCACGCCAACAACCTGAACTTCTCGCCTCTCGGCATCGGCTTTGTTAGCTCCGAAGTTCGCCAAGGCGTGATCTCTCGCATGGTGGAGGAAATCTTAGCAACCAGGCTGATGGTCAAAGCTGCAATGAAGCGATACCGTGGAAATGAGGTTCATTGTTAAGCTACCAGTCAGTCACAGTCAGTCACAATGCACCTCATTTTTATTTCTTATTCTTATTTCAGGCTCTGCAGAAACTGCTTGACGCCCGCCAGCTGGGTTTGAAGCTCATCGCCAATGTCACCTACGGCTATACCGCTGCCAGCTTCTCTGGACGAATGCCTTGCGTTGAGGTGCGACAGTTGACAGTGACCGGCTTGGCTATTGTTATTATTTTAAAAAATCATTCCCTGTCACACTTTATTAATCACACTTCACCACTCCATGGTAGTTGAACACCACTCTTGTAAGTTGTCACTCTATGGTAATCACATCTATTTCACACCTAGTTCATCTCACTCTATGGTAATCACGTCTAGTTCACACCTAGTTCATGTCACTCTATGGTAATCACGTCTAGTTCACACCTAGTTCATGTCACTCTATGGTAATCACGTCTAGTTCACACCTAGTTCATGTCACTCTATGGTAATCACATCTAGTTCACATCTAGTTCATGTCACTCTATGGTAATCACATCTAGTTCACATCTAGTTCATCTCACTCTATGGTAATCACATCTAGTTCACACCTAGTTCATCTCACTCTATGGTAATCACATCTAGTTCACACCTAGTTCATCTCACTCAATCGTAATCCCATCTAGTTCTTGTCACTCTATGGTAATCTTGTCTAGTTCTTGTCAATCTATGGTAATCACGTCTAGTTCTTGTCCCTCTATGGTAATCACATCTAGTTCTTGTCACTCTATGGTAATCACATCTAGTTCTTGTCACTCTATGGTAATCACATCTAGTTCTTGTCACTCTATGGTAATCACATCTAGTTCTTGTCACTCTATGGTAATCACATCTAGTTCTTGTCACTCTATGGTAATCACATCTAGTTCTTGTCACTCTATGGTAATCACATCTAGTTCTTGTCACTCTATGGTAATCACATCTAGTTCTTGTCACTCTATGGTAATCACATCTAGTTCTTGTCACTCTATGGCACCATCAGGTCGGCGACAGCATCGTCCGCAAGGCCCGAGAGACCCTGGAGCGCGCCATCGCTCTGGTCCAATCGAATCCTGACTGGCGCGCCCAGGTGATCTACGGCGACACGGACAGTCTGTTCGTCCTGCTGCCCGGCCGGAGCCGCGCCGAGGCCTTCCAGCTCGGCCAGGCGATGGCGCGGGCTGTCACTGCCGAGAATCCCAAGCCGGTCAAGCTGCGCTTCGAGAAAGTCTACCAGCCCTGCCTGCTGCTCACTAAGAAGCACTACGCCGGTTTCATGTACGAGACTGCCGACCAGACTGAGCCTGTGTTTGACGCCAAAGGCATCGAGACGGTATGAGACACTTGAAAAAAAACAGAAAAATCCTATAATTATCCCGAAGGGCCCTTGAAGGGCTTCTCATTAACCCAAGAGGATTCCAAGAATCCCAACTAATCCAGGAATTTCCTGCATATCAGCCTTTCCTGAATTCTAAATTTGAACTTTCCTAGAAATCACAATATCCCAAACATTCCTAACATTCCTAGAATTCTTAAATATCCCAAACTTTCCTAGAATTCCTAAATATCCCTAAAATTCCTAGAATTCTCAAATATCCCAAACTTTCCTAGAATCGCGAAATATCCCTAACATTCCTAAAATTCTTAAATATCCCTAAAATTCCTAGAATTCTCAGATATCCCAAACATTCCTAGAATCCCAAATATCCTTAACATTCCTAGAATCTAAAATATCCCGAAAATTCCTAGAATCCCTTAATGTCCACGGCATTCCTAGAATCCCAAATATTTATAAAATTTCTAGAATCGCAAATGCATCAGTGTCTTAAATTCCTAAAATTATTAATTTTTAAATAATATTATAATATTTAATTTTATCCCCTTGATTTTTAAACCCCATTTGCCCCTTAGAAAATGCTTCTAAATCCCAAAAATCCTAAATCCTTCGAAAAAATATCCCAAAAACGGCAGGTCCGTCGCGACAGCTGCCCAGCCGCCGGGCGAATCCTTGGCCGCTGCCTTCAGGAGCTCTTCCGCAGCCTGGATCTGTCCCGAGTTCGGCGCCTAGTTGAATACGAACTGCACCGGCTGCATTGGGGTCGGTCGCCGCTGCAGGAGCTGATCATCGCCAGGGAGTATCGGGGAACTAAAAACTACAGCGACAGGGCCGCTGTGCCGGCGCTAGCCGTGGTCCGGCGCCTCCTGGCCGCGGATCCTCGGGCTGAGCCGCCCATCGGCTACCGGGTGCAGTTTGTGATTGTCCGCCCAGCTGAGCCCGGCCAGACCCTGTGCAGCTGCGCCAGGTCTCCTGATGAGCTGCTCATCGGCTGCCAGCCCGGACTCGCATCGGGACCCGAGTGCCTCAACCTGGACTACTATGCCAGCAAACAGGTGCGAGACGGTTCGGGTGGCAGGGAAGGGAGAGGAAGAGGGTGAGATGAAGGGAGAGGAGGACGTGAAATGAAGGGAATGGATGAGGTGAGATGAAGCGAAAGGAAGATCGTGAGATGAAGGGAGAGGAAGATGGTGAGATGAAGCGAAAGGAAGATCGTGAGATGAAAGGAGACGAAGACGGTGAGAGGTGAGATGAAGGGATAGGAGGAGGGTGAGATCAAGGGAGAGGAAGAGGGTGAGATGAAGGGCGAGGAGGAGGGTGAGATGAAGGGAGAGGAAGAGGGTGAGATGAAGGGAGAGGAAGAGGGTGAGATCAAGGGAGAGGAAGTGAGTGAGATGAAGGGAGAGGAAGAGGGTGAGATGAAGGGAGAGGAAGAGGGTGAGATGAAGGGAGAGGAAGAGGGTGAGATGAAGGGAGAGGAAGAGTGTGAAATGAAGGGAGAGGAAGAGGGTAAGATGAAGGGAGAGGAAGAGTGTGAGATGAAGACAGAGAAAATGGGGTAAAATAAATGTGGGAATTAGTGTGAGGGAGGTTTTTTTAAGTTTAAGTTTTGTATTATTTGTATGATATTTGTAGAAGTATTAATTTTCTTGCCACGAAGCAATGTGTCCAAGCAGGCATTGAATGTTTATTATGGCAGCTGTTGTAGAAAATTTATTTTTTTCTCGCTTACTTGGCATTCAGCATTGGCAAAGCAGCTGATAATTTTAAGTAATCATTTTAGCACATTCATTAGCTTTTCAGTCTATTTAGCCTCTGTTTATTACTCGCTAGCCGAAGTGATATTGATTTTTTGCATTTCCAAAACTGACTATTATTGTTATTTGCTGTTTTTTCTTATTTCCGTCTGGCTTGGCTGCCTGTCTGTTGAACTCGAGACGTTAAATATTGCATGGCTGTTTTGTTTCTGAATACGGCTTTACTGCACTTTTCAGAACTCATTAATTCGGTTAAAGACTAGGGAGTAGATTGTATGGTGTTTACTGAATGGGAAATAGACTCAATGACAGGTCTGCTCGCTTTAGATCAGAAAACAGCAGTGAGAAGTATAGATATACTTAATCTGATGAGAAGTATACTCAAATCAAGTGAGAAGTAGACTCAAATCAGACGAGAAGTAGACTCAAATCAGATGAGAAGTAGACTCAAATCAGATGAGAAGTAGACTCAAATCAAGTGAGAAGTAGACTCAAATCAGATGATAATTAGACTCAAATCAGATGAGAAGTAGACTCAAATCAGATGAGAAGTAGACTCAAATCAAGTGAGAAGTAGACTCAAATCAGATGAGAATTAGACTCAAATCAAGTGCGAAGTAGACTCAAATCAGATGAGAAGTAGACTCAAATCAGATGAGAAGTAGACTCAAATCAGATGAGAAGTAGACTCAAATCAGATGAGAAGTAGACTCAAATCAGATGAGAAGTAGACTCAAATCAGATGAGAAGTAGACTCAAATCAAGTGCGAAGTAGACTCAAATCAGATGAGAAGTAGACTCAAATCAGATGAGAAGTAGACTCAAATCAGATGAGAAGTAGACTCAAATCAGATGAGAAGTAGACTCAAATCAGATGAGAAGTAGACTCAAATCAGATGAGAAGTAGACTCAAATCAGATGAGAAGTAGACTCAAATCAGATGAGAATTAGACTCAAATCAAGTGAGAAGCAGACTCAAATCAGATGAGAAGTAGACTCAAATCAGATGAGAAGTAGACTCAAATCAAGTGAGAAGTAGACTCAAATCAGACGAGAAGTAGACTCAAATCAGATGAGAATTAGACTCAAATCAGATGAGAAGTAGACTCAAATCAGATGAGAAGTAGACTCAAATCAGACGAGAAGTAGACTCAAATCAGATGAGAAGTAGACTCAAATCAGATGAGAAGTAGACTCAAATCAAGTAAGAAGTAGACTCAAATCAGATGAGAAGTAGACTCAAATCAGATGAGAAATAGACTCAAATCAGATGAGAAGTAGACTCAAATCAGATGAGAAATAGACTCAAATCAGATGAGAAGTAGACTCAAATCAGATGAGAAGTAGACTCAAATCAGATGAGAAGTAGACTCAAATCAGATGAGAAGTAGACTCAAATCAGATTCAAGAGTCAACTGAAAAACCGACGCCCGCAGATCCTGCCACCGCTGGACCGCGCCCTGACTCTACTCGGCGTCAACGTGTTCGCCTGGCACGCGGGCCTGGCCAAACCCGGCACCTTGGCCCGCGTCGGCGCCACAGGCGTCATCGGCCGCTTCCTCGGCCTCGCCAGCTGCCGAGCCTGCGGCGGACCGTCCGGCGGCTCAGCGGCAGCCCCCGGCGCCAACCTCCTCTGCCAGACTTGCTCGCGAGCTGGCTGGGCTGCCATCGCCGGCCTGTTCAGCGCCGCATCCAGCCTGGAGCGGCGGGCAGCCCGACTGGCTGACACCTGCGCCGCCTGCCAGTCCGGCTGCGTGGCTGCTCGCGCGGCGCCGCTTGAGGCCTCCGCCGATGCCGCGTGCCGCTCGACCGACTGCCCGGTGGCCTTCGAGCGGTGGGCGCTGGGCGGCCCGGCCACTCTGCGACGGCTGGAAGAGATTCGCCGACTGGCAGACGGGCTGGCGTGATCGGTGATCATGTAAAAGTAACTGTTTTTTACTGAAAGTTTTCCGAATTTTTTACTGTATTTATTCAATTGACGGCATTCTGGTTCGCTTACTCATTGAAAACAATGCTGTGTATAGGTGCTTGGGTTCACCTGCTGTTTCGAAGAATGTCATCCTAACTTAACTTTAAGCCAAGTTATTGTCCTTATCAGGCTTGCTTTTTGCCACATGATGATGCACTTTTACAGCTGCTGCAAATGTGATATCGCTGCGAATGGCCATTTTAATTGAATTCGTTTTTTTGCTAGCATTATAATAAAATTGACATTTCAAGTTCAGATAGTGTTTTTTGTTGCCAAAACAATCGAGTAATATTTTCATTTTTATCAACTGTCCTCTGCCTTCGTCATTACGCGATGATTTCGTGTTATCGTAGAATACTGACTCCACTGAAATATGCTAACTTTGGCATCAAGGTCGAGAAGCACGTGACGATTTTGTGCGAATGCTGAATAGTGCCTCCACTAAGTTGTGCTATTTTTTGCATCAAGGTCAAGAAGCACGTGCCAATTGCGTGTGAACGCTGAATATTGACAGCACTGGGCAGTGCTATTTTTAGCATCAAGTTCAACCATACCCAACCAGAGTCTGAATCATGGCTAAACCAGAGTTTGAATCATGGCTAAACCAGAGTTTGAATCATGGCTAAACCAGCGTTTGAATCATGGCTAAACTAGAGTTTGAATCATGGCTAAACCAGAGTTTGAATCATGGATAATATTCATTTAATGTTGTTCTTCTCAATTTTCTACAAAAGCAGCTAATATAAAAATTCAACTGAGGAACATTGTCAACTTAGAATCATCATCCATGGGGAGTCATCATCAAATGAGGGATCATGGTCAACTGGGGGTTCATTGTCAACTGGGGATCATTGTCAAGTGGGGGATCATTGTCAACTGGGGGATCATTGTTAACTGGGGGATCATGGTCAACTGGGGGCCCATTGTCAACTGGGGGATCATTATCAACTGGGTGATCATCATCAACTGGGGTATAATTGTCAACTGGGGGATCATTGTCAACTGGGGAATCATTGTCGACTGGGGGATCATTGTCGACTGGGGGATCATTGTCAACTGGGGGATCATTGTCAACTGGGGGATCATTGTCAACTGAGGAATCATTGTCGACTGGGGGATCATTTTCGACTGGGGGATCATTGTCAACTGGGGGATCATTGTCAACTGGGGGATCATCATCAATTGGGGGATCATTGTCAACTGGGAAGTCAACATCAAATGGGGGATCATGGTCAACTGGGGGGATCATTGTCAACTGGGGGATCATTGTCAACTGGGGGATCATGGTCAACGGGGGTGATCATTGTCAACTGGGGGAACATTGTCAACTGGGGATCATCATCAACGGGGAGTCATCGTCAAATGGGGGATCATAGTCAACTGGGTGATCATCATCAACTGGGGGATCATCATCAACTGGGAGATCATGGTGAACTGTGGGATCATTGTAAACTGGGGGATCATCATCAATTGGGGGATCATTGTCAACTGGGGAATCATTGTCAACTGAGGGATCATTGTAGCTTTAAAAAGCTGTAAATTCAGCTGCTAATAAGTATATACTAGACGAATTTAAAATATTTCTGCTCCCCGAAGGGGGGCAAAACTTGCTAGTTACGAGCTAAAATGGCCCTTAAAATCGCGCATACAACCAACGCTTTGTAGTTCATGCAGATATTCAATGGTGTTTTAAACTAATTTTATGGCAGTGCCAGAACAACACAATCCAAGACTTAAAGCCAAAGCTTAACTCCTCAATAGCTCTGGTAGTCACTCTTGTTCAGTGACGATGCTCACTATCACCGAAGCGCTACACAATAGTCTACTCGCGTCTCCAGCTCAATCCGGAGCGCAGAAAAAACAATGGTCGTCAAGCTTCGTCAAGAAACTTCTAGAA
Source organism: Macrostomum hystrix (assembly GCA_950097015.1). Taxonomy (NCBI): domain Eukaryota; kingdom Metazoa; phylum Platyhelminthes; family Macrostomidae; genus Macrostomum; species Macrostomum hystrix. Next base: position 5,298,429 of record CATNEN010000002.1, read on the forward strand.
TCTGCCCCACAGCTGAGTGTACAGTCCAAATGAAAATGTTTATCCATAAGGAAAACTGTATAGAATAATCGATTCTTTGAATTGACAAACCTAATAGACTCGGTCAGGTTTGAGGGGCTGGGAACTGGTAGCAATGAGCGATATTAAATTTGCCACCAACCCCCCTGAGCAAGGGCTATCAGCAAAAAAACATCTGCTCCATGCTCAGACCATGCTTCGACCCTGCCAACAATGAGTGGGCAGCCCAACAGTGCTTGGCGGTCCACTGTGCAGCTGATTTGGCTCATTGCTGCAGCCAGCATGAATTTGCCGGGAAGCTATTCAGCATAAAATAGCTGGATAGCCAAGCAGTCCAAACCTCGACTAAGGATTCTCTTCGACTGCTGAGTATAGAACACGATTTCCGCGGCGTTCGATACACGAGCTGAGAATCCTTGTTAGCTTTGAGCCTATTCTCAATTGCGTCGAAATTTGAACTGTTTTAATTATCACCTGGGCAATGATGTTTGGCAGAGTGACCCTGTCATGCGGCCTGCTGCTGCTGCTGGCGGCCACAGGTCGAACCAGCCCCGTGGCCGATGGTGAGTGCTTGTCGAAACTATACATATGAGATAGCATATAGCATATGAGAACAGGCACATCAATTATTGACAGTGGACCACCAACCAGCAGCAACATGCAATTCCGCTATACCCACTGACTCCTGAGCGCACATGCCACAGATACTGTACGCTAGCTCACACTCACTCAGGTGTGTACATCTGCCCTGACTCTCTTATCGTCAGTCAGTGTTACACTTTCGCTTGGAGGTTGGCCCACAAATGAATGTGGCCTCGCCGCGGAATCGAGCTCAGAGTCTCAGTAGTCTCAGCAATTCAAAAAATTGTCAAGCGCTTCAGTAAAACTATAGGAGGGTGAAAACGGCCTAAAAATTATAGGTGTGATTTCTTCAATGAAATCCCATGAAATCTGACTCTAATTTTTTGTTTAAACTGATTTCAGATGTCGAGACATCATATGTCACGGGTGAGTGAGTCTATCTAGTTTCGACTTGATCAGTAGGACTACCAAACCATTTTGTGCCCGTTTTAATTACAAGGGAGGGATTTCCTCCCCCCAGAAAATATTTTACGCAGCGCCCGAATGCTAACTGCGTTGGGTGGTGACTGATTGGTTGACAGACTAGGCGATGGTGTCCTGTGGTTGAGCTGCGCCTAATATTTAGGCTTGAACAGTGAAATTGGAGAAATTCGCGTCAGGGTGTCCATAGTGGCCTATTTCCCCCCTGTTGTAGCCCTTGAAGGTTCAGCAGTCTGTCTAGATAAAAGTAGGTGACCACCGAAGACGGAGATGATGCAGGCACACTCGGGTGACATGCTGATCAATTTTGAAGGCCTGGCAAGGCCGCACTGAGGCGCAGTGCAAATTTGTGCATAGGGGTGCATGAAATACACTAGCTCTTGTGGGAAATATCTGACCTTCGGTTAGAACTGTTGAATATCTCGACGGTCAGAAGACCTGGTGATTTGATTACTGTTTCAGAAGATGCGCCACAAGAATGTGGCCCGTGTTGTTGAGTTTCGTGTGCTTGCGTTGCTACGTTCGCAAAAAAATCCGGTAGAACAGGTAGTTCTACTGTTAATACGAGCGTATTATTTTCTGTATAAAATAAATATTCGTTGAACAATTTGTTTAGAACCGGAAGTCGTTGAGGAGAGGCCGGAAACTGTGGTGGACGAGAAGCCGGAGGTGAAAGAGGAGAATCTTCTCCTGCCGGAGGAAGAGACGGACAGCTCTGAGTCCGGCGAGGAGCTGGAAGACCCGAAGGGGACCTCGGAGGACCGTAAGTTTTGTTCGGCTCCGTTTAGTTCCGTTCTGAACTCGAAAAAGGATTTTTAACTGACAGAAACTCATTCCATGCAGTTGCCAAGCGGCTGGTCGTCGGTGGCGATGAAGGCTCCCTGCCGCCTCAGTTCAGAAGTGAGTTGATGGTGCAGTTATTCACCCAACAGTTCAAGCAACGAAAACTGACGACAGATTTGACAACACTGACTGACAACGAAAACTATTGAACTTCCACCGCAACGCCTCCCCACAGAGATAGACTCTCTGTGCCTCATCTCTCCCGTGTCTCATCTCTCCCGTGTCTCATCTCTCATGTGCCTCATCTCTCCCGTGTCTCATCTCTCCACTGTCTCATCTCTCCCGTGTCTCATCTCTCATGTGCCTCATCTCTCCCGTGTCTCATCTCTCCCGTGTCTCATCTCTCCCGTGTCTTATCTCTCATGTGCCTCATCTCTCCCGCGTCTCATCTCTCCCATGTCTCATCTCCCCCGTGTCTCATCTCTCCCGTGTCTCATCTCTCCCGCGTCTCATCTATCCCGTGTCTCATCTCTACCGTGTCTCATCTCTCATGTGTCTCATCTCTCATGTGTCTCATCTCTACCGTGTCTCATCTCTCCCGTGTCTCATCTCTACCGTGTCTCATCTCTCCCGTGTCTCATCTCTCCCGTGTCTCATCTCTCCCGTGTCTCATCTCTCCTGTTTCTCATCTCTCTTATATTGTAATTTTCAACGGATCAAAATTTTACTGTTTATTGTTGTTTTTGGACAATCTTTTAAATTAGATTAAACATGTAGTTAATATTTTACTAAGCAAGTAACTCGATTTTTCGTAATTTTCCAGATAAGCGCGGATATAGACGTCCCCCGATTGTTGGTGGAGATGTGCATTCACTGCCTCCAGGATACAGAAGTAATTTTTTTCTTATTTGCTCTACCAGAAACTTTGTTTGTAAGTAGCATAGAGACAATGTTCATGCGCAATTATTTTCAGAGATCTACATTAAATCGAAGACTGTCGGCGGACAGGTCAACCGCCCACTGCCCTACCGCCGTGAGTGAGATCATTTTTCCCATTTTTGCACTTTGAATGCAGCGTCAATACTACTATTAGTGGTCATTGGGTCTTCAACTAAACACAAAATAATATATTCCTAATGGTGAAGGATTTACTTAATGGTATTGATCAAGCATTAGCTGCATCCACACAGCCTTGCGAGTTAAGATCTACGGTTGTACGAAGTCCACAATACCCGCGCTTCTGGTGGAGCTTGTAGCCTGATTCCTTTGGTTGGACACTACAGAAAAATAGTTACTCTACTCAGCAGATCACCCTAAGGCCTCATGAAAATGCACCGATAGATGGCTTCATCGGCTGCTTCAAGGACAAGCGCTCAGACCGCGACCTGTTTAAGCTGGCGTACACTTCCAGCAGAAACACTGTTGACAAGTGCCGCAAGACCTGCGAGACACTGGGCTTCCACTACGCGGGCCTGCAGGGCGGTCGGCAATGCTTCTGCGGCAAGCGATTCGGCACCCACGGCAGGGCCCAGTCCTGCAATCTGACCTGCTCAGGCAACAGGGCACAGAAATGCGGGGGCAGTCTGGCTAACAGTGTCTATCACAGCAGTGAGTTCATGCTCATGAACTGAATCGTCAAAACTGGTCAAAACTGGCATGCTGTGCTTCAGTCTCCTAGATTTCTTCCTCGTGCTCAATACACCGATTAATTTTTTCCTTCTCTTGGTTCGGCAGACTTGTTAATATTATAAATAGTTTGCTAATTGATGGTGTTAGCAATGAGCACTTTGATCTCAATGTTGCAGGTGGTTTCCGCGCTGTCGGAGTTCACACCAGAATCGGCGGTAAGGGCCCGCTGCCACCGTGGTTTTCAAGTGAGTGCGATCCAGTTTTTGCGAAGTGTATTTAGAAACTTACTTCATGGACATTTCCAAGCAACTCAGCATTACAGGAAGCTAAAGATTTAGGCTTCATCAGGAATCAGGCCTTTAGAAATCTGAGCAATCTTTAGCAACAAGCTTTGAGCACTTTTTGGCTCTTAACAGTAGAAAGGGCACGCTATTTTCGCCCTGAGGAAAGACCCTGGGGAATTTCAAATAGCCACTGCCTATACTTCCCCATAGCTCCCAAACCGAATCACCGACTTTCGTGAGAGTCCAACATATGCATCAACATTATCCGCCCTTAATTACGACGAACCAACTTTCAAAGCCGTCCGACGTCAGCATCGTCGAAATATTCAGAGATTCTTGTCGAAGACCCTGGTGACAAGGACAGCTAACATTTCTCTGTGCAAATCTATGGCGAATCCGCGGCAATGTTCTACTTCCGTTCGTTATATTATTTTATTCGTTTGTATTCGTGCCACACGTGGATTCTGAGTTTGAAAAAAGTTGTGCTGACGTGGCTTTGCCGTGACTTGACACTTGGATCTATGTCTATGGCAAAATCTGGCAAATATGGGGGAACAGGAAGCTAAAGCGCAGAAATTCTGCAGCTGAAGATTTCGCGAAGGCCAAGCTGCGTCAAATGCATGGCACGAGTGCTGCTCTATTCGAAAGCCACCTCGAAGAATTCTTATGGCGCCGTCTATACCCCAAGAATAGCTTCGGTGCCCTCCTCTACTGGATTAGGCACTTACCCGGTTTGAGAGAAGAAAGACTGACCAAGACTTTTCAGAACTGTGTGACCAAACTACTGACTTTTTGCTACCGTTAAACTTGTTTTTTGTCGTTATCTGTCGTTTGCAAACAAAAAATAATATAACGAACGGAAGTACTCGTAGAACATTGCCAAATCCATTATTGGTTCAGCAATATAATAATTAGCAATAGTATCAACAGTAATAGCCGTCATGGTTGCATGATGACATTTTGTGAGTAGATAAGTTAGGCCTACATTGGTACTTTTGTCAATCGTTGAATCGTTGAATATTTCGAGGATGCCGATATTTTAGTGATTCTGGAAGCCGTTTCATCGGATAGAGCAGAACATTTTAGCCCGTGTTCTAAATTTTATGGCGATTGGTTGAATATTTTGTGGGATGCAGAAAAAGATAGGGGTATTTGAAATACCCCGCGGTCGTTTGTTCAAATCCAACCGGCTGTAACGACGTCGCAATCGTCAATTTCACAATTCAGTCGGCAAGTCCAAGAACTCGCTGCCACCGCGCTACCGAGGTGAGACACGCGAACTAAATTGGTAAATAAGAATTGATAAGATTTAAGGATAGTCGCGAAGCTCAGCAAACGTACTTATATGAACCGCAGGAAAGCACTCCTTCAAGAAAATCCGCGTCGGAGGCGACATCGGATCTCTGCCGCCGCAGTACAGGAGTGAGTCATACTACAAAAGCAGGTTTTCATACTTTACTAAGTATTATAACAAGTTTTTGAGGTTTAGCAACCAATTAGATCTCCTAAACGACCTGCTACGTTTTTAATCGAATTACAGAGAAAAACAAGTTCATCCGAGTTGGAGGCGACATCGGATCTCTGCCGCCGCTGTACAGGAGTAAGTCATACTACAAAAGCAGCTTTTCATACTTTACTAAGTATTATAACAAGTTTTTGAGGTTTAGCAACCAATTAGATCTCCTAAACGACCTGCTACGTTTTTTAATCGAATTACAGAGAAAAACAAGTTCATCCGCGTCGGAGGCGACATCGGATCTCTGCCGCCGCAGTACAGGAGTGAGTCATACTTAAACAGTTGTTGTACTCAGTCACTTATGCTGTTTGTGATTGTTAATCCTTAAGGTTTTTGCAACCGGTTATACGAGCGTATTGTTCAATTACTTTCTGTTCAATCGTGTTGCAGAGAAGCACAGGTTCATCCGAGTTGGAGGCGACATCGGATCTCTGCCGCCGCTGTACAGGAGTAAGTCATACTACAAAAGCAGCTTTTCATACTTTACTAAGTATTATAACAAGTTTTTGAGGTTTAGCAACCAATTAGATCTCCTAAACGACCTGCTACGTTTTTTAATCGAATTACAGAGAAAAACAAGTTCATCCGCGTCGGAGGCGACATCGGATCTCTGCCGCCGCAGTACAGGAGTGAGTCATACTTAAACAGTTGTTGTACTCAGTCACTTATGCTGTTTGTGATTGTTAATCCATAAGGTTTTTGCAACCGGTTATATTGTTCAATTACTTTCTGTTCAATCGTGTTGCAGAGAAGCACAGGTTCATCCGAGTTGGAGGCGACATCGGATCTCTTCCACCCCAGTACAGGAGTGAGTCAGAAAACTCACTGAATGATTCATATATCTTGCAAGTTAAATTGTGCTGATGTCATAGCTCAGAACGCAAAAAACGCGATTTCAGAGAAGCTCGTGTCACCACCAGGCTCCTCCAAGAGCTCCCTGCCACCTAAGTTCAGAAGTGAGTGAATTCCGCACCTTGATCCTAAACCCAACTCAATTCTTTTAATTTCTTCAAAACTTAAAGGGTAGCTTAATAAGTACCCTACCACTGTTAATAAAAACAGTAGAGTTAAAAAATTCCTTACTCAATCCATGTCGACTGCTAAAAAATAAATATAACAGTTCCAGGAGGGCTGCGGGCAATGGCACATCATTCGGTGACACTAGACCCGCAGCCAGCGAGGAGGCAATTCTGCCAATTCCGCTGACTCCTGAGCACACGTGCACACAGATACCGTACGCAGGCACACACTCACGCAGGTGTGTACATCTGCCCTGGCTTTTTCATCGTCAGGCAGTGTATACTTTCACTGTACTTTGGAGGTTGGCCCTCACGGGCGTAAATTGCACTACAGGCCCCCAAGCCTTCTCTCCGCGGCTGCGCCACAAACGAATGTCGTAGACGTAGATGCTGATGAATGCATTCAAGCCTCTAAGGGTCTGATAAGGCTCATGAAATTGTTCGACTTCCAGCTGGCAATTTTAAGGGGCCAAGCGTTCTACCAGGATCGACCGAGGGCTCCTTGCATCCGCGCTACCGCGGTGAGTGAGATGCGGCCTCCTGATCTTACCTCTTTGCTGCTCCTAAAGTTTGTAGATACAAAAACAACTCTAACTCGAGTCATTGGTTTTGCAGTTAACTTAAACCAAGGCTCCGATTAGCTTTGATTGCTAAAACATAAGAGCACAAATAACAAAGAGACACGTACTCACCTTGAACTGCAGGGAAGCTGCAAATTGTCAAGCACATCCGGGTCGGAGGCGACATCGGATCTCTGCCACCGCAGTACAGGAGTGAGTCCTACTATGGTTGATACTCCGTCACATCATTCATGGTGTTATTTCTAGCTTTAGTTTATTACAGGGATAGTAAACGAAGATTCCCCTGTTTAATCACGTTGCAGAGAAGCACAAGTTTATCCGCATCGGTGGTCACAAGAGCGCCCTGCCGCCCAAGTTCAGAAGTGGGTACTTTTGGATTTGGACTGCTTTTTCACAATTTAGTTTAGCTCTTTTATGTATCCAAACTCTAAATGCATAACACATAAACTCAAGCGTTATGAGAAAACTAAAACTTCACAAACTCCATACAACATGAGTAGCAGCTTTCTCGTGAATTCGTGGACAGGTAAATCCTAGAATAAAAGTGCATTGAGCGCGAAAATTGTTCCAAAATTTGTGGGCCCATAGAGTAGTTGCTCAAAAGACAAGCAGTCTCTCGCCTGGAGCCCTGTGTGGACAGATTAAAAATTGACGCTATCAACCAATGGGGCGGCTTGTAGCAACAGATAAGACTTGCATCCTGGAATGAAAGACTAAAATTTTGAATAAAAAATTATGACTTAACTTTTGATACCCAGTTGGCAAGTTGAAGAGGCCAAGTGTTCTACCAGGATCGACCAAGGGCTCATTGCATCCGCGCTACCGCGGTGAGTGAGAAGCAACCTGTCACTAAACATTTGCCTTATTTTACATTTTTAATCCGTGAATTTATGGATTCGCTGATATATTCTATGACAAGTCGTGTCCTATAACTGAAAATTTTGTTTTAAAAAAAGTACAAAATCAACACACAAACCACAGGTAAGCACACTTTCAAGCACATCCGGGTCGGAGGCGACATCGGATCCCTGCCGCCTCAGTACAGGAGTGAGTCTTAGTTCATCTAGTTGTTGATACTCTGCAAAAAGTGCTTTTAAGGTTAACAGCCAATAACGACCAACAACCTGGGTGACTGGCAGAGCGGTTAACGCGTTTGCCCCTCGCACCAAGGTCCCTGAGCTCGATTACATGGCGAGGCCACATTCATTTGGGGTGCAGCCGCGGAGAGAAGGCTTGGGGGATTGTCGTGCAATTTACGCCCTCGAGGCCCAACCTCCAATGTACAGTGAAAGTATACACTGCCTGATGATAAGAAAGGCAGGGCAGATGTACACACCTGCGTGAGTGTGTGCGTGCGTACATTCAGCGGAATGGGCAGAATTGCCTCCTCGCTGGCTGCGGGTCTAGTGTCACCGAATGATGTGCCATTGCCCGCAGCCCTCCTGCAATTATTATTATTATTATTATTATTATCAATTACAGAGAAAAACAAGTTCATCCGAGTTGGAGGCGACATCGGATCTCTTCCGCCGCAGTACAGGAGTGAGTCATACTTAAACAGTTGTTGTACTCAGTCACTTATGCTGTTTGTGATTGTTAATCCATAAGGTTTTTGCAACCGGTTATATTGTTCAATTACTTTCTGTTCAATCGTGTTGCAGAGAAGCACAGGTTCATCCGAGTTGGAGGCGACATCGGATCTCTTCCACCCCAGTACAGGAGTGAGTCAAAAAACTCACTGAATGATTGATAATTATTGAAAATAAAACTATGCAGATGCCAGAATTGAAGACTCCAACATTTCAGAGAAGCTCGTGTCACCACCAGGCTCCTCCAAGAGCTCCCTGCCACCTAGGTTCAGAAGTGAGTGAATTCCGCACCTTGATCCCTGTCTGATTGTTGACTAAGCCAATTCTCGACTACCTGTGGGACATATCTCTCTAATAGAAACATTAATTAAGATTCTATCTATGATGAGTTTGAACATGTTCTTGTGGTTAGACGTTATGGCTTCTATTGGTAAATGCTAGCCTCCAAGGAATTTTAAAAAGTTTATAAAAAATTGTTCGATTTCCAGTCAGGAAATTGAAGGGGCCAAGCGTTCTACCAGGATCGACCAAGGGCTCATTGCATCCGCGCTACCGAGGTGAGTGAGATGCAGCTTATTTATCTTACCTCTTTGCTGCACCTTGGGTTTCGATATTCATTTTGTTGCTGTCAAGACAAGTCCACGCTTCATTAACTCAAACCATTATTTATAAAAAAAACAAATCTCAGGAAAACACTCCTTTATGCACATCCGTGTCGGAGGTGACATCGGATCTCTGCCACCTCAGTACAGGAGTGAGTCATACTTGAAATGGATCATGTTTGAGAAGCAGCTGTTGATGCTCCATCACAGCGACAGCGAAGGTTATTGAAGCAGGGTTTGTTAACGAAGATTTTCCTGTTTAATATTGTTGCAGAGAAGCACAAGTTCATCCGCATCGGTGGTCACAAGAGCGCCCTGCCGCCCCAATTCAGAAGTAAGAAAAGCTAATCACTGACCGAAAAATATTTACTTAAACTGTAATTGTGCCTATGTCCTGACTTGGAGCCAAAAACACAATTTCAGAGAAGCTCGTGTCACCACCTGGCTCCTCCAAGAGTTCCCTGCCGCCTAGGTTCAGAAGTGAGCGGTTGCTCTGAATTAAAGTAATAATTTATATTTATATTGCCAAGGCCTTACTGAACTGGAAAGTGAATGTCAATGTAAGGCTCTAGAATAAGCCTGAGGTCAATTCTCGAAACAAACCGACTGAACTCAGTAGCTGGTCGATACAATCGACAGGAAACGCCGAGGCATCTTCTTCCCATGGCGCCCTGGCGGAGGTTTGACCTGGACCTCCATTCTACTCGTAGAGCCTTAAGTTTGAATGTCCTTTGTTTTATTAGATTATAACTTCTGTGAAAATTATAATTTAAATGCACTTTCCTGCACAAAAGCCTTGTTAAAAAATAGTTTTCTTAAAAAATTATGCTTGAATAAAGTTTTTTTGCTCTAGAAAAAACATAAGCAAAAACTGTTGCGTCCTAGATTTAGGAGTGAGTTCGCCTTGGCAATCATCTAGGCACATTTCAGCTGCACTCCAGTCAGCGACAATGCTTCTTGCAGGAGCCCTTGAAAATGAGAATTCGTTGGTACACCATTTCAGAGAAGCACAGGAAGGTCACGAGGCACATCCGGGTCGGAGGCAAGAGCTCCTTGCATCCTAGATTTAGGAGTGAGTTCGATTGGCAATCATTGGCAGATCATAGCAAAAATGTCTTTCAATTATCCGTTTTCTATCGTAAGCAAGAACTTTTCGGTAAAGAAACTTCAGACTGGGCTGGTCAGTCAGACTAAAACGGCAGGAAATTTACAATGCAATCGAAGAAAAAAGTTTCTTATTTAGACAAGACCGAATAGAAACGAGTTTTTAATGTGCAACGTAATTTTGATTTACATTTTTTACTTTAAGTAACACAACTAAATTTTAACTGTCGCGTATAATTTCAAATTTCCCATCATATTTGGTTGCCCAATCACCTGATTCAATGTTACAAGCCCTTTGCACAGCTAATCCACAAAGCGACACCTGCTGATTTTACCTTTCAGACAAGCGCGGGCCAATTCTGGTTGGAGGAAGTGAGGGCTCCCTTCCACCACAGTACAGAAGTGAGTTTCCGAAATTTCCGAAAAATTCTCTGTTTTAGAAAGTACAACTAAAATGTTATCTTGAATGCGAATCACTTCAGAGAAAAATTGGAAGATCGTGAAGCACTTCAAGGTCGGAGGAAGTGAGGGCTCTCTGCCACCGCAGTACAGAAGTGAGTCGTTTTCGTATTCCCACTGCAATTTGATTTTAACGATTTGAAAAGCTGTAATAGTATATGATTATTTCTTAGGGGGCCGGTGGCAGAGCGGTTATCGCGTTTGCCTCTCGCACCAAGGTCCCTAAGTTCGATTCCGCGGCGAGGCCACATTTATTTGGGGCGCAGCCGCGCAGAGAAGGCTTGAGGGCTTGTCGTGCAATTTTACGCCCTTGAGGGCCAACCTCCAAGGCACAGTGAAGTGTACACTGTCTGACGATGACAAAGTCAGGGCATAGGTACACACCTGTGTGAGAATTGCCTCCTCGCTGGCTGCAGGTCTAGTGTCACTAAGAGATGTGCCACTGCCCGCAGCCCTCCTGCAATTATTATTATTATTATTATTATGATTATTTCTTAAATGAAGAACTGAAATATTAGCCCAAATTCGACTTCGACTCACTTCAGAGAAAAACAGGAAGATCGTGAGGCACTTCAAGGTCGGAGGAAGTCAAGGCTCTCTGCCACCGCAGTACAGAAGTGAGATTTTTTAGATCTTTTTTAAATATACATGAAGACTGAAATGCAAAGTCGTTAACCTTGTTTCGCACGTGTTTATCAATCCAGAAAAGCACTTTTCGTTTGTGAGGCACTTCAAGGACGGAGGAAGTGAGGGCTCCCTTCCACCGCAGTACAGAAGTGAGTCGTTTTTTATTTCTAATTGCAATTTGATTTGAAAGATTCGAAAAGCGGCAATAATGTATGATTATTTTTCATGAAGTACTGAAATATTTCCCAAATTCTACTCACTTCAGAGAAGAACAGGAAGATCGTGAGGCACTTCACTGTCGGGGGAAGTGAGGGCTCTCTGCCACCGCAGTACAGAAGTGAGTCGTTTTAGTTTAAGGAATTATTTTTTACGAGAAAACTTGAAATATTTTATTTTATGCGACTCACTTCAGAGAAGAACAAGAAGATCGTGAGGCACTTCACGGTCGGAGGAAGTCAAGGCTCTCTGCCACCGCAGTACAGAAGTGAGTCGTTTTGTGATCGTTGTATTCTTGCTACTTTTCGATATGAGCGCGCGATTCAAACTTTCTCAACAGAAAAGGAGTTGTTTACATTGAAAGCTATTTTTTCCTAAATCTGAATCATTTCAGAGAAGAACTGGAGGATCGTGAGACACTTCAAGGTCGGGGGAAGTGAGGGCTCTCTGCCACCTCAATACAGAAGTGAGTCTTTAGTTTACTTACTGCATTTCCATTTGAACGATTTGTACAGTTGTACCAGTAGATTCTTGTTTTTGAAAAATAAAATATTATCTCGAAAACGAATCACTTCAGAGAAGAACAGGAAGATCGTGAAGCATTTTAAGGTCGGGGGAAGTCAAGGCTCTCTGCCACCGCAGTACAGAAGTGAGATTTTATTTATTTTTCACACACACAACACAGGAAGCCTGAAATTTAAATTTTAATGACCTTTCTCGCGTATTTATCAATCCAGAAAAGCACTTTTCGTTTGTGAGACACTTCAAGGTCGGAGGAAGTGAGGGCTCCCTGCCACCGCAGTACAGAAGTGAGTCGTTTCAAAACGTATAGTGTTCCAGCTGTATTCCAATTAAAACGGCGATCACAACAGTAGTATATTATTTTTACATGCAAAGCAGAAAAGAGTTTCAAATACGACTCACTTCAGAGAAAAACAGGAAGATCGTGAGACACTTCAAGGTCGGAGGAAGTCAAGGCTCTCTGCCACCGCAGTACAGAAGTGAGTCGTTTTTTATTTCTAATTGCAATTTGATTTGAAAGATTCGAAAAGCGGAAATAATGTATGATTATTTTTCATGAAGTACTGAAATATTATCCCAAATTCTATACCCACTTCAGAGAAGAACAGGAAGATCGTGAGGCACATCACTGTCGGGGGAAGTGAGGGCTCTCTGCCACCGCAGTACAGAAGTGAGTCGTTATAGTATTTCGATTTTAGCAGTGACAACAGTTTAAGGAATTATTTTTTTTATAAAAACTGAAATATTATTTTTTATGCGACTCACTTCAGAGAAGAATTTGAAGATCGTGAGGCACTTCAAGGTCGGAGGAAGTCAAGGCTCTCTGCCCCCGCAGTACAGAAGTGAGTTCATCTTGTTGGCGTTCTTTTAAGCAAATTTTTGAAGCACGCGATGTAAATACGAAATCTGACGAAAATGTCTTTACCTCAATAATATTCAGAACACCACATTGTGCTCAGCCACGGACATAAATCTGTGAGACATCATGGAGTGAAGGCCGCTCCAGTTAGTCATCGACACACCACCAAGTAGATGCAGGAAGCTGTGGTACGTACTCTTCATTTTCAGTTTGAGTTTTTAGATTTTATAAACGATGGCACAATATAATCATAAATAAGTGATCTCCCATGCTTTGCAGCTTAATCAAATCAAGACTTCCACACTAGTGGAGTACAGTGGTCTCTGGAAGAATTTTACATACTGAAAAATAAAGTGATAATATGAAATCAATAAACAATTTTGTTTGTTTTCCTTTCGGTCCTTGCACTAAATTCAAATTCGCTGGTCTCTTAAGCAGAGTATTTTGGTGTTTTGAAGCTATTTTTTGTTTCGCAATAAATTGAAAGCTTAGAAATAAACTGACCTAGTTACTCTGTACTTTTGGTTCTTGGTTGATCAATAAAATAAAGATTTTTTCATTTCTTCGATCGCTTTAGGATATCAAATATATTTTGAAGGCTTGTGCAGTGCAAGTCTAAACCTGGGGTCGGTGGCAGAGCGGTTAACGCGTTGCCTCTCGCGCCAAGGTCCCTGAGCTCGATTCCGCGGCGAAGCCACATTTATTTAGGGCGCAGCCGCGGAGAGAAGGCTTGGGGGGCTTGTCGTGGAATTTATGCACTTGAGGGCCAACCTCTGCACAGTGAAGTGTACACTGTACACTGCGTGACGATGAGAAAGTCAGGGCAGACGTACACCAGTGTGAGCGTGTGCCTGCGTACAGTATCTGTGTCGTGTGTGCTCAGGAGACAGCGGAATGGGCAGAATTTCCACCTCGCTGGCCGCGGGTCTAGTGTCACCAAATGATGTGCCACTGACTGCAGCGCTCCTGCAATTATTATCATTATTATTAAGGTTCGGTCCTCGTCCAGATGCGGCCCTCGAAGCTCCTAAATCCGGCCCGCTACCAGTTCCTACACCTACAGTGTGCTGTAGCATATTTCCTCTGTCGCGTCTCTCCGGCGTCTACCTCTCCCCTGTATCGTCTCTCCCATGTCTCATCTATCCCGTGTATCGTCTCTTGCATGTCTCATCTATCCCGTGTATCGTCTCTTGCATGTCTCATCTATCCCCTGTATCGTCTCTTGCGTGTCTCATCTATCCCGTGTATCGTCTCTTGCATGTCTCATCTATCCCGTGTATCGTCTCTCCCATGTCTCATCTATCCCGTGTATCGTCTCTCCCATGTATTATCTTTCCCCTCTCTAATCTCTCTATTGTCTTAACTATCCCGTGTCTCATCTCTCCCTTGTCTCGGCTCTCCCATGTCTCATCTCTCCCGTCTCATATTTCTACAGTCAATGCGGCCCGCTGTCATCTGATAGGTTCTCTCTTTGGCCCGCTAGCTAATAAGTTTGCCGAACCCTTGGTCTAGACTATGTGCAAGTTTAAGGTGAAATTAATCGCACTAATAATGTAAAAAATAATGTGAAAATAAGAAAAAGAAATACTTTTTTGTGTTAGAGCCCATTTGGAACAAACGAAGTCTACAGCTATCGATTTTGACAATCGCCTAATTTAGAAGACTTGTTTATTTATCTGATTCTAATCTAAACAGTTAAGCATAAGCTTGCTACTTATTTTCGAGTATATCTTTTAAAGATAGATATATTGACGGGGCTAAGGGGTAAAACGGGGTTACACCTTCCGGGTTCTCGAGTGACTTATGATGAGCAAAAACGACAATAATATGCGTTCAAATGGAGCAAGGACAGGTGTGATACATGCCAAGATTGTATTGTTGTTATTCTATGAGCTGGAGTCCATTGAAAACACACTGATCTATGAGTGGCATCTAATATGTATATATAGTGTGTGTGTATTAGTGCAAACAAACCAACTGTTGTCAAACCTCTAGTCTTAGAACAATCGGCCGAAAAAGATCAGTAAGCCCTAATCTTCGGGGGCACAGTCGGGCAGTCCTTCTGGTCCAGAGTCTTGTCAATGACCGGGCGATACTCCAGGCTTACTTTGCCAGTGGCGGCGTCCATGAAGCACAGGGTGTGCTTGCGCCAGTGCTGCTCGTATGGTCGCTTAGTCTGGCCATCGATGGGCTTAGTGTAGTCGTATTCGTCGATGCGATCCTTGAAGTCTTCGCGAGCGTGCGCACCGCGCGACTCCTTGCGAGCTTCGGCAGCGTACACGGTCTGGGGTGAAGGGTTCCGGGTGTAGGATGCAGGGTTTCGTATGTAGGGTGCAGGGTTCCGGGTGTAGGATGCAGGGTTTCGTATGTAGGGTGCAGGGTTCCGGGTGTAGGATGCAGGGTTTCGTATGTAGGGTGCAGGGTTTCGTATGTAGGGTGCAGGGTTTCGGATGTAGGGTGCAGGGTTCCGGTTTTCGGATTTAGGGTGCAGGGTTCCGGATGTAGGGTGCCGGTTTTCGGATTTAGGGTGCAGGGTTTTTCATGTTGGGTGCAGGGTTCCGGATGTAGGTTGCATGGTTTTAGAGGGAGGGCAAAGGGATTCGGAGCAGGGTGAAAGGTTTCGGATGTAGGGTGCAGGATTTCGGAGGTAGGGTGCCGGTTTTCGGATGTAGGGTGCAGGGTTCCGGATGTAGGGTGCAGGGTTCCGGATGTAGAGTGCAGGGTTCCGGATGTAGGGTGCAGGGTTCCGGATGTAGGGTGCAGGGTTCCGGATGTAGGGTGCAGGGTTTCGGATGTAGGGTGCCGATTTTCGGAAGTAGGGTTTCGAAATGTAGGGTTTTAAAGGTAGGTTCCAGAGTTATAGAGCTAGGGTGCAGGGTTTCGGATGTGGGGTGCGGGTTTTCAGAGGTAGGGTGCGGCTTTTCGGAGGTAGGGTGCAGGGTTCTAGATTTAGAGTGCAGGGTTCCGGGTGTGGGGTGCGGGTTTTCAGAGGTAGGGTGCGGCTTTTCGGAGGTAGGGTGCAGGGTTCTAGATTTAGAGTGCAGGGTTCCGGATGTAGAGTGCAGGGTTCCGGATGTAGAGTGCAGGGTTCCGGATGTAGAGTGCAGGGTTCCGGATGTAGGGTGCAGGGTTCCGGATGTAGAGTGCAGGGTTCGGGATGTAGGGTGCAGGGTTCCGGATGTAGGGTGCAGGGTTCCGGATGTAAGGGTGCAGGGTTCCGGATGTAGAGTGCAGGGTTCCGGATGTAGGGTGCAGGGTTCCGGATGTAGAGTGCAGGGTTCCGGATGTAGAGTGCAGGGTTCCGGATGTAGAGTGCAGGGTTCCGGATGTAGAGTGCAGGGTTCCGGATGTAGGGTGCAGGGTTCCGGATGTAGGGTGCAGGGTTCCGGATGTAAGGGTGCAGGGTTCCGGATGTAGAGTGCAGGGTTCCGGATGTAAGGGTGCAGGGTTCCGGGTGTAGGGTGCAGGGTTCCGGATGTAAGGGTGCAGGGTTCCGGATGTAGAGTGCAGGGTTCCGGATGTAGAGTGCAGGGTTCCGGATGTAAGGATGTAAGGCGGATAAATAAGAGTTTAAAAAGCCACAAACCTGCCCAGCATTCAGCATGAGGTTCTGCAGTTCCAGAGTCTCAACCAAGTCCGAATTCCAGATCAGGCTCCGGTCCGTGACCTTCAGATCGTCCATCCGTTTGTAGACTTCGTCGAACTCTCGGCAGCCGCGCAGCAGCGTCGGGCCGTCGCGGAAAACGGCGGCGTTGCGCTGCATGGCCTTCTGCAGGTCCAGCCGCAGCTCGGCGGTCGGCGTGCCGCCTTTGGCGTTACGCAGACGGTCGATGTTGGCCACGGAGGCTTCGCCGGAATCCTTGCGCAGCGGCGCCTGGGACTCGCCGGGCCGGTTCTCCTTGGCGATGGTGTGGGCGCAGGCGCGACCGAACACCACCAGGTCAAGAAGGGAGTTGGCGCCAAGCCTGTTGGCTCCGTGCACAGACACGCAGGCAGCCTCGCCAGCCGCGTACAGGCCTGGAATCACCACGTCCGAGCCGGTCTTCGGGTCGTAGGTAATGGCCTGCCGTTGAGGAATGCGTTTGGATGGGTGGTGTTCAGAAGCAATATCAAAATCTCACCTCATTCTACAGAATAGCTGCTTTAAAATCTTCAAAAGCTTAAAAATATTATTCAGTTCTACAGTATAGCTAATTTAAAATCTTATCCCATAGTTGATTTAAAATCCCACCCTATAGCTAATTCAAAATCTCACACCATAGCTACTTTAAATCTCACACCATAGCTACTTTTAATCTCACCCCATAGCTACATCAAAATCTCACCATAGCTGATTCAAAATCTCACCATAGCTGATTCAAAATCTCATCCCATAGCTGATTCAAAATCTCATCCCATAGCTGATTCAAAATCTCACCATAGCTACATCAAAATCTCATCCCATAGCTGATTCAAAATCTCACCATGGCTACATCAAAATCTCATCCCATAGCTGATTCAAAATCTCACCATAGCTGATTCAAAATCTCACCATAGCTACTTCAAAATCTCCCACAAAGCTACTTCAAAGTCTCACTCAAAGCTACTTTAACATCTCACCCAAAACTAATTCAAAATCTCACCATAGCTACTTCAAAATCTCCCACAAAGCTACTTCAAAGTCTCACTCAAAGCTACTTTAACATCTCACCCAAAACTAATTCAAAATCTCATCCCATAGCTACTTCAAAATCTCACCCAAAGTTAACTCAAAATCTCACTTATAGCTACGCTCGTATTTCAAAATTTTACCCCATAGCAATTTCAAAATATAATCCCATGGCTATAATCTCAAAACATTCCATTTTTCAAAATTTCACTAGGATTCGCAGACCTAAGCAACGATGCGCATGCAAAGCCTCACCTGGCCACGCCAGTTAGTGGGCACACCGCCCATGTTGTAGTGCACAGTGGGCAGTACAGGAATCGGTTCGCGAGTAACGTCAACTCCGGCAAAGATGTGAGCAGTCTCAGAGATGCCAGGCAAGCGGCTGCGCAGCTGCTCAGGTGGCAGGTGGTGCAGCTGCAGGAAGATGTGATCCTTTTCCTTGCCAACTCCGCGGCCCTCCCTAATCTCGATGGTCATGGCCCGAGAGACCACGTCGCGACTAGCCAGATCTTTGGCTACCGGCGCATATCGCTCCATGAATCTTTCACCTTCGCTGTTGACCAGATAGCCGCCCTCGCCGCGGCAGCCCTCGGTGATGAGACACCCAGCGCCATAGATGCCAGTGGGATGGAACTGGACAAATTCCATGTCCTGATTAGGCAGGCCAGCGCGGCTTACCATGGCTGTGCCATCGCCAGTGCAGGTGTGAGCCGAGGTGCATGAGAAGTAGCACCGGCCATAGCCGCTGTGATTGGAGAAAATTATTTAGTAAGGAAAGAAATGACAACTGGACCAGATGTACAAGCAGTAGCATTGTACATATAAGGATATAACTAAATGATCAACTCTCAAAAATGTACATTATTTGCACATCTTTATTATATTGTTACAACTACTTTTTGCAGATTTTAGAATGATAACTGAAAACAATGATCATACTCAAGTTATAATTTATAGCTAACTATTATTGATCATTAATGGATTTAAGAAATACATGAGCCATAAAAATATAAAAATTGCAACTCATTAATCTGAAGGTAGCTTGTTGGTTATTTTAAGAATAGATAAGTATGTTTACTAGCTTACTAGCTAAAGTAAATAAAATAAATTCAGTTAATAACATAAAACTAGCCAAATACCAAAAAGTATTGAATAAGCTAAAATAAATTAGTCCAATAATGATTTTAATTGCTGTTTTGTTATTAAAGGGTTCTATAAATTTAATGAAAAGCATTTTATTAAAGTATTCGAGACCATAATAAGAGTTCATATGCCTTGATTTACATTTTTTGCATTTGAAATGAACTATTTATATAATGACATATAATTTAAAGTTTTTTATAGAAAGGCTTTAGCTATTGCTGCCTTTTAATCAGATACAATAGTGAAAAAAACATTGATTCAACCTGAACTTAATGTTAGCCTATCTATAGGCCTACCAATTGGCCAACTGATTGTTTACCATATAGTTCAAATAGACAGTTACTGTCACTTTATAAAGATAACTAGTCTACCAAACACAACATTTTACTTTAGAGAGGTTATTGCTTCACAACAATGAATAAAATAATATTTAATTCATTGGAACAACTAGTATACTGAAACATTATGTACACAAATGACAATTTTTAAAGTATTTCATATTTTTATAGTATTTGTCATGACATTAATATAATATTTTATTGTTGTACATTAAGTAGTATAGGCCTATATGTAGCAATCATGAGCTATTTTAATGCAGAATAGGCCCCTAATCACTTAAAAAATAGACTGCCTTGCTACCTAAATAAAAGATGTCTAGATTATATTTCAGTAGCAAATATTAGTAGATAGTAGCAAAAAGTGAGAAAATAAGCCTGAACAATATAATGACAAAATATAACTCCACTCCAGTTCACTCACCCTGTTGCTAGAACTGTATTCTTAGACTGAAACCTATGAAGAGTGCCATCTTCCAGGTTCAATGCAATAACACCCTTGCAAATGCCATCTTCGTAGAGGATGTCCAGGGCAAAGTACTCAACAAAATAGTCACAACCATACTTCAAGGACCTGCCATAGAGGGTGTGCAGCATAGAGTGGCCTGTTCGATCTGCCACTGCGCAGCAGCGATGTGCCTGGCCTCCTCTGCCATAGTCAATACTCTGGCCACCGAATGCACGCTGATAGATCTTGCCATTCTCCAGCCGACTAAATGGCATGCCATAGTTCTCCAGCTCAATCACAGCTTTTGGTGCTTGCTCGCACATGTAGTGAATTGCATCCTGATCACCAAGCCAATCTGAGCCCTTCACAGTGTCGTACATGTGGAATCGCCAGTCATCGGGCTCCATATTACCCAAGGCAGCATTAATTCCACCTTGGGCGGCGACGGTGTGCGAACGCGTAGGAAAAAGTTTGGTTATGCAGGCTGTCTTGAAGCCTTCGTTGGCGAGTCCGAAAGCAGCTCGCAAGCCGGCGCCACCTGCGCCAACAACAACAGCATCGTAAACATGGTCAATTACAGGGTACTGCGAGGTTATTGAACTTGTGGTCGCATTGCGATGCAAGCGCTGGTTAAAGCCAGCAACATTGCGTAGTCTGGCAAGCCGCCCTAACTTCAGCATCGCTTTATACAAAGAATGCCAGGAACACTGCAGTCCAACGAAGTCCAGCAGAGAAAGATTGAGTGAAATTAAACTTGATTATCAGCAAGTTTATATTTTATGTTTTCATTTTTTAACCAATGAAAAAGAATACTGTAATGCATATTTTTTAAGATTTTGTTACCTAACGATAATTTTTACGTAAAATTTTAACACAGGGTACAAATCAGTTTTTCAGCTGTATCTTTTGTTATATCATACTTTTACTCAAGTCGGCGTTTTAACGTATGTTTAAAATAATAGAGGTAGACCACTTCACTATATGCTTTCGTCAATATAAAGTTTCAAATACAATTACAAACCAACGAAACACTATAAGCACAGCGTACACTGTAGTGTAGTGTACGCAGTAGTGTGCATGCCATAATTATATCGAATTTATTTACTTAATAGGATGCATTTTATACGAGTTTTCGGAGCATCTCGATCGCGATCTCAAGGACATTTCATATTTTTTATGTCGATGAAATGGCTGCAGGAAAATGCATGCATGTACTGAATATAAGTAACACCCACAAGTCATAAAATCCGATCAGACTATATAGATGGAACCGTAATTGGAATTAAAGTTGACACTAAAGTTGCAGTCACTGCATACTAGAATCGAAGCTGCGGTACATAATTCCTAAGTTTATTCAACAATTAAATGCCACAAAATTAGGACGAAAAAATGTTATTCGACCATGCAAATACAATGACAGCATTTAGTCATAATTCCAATTCAAGGGCTATTGTCTATATTTATATTGAATGTTCAAATAATCTGGTCTGGATCACATTTCACTGATGATGCTCGCAAAGCCACTTTTTTATTGATGTTAGCTGCAGTTTTGAAATAGGATCTCCAAACCCCTAGATAATAAAATACATGTAAAATCAATGCAAAGTATTTACACGTGCTTCTATCTGAGGAAGAAGGCGAAAGCACCTATGTAAGATGACAATCCGAAAGGCAAACAGCATACCTTCTGCGGCCTCCTCTATCTCTGTTTCTCTCAGTCTCCGCGCGATACTACTTGGAGTTCAGTCACGGATCGAAGGTCGTTGAGTGGACTCGAGGGCAGTGCGGGGTATGCTGGAGATCTCTCATTTGTTAATAGGGATCAAAGTCCTGACAAGTACTGAAGCCGCGATGAAGGGAAGATGAAGAGCCGCAGGTTTACTGTATTATATTAGGAGGCCACTAGAGAAATGATCAGCTTGATGGTTGTTAGATAACTCATTAAATCCGGCGAGATACTGATTGTATATGAACACGACTGCGTTGGGAAGCCCCGGCCGCGCTCCGCATTATACTGTACGTCCTTCCCTGGAGGATGAAGCGAAATCATTTCAGTTGCGTCGCCATTAGCGGTGTAGTCTAGCTGCGTGGTCTTGGGTGTCGACCTTCTATGCAGGAAAAGTGCATGGCTATCCAGCATTTATGCTCATGCATATCATGCCTTATGTGCCCGACCCAAATGTATTTCTAATTTATGGACGGGTGTCCGTTGGATGCATTGAAAGCCCTTGTCTATAAACAATCCATTCTCGGCTTTCTACCAATCCTAAGAACAGATGGCCAGCAGTTTGCACAACAACATGGCTTCAATTTTAAAGGATTTTCAAGTTTCATTTTTCATCTGCCACTTAGGAAAGGGTTGCCACTCGCTCAGTTCTGTTTAAAAAATTGGCTACAAAGCTTAAAAAACTCATCAGTTCAAAGCACTAAAACTTTTACGGAAACTTGTTGGTTGGTGACAGTGAAACTTATTCGGAAACTCGTCAGTTCGTGACACTGGAACATCTTCGGAAACACGTCAGTTCATGACACAGGAACATCTTCGGAAACTCGTCAGTTCATGACACTGGAACATCTTCGGAAACTCGTCAGTTCATGACACTGGAACATCTTCGGAAACTAGTCAGTTCGTGACACTGGAACTTCTTCGGAAACACGTCAGTTCGTGACACTAAAACTCTTATGAAACTAGTCAGTTCGTGACACTGAAACTTATTCGGAAACACGTCAGTTCGTGACACTGGAACATCTTCGGAAAGTAGTCAGTTCGTGACACTGAAACTTCTTCGGAAACTAGTCAGTTCGTGACACTGGAACATCTTCGGAAACTAGTCAGTTCATGACACAGGAACATCTTCGGAAACTCGTCAGTTCATGACACTGGAACATCTTCGGAAACTCGTCAGTTCGTGACACAGGAACATCTTCGGAAACTCGTCAGTTCGTGACACTAAAACTCTTATGAAACTAGTCAGTTCGTGACACTGAAACTTCTTCGGAAACTAGTCAGTTCGTGACACTAAAACTCTTATGAAACTATTCAGTTCGTGACACTGAAACTTCTTCGGAAACTCGTCAGTTCGTGACACTGCAACTTCTTCGGAAACTAGTCAGTTCGAGACACTGCAACTTCTTCGGAAACTAGTCAGTTCGTGACACTGGAACATCTTCGGAAACTAGTCAGTTCGTGACACTGGAACATCTTCGGAAACTAGTCAGTTCGTGACACTGGAACTTCTTCGGAAACACGTCAGTTCGTGACACTAAAACTCTTATGAAACTAGTCAGTTCGTGACACTAAAACTCTTATGAAACTAGTCAGTTCGTGACACTAAAACTCTTATGAAACTAGTCAGTTCGTGACACTGAAACTTATTCGGAAACACGTCAGTTCGTGACACTGGAACATCTTCGGAAAGTAGTCAGTTCGTGACACTGAAACTTCTTCGGAAACTAGTCAGTTCGTGACACTGGAACATCTTCGGAAACTAGTCAGTTCATGACACAGGAACATCTTCGGAAACTAGTCAGTTCATGACACTGGAGCATCTTCGGAAACTCGTCAGTTCGTGACACAGGAACATCTTCGGAAACTCGTCAGTTCGTGACACTAAAACTCTTATGAAACTATTCAGTTCGTGACACTGAAACTTCTTCGGAAACTCGTCAGTTCGTGACACTGCAACTTCTTCGGAAACTAGTCAGTTCGTGACACTGGAACATCTTCGGAAACTAGTCAGTTCGTGACACTGGAACATCTTCGGAAACTAGTCAGTTCGTGACACTGGAACTTCTTCGGAAACACGTCAGTTCGTGACACTAAAACTCTTATGAAACTAGTCAGTTCGTGACACTAAAACTCTTATGAAACTAGTCAGTTCGTGACACTGAAACTTCTTCGGAAACTAGTCAGTTCGTGACACTGAAACTTCTTCGGAAACTAGTCAGTTCGAGACACTGCAACTTCTTCGGAAACTAGTCAGTTCGTGACACTGCAACTTCTTCGGAAACTAGTCAGTTCGAGACACTGCAACTTCTTCGGAAACTAGTCAGTTCGTGACACTGCAACTTCTTCGGAAACTAGTCAGTTCGTGACACTGCAACTTCTTCGGAAAGTAGTAAGTTCGTGACACTGAAACTTCTTCGGAAACTAGTCAGTTCGTGACACTGGAACATCTTCGGAAACTAGTCAGTTCGTGACACTGAAACTTCTTCGGAAACTAGTCAGTTCGTGACACTGGAACTTATTCGGAAACTCGTCAGTTCGTGACACTGAATCTTCTTAAAAAAACTAGTCAGTTCCTGACACTACAACTTATGAAACTCGTCAGTTCATGACACCAAAACGGATGGGTTCGCGACTTCGCGCTACGCCTTATGTAGAACTCAATCGCGACCTTGAAACCGAACTATTGTGGCGGCAAAACTTTCAAAACTTTAAAGTTGAAACACGATAAAATTTGTGTTGATTGTGACCGATCCTGAAATTTTCTCTGAATCTTCACTGATCTTCACAGAAACTTTGTGTCGGCAAACGTAGCTTCTGCTGCAGGGCATTAAACTTTGCGGTCTAAAGTTTAACCCATTCCGCTGTGACAAGGGAGCTACTGGTATAGTGCCTAAGCGCTGAAGTTGAAATCCCGGGGGAATTTAGAATCGCAAATTACAAGTTGAAGACTTAGCCTTCTGTTAAGAAAGTCAACGTTATAGCTGAAGTCTCTAGTCAGAGGTGAATGGTATTTGTATTAGCTGTATTCTCGCAGACCGGCATTTTCTGATCCGTCCGGTAGAGCTGAATAGAAATTGTCTTGAGAAATTGCCATGCAGACTGAAAGGAGCCGCTGAGCACGCCGCTATGGGTTCAGCACAATGGCTGCCCTGCATTGGGGTGGAGTCCTTTGCAACATGTAAATAAAACTACGAGCGTATTGTTGTTTACTTTCTCGCAATGTTAACCACTGGATATGAATATTAGGGCAGGATAGTGCTAAAAAACTAAATCATCAAAAGTACTAATCTCAGACATCGTTTTCAAGCCAGCGTCCATCTTTTATTAATTTTTGGATTTTGGAAAATTGATACTTTGTGTCGGAATTAAACAACAAGAAAAGTTTAAAGATCTTCGGTAGGCATGTAAAACTTCCGTGAAAATCAAAATGGGTGTTTTCCTCACATAGCAGGTTTCCTTACACACATTAGACGGACATTTAAAACTATTTCAAACATTGGTAACAAGGAAATAAAATAACTGACAAGATTATAAACCAAATGACAAGAGCAGAAAACAACTGACAAGACACCAGCTAGCAAGATTAGAAACCAATTAAAAAGATCATTAACCAACTGACAAGTTTATAAAACCAAACGGCAAGATCTTAAACCAGCTGACAAGATCATTGAATTAACCAACTGACAAGAGAATTTAACAACTGACAAGATAATTTACCAACTGACAAGAGAATTTACCAACTGACAAGATCAGAAACCAACTGACAGAACCAGACACCAACTGATAAGCTGAGAAAGAATTGCAAAAGTACATCGCGAAGAACAGTACACAAGCAAGTCCGTGGGCGCGGGTCAGATGTATAGTATTATAGCATTTCTCACAGCACTATGGGATCCAGTGTGTGCATGTCTCCTATATTCGGACGGGCAATTCGGGAGATAGCATCGGATAATTTTTTTGTCCGGGAATGAAAAAGAACGATTGGAATCTAGCCATGGAGAATTGGGCACTGTGTAGGGGCATTTGAATTAGGGCTCAAGGAGTTGGCGGTCTGCCAGCCCTGTTTGGGATAAGACAGCGTGGAGAATTGAATCGGGTATCGGATGAAATGGTGGCGGAATCCCTGGCAGCGCTACCCCATACAAATTTCGTTAATTCGGGCTGCGAAGTCTAGGGACAGTCGAATGGATGGATGGATGCGGCTGAAGTCCTCGAGTAAAATCTGCGGGCTGCAGGACAACCCATGGCTAGGCTTCCAAATTTAGAAGCCAGAGTGACAGAGAAATAATCGAGTTGCTGTTTGCCTTTAATCCAGACTTATAGAAAAATCAGCGCTGCCAGTCTTCCACAGTGATTGATTTGCTGAACTAGTCGCTGGGAGAGTTCGGTATCAGCAAGACTTGAAAACTTCTGCGCAACGCTAATCAATGTAATGCAAGACTCCGTGTTTTGCAAGACTGTTATCTAGAATGCGGCACACATCACACTTGTTGGTGTTATCTAGAATGCGGCACACATCACACTTGTTGGTGTTATCTAGAATGCGGCACACACATCACACTTGTTGGTGTTATCTAGAATGCGGCACACATCACTCTTGTTGGTGTTATCTAGAATGCGCCACACACATCACGCTTGCTGGTGTTATCTAGAATGTGGCACACATCACGCTTGTTGGTTTTATCTAGAATGCGGCACACACATCACACTTGTTGGTGTTATCTAGAATGCGGCACACACATCACACTTGTTGGTGTTATCTAGAATGCGGCACACACATCACACTTGTTGGTGTTATCTAGAATGCGGCACACACATCACACTTGTTGGTGTTATCTAGAATGCGGCACACACATCACACTTGTTGGTGTTATCTAGAATGCGGCACACACATCACGCTTGCTGGTGTTATCTAGAATGCGGCACACACATCACGCTTGTTGGTGTTATCTAGAATGCGGCACACACATCACGCTTGCTGGTGTTATCTAGAATGCGGCACACACATCACACTTGTTGGTGTTATCTAGAATGCGGCACACACATCACACTTGTTGGTGTTATCTAGAATGCGGCACACACATCACACTTGTTGGTGTTATCTAGAATGCGGCACACACATCACACTTGTTGGTGTTATCTAGAATGCGGCACACACATCACACTTGTTGGTGTTATCTAGAATGCGGCACACACATCACACTTGTTGGTGTTATCTAGAATGCGGCACACACATCACGCTTGCTGGTGTTATCTAGAATGCGGCACACACATCACGCTTGTTGGTGTTATCTAGAATGCGGCACACACATCACGCTTGCTGGTGTTATCTAGAATGCGGCACACACATCACACTTGTTGGTGTTATCTAGAATGCGGCACACACATCACACTTGTTGGTGTTATCTAGAATGCGGCACACACATCACACTTGTTGGTGTTATCTAGAATGCGGCACACACATCACACTTGTTGGTGTTATCTAGAATGCGGCACACACATCACACTTGTTGGTGTTATCTAGAATGCGGCACACACATCACACTTGTTGGTGTTATCTAGAATGCGGCACACACATCACACTTGTTGGTGTTATCTAGAATGCGGCACACACATCACGCTTGCTGGTGTTATCTAGAATGCGGCACACACATCACGCTTGTTGGTGTTATCTAGAATGCGGCACACACATCACGCTTGCTGGTGTTATCTAGAATGCGGCACACACATCACACTTGTTGGTGTTATCTAGAATGCGGCACACACATCACGCTTGCTGGTGTTATCTAGAATGCTGCAAAGACATCACACTTGTCGGTTCTATTTATAATGCGGCACGAATGCGAGCCGTGGAAAGTACTTTTCGTCTAAAACTGATATGAACATTTTGACGCACCTAAACTTCCGATAATTCCGTTCTGTGCATTCATCTCAATATCTCCCTTCGTCTACATTCAATCCCTTCATCTCTATAAATCTCCTTTTACCTATCTTCATATCATTTTATCCATCTTCATCAGGAGGGTGAGTGGCAGAGCGCACCAATGTCCCTGGGCTTGATTCCACAGCGATGTCAAATTAGTCTGTGGCCTATTTCGTGCTCCCGTGTCATGCAATTTTTACGCCCTTGAGGGCCAACCTCCAAGGCACATTGAAAGTGTACAGTGCCTGATATACACACCTGTGCGAGCGTGTGTGCTCAGGAGTCAGCGAAATGGGCAGAATTGTCTCCTCGCTGGCTGCGGGTCTAGTGCCACATAATGATGTGCCATTGCGCGCAGTGCTCCTGCAAAATACTATTCTCTCCCATCAGTATAACAAATTATATTTGCGTTCTTCAAGCGTTCTCTAAATAGTTTGTTTTTGTTTATCGCTCAAGGAAAATGTCTATAACGCCATATCATATCTGTGAGCACAGGAAACGATAAAATAGTTAACTCACCTTGAAGAGGCCACTGAAGCTATTCTTCAATAGACTAGACGTCTTCGGGACAACATCTGCCGCATTGTTCTAACACCCAAACAGCTGAATCCCTAAAATATCCCCTCTAGGTGCCGCCCGTCGCTTCCTAAAATAATCCCCCTCATTCTCGGCTATCTCCCGTCTCACCTGTCTTCAGAATTTGAGCACAGGTCAATCATCGACAGAAAAATGATGACGGCCCCCAGATAAGAGCTGAGGCGCCTTCACCCGAGTCTCTCCTCTGCTTTGGCTGGGGAGACATGAAAAATTCAAGAACCCCAGAGAAGAAGGGATAGTGCAAATCGATAATGACGACTTGTGAAAAAATAGAGCATGAACCCGATTGCAGTCTCGAGGGTGCCTGGTGTCCCGGACCCAACATTTGCTAAATGATTTATGACATATTCGTCCTGCCATGTCAATCTTTCAATCTTCTTTAAGGTTTTCTGCTGCTTCATCTGCTTCTGCTTTCGTTATGATTTTTTCTGAAAGCCAATCACCTCATCATTCTTCTAGTTTGGACATCTCGGCTAAGCGTCATCAATTATGTTGCAGCAGCAGCAGCTTTGAAGTCTTATCTCATTTCTAATTTTCGAAAATAGGTGAGAGAGTGAATTGGTGAGAGAGTGAATAGGTGAGAGAGTGAATTGGTGAGAGAGTGAATGGGTGAAAGAGTGAATAGGTGAGAGAGTGAATAGGTGAGAGAGTGAATTGGTGAGAGAGTGAATAGGTGAGAGAGTGAATAGGTGAGAGAGTGAATAGGTGAGAGAGTGAATTGGTGAAAGAGTGAATAGGTGACAGAGTGAATTGGTGACAGAGTAAATAGGTGAGAGAGTGAATCGGTGACAGAGTAAATAGGTGAGAGAGTGAATTGGTGAGAGAGTGAATCGGTGAGAGAGTGAATTGGTGAGAGAGTGAATCGGTGAGAGAGTGAATCGGTGAGAGAGTAAATCGGTGAGAGAGTGAATCGGTGACAGAGTAAATAGGTGAGAGAGTGAATTGGTGAGAGAGTGAATCGGTGAGAGAGTGAATCGGTGAGAGAGTGAATCGGTGAGAGAGTGAATAGGTGAGAGAGTGAATTGGAGATGAATATGTGAGTGTTAACGTGAGATTAAATTCTCCCAGTAAATAGTTGCGAGAGAAGTTACTGCTGCAGAAGTTCGTCAAGAATTTAGGACATTCATAAGTCACAAGAGTCCAGATCAAAACACTTTTAAGTACGAGTGACATGAACTCTGTGCATTAAATATTTAGACAGTCTCTGATTGCCTACTCTGTGCCAGGACTTTCCAGGAGATGCCTTGATCTTCTCAAAGGCATTGATGTGGTTTCATCTAAGCTGACAATTCTTTTAGGAGCAGACCACTGCATGGTTGAGCAGTCAGAAAGAGCAGAAATTTATCGGGCAAGCAGCCAAACTTACAGAATTCAAAAAGAATTCTTCTCAAACGTGCTTCACTTCAGACTGCCGGCCCCGAGGGTTCACAGCCGAGAGATCGATATTTGATACAGACGAGAAAACTTGCATGACCTTTGCTGGCAGAATAGACACAAAAGATAATTTAGCTCTCGGAAATGATTTCTAATGCAGCCCGACTGCCAGTTTGGGATTTTAGAATGGTCTGCCTTGACAACTGTCAGCTACTCAGCTACACAAAACTTATTGTTGCTCCAATAATTCGGCTAACCTTCTGTGAGTTCAGTTTGTATTATGACCATGCTCTCTTTAGTCTGAAATACAACAGCAAATCACTAATATAATTCTAACAAACTAAATCAGCCCTTTCAGAGGTTTGAGTGACATTGCTTAGGGCAGCCATGTTCTTAATTCTAGTTGCCATAAAATTATAACAAAAGCAACTGTTTGTGGGTGAGCAGATTGCACTAAATCTGTTTAAGTACAGGCTTTGTATAAGAGTGAAACAAAGTCAGGTATACTGCAAAATATTGACAAATTGTGTCCCATGCAAAAAGCGACTGGTAATATATGGTCTGTACTGTCTGATTTTTAATTACCGCTCATTCGAATAACAGAGCAATATCTTAATTCTTCAAATATTTGATAGGACATCACACCAAAGAGTCCACATGGCTGATAGGACATCACACCAAAGAGTCCACCTGGTTGATAGGACATCACACCAGGGAGTCCACATAGAACATCACAATAAAGAGTCCACCTGGTTGATAGGACATCACATTAAAGAGTCCAAACGGTTGATAGAACGTCACACCAAAGAGTCCACATGGTTGATAGGACATCACACCAAAGAGTCCAAACGGTTGATAGAACGTCACACCAAAGAGTCCACATGGTTGATAGGACATCACACCAAAGAGTCCACATGGTTGATAGAACATCACACCAAAGAGTCCAAATGGTTGATAGGACATCACACCAAAAAATCCACATGGTTGATAGAACATCACACCAAAGAGTCCACATGGTTGATAGAACATCACACCAAAGAGTCCAAATGGTTGATAGAACATCACACCAAAGAGTCCAAATGGTTGATAGGACATCACACCAAAAAATCCACATGGTTGATAGAACATCACACCAAAGAGTCCACATGGTTGATAGGACATCACACCAAAGAGTCCACATGGTTGATAGAACATCACACCAAAGAGTCCACATGGTTGATAGGACATCACACCAAAAAATCCACATGGTTGATAGAACATCACACCAAAGAGTCCACATGGTTGATAGGACATCACACCAAAGAGTCCACATGGTTGATAGAACATCACACCAAAGAGTCCAAATGGTTGATAGAACATCACACCAAAGAGTCCAAATGGTTGATAGGACATCACACCAAAGAGTCCACATGGTTGATAGGACATCACACCAAAGAGTCCAAATGGTTGATAGGACATCACACTAAAGAATTCAAACGGTTGATAGAACGTCACACCAAAGAGTCCAAATGGTTGATAGGACATCACACCAAAGAATCCACATGGTTGATAGTACATCACACCAAAGAGTCCAAATGGTTGATAGGACATCACACCAAAGAGTCCAAATGGTTGATAGGACATCACATCAAAGAGTCCACATGGTTGATAGAACGTCACACCAAAGAGTCCAAATGGTTGATAGAGCATCACACCAAAGAGTCCACATGGTTGATAGAACGTCACACCAAAGAGTCCAAATGGTTGATAGAACGTCACACCAAAGAGTCCAAATGGTTGATAGAGCATCACACCAAAGAGTCCACATGGTTGATAGAACGTCACACCAAAGAGTCCAAATGGTTGATAGGACATCACACCAAAGAGTCCACATGGCTGATAGAACATCACACCAAAGAGTCCACATGGTTGATAGAACGTCACACCAAAGAGTCCACATGGTTGATAGGACATCACACCAAAGAGTCCACATGGCTGATAGAACGTCACACCAAAGAGTCCACATGGCTGATAGAACGTCACACCAAAGAGTCCACATGGTTGATAGAACGTCACACCAAAGAGTCCACATGGCTGATAGAACGTCACACCAAAGAGTCCACATGGTTGATAGAACGTCACACCAAAGAGTCCACATGGTTGATAGAACGTCACACCAAAGAGTCCACATGGCTGATAGAACGTCACACCAAAGAGTCCACATGGTTGATAGGACATCACACCAAAGAGTCCACATGGCTGATAGAAACATCACACCAAAGAGTCCACATGGTTGATAGAACGTCACACCAAAGAGTCCACATGGTTGATAGGACATCACACCAAAGAGTCCACATGGCTGATAGAACGTCACACCAAAGAGTCCACATGGCTGATTGAACATTACACCAAAGAGTCCACATGGCTGATAGAACATCACACCAAAGAGTCCACATGGTTGATAGAACGTCACACCAAAGAGTCCACATGGTTGATAGAACATCACACCAAAGAGTCCACATGGCTGATAGAACATCACACCAAAGAGTCCACATGGTTGATAGAACGTCACACCAAAGAGTCCACATGGTTGATAGGACATCACACCAAAGAGTCCACATGGCTGATAGAACGTCACACCAAAGAGTCCACATGGCTGATAGAACATCACACCAAAGAGTCCACATGGCTGATAGAACATCACACCAAAGAGTCCACATGGTTGATAGAACGTCACACCAAAGAGTCCACATGGTTGATAGAACATCACACCAAAGAGTCCACATGGCTGATAGAACGTCACACCAAAGAGTCCACATGGTTGATAGGACATCACACCAAAGAGTCCACATGGCTGATAGAACATCACACCAAAGAGTCCACATGGTTGATAGAACGTTACACCAAAGAGTCCACATGGTTGATAGGACATCACACCAAAGAGTCCACATGGCTGATAGAACATCACACCAAAGAGTCCACATGGTTGATAGAACGTCACACCAAAGAGTCCACATGGTTGATAGGACATCACACCAAAGAGTCCACATGGCTGATAGAACGTCACACCAAAGAGTCCACATGGCTGATAGAACATCACACCAAAGAGTCCACATGGCTGATAGAACATCACACCAAAGAGTCCACATGGTTGATAGAACGTTACACCAAAGAGTCCACATGGTTGATAGGACATCACACCAAAGAGTCCACATGGCTGATAGGACATCACACCAAAGAGTCCACATGGTTGATAGAACGTCACACCAAAGAGTCCACATGGTTGATAGGACATCACACCAAAGAGTCCACATGGCTGATAGAACGTCACACCAAAGAGTCCACATGGCTGATAGAACATCACACCAAAGAGTCCACATGGCTGATAGAACATCACACCAAAGAGTCCACATGGTTGATAGAACATCACACCAAAGAGTCCACATGGTTGATAGGACATCACACCAAAGAGTCCAAATAGTTGATAGGACATCACATCAAAGAGTCCAAATGGTTGATAGAACATCACACCAAAGAGTCCAAATGGTTGATAGAACATCACACCAAAGAGTCCACATGGCTGATAGAACATCACACCAAAGAGTCCACATGGTTGATAGAACGTCACACCAAAGAGTCCACATGGTTGATAGGACATCACACCAAAGAGTCCACATGGCTGATAGAACGTCACACCAAAGAGTCCACATGGCTGATAGAACATCACACCAAAGAGTCCACATGGCTGATAGAACATCACACCAAAGAGTCCACATGGTTGATAGAACATCACACCAAAGAGTCCACATGGTTGATAGGACATCACACCAAAGAGTCCAAATAGTTGATAGGACATCACATCAAAGAGTCCAAATGGTTGATAGAACATCACACCAAAGAGTCCAAATGGTTGATAGAACATCACACCAAAGAGTCCAAATAGTTAAGTACAACACTTGGTAGCTCAAAACCTCACTGACACAACGAGTAAGCCGACTAAAAGTACAAGCCGCGGATCCAACTGACACCTGCTGGGACAGAGTCAGACACGAAATATCAATAAATGTACTTTACAAAAGTGCATGCTTGTCAGATCACAGTATGCGGAGGTTGGTACTGGCTGAGGAACAAGTAATTAAAAATAGAAATTTAAGCACGCAAAAAATTAATTTGTTAGACAACTTATAATAATAATAAGTGAATTTCACAGACATTTTTAAATACCGAAATTTGAAATTGTTTGGTATATCACTGAACTTCCAAAAATGCTTGAAAAAAAAATTTTGGCTAGCAGACATACGAGTTGTTGAATTTGGGAAGAAATCAAGGCAGCCAATCAGATCGTTTCCAGGAGTCTGAAATTCTTCGTTTTTTCTCTCTCCCTCTCCACTCAGATCTGCATATTTTGCAAGCTTTTAGCAGACCAGGCGACATACCGGAAGAACTGAACAAAAACTGCATAGATATTATTTTGCATGTCTACTGTACAGTGTTTGCTAATAATATCGGAATTTAAATACTTACATAACTGGACATACTTAAATACTAAGTGAGTATTTAACTTTTGTGACTTTGCCAATAAGAATAAGAATAATATTAATTGATTATACCTGCCCCAAATGCGCCAGAAATGAAGCCGACAGCTCAGCCGCAGCTATTGCGCGGCGCATCTGAAGGCTGCGTACGGCTGTTCAGTCCATGGACCGGGGGGACGCCACACCTACCCTCAATCACCCCAGCTGATGCTGGTACCCATTTAAACAGCTGGGTGAACTGAAGCAATACAGAGTTAAGTGTCTTGCTAATCGGCCCAAATAGTTTTAGTGGTGTCGGAAATCGAACCCTCGACGTTCAAAGTCATGACGCTCTAACCACTAGGCTACAACTAAGCAAATATAAGCAATTTTTTGTGCCTTACAAAGCCACCGAAAATATCAATAACCGAGTTAGTGTACTCATACTTCAGTCCTTGGCGCTTCTATTTGAAGGTGCTTAACTCAAGATTTAATTCCCAATATGGGAAGACTGTTACAAATGAGACTGGACCCCATTCTCTGACACCTAAAGCGGATTTGGGACAGGTTTTGTTTGGGCAGGATTTTCTAGCGATCGAACCACCTTGGATTAGGGGACAGCAGCGTCTGAATTGGTTAGGAGATTAACACGACAGCCTAGCTCGCTTGCCTGTTAATACCCTTGATCAGGTAGACAATAGGTATGCAGCATGTGGCACGTAACATTTCAGTAGAAAAGTAATGCAATGATTTACGAGCGTATTGTCCACCCGGAAGGATACAAGATACTTTCCTAATAGAGCTGCAGTTATTTTCAATGCACAACTCCGAACGATACGCAACTCAGGATCATGATTGTAGCTAGCCTCGCAGTGGGCGTTTGGGTATTATCTTTCTGGCTAATTAGATATATTCTCTTATGAAGAATGACTTCAAAGCTTCTTTTAATGTTCCGTAATTTTTGTTCTGACGGCCAAAGTTATTTGAGTTCTTTGAGCAGCTGTTTACAGAATCTTTGAGCAGAGTCATGGATTCTGACTTAATTTGTACTTTGTAGCGATAAGAAATCAGGATAAATAACTTTGTATCTGCTTTGATAAACATGTAGCTATTTTTAGAAGTGCAATGATGAGTCACTGCATTAGCGTTTCTATTTTTAGATTCAGTAAATTTCGCAGAGATAATAAAAATTTACCGCGACAAAAGGCCTAACACAAGCCAAGAAAAAATAGAAATCTTCACCTTCATGAGACACAATTAATTTTTTTGGGGAAAAACTGACAAGTGAGTTGCAAATCAATTTCCAGTCTATTTTAGACCGGTAATTTACTTAACACGGCTAGTCAAGACAAGAAAGTTTTGCTTCGATTCGTCGCAAGCAGCTGCAAAGTTTTAATTAGAAACAAACAAGACACAGCAGTGATTAGCACAGAGGTCCACCCCTAAAATGGATTGAAATTCTTGTCCGTGATGATCAGTAATTATTGGCCACTTTTCGGGCTAGCGAAAAGACGGGTTTGACGCATTCCTATCGACTACTGCGTCAGTTTTTGGCTATTTTAAACTCTTTTTTCTGAAGGCTATTTATAAGGCCGTGTTTAAAGTAAAGTCGGCTCTAACAGAAAATAAATTCATGATGACATTTTAGACAATCAGACGGGCAACAAAATGGAATCTGCGAATCACTCAGACGACGTGGCATTCGGCAAGGTGTTCATTGTGTACGGCAACTGCTCCAAGCTGCAGACTCCACTGTTCCATCCAGACAATGGCTTCATGCAGGTCACAATGGACAGCCTGTACTTCATCAAGTGCATCGCTGCCATGGTCGGCCTGATCGTGAACCTGGTCTCCATCCGGGTCTTCATGGCATTCAAGCGACGGAGCTTGTTCATCTCCATGATCTTCTACCTGAGTGCCTGCGAGGTCTGCTTCAACGGCTCCGGCTTGTCATTCGAGCTCTTCTACCTGCTGGTTGGCAGCACCAATGGTCACCTCATGCCGATCAGCAGCTCCCTAGCCGCGTCCGAATTTCTAATCTACCTGATGTGCCAGGCCGTGTGGATTATCTACAAATCCTCGCTAATCCTGCGCAACTGGATCATTGTGCTGATCGCGTGGCGCCGCTACCGCGCCATCAGCGCCAGCCTCAGCAGCCAACGGAGCCAGTCAAGACGCTCCATCCGGCTCAGCCTGCTGCTCGTGAGCCTGCTGGCACTGCTGCTCACAACTCCGCGAGCCTTCGAGGTGGCCTACTTCCTGTGCGCCGAGTCGCGTCAAATTGTCCAGCTGGCGCCCGCCGCCTTCGCCCACAGTCCGAGCTACAGCGCCTACCCCAAGCTATTCTTCGTGCTCACCTCGCCAATGCCCATCGTTTGCCTGCTGGTGATCAGCACCCTGATGTCCTGCAGTCTCAGAGCTGCCGCCAACAATGCCGACTCTCTGCACGGCCCAACAAGCAGCAGCTTCAGCAGCAGCCGGGAGCCAGCCAGCCGTACAAACTCGTCCTCCATGCGGCATCGGCGAAATCAGAACGACACCGTCAACCGGACAGTTCTGGTGCTCTGCGCCAGCTTCGTGCTCTGCGAACTGCCGATGCTCATCGCGGGAATCATCAAAGACTTCGACTGCGGTGAGCACTGCCTAAAAGTGCACGTGTTCATCGGCCTGGCCAATACCCTGACTAGCATGGATTCTTTCGCCAATTTCGTAGTCTACTTCGTGTCGATTCGGTCGTTTAGAAATAAACTCCTGCCCTGCTTTGACAGGGAGCGGGCCCGAGAGGAGTCGGTGCAGCTTCGGCGAGTGTAAGGCTCTGGTTTCCAAGGGTGTGCAGTGTCCAAGGGTGTACAGTGGACCTCCGGTGTCCAAGGGTGTGCAGTGGACCTCCTGTGTCCAAAGGTGTGCAGTGTCCAAGGGTGTGCAGTGTCCAAGGGTGTGCAGTGGACCTCCTGTGTCCAAGGGTGTGCAGTGGACCTCCTGTGTCCAAGGGTGTGCAGTGTTCAAGGGTGGGCAGTGTTCAAGGGTGTGCAGTGTTCAAGGGTGTGCAGTGGACCTCCTGTGTTCTAGGGTGTGCAGTGTTCAAGGGTGTGCAGTGGATCTCTGTTTCGGAGTTAATCAAATCAGTTTTTGATAGCAGGTAGAATGTTTGTAACATAGTAGTGCATTGGTTACTAATCTGCGTAGAGCCACTTGTGTTCCTGAAGGATTTTTTGATGAAGTGGTTGTGATTAGGTATGCTGTTTATCTGCTGAACACAGAAGATCGTGATTTGGTCTTTATGGGTCGGTGACCTTTCGCAAATTGATGCCCTCAGTGTGAATAAGAACATTAATGTTGAACATGGCAAATTGGTAAAAACCGAGATTATTATTTTGTTGTGTGTCAAGATGTCGTACTTAAACTAGCAAGCGGGATTGAATAGTTTTTTAACTTGCTCTGTGTTCGACTATCGCTGACTTTGTTGACAGTTGCGATGCAACTAGAATTCAAGAAAACTTGTTAGTTTAGTCAGTGTAAATTGCAAATTTTGTTAAATATATGCATGCAACAAGAGTTTTGCTGCGTAAAATATGCATTCGATATTTACCTTTTTTCTTGCTCTGTTTTCTTTTAAAGTTCGAAATAGGTCGCAAAATAATACCGCGATATCCCGAAATCTTGAATATTTATCAACCAATCAGAATAACCCACTTCCAGAATGACAAAACATCGGCATCGTCCAGGTATTCAACCAATATAGGCCTAACTTATCTAGTCACAAAAAGTCATCATGTAACCATGCTAATTGCTAATTGCTAATTATTATAATATACTCAGCAACAGCTAAAACCCCCCAACTCACGCAGTCACAAACCCCCTAACTCACGCAGTCACACGGCCCAAAAGTTTTGTATGCCATCGGTGACTCAGAAATGTGTGAAGGCTGCCGCCGCCAGACGCGAGCGCAAAGTGCGGCATGGGGGATTTGGGGAGGGGGTGGCGCAACTCAACCCACTACTCAACCAACTCAACCAACCCGCTACAGCAGCAGTTTCTGCCATTTGCTACGACAACCTTTGGCGGCCCGCAGAACTGCATGCTTCAAGACGACAACGCTGCGCCACATCGAGCAGCACACGTGCAGCTGCTGAAGGAGCAGCTCGGCGTTCGCACATTGAACTGGTTGTCAAAGTATCCAGACATGAACCCCATCGAGCATGTCTGGGACTTTGTAAAGCGAAGAGTTCAGCAGGATGCCCCACATAATGCTGAACAGTTGCGACTGGCGGTGCTGAATGCCTGGCAGCAGCTGCCCCAAGAGTTCATCAACCGGCTGGTGATCAGGATGCCACGACGAGTCACGGCACTTTTGCATGCTCGTGGTTCCTACACACGATACTGAGACTAGAATTAAAGACATTGCTTAACTTTTGTGTCCGTGTGACAGCGTGAGTTAGGGGTGTTTTGAGCTGTTGCTGAGTATATTGAACCTTATCTGGCTTTGAAAGCTATGGTGGACTTTCAGTAAAAATCGGTCATTCGGTTTGGGAGCTATCTTGAAGTAGGCAGTGGGTATTTAATTATATCCCCGTGGTCTATCCATTGTCAAATTCTAAATACGTAGGCAAACCGATGATACTATGAGTGGCTTGTGATTTATATTTCTAATAATACTTTCCCGATGCCACTAAATATACCACTGCAGTGAAAATACAGCAGAGCAGAACGGAAATCAGGGACCCCGGTTCCAAATTAAAGCATTGATTTGTAGATTTTGAAAAAAATAAACAATAACGCAACGGTGGAACAAGTACTGCCAAAATGCTTGCGTTTTAATAATAAACTATACCACGTTTCAAAAGCTTTTTAGAAACCGAAATATCGATTTT
The DNA here is from genome assembly GCA_950097015.1 of Macrostomum hystrix. Taxonomy (NCBI): domain Eukaryota; kingdom Metazoa; phylum Platyhelminthes; family Macrostomidae; genus Macrostomum; species Macrostomum hystrix. The sequence goes on from CATNEN010000002.1 coordinate 5,336,860, forward strand.
AGAGGCAGATAGATAGACTCAGAAGGTAGATCATGAGCTATTGAGATACGTGTAGAGGATTGTCGCATTGTATAACCGAAGTAATTTTCCAATGATTCTTCTGCATAGCGGCAGAAACTTTTTCTGGCCTAAATTTGAGCCACTTACCAGAGAAATTTGCTTTCTAGCCAAGAAACAGTTGACTTTCCAAGACTTTGCTTGGCACAAGACTTCCCACATCCGGGGTTACGACTGTATTAAATCCCATGGGAGCCTGCCCTGAGTTGCAAGGGCTAAACGGAATGGAAAGGAACAACAAGAAGAAGAGCTCGGCGTTCTCTACTTGCGTCGAGATTCCCGATTTTCTTGAACGCATGATTCGGATTGCCGGCCGGCCGTGGCATTCGGATTGCCAATTTCCAGGAAATTGGCAGTGGCACGAGAAAGCCAGTTGTCGCCTCATCCAGTTGATGCTGCGGCTCTTGGGAAAGCTGTCAACTAAGATAAGAACATTGTGTAGGATCCTCGCGAACTGTCACACCAGAGCGTGCCTGAACTGATGCGTACAAAAATTGCAATTTAAAAACCGAAATTCAAATTCCAATGTGCCGTCAATTTTGTTAGGTCATTTTTCTATGTGGTTTAATGCACACTCAATGGAAAATCGAAATTAGTCTTAAGCTCTAACCAGCTATCAAATGTCTCATCCCAGTTTTATTGTGCCTCTTTTTTGAGTCTTCGAGTACTTTGTTCGTTTCTCTCGTTCAAATAAGGAACATTTTTTCTTTTTGGGTGGAGGAGTGTTGCGACTTTAGTCTGTTGTCTGCCCTCTCTATTCACGCTTTTGTTCTCTGCACTTTTCTTGTTTACCTCGTACAGTTTAATATAGCTCTTTCTCTCTCATTCTCTCTCCCTTCCTCCTTTCTGATTGGTCACCACCTCACCCCAACTGCTAAACATTCTTTTTTCTCTAACCCTCTGTCTTACCCCTCCCCTAAGAGCTTCGTAAGCCAAAAATCTAATATCACATGACAGGACCCTATATAAGTAGATAGTGCTATTTTTAGCAACAAACTGATAGTGTCACGTGATGTTTACATTAGATATCACCGCCTAGTAGGTTTACAAACAATAATTTAAAGCTGTGTTCTAGAATATTCAGTACATGTGCTACTTTGTTTAGGCGCAACATAATACCTATGACGAATAAGGGATTTCATGGGACTTTTAAACTGCTAAAAGCCTACAGAAGGAAGAATTCAAACAAGGACCACAAATGACGGCTGTTACGAATCTGTGGTTCAATTTTTCAAATATTAAATTGCTTTAAAGTGAAATTGTTGGGCCGGAACTGAGCAATTCAAATTCGACTGATAAATGAATGCACATCAGTTTTCGATAATTTATGACCATACAGCTGGTGTGCAGAAATGGGACTGAGACAAGACAGATCCACAAGGACAAAATGCATCGCAGTCTGCCCTTCATCGTGTTTTTTGCTTAGCAATAGCGCACGATTTACAAGTGCCAACAGACAGGGGACACGATTTTGATAAAGAAGTACATAAAGTATATTTTACTCGATTAAAATCCGCAAAAGTTATTCAGGAAAATTAAAAGCAATCAACTGATTGAATATTAATCTCATCAGCTTGGTCAAAAACATTTCTTGCCATTCTTTAGTTTAAACCTTAATGATAATTGAAAGGCGAGTCACCAACTTGTCCTTGATATGAACTCAAGACCAGTCTTTGAGTAAGGCTCCAGGCGTGTCTTTGAGTAAGGCTCCAGACCAGTCTTTGAGTAAGGCTCAAGACGTGTCTTTGAGTAAGGCTCCAGGCGTGTCTTTGAGTAAGGCTCCAGACCAGTCTTTGAGTAAGGCTCCAGGCGTGTCTTTAAGTAAGGCTCCAGACCAGTCTTTGAGTAAGGCTCAAGACGTGTCTTTGAGTAAGGCTCAAGACTTTTCTTTGAGTAAGGCTCAAGACGTGTCTTTGAGTAAGGCTCAAGACGTGTCTTTGAGTAAGGCTCAAGACGTGTCTTTGAGTAAGGCTCCAGACGTGTCTTTGAGTAAGGCTCCAGGCGTGTCTTTGAGTAAGGCTCCAGACCAGTCTTTGAGTAAGGCTCAAGACGTGTCTTTGAGTAAGGCTCAAGACTTTTCTTTGAGTAAGGCTCAAGACGTGTCTTTGAGTAAGGCTCAAGACGTGTCTTTGAGTAAGGCTCAAGACGTGTCTTTGAGTAAGGCTCCAGACGTGTCTTTGAGTAAGGCTCCAGGCATGTCTTTGAGTAAGGCTCCAAGCGTGTCTTTGAGTAAGGCTCCAGGCGTGTCTTTGAGTAAGGCTCCAGGCGTGTCTTTGAGTAAGGCTCCAGGCGTGCCTTTGAGCAAGGCTCAAGGCGTGTCTTTGAGTAAGTCTCCAGGCGTGTCTTTGAGCAAGGCTCAAGACGTGTCTTTGAGTAAGGCACCAGACGTGTCTTTGAGTAAGGCTCCAGCGTGTCTTTGAGTAAGGCTCCAGACGTGTCTTTGAGTAAGGCTCAAGACGTGTCTTTGAGTAAGGCTCAAGACGTGTCTTTGAGTAAGGCTCCAGACCTGTCTTTGAGTAAGGCACCAGACTTGTCTTTGAGTAAGGCACCAGGCGTGTCTTTGAGTGAGGCTCAAGACTTTTCTTTGAGTAAGGCACGAGACGTGTCTTTGAGTAAGGCTCAAGACGTGTCTTTGAGTAAGGCTCAGTGCGTGTCTTTGAGTAAGGCTCAAGACGTGTCTTTGAGTAAGGCTCCAGGCGTGTCTTTGAGCAAGGCTCAAGGCGTGTCTTTGAGTAAGGCTCAAGGCGTGTCTTTGAGTAAGGCTCAAGACGTGTCTTTGAGTAAGGCTCAAGACGTGTCTTTGAGTAAGGCTCAAGACGTGTCTTTGAGTAAGACTCAAGACGTGTCTTTGAGTAAGGCTCCAGACGTGTCTTTGAGTAAGGCACCAGGCGTGTCTTTGAGTAAGGCTCAAGACTTTTCTTTGAGTAAGGCACCAGACGTGTCTTTGAGTAAGGCTCCAGGCGTATCTTTGAGTAAGGCTCAAGACGTGTCTTTGAGTAAGGCACCAGGCGTGTCTTTGAGTAAGGCTCCAGGCGAGTCTTTGAGTAAGGCTGAAAACGTGTCTTTAAGCAAGGCACCAGGCGTGTCTTTGAGTGAGGCTCAAGACGTGTCTTTGAGTAAGGCTCAAGACGTGTCTTTGAGTAAGGCACCAGACGTGTCTTTGAGTAAGGCACCAGACGTGTCTTTGAGTAAGGCACCAGACGTGTCTTTGAGTAAGGCACCAGACGTGTCTTTGAGTAAGGCTCAAGACGTGTCTTTGAGTAAGGCTCAAGACGTGTCTTTGAGTAAGGCACCAGGCGTGTCTTTGAGTGAGGCTCAAGACTTTTCTTTGAGTAAGGCACCAGACGTGTCTTTGAGTAAGGCACCAGACGTGTCTTTGAGTAAGGCTCAAGACGTGTCTTTGAGTAAGGCTCAAGACGTGTCTTTGAGTAAGGCTCAAGGCGTGTCTTTGAGTAAGGCTCAAGACGTGTCTTTGAGTAAGGCTCAAGACGTGTCTTTGAGTAAGGCTCAAGACGTGTCTTTGAGTAAGGCTCCAGCGTGTCTTTGAGTAAGGCTCCAGACGTGTCTTTGAGCAAGGCTCAAGACGTGTCTTTGAGTAAGGCACCAGACGTGTCTTTGAGTAAGGCTCCAGCGTGTCTTTGAGCAAGGCTCAAGACCTGTCTTTGAGTAAGGCACCAGGCGTGTCTTTGAGTAAGGCTCCAGCGTGTCTTTGAGTAAGGCTCCAGACGTGTCTTTGAGTAAGGCTCAAGACGTGTCTTTGAGTAAGGCACCAGGCGTGTCTTTGAGTGAGGCTCAAGACTTTTCTTTGAGTAAGGCACCAGGCGTGTCTTTGAGTAAGGCTCAAGACGTGTCCTTGAGTAAGGCTCAAGACGTGTCTTTGAGTAAGGCTCAAGACGTGTCTTTAAGTAAGGCTCAAGACGTGTCTTTGAGTAAGGCTCAAGACGTGTCTTTGAGTAAGGCTCCAGGCGTGTCTTTGAGCAAGGCTCAAGACGTGTCTTTGAGCAAGGCTCAAGACGTGTCTTTGAGTAAGGCACTAGACGTGTCTTTGAGTAAGGCTCCAGCGTGTCTTTGAGTGAGGCTCAAGACGTGTCTTTGAGTAAGGCACCAGGCGTGTCTTTGAGTGAGGCTCAAGACTTTTCTTTGAGTAAGGCACCAGACGTGTCTTTGAGTAAGGCTCCAGGCGTATCTTTGAGTAAGGCTCAAGACGTGTCTTTGAGTAAGGCACCAGGCGTGTCTTTGAGTAAGGCTCAAGGCGTGTCTTTGAGTAAGGCTCAAGACGTGTCTTTGAGTAAGGCTCAAGACGTGTCTTTGAGTAAGGCTCCAGACGTGTCTTTGAGTAAGGCTCCAGGCGTGTCTTTGAGTAAGGCTCCAGGCGTGTCTTTGAGTAAGGCTCCAGGCGTGTCTTTGAGTAAGGCTCCAGGCGTGTCTTTGAGTAAGGCTCCAGGCGTATCTTTGAGTAAGGCTCAAGACGTGTCTTTGAGCAAGGCTCCAGGCGTGTCTTTGAGTGAGGCACCAGACGTGTCTTTGAGTAAGGCTCAAGACGTGTCTTTGAGCAAGGCTCCAGACGTGTCTTTGAGCAAGGCTCAAGACGTGTCTTTGAGTAAGGCACTAGACGTGTCTTTGAGTAAGGCTCCAGCGTGTCTTTGAGTAAGGCTCAAGACGTGTCTTTGATTAAGGCTCAAGACGTGTCTTTGAGTAAGGCTCCAGCGTGTCTTTGAGTAAGGCTCAAGACGTGTCTTTGAGTAAGGCTCAAGACGTGTCATTGAGCAAGGCTCCAGGCGTGTCTTTGAGCAAGGCACCAGACGTGTCTTTGAGTAAGGCACCAGACGTGTCTTTGAGTAAGGCACCAGACGTGTCTTTGAGTAAGGCACCAGACGTGTCTTTGAGTAAGGCTCAAGACGTGTCTTTGAGTAAGGCTCAAGACGTGTCTTTGAGTAAGGCTCAAGACGTGTCTTTGAGTAAGGCTCAAGACGTGTCTTTGAGTAAGGCTCCAGGCGTGTCTTTGAGCAAGGCTCAAAACGTGTCTTTGAGCAAGGCTCAAGACGTGTCTTTGAGTAAGGCACCAGACGTGTCTTTGAGTAAGGCTCCAGCGTGTCTTTGAGCAAGGCTCAAGACCTGTCTTTGAGTAAGGCTCCAGGCGTGTCTTTGAGTAAGGCTCCAGCGTGTCTTTGAGTAAGGCTCCAGACGTGTCTTTGAGTAAGGCTCAAGACGTGTCTTTGAGTAAGGCACCAGGCGTGTCTTTGAGTAAGGCTCAAGACGTGTCCTTGAGTAAGGCTCAAGACGTGTCTTTGAGTAAGGCTCAAGACGTGTCTTTAAGTAAGGCTCAAGACGTGTCTTTGAGTAAGGCTCCAGGCGTGTCTTTGAGCAAGGCTCAAGACGTGTCTTTGAGCAAGGCTCAAGACGTGTCTTTGAGTAAGGCACTAGACGTGTCTTTGAGTAAGGCTCCAGCGTGTCTTTGAGTGAGGCTCAAGACGTGTCTTTGAGTAAGGCACCAGGCGCGTCTTTGAGTGAGGCTCAAGACTTTTCTTTGAGTAAGGCACCAGACGTGTCTTTGAGTAAGGCTCCAGGCGTATCTTTGAGTAAGGCTCAAGACGTGTCTTTGAGTAAGGCACCAGGCGTGTCTTTGAGTAAGGCTCAAGGCGTGTCTTTGAGTAAGGCTCCAGACGTGTCTTTGAGCAAGGCTCAAGACGTGTCTTTGAGTAAGGCACTAGACGTGTCTTTGAGTAAGGCTCCAGCGTGTCTTTGAGTAAGGCTCAAGACGTGTCTTTGAGTAAGGCACCAGGCGTGTCTTTGAGTAAGGCTCCAGCGTGTCTTTGAATAAGGCTCCAGACGTGTCTTTGAGTAAGGCTCAAGACGTGTCTTTGAGTAAGGCACTAGCGTGTCTTTGAGTAAGGCTCCAGACGTGTCTTTGAGTAAGGCTCAAGACGTGTCTTTGAGTAAGGCACCAGGCGTGTCTTTGAGTGAGGCTCAAGACTTTTCTTTGAGTAAGGCACCAGACGTGTCTTTGAGTAAGGCTCCAGGCGAATCTTTGAGTAAGGCTCAAGACGTGTCTTTGAGTAAGGCACCAGGCGTGTCTTTGAGTAAGGCTCCAGGCGAGTCTTTGAGTAAGGCTGAAAACGTGTCTTTGAGCAAGGCACCAGGCGTGTCTTTGAGTAAGGCTCAAGACGTGTCTTTGAGCAAGGCTCCAGGCGTGTCTTTGAGTGAGGCACCAGACGTGTCTTTGAGTAAGGCTCAAGACGTGTCTTTGAGTAAGGCTCAAGACGTGTCTTTGAGTAAGGCACCAGACGTGTCTTTGAGTAAGGCTCAAGACGTGTCTTTGAGTAAGGCTCAAGACGTGTCTTTGAGTAAGGCACCAGGCGTGTCTTTGAGTGAGGCTCAAGACTTTTCTTTGAGTAAGGCACCAGACGTGTCTTTGAGTAAGGCTCAAGACGTGTCTTTGAGTAAGGCTCAAGGCGTGTCTTTGAGTAAGGCTCCAGGCGTGTCTTTGAGCAAGGCTCAAGGCGTGTCTTTGAGTAAGGCTCAAGGCGTGTCTTTGAGTAAGGCTCAAGACGTGTCTTTGAGTAAGGCTTACATGGGTCATTTAGTTCAACTTCCGACCTTGCTGTAGGCTTGATCTGTCTTGATGAAATATACTTTTGCTCTTCTGTGCTATTGTAAAAAGTGCATGGTTGAATCTTGAAAGAAAAATTTTCTTCTCTAAGTCCTTTTCATGTCGACTGTGTAGAAGTTCTCATCATCTTCCTGAACAACTCGACTGCAAACGCCCCTAATGAAAGGGAGAAAGAGACCAGACCCAGAGCTTTCGCTCTAAAAGAAGACAGGAAGAGAGGAGAAAATGTTTTGTAGGGCCAGCCTCTTTGGCAGTCTGCAGCGGGCTCATTTGTAGTACAATGTCCCTTGTAGTACGAGGAGACAATTGTGCCCATTGCCTAAAATTTCACTTGGAAGCAATGACCTATAGGCACTCGTCGGCCATTGCGTAGAATTAATTGCCCCGTGGCAATGGGGTTCGTGGCGGTGGTGAGTGGCTGAGCGGTTTAACGCGTTTATTTGGGGCGCAGCCGCGGAGAGAAGGCTTGGGGGCTTGTCGAGCCAACCTGAGGGCCAACCTCCAAGGCACAGTGAAATGTACACTGCCAGACGATGATAAAGTCAGGGCAGTTGTACACACCTGTGTACGTACGTGTGTGCTCAGGACTCAGCGGAATGGGCGGAATTGCCTCCTCGCTGGCTGCGGGTCGACTGTCACCAAATGATGTATCACTGCCCGCAGCCCTCCTGCAATTATTATTATTATCAGTAGCCTCAGAAAGTCTCAATCTCAAAGATAAGTCACAAATAAGCCAGTAAGGATTCGCCGAATTTTAGTGGCCTAGGACAGACAGTAAGAATAGTCAATTTGTAAATCGACCATCTCAAACCAGTCTCAAGTCGCAGCTCATTGGAACATAAAGAGAAACGCGAATGTTAATATATAATTATTTAAATGAACCGGTGCTAAAAGAGATGACAAATTTGACAAACGGCCAATCAAGGCTAAACATGAAACAGGTACAGAAATGCTTCTCACAAAACAGCTAAGTTACAGTAGTAATAGACATGACACTGCAATCATTTTCAGCCTTTTTTGTTAATAAGGGATTCCGGATTAAGGACAGATCATTAAATTTATAGTTTACATTCTCGCAGTTTCAAAAAACTTTTTTGAGCTCCACTTGCTCGCAAAATTTTTGGGACTTTGTGATAATATATTACACTGATGAATCCCTGCTTGAGGGATTTCTACAGATTGAAGAATCCCGATAAGAGCTTGCTAAATCTCTACAAAGCTTGACGAATCCCAATAAAAGTTAATAAGTTCCTACAGATCGAATAATGTTTACAGCTTGAAGAATCCCAATGGAGTTTGAAGAATCCCAATGAAGTTTGAAGAATCCCAATGGAGCTTTGAAGAATCCCAATACAGCTTGAAGAATCCCAATACAGCTTGAAGAATCCCAATGGAGCTTTGCAGAATCCCAATACAGTTTGAAGAATCCCAATGAAGTTTGAAGAATCCCAATGGAGCTTTGAAGAATCCCAATACAGCTTGAAGAATCCCAATACAGCTTGAAGAATCCCAATGGAGCTTTGCAGAATCCCAATACAGTTTGAAGAATCCCAATGGAGCTTTGCAGAATCCCAATACAGTTTGAAGAATCCCAATGGAGTTTGAAGAATCCCAATGGAGTTTGAAGAATCCCAATGGAGATTGAAGAATCCCAATGGAGTTTGAAGAATCCCAATGGAGTTTGCAGAATCCCAATGGAGTTTGAAGAATCCCGATGGAGATTGAAGAATCCCAACAGAGCTGGCTAAATACACAAATCCCAGTGAATATTGTATAATTCCAAATTAAAAGATCCTCAACAAATAATGTAAACAAATCCCACTGTTTATAAATCCCCAAAGCATAAAATCCCCCATTTTAAATTTCCTAAAGAGGAAAAGCAAGACTGACAAAGCAAATAGTTTTGGCGAGAATCTAGCCAGAGCGCAGTCAGAGCGCTAAATAGGCTTGATCTTAAAGTGCAGGCTAATGAGTGAGAAGACCAGGCACTTGAGATCCTGCACCAGGTAATAGAAGGTGCGCAGGCCATCGGGATCCTTGGTGCCAGTGATCTCAGCCAGGGAGCCAATCTTGGAGGTGGTGAAGCTGATGTGCTCGCTGTTGAAGACAATCTCCAGTTCCTGACGGCCTACCCGGTCTGGCATTGGCCACTGTTGGTCATCCTCCTGCATGATCTCGCTCTCGGTGATGATTCGCTGCAGCTCGGCGATGACCGCGGGGGACACGCAGGCCTCCTTGCGGATCATGGTGTCATTCTTGTAGTTGGAATTGTTGGCGTAGCGCAGCCTGCCGTCCGGCCTGAACTCGAATTCCAGGAACTCGTGCCCGAATATGCCCCGATGCCCGATGTAGTAGCGCAGGTAAAATGCGTCCTTCAATGCGGCGGCGTTGGAGGCCATGTCTCACGTGATTGGCTGGCAGGCTTGTTGAGCTTGGGGCTTAGTGACCGCTCAGCGAGAACTGAAGAGGATAAAAAATTGGCAAAGTGTCTGTGAGCGCGTCACCAATTTGGCTTTTTAATTTTTTTATAGGCGAAAGAATGAAAGAACTAACGGACGGGCTAACGGAGGATGGGGAAAGTGAGAAGGGGAAGAAGGAGAAAGAGGGAAGAAGGGGAAGAGGGGAAGAATGGTAGAAGGGGAAGATGGGAGGAATGGTAGAATGGTAGAAGGGGAGGAAGGGAAAACGGAAGGAGGAAAGATGGGAAGAGGGAAGAAGGGTAGAATGAGAGAAGGGGAAGGAGGGAATGAGGGAAGAAAAGAAGGGAGCGAGGGAAGAGGGGAGCGAGGGAAGAAAAGGGAGAAGGGAAGAAAAGGGAGAAGGGAAGAAAAGGGAGAAGGGAAGAAAAGGGAGAAGGGAAGAATGAGAGATGGGGAAGAAGGGAAAAAGGGGGAAGAATGGGGAAGGGGAAGAAGGGGAGAATGGGAGCACTATATTAACACATACGAAAAACACTTGCATGTTGTCTACTCGTATAGTAAACAACATGAGAAATAAGTAAAAAAGTTTTAATCCACTGGCTATAGTCAAAACAGAGAAGCATGCTTTCCTTTATAAATTTCGAATAGGGTTTATTAGTTGTCAGACACTGCAAGGTAGTTGCATTATAAATAGCTGCATAGAGACACAATTCAGAAACTGGAGGACAAGACATTGAAAATTTTATGTATAAAAAACGTTTAATCAGGCTACCCAATTGAAATCCTTTAAACTAACTGGCTTTAAAGATTAACGATTTAAGCAGCAATCGTTACTTCACTAAGAAACTACTATGCGTTGAAGCAATAAAAATGATATATTCTGTACAGCGAAGGTAGATAAAATGATGAGCTTTTCTAATTAAAAGAAACATTCAGCTAAAACAGGAAGCTGATTGGTTGATAACTGACTATAACAAAAATCACGATAAAATAGGAAAGCGACTCAGATAAACAAACAGATCGATTAGTCGATTGCCAAAGCGAGTGAAAAAATCTAGCGAAGCGCTACTCGTAATTAAGCTCGTTAAAATATTCGGTCGGCACTGCATGCCAAATTACTGGAGGAGGGGTAGGGGTCGGAGTGTACATTCACTGGCGTGAGGTGGGATTGGGGGAGGGTTGGAGTGTACATTCACTAGCGTGAGGTGGGACTGGGGGAGGGGCTGAGTGTACATTCACTAGCGTGAGGTGGGACTGGGGGAGGGGTCGGAGTGTACATTCCTGGCGTGAGGTGGGGTCTGGGGTAAGGGTCGGAGTGTACATTCTTGGCGTGAGGTGGGACTGGGGGAGGGGTAGTAGTGTACATTCCTGGCGTGAGGTGGGGTCTGGGGGAAGGGTCGGAGTGTACATTCCTGGCGTGAGGTGGGGTCTGGGGGAAGGGTCGGAGTGTACATTCACTGGCGTGAGGGGGCTGGGGGAGGGGTCGGAGTGTACATTCCTGGCGTGAGGTGGGGTCTGGGGGAAGGGTCGGAGTGTACATTCACTGGCGTGAGGGGGCTGGGGGAGGGGTCGGAGTGTACATTCCTGGCGTGAGGTGGGGTCTGGGGGAAAGGTCGGGTCGGAGTGTACATTTATGAAATAGCACTGGGGTTTGTTAGCTAATGCAATCACTTCTGTTTCAACAAAGAGTTAAATTCGATTAAAAAGGTGAAAAATAGTCGAGAAAATACACATTATCATGGCAGTTGCAGAGGTTAGCGCAAAGCAGAGTTTGTACTATTACTTTACAAAATTTACCTTCTATATATGAGAGAAAAAGTTCTGTGGAGTAAAAGAAATGAATGGGTGACATGCATAAAAATGGTAAAAATATAGCAAACAGACAAAACAAGCTAAATAACAGATATAAAAGTACAAAAACTACTTTGCCCTGCGGCAAACAACAAGAATAGTCGATTCTGCCGAGCTGAAAAATGGCTACCAAAAAGACAGTCAAAATATTTTACATTTTGAGTTCTGGTCCACAGCAGTTAAATGACTTTGTTGGCGAATTATCAGAGCCTAGGCAACCAGATGCTGCTGCTGCTCCTGACGCAGCTCCGGTGGCGGCGGATGAATCTGCGCCGCGATGACAATCTCGGAGTTCTCCGGAATGGCCTGGCTGTGAAGCGCCGTCATGCCGGCCGACATTGGCGGCGCGGCAGCTTCAGCCACTAGAGAAGACGAGTCATCGTCATCTTCAAGATCGTCGGAAGCTACGGAGGAGCTGGCGGCAGCTCGCAACGGATCCGTGTACTTGACGATGTGCATTCGCGATGCTGCCGGCAAATTGGGCGGCTGGTGATGGGGCCGTTCAACAACAACAGCCGAATCCGTGTCCGAGACCACCGAAGCTGCTCCGCCGCCGCCGCCGCCTCCGCCACCGCCAACGGCGCTGCCAACAACGCTCCCGACTACACTGCCGCCAGCGGCATGGGCCAGATTGGCACCGCCGGCCGTAGACGAATCCTCGCCGTGCTGAGTCGAGTAGCCGTTGTCGCTGGGGTCGGCCGGTCGGCGATACGGCACGGCGGCCGGGGCCACGTGGTAGGGCGAGAAGGCGGCGGGGTTGGACTCGAAGTCGCGAGCCAGCTGCTCCTGCTCGTCTTCAACTAGGCCGGGGCCCGGCACGCCCATGTCTGCGGAGGCCACGCCAGCCTTGAAGAAGAGCGGGTTGAGCCGAGATTCGGATTAGGAATCGATTGAATCGATGATTATTAGCGAACTAACTAATCGGCTCAATTTAGGGTTACTTTATGTCAATCGATCGGATTAGGGATTAGGAAGAGGCTATCGATTGGGTTAATTATAATGAATAGGAGATCTATTAAGTTATGGATTATGAAGATTGATTGATCGATTGGATCAAGAATTGGGATGTGGTAATCGATTGGATTAAGGATAAGGATGGGGCATACCAAGTATTAAAAAGTGGTCATCGATCAGACTAGATTTTGGGAGGAGCAATCGATTATATTGTGATCGGGAAAGTAAAAGGGGAAATAGACAGAGGACAGAGGAAAAGAAGTTGCCAGGCTGACAACTGAGACACCCAGCCAGCCGCACCTGATAAGCGCCGCGGCTGTCGCGCAGCAAAGCGTGCCTCCTTCGGCAGACTCGGTAGCAGTAGGTGACCACAGCCATGCTGAGCAGCAGGCAAACCAGAGCGCCGAGTACGGGACCCACCGGGTGAGCAGCTCCGGCCTCCAGCGAGCCGCCGTGATTCGTCGCGGAGCCGCCGACAAGCCCGTTGCCGCCGCCGTTCAATTCGTTTAGACCCAATCGGCGTCGGTCGAAATCGACGCCGGCTGCGGCGGCGGCCGACGCGGCTGCTGCCACCGACGAAGCCGAAGCAGCGGCAGCGGCGGCAGCGGAAGCCGCGGCCAGCCGGGCCTCCGTGTACGGCGACTCCGCGCCAACAACGCCGCCGAAGCAGGCCTCCTGCGGAGCGCAGAACCCGGCTCGCTGATCTCCGGTCAGGGGTTCGAATTCGCTGTTGGAATTGGCTCGCAGCCGTCGGGAGCACCATTCGCAGCCAACCAGGCCGGCGCAGGACTCGGCGGTTCGCCGGGAGCTGCAGCGCGGCTGGCTGAGGCAGGCGGGATAGTCGGACAGCTCCGTGTCCAGAAGGAACTGGACGCTGGCTCCGCGCTCCGGCCGCCTCGGACAGCTGGGATTCTCTTCGTCCTGCTGACGACGCAGACGGCCGGACGACAGGCCCATTGCCAGGGGACATTCGCAAGGACACTCGCAGTCTGTGACATCCCAGCGCTTGCAGTTCAGGCACTGCCGGTCAACAGTGCTGCACGGACAGAAGGCCGTCTTTGGCCCGCAGTGTGGAGTGTCAGTCTCATTGACAACGCCTAGAAACAGATTGGTGCCTGGCACCGGGCTAATCAGGTAGCGGGCGCAGTGCTCGCCTTTCTCAAGGTTGGACAGGTGGCCGGACAGGCTCAGGTTTAGGCTGTAGACGCGCTGGATTGTGCGATCATCGTAGGAGTTGCACAGCACCTGGGCGGTATGAAGGGAGCTTGCTGGCTTGTAATACACGATTCACCTTTATCTAGGCCCCACATATTTATCAACAATATCTACAACACCTGAACCTATCATCCTTACCTTTATTGTACGTGTTAAATAGGTTGCAGCCTAGTGAATATATTGTCTGACTCACTGTTTGAAGGTCAGGGGTTCGATTCCCGACTCGACTGGAACAATTTGTGTCTTTAAGCAAGACGATTAACTTTGCATTGCTTCAGTTCACACAGCAGTTTAAATAGGTAGCAGCATATGCTGGGGTAATTGAGGGTGTGTGTGGCATTACCCCAGTCCATGGAATGAAAAGCCGAACGCAGCCTTCAGATGCGCCGCGTAATAGCTGGCGTAGGTGTAAACAATTATTATTACATTATCATTCACACTTTATCATCATTCACCCCTTTATCTATCGTTTACACCTCTATCTATCATTCACACTTTATCTATCATTTACCCCTTTATCAATCATTCACACTTTATCTATCATTCACACCTTTATCTATCATTATCACACCCTTATCTATCATGATCACACCCTTATCTATCATTCACACCTTTATCAATCATTCACATATATATCTATCATTCGCACCTTTATCTATCATTCACATATTTATCTATCATTCACACCTTTATCTATCATTCACATATTTATCTATCATTCACACCTTTATCTATCATTCACATATTTATCTATCATTCACACCTTTATCTATCATTCACATATTTATCTATCATTCACACCTTTATCTATCATTCACATATTTATCTATCATTCACACCTTTATCTATCATTCACACCTTTCTCTATCATTCACACATTTAAACTTCAAACCTTAATCTAACCAACGCGCCTATATCTACCTTATACTAGGCGCTCTCGAACCACCCCATCATCAATAATGTTTCATAGCTCCCAAAGCAGTTTAATCAAGCGAATCACCTTTTTCACAAAATGGTCGTGCCTGAGTACATCGTGAGCAACCAGAGGCTCCCTATGCGTGATATGATTGCCCTCGGTTGGTCCGCGGACATGTGGCTCCACGAATCCCGGATGAGCAACCATATAGCCAGTGTCCTCCAATAGGAAGCAGCGAATATTTTTCTCCTGGCACAATGGGAATAATTTCCTCAGCTGCAGATATAAGAATGTGTAGGTGAGATCGATGCCCATCACGGCGACAACTCGATCTCGCTCAGGATCATGCTGGCCAGTAGCATTGCCCTCCAGTATGGTGTAGCTCAGTGTGACAATGTAGCCAGCTCCACCTGAGTCCAGGTAGGGCTCGGTAATGACAATGCGGCCCGGATACTGCATAGCTCTCAGGTACCATTCCCTGGTTGTGGGATCGAATGCTGAATGCAGCAGGGTGCCCGGATACACTCGAACCACTCCGCTAGTGGTAGCAATGTACCGGCGAACAATGTACTGCCGCATTGGACTCTTGTTGTGCTTGTCAGTCCAGAACTTGTTGATGTTGTTAACTACGGCCACGTCCTGGCGAACTTTGGGCTGAGGGGATATTTTGAGAAAATGAGCAGCATGAAATTTTAAAGAAATACGCGACTTAAAATGAAATCATCAAGCTGAGAAACGACTCAAAATATGAAGGCTGAGAAATGACTCAAAATATGAAGGCTGAGAAACGACTCAAAATATGAAGGCTGAGAAATGACTCAAAATATGAAGGCTGAGAAACGACTCAAAATATGAAGGCTGAGAAATGACTCAAAATATGAAGGCTGAGAAATGACTCAAAATATGAAGGCTGAGAAATGACTCAAAATATGAAGGCTGAGAAATGACTCAAAATATGAAGGCTGAGAAATGACTCAAAAAATGAAGGCTGAGAAATGACTCAAAATATGAAGGCTGAGAAATGACTCAAAATTTGAAGGCTGAGAAATGACTCAAAATATGAAGGCTGAGAAATGACTCAAAATTTGAAGGCTGAGAAATGACTCAAAATATGAAGGCTGAGAAATGACTCAAAATATGAAGGCTGAGAAATGACTCAAAATATGAAGGCTGAGAAATGACTCAAAACATGAAGGCTGAGAAATGACTCAAAATATGAGGGCTGAGAAACATGAAGGCTGAGAAACGACTCAAAATATGAAGGCTGAGAAATGACTCAAAATATGAAGGCTGAGAAATCCATGAATCAAAATATGAATGCTGAGAAATGACTCAAAGAATGAAGGCTCAAAAATGACGCAAACTATGAAGGTTGAGAAATGACTCGAAATATGAATGCTGAGAAATGACTCAAAGCATGAAAGCTCAAAAATGACGCAAACTATGAAGGTTGAGAAATGACTCAAAATATAAAGGCTGAGAAATCCAAGAATCAAAATATGAAGGCTGAGAAATGACTCAAAATATAAAGGCTGAGAAATCCAAGAATCAAAATATGAAGGCTGAGAAATGACTCAAAACATGAAGGCTGAGAAATGACTCAAAACATGAAGGCTGAGAAATGACTCAAAACATGAAGGCTGAGAAATGACTCAAAATATGAAGGCTGAGAAATCCAAGAATCAAAATATGAAGGCTGAGAAATCCAAGAATCAAAATATGAAGGCTGAGAAATCCAAGAATCAAAATATGAAGGCTGAGAAATCCAAGAATCAAAATATGAAGGCTGAGAAATGACTCAAAACATGAAGGCTGAGAAATGACTCAAAATATGAAGGCTGAGAAATGACTCAAAACATGAAGGCTGAGAAATGACTCAAAATATGAAGGCTGAGAAATCCAAGAATCAAAATATGAAGGCTGAGAAATCCAAGAATCAAAATATGAAGGCTGAGAAATGACTCAAAACATGAAGGCTGAGAAATGACTCAAAATATGAAGGCTGAGAAATCCAAGAATCAAAATATGAAGGCTGAGAAATTCATGAATCAAAATATGAATGCTGAGAAAGTATGAAAGCTCAAAAATGACGCAAACTATGAAGGTTGAGAAATGACTCGAAATATGAATGCTGAGAAATGACTCAAAGTATGAAAACTCAAAAATGACGCAAACTATGAAGGTTGAGAAACGACTCAAAATATGAGGGCTGAGAAATCCAAGAATCAAAATAAAAAGGCTAAAACATTGACAAACTACAGAAGGAAGTTCAATAAATAGGCGAGTTACTTTAGGATACTTCAGGCGAGTTAATCAGGTAAAATTATTCCTATTAAGAAAGCACTAAGGATCATTTGAATAAAAAGCATTAAACAGGCAATAAATAAAAAACTCACAATGATCTGTCTACTGTTAGACAGCATCCCAGTGGAGTCGGATAGAAACACAATCAGCATCCGAACGTCCATTTTTCGTTCGGGTTCAACTAGAAAGTCGAACGGACGATTGAAGGTCCGGGCCGACAGGAAAAATGTGCTGTGGGCTGAGGGTGACATTAATGCGTTATTATAGATTGACTAGCTATAAAGATCGTGTGTTTTATAATGAAGACTGCAGACTCACAGAATGTAGTCAACTGTTTCAGGTAGATGCAGGGTTTCTCCTCCTGAGAGTACAGGTCGATGCGATTGTAGTGCAAGTCGTCCACACTGGGCACTGCAAACAATGCAACCAAGGATTTTGTTTACAGCTGGTTAATGCGGCTACATTATTAACTAACAACTGGGGGCTGAGGGGCCGCGTCACTCAGATGGCACAATGCTTATAGTGATCACTATTGAGGCTAACGACTATTTATATAAACATAAGAGATAAGACACGGGAAAGATGAGACAGGGGAGAGATGAGACAGGGGAGAGATGAGACAGGGGAGAGATGAGACAGGAGAGAGATGAGACAGGGGAGAGATGAGACAGGGGAGAGATGAGACAGGGGAGAGATGAGACAGGGGAGAGATGAGACAGGGGAGAGATGAGACAGGGGAGAGATGAGACAGGGGAGAGATGAGACAGGGGAGAGATGAGACAGGGGAGAGATCAGACACGGGAGAGATGAGACACGGGAGAGATGACACACGGGAGAGATGAGACAGGGGAGAGATCAGACACGGGAGAGATGAGACACGGGAGAGATGACACACGGGAGAGATGAGACAGGGGAGAGATGAGACACGGGAGAGATGTGACACGGGAGAGATGAGACACGGGAGAGATAAGACACGGGAGAGAAGAGGCACTGGAGAGATGAGACATGGGAGCCGAGAGATTAGACATGGGAGCCGAGAGATGAGACATGGGAGCCGAGAGATTAGACATGGGAGCCGAGAGATTAGACATGGGAGCCGAGAGATTAGACATGGGAGCCGAGAGATAAGACACGCGAGAGATGAGACACGGGAGAGATGAGACACGCGAGAGATGAGACAGGGAGAGACAAAGGCTACTGTTGTCTTTGACACACAAACAAATGCCTGGCAGCACAAACAAATGACCAACCCAGTGAGTCTGTCAGCTGTCTCTCCTTGTGCATCTCGTGCATGGTCTTGACCACAACAATGTATGGTACGCCGTCCACTCGCTTCCAGTGATAAATAGCCTTGTAGTAGAGCGGTCTCTCATAGGCATTCCTGTACAGAATGGGATTAATGTTGGCCTCGCTGTCAAAGTTAACTAGTAGAGTTTCATTGCCCTCCGGAGTGGACAAAATCTGACGCCTGATCACGTCGAAATTGGGATATTTCTCGAAGTGCACAATGTCCGTGTGAACGGGCGCGCGCCGGCTATTCATGATTGGCCGCTTCAGTGACGGGTGCATGATTGTATAGCCGTCCTGGTGCAGTA
The DNA here is from genome assembly GCA_950097015.1 of Macrostomum hystrix. Lineage (NCBI taxonomy): Eukaryota > Metazoa > Platyhelminthes > Macrostomidae > Macrostomum > Macrostomum hystrix. The sequence continues at coordinate 5,354,782 of CATNEN010000002.1, forward strand.
GGAACGCATAGGCGCTGCGGTCCCTGTTATAGTAGGTGACCACATCCGCCATGGCGGCCAAGTGAATGTCGAAGCCGAACACGCCGATCGTTCGACCCACGGCTTCGTCCTGCTGCCTGTGGGGTCATTGGTCATTGGGTCACTGAGTCTTTGAGTCGATAGGTCATTGACCTTACAGGTCATTGGGTCAACAGTTCATTTGGTCAATAGGTCATGGGTCAATAGATAATTTGGGTCAATAGATAATTTGGGTCAATAGATAATTTGGGTCAATAGATAATTTGGGTCAATAGATAATTTGGGTCAATAGATAATTTGGGTCAATAGATAATTTGGGTCAATAGATAATTTGGGTCAATCGATAATTTGGGTCAATCGATAATTTAGGTCAATTGATAGTTTGGGTCAATAGATAATTTGGGTCAATAGATAATTTGGGTCAATAGATAATTTGGGTCAATAGATAATTTGGGTCAATAGATAATTTGGGTCAATAGATAATTTGGGTCAATCGATAATTTGGGTCAATCGATAATTTAGGTCAATTGATAGTTTGGGTCAATAGATAATTTGGGTCAATAGATAATTTGGGTCAATAGATAATTTGGGTCAATAGATAATTTGGGTCAATAGATAATTTGGGTCAATAGATAATTTGGGTCAATAGATAGTTTGGGTCAATAGATAATTTGGGTCAATCGATAATTTAGGTCAATTGATAGTTTGGGTCAACAGGTCATTCGATCAAAAGGTCATTGGTTCAAAAGGTCATTGGGTCAAAAGGTCATTGGGTCGATAGATACATTGGCTCAATAGGTAATTTGGGTCAATTGATAATTTGGGTCAATCGATTATTTGCGTCAACAGGTCATTGGGTCAAAAGGTCATTAGGTCAATTGGTCATTGGGTCAATAGATAATTTGGGTCAATAGATAATTTGGGTCAATAGATAATTTGGGTCAATAGATAATTTGGGTCAATCGATAATTTGGGTCAATCGATAATTTAGGTCAATTGATAGTTTGGGTCAATAGATAATTTGGGTCAATAGATAATTTGGGTCAATAGATAATTTGGGTCAATAGATAATTTGGGTCAATAGATAATTTGGGTCAATAGATAATTTGGGTCAATAGATAATTTGGGTCAATAGATAGTTTGGGTCAATAGATAATTTGGGTCAATCGATAATTTAGGTCAATTGATAGTTTGGGTCAACAGGTCATTCGATCAAAAGGTCATTGGTTCAAAAGGTCATTGGGTCAAAAGGTCATTGGGTCGATAGATACTTTGGCTCAATAGGTAATTTGGGTCAATTGATAATTTGGGTCAATCGATTATTTGCGTCAACAGGTCATTGGGTCAAAAGGTCATTAGGTCAATTGGTCATTGGGTCAATAGATAATTTGGGTTAACAGGTCATGGGGTCAAAAGATAATTTGGGTCAACAGGTCATTGGGTCAATAGGTCATTTCGATCAAGAAAGTTAATTTCTGTCATTTTGTTTAAGGACTTATTCACCCAATCTATAACAAAACTATAAGTGACATCAGTTGTTAGTCACATTCATTTTAACTACTTTTAGTAGCAAGTTAATTTTTGCAGGCAAAATGACGCGAATATATCCTAAAATAGGAATTTTAAAAGATCCTGGGCGGAATTCAGTAATCATCGAATGATGAGATAGCTGATTTATTAAAGGGCGACTGAAACTTACTTGAAATGCACCGGGATGGAAGCGCTGATGACAAGGCCCGAGCCTTCCAAATCTCTGTATGGCAAGCTGAACTGAACCTCAGCCTCCTGCACAGGCGGAAACACCTCATAGAATCTGTTGACCTGGTCCATGCCAGGTCCACTGTCCGAGCTGATCAACACGGAGTGTCCGGGCCTCACTTCAGCTGCTAGAGCACCTTCTGACTGATTCTCGGCGACGGGACAGGAGGAGCCGGCACTGCCCGAGGCCAGCTGACCCATGAAGATTTTCTCGAACATGCTCTGGCCTTGGCCTGAAGAGACGAATTAGAGAATGATGGGGTAGATTGTTGGGATCTGGGATTATTTAATATACTCCTTTGGGATTATAGACTCGTAGATACCGATGGGGATCCAGATTCATTTAGAGGATCTAAATACATTTTTGTGATCTATATAATCATTTTATGGATATTATTTCCCACTTTTATTATATACAGGATTGTGTTTTGAGGATCTAGATTCTAATTTGAGGATCTAGATTCTATTTTGAGGATCTAGATTCTATTTTGAGGATCTAGACTCATTTTGAGGATCTAGATTCTATTTTGAGGATCTAGATTCTATTTTAAGGATCAAGATTCTATTTTAAGGATCTAGATTCTATTTTGAGGATCTAGATTCTATTTTGAGGATAAAGATTCTATTTTAAGGATCTAGATTCTAATTTGAGGATCTAGATTCTATTTTGAGGATCTAGATTCTAATTTGAGGATCTAGATTCTAATTTGAGGATCTAGATTCTATTTTAAGGATCAAGATTCTATTTTAAGGATCTAGATTCTATTTTGAGGATCTAGATTCTATTTTGAGGATAAAGATTCTATTTTAAGGATCTAGATTCTAATTTGAGGATCTAGATTCTATTTTGAGGATCTAGATTCCATCTTGAGGATCAAGATTCTATTTTGAGGATCTAGATTCTATTTTGAGGATCTAGATTCCATCTTGAGGATCTAGATTCTAATTTGAGGATCTAGATTCTATTTTGAGGATCTAGATTCTAATTTGAGGATCTAGATTCTAATTTGAGGATCTAGATTCTATTTTGAGGATCTAGATTCCATCTTGAGGATCTAGATTCTATTTTGAGGATCTAGAATCTATTTTGAGGATCTAGATTCTATTTTGAGGATCTAGATTCAGTTTTGAGAATCTAGAAACTATTTTGAGGATCTAGATTCAGTTTTGAGGATCTAGATTCTATTTTGAGGATCTAGATTCTATTTTGAGGATCTAGATTCTATTTTGAGGATCTAGATTCAGTTTTGAGAATCTAGAATGTATTTTGAGGATCTAGATTTTATTTTGAGGATCTAGATTCTATTTTGAGGATCTAGAATCTATTTTGAGGATCTAGATTCTATTTTGAGGATCTAGAATCTATTTTGAGGATCTAGATTCTATTTTGAGGATCTAGAATCTATTTTGAGGATCTAGATTCTATTTTGAGGATCTAGAATCTATTTTGAGGATCTAGATTCTGTTTTGGGGATCTAGATTTTATTTTGAGGATCTAGATTCTATTTTGAGGATCTAGATTCTATTTTGAGGATCTAGATTCTATTTTGAGGATCTAGATTCTATTTTGAGGATCTAGAATCTATTTTGAGGATCTAGATTCTATTTTGAGGATCTAGAATCTATTTTGAGGATCTAGATTCTATTTTGAGGATCTAGATTCAGTTTTGAGGATCAAGATTCTATTTTGAGGATCTAGATTCTATTTTGAGGATCTAGATTCCATTTTGAGGATCTAGATTTTATTTTGAGGATCTAGATTCCATTTTGAGGATCTAGATTTTATTTTGAGGATCTAGATTCAGTTTTGAGGATCAAGATTCTATTTTGAGGATCAAGATTCTATTTTGAGGATCTAGATTCAGTTTTGAGGATCTAGATTCTATTTTGAGGATCTAGAATCTATTTTGAGGATCTAGATTCTATTTTGAGGATCTAGATTCAGTTTTGAGGATCAAGATTCTATTTTGAGGATCTAGATTCAGTTTTGAGGATCAAGATTCTATTTTGAGGATCTAGATTCTATTTTGGGGATCTAGATTATGTTTTGAGGATTAAGATGTATTATAGGTAATATAGATTTATTATGCTCACCATCCAGCTGATAGGTGTTAATAACAACAGACGAAGCCAACGTCTGTTGCCAAGCGCTGACATTGCACACAATGGCCTCCATGGCTCTAATATTTGTGATGGTGCCCTTGCTGATGTAGGCTATCATGATGGAGGCTACAAATTTTGGAATATAAAAGCGTTCTTTGCTTAATTTTCTGCAAGATTTGACATTCCTAATTAATTTATTTTTCTAATTAACCATTTAACAGCTGGGTGAAGCAATGCAGAGTAAAGTGTCTTGCTAAAGGACACAAGTAGTTCCAGTGGAGTCGGGAATCGGACCCACGACCTTTAAGACTTAAATCCTACTATCATAAGCTTGGAAACAAACAAGCGGATTCGAACCCTCGACCTTTAAGACTTAAATCCTACGATCATAAGCTTGGAAACAAACAAGCGAATTCGAACCCCCGACCTTTAAGACTTAAATCCTACTATCATAAGCTTGGAAACAAACAAGCGGATTCGAACCCCCGACCTTTAAGAATTAATTCCTACGATCATAAGCTTGGAAACAAACAAGCGAATTCGAACCCCCGACCTTTAAGACTTAAATCCTACGATCATAAGCTTGGAACAAACAAGCGAATTCGAACCCTCGACCTTTAAGACTTAAATCCTACGATCATAAGCTTGGAAACAAACAAGCGAATTCGAACCCCCGACCTTTAAGACTTAAATCCTACGATCATAAGCTTGGAAACAAACAAGCGAATTCGAACCCTCGACCTTTAAGACTTAAAATCCTACTATCATAAGCTTGGAAACAAACAAGCGAAATCGAACCCCCGACCTTTAAGACTTAAATCCTACTATCATAAGCTTCAGGAAACAAACAAGCGAATTCGAACCCCCGACCTTTAAGACTTAAATCCTACTATCATAAGCTTGGAAACAAACAAGCGAATTCGAACCCCCGACCTTTAAGACTTAAATCCTACGATCATAAGCTTGGAAACAAACAAGCGAATTCGAACTCCCGACTATTAAGTTCTGAGTCCGAAACTAAAACAACAACTCAAGTTTACTCACCATTCTTCATTTGCTCAGCGGAACTGCCAATGAATGTGTCGCGAATAATTTTGAATGCCTCGGATAGCGCCCTGGAGTGATTGCACACCTCTGAAAGCAGGTATTGTAGATTCGAAAACGTGCTAGTGGTAATAGTAATAACGTGGTGATAGCTAAAAGGTGCTCAATTAACAGTAAGACAACCAAGCTATTTTGCAGTTTTTATACCATGGGTCCCCTTGAAACATATTTGACAGCACCAGAATGCTAACAGCGTTGGGTGGTGATTGATTGGTTGACAGACTAGGCGATGGTGCCCTGTGGTTGAGCTGCGCCTTAATATTTAGGCTTGATCAGTGAAATTAGAGAAATTCGCGTCAGGGTGTCCCTAGTGGCCTATTTCCACCTGTTGTAGCCCCACTTGAAGGTCCAGCAGTCCGTTTAAGGTGACCACCGAAGACGAAGATGATGCAGGCACATTCGGGTGACATGCTGATCAATTTTGAAGGCCTGGCAGGGCCGCACTGAGGCGCAGTGCTAATTTGACCCGAGATATTCAATGTCAAGAACCATTGAATATCTCGACGGTCTGAAGAGCTGGCGAATTGATTCTTGTTTCAGAAGATGCACAGCAAAAACTGGCCCGTTTTCTGAGTTTCGTGTGCTTACGCTTGTCCGTTCGGGTGCAGCACAAAAAATTGTCAGGTGGAATTTCCCCACCGTGATAGTTCCTATGTTAAACTGTGCTCATTCGTAACGAGTCCACAGCTTACCCTTATCGTGCCTCTGAATGCCCCTATCTAGAAAGTGCATTAGTCCAGCCTTGGCCTCGTGCGTCACTGGGAACATTCGCGGCCCGGAGTCGTCGCTAGCAGCTGGCGGGTATTGCACGTCGCCAGCTGCAGCGAACAGAGCCAGTCGGTCCTTCTCGCACAGGCTCTCAATGATGGAGCGAGCCACTAGAAGGCCTAGGCGGAAATCTCGCAAGCTCATCTGGCCGCTGTCCAGCACCAGCACAATGTGCATCGGGCGCGGATAGACAGAGCGCACATATACATCGCGATGCCGGGCTCTGCGTGAATAAAATACAACGATGTTTGCTTTTATCACTACTGCCGAGGAACGAGTAGTATAGTTTGGATGGTACTGTACTTTATCAAAGCAGTTTGCAGTTTCTAGGGATATTATTAAAATCAGCCATGTTCTCTAATCTAGTTCACTCGTTATATTATATAAGAAACTGACAATAGAATAGTTTGGATGGTACTGTACTTTATCAAAGCTGTTAGCTGTTTCTAGGAATATTCTCCGGTAATTAGTCGTTTTTAAATAATCACGCAATTGGTATTTTCCTTTTCTTGTGCTAAATAACATTTTTCTTATGATGTTACATGATTCCAAAATTAGCACTTTCTAAGAATATGATTCCAAAATTAGCACTTTCTAAGAATATGATTCCAAAATTAGCACTTTCTAAGAATATGATTCCAAAATTAGCAGTTTCTAAGAGTATGATTCCAAAATTAGCAGTTTCTAAGAATATGATTCCAAAATTAGCAGTTTCTAAGAATATGATTCCAAAATTAACGGTTTCTAAGAATATGATTCCAAAATAAGCAGTTTCTAAGAACATGATTCCAAATTTGGTAGTTTTTAAGAATATGATTCCAAAATAGGAGTTTCTAAGAATCAGATTCCAAAATTAGCAGTTTCTAATAACTTGGTTTCAAAATTAGCCGTTTCTAAGAATCAGATTAGTAAAAATTTACAATTTCTAAGAAAACGTGATTCCAAAATCTGCAGTTTCTCAGAATCTAAATACGAAATTAGCAGTTGCTAAGAATCTGCTTCCGAAATTTGCAGGAAGTTTCTAAGAATCTCGCACCGTAATATCGCTCTGAGAATCGCATCTTGCAATTGGCAGTTTTGGAGAATGTCATCCTGGAATTAGCAGTCGCTAAGAAAATTTTCACACAATTTGCTATTTCTAAGACTCTTAATCTGTTTACAGTTTCTCAGAATCTTACCCACAGCTTGCAGCTTCAAGGCATCGCACTAGCAACACAGTGTGTTTCCTATAAAACCACACTCAAGGTTCTCTTAGAGCTCACCTGTGCATCGCAGCGCATGGAATCGGACTGCGTTTAAAATTATGCGACGGAAATTCCGTGTGCAATCCTTCGGCCGAGATAAAATACTGCCATTTAATGCTAGACCAGTACTTCATGTAGTGATCAAGCATCTTTGTGATATTTCTGCCCGGATTGAAAACGTCAGCTCTGAGGCTTGGCGGAATCAGATCGCATGAGGTCTGGCGGGAGACTGCAGCGCCGTAGATTGGCACGTAGGTGAGGTCCGAGTCAGCCAGATTGCAGCAGTCCAGTCTGGGACTCATTCGCTGCTTTTTGTGCAGGCCGTAGTAGAGCACAATGGGCCTCTGTATATGTTGCAGCATGGTCTTTAGTGGTGTTAGGCGCTGCTCCAAGGATTTCACTAAAGCTTTTGCATCTTCCATGCCGTTGCTTTCAGATGGAGTATAATCCTGCTTATCATAGATGGCCTGCATAGCAACAATACCCAGCTCATCCTTGGCTGTGCTCTCTAGCTGTTGTTTTAATATTTGCACCTTTCTAGTTAAATCAACGCCGCCAAAGTATTTGCGATAATCCATTGTTGTTGTCTGAGTCGCCGGCGTAGATCCCTCCTCGCCCGGTTTCAACAGGTGCGGATTATTAAAGTGCACCTGATCGTTGCTTAGCGCCGCACTGCTATGCGAACTGGACAGCAAGGCAAGCAGGCACAGCTGCGGCAGGAGCAGCAGCGGAGTGAGCCACATCCTAAATTTAGGCCTGCAAGATAACCAAAAACTATAATTTATTGAACTGCATCTGGAAATCTAGCTCACCATTTGTTTTGATTTTCCTATCTCTTATAAAAATTTGAGATTTCTTCTGTGTTATCTATTGTAATTAATAACTAATTTATAGACTGCACCTGCCCCAATTGGGCCAGATGTGCAGTGGACAGCACTGCAGCAGCTATTATGTGGCACATCTGAAGTCTGCAACTGGCTGTTCAGCCCATGGACTGGGGGGATGCCACACCCACCCTCAATTACCGCGGCTGATACTGGTACCCATTTAACAGCTGGTTGAGTTAAGTGTCTCACTAAAGGACACAAAATGTTCCAGTGGAGTTGGGAATTGAACCCCCAACCTTCAAGTTGGGAATCCTATGCTCTAACCACATGGCTACAACCTCAGCCTAAAATTCCTAAAACTAGAGTAATGGGCACCCAATGGGCATCCAAGTAATTGATAGTTTTTTATAATTTATTTTCTCTCCTCTAAATTGTACATGTTAACTTAATATCTCCTAGTCTCAACTATCCACTAAACCATTTCTTAAATGCTACATCTCTCCACTGTAACATTTTCTTAATGTTACACCTCTTAACAGGCATATTTTTTATTTTAGAAATAATTTAAAACATATTATCTATAACTATATCATAGAAATCACATTTTAAAAGCTACATAAAAGCATTCTTTAGTCAATAAAATATATTCAAAATTTTTTGATAGTATTATTTTGGTTATAAAACACAATTTTACAATAATAAAATGACTTTAAAACTAATAAAAAGACTAAGACTCTAGCCAATGACAAATATATTTAAATCAAAGCAATGCATAGCAATTCTGCATAATGTGATAAGAAAACATTTCTAAAAATAGGGGGAACAGAAAACTAATAAAAATACTGTAGACATTAAAATACAAAAGTACATATTGAAAACAAAGGCAAGGATCCCTAATGGAGTGAATTTAAAAAAGCTGCGGACACTCTTGCTAGGCATGCAGGTGCGCAGTTTCTTTCAAGAAAAAGAGCACAAATGCACAATTTCTATATATCTTCAGTCTGACTCAATGTAGTGATTGATTTCATGAAAAAATGTTGAAAGACCTTTTTTGATCTCCATAGTGTATTTCTAAAAATAGAACAGCTACATGGTGATTTCGCAAAATATGATCCATATACCAAATGACCTTCTTTTTGACCTCCATAGTGTATTTTTATAATTACAACAGCTAAGGCTATGTCTTTTTGCACTTGGGCACTGTGGAGCATGTAGTCATGTTTGCAAATAAATGTGTGCCCCTCCATCAAAAAAATTCTGTAACTGTGCATGGCTATAATCACACCTACATGTACATGTGAGTTTATTTTAATATGTAAATGTATACCTAAGCAAACAATAGCATGCATGTACAGCACAGGTGCACACTGCTATACCATGTGCACCTACATGTACATCTAAATGTATTTTATAATGTGTCATAATGTACATATATTGAAACGCACAAGGTGCGAGTACAGAGGCACTGGCATTCACTGAACTTAGTTTTAATTGATTTTTCTCTTAAAATTTATTTTTAGAGAAGCTTATGATGATATCTCATGTTTCTGATTTTCTTGAAAATTCTGACAATTAACTCTAATCCATTTTCATTTTTTGTTAAGCATGACTCTAAACATAAAATGTGTACCATTTCCAACATTTGTATTGTTTCAGTGGGTGAATAGATGTATATGTTTATCTAGCAATCTATATGACCTAGATGTCACTAGTCCAAAAGGGACCTAGCACTTAGTAGACCTTATGACTAACACATAGTGATTAGTGGTATGCTACTATTCTGATTAGTGTTAGCTAGCAATTTTTCAAAAAATAAATCAAAATTTTATTATCATTGGCTGACTATTTAGTGTAGCCTAACTCTCATGCAAACTCAAATAAGCTGACTTAGACTTAGAGTTGATCTTCCTATTGCATAACAACATAATATTTTACATCATTTGTCAAAAATTTTAGCCATTTAATCTTAAAGTGAGAAATATTATAAGTAACAAAACCAAATAAAAGCTATAAAAAGATCTTTTAGTCTTGACTTGATGTTAGATTCAGATTCGAAGCATATTTTGATACAAAACTACAATAGTTAGGCTTAGTAACTGTAACAAATAAAGTAAACTTAACACTTATAATTTTTCGAATATTTTATGCCTGCAGAATTTTTAATAAAGTATAGGCCCAATACTGTTATTTTGACTACAATTATTTTGACTATTTAATGACTACTGGCGATTGTGCAGTTTCCCGCTCTAAATTATTTTTACCCTTTTTCGAACTTTTCAAATATTAAACAAGTGTAGGCCTAACAATGCAAGTTCACAAGTTCAAAGCAAGTTCAAGTTCATGTCTGCACGTTCCCACTACACAGGGTAGTAGTACGTTATCCAGTAGAGGATATTGCCAAACTGGCATTCGGGGAAGGCTTGGTGCCACATAAACTCCTGCAGGTACGTTTCGAATAAACTGTCAAAGTTTCCATGCATTGCTCGATACTTCGCCTTGCAATTTCCCCACATTCCCTTGACGGTATTCGTGTGAGCCGCTTGGTTGTTGGGGTCCCCCAGCCATACTAGCAGTAGCTGAAAAGTTCGAAAAAAAGGGTGAAAATAATTTATAGCGGGAAACTGCGCAATCGCCTGACTACCTTCTCTCTTTTAGCTTTGGCTTTAGCTTTATAAGTTATTTTATATAGAAATTTGCAGACATCAATATTATTATTTGCCAACTTTCGCTTGGCATTGTGATGCTGTGAAAGAGTCTAACATTTAGCATGACTTGGATTAAAATAATTTTTGATAGGCCCTACACATTGTTATAATTCTTTCCGGATTCGTGCCTCTGGCCGTAAAAGCTTAAAATGATTAGAAACAAGAAATAAAAACAAGAATCCAGGCGATCTCGATTTATATAATTGACCTTTACATGACATTAGGTATAACGGAATAACGGGATAACGGAGTTATCCATATACCAATTTCTTGTAGTCCATAATCGTAAATTTCTAAAACAAATCAAATCAAATAAATAGGAGTTATGTTTTGTAATATTCAAGTTAAATTTTACTAATAAAAAATTAATTTGTGTTTTTTAGACTTTGAGCAATTTCCTAAAATCACCTAGTTTAGAGAAATATTATTGACCTAAATAATTGTTTTAATTTCCAAAATAGTACTGATTAAATAAAAATAAAAAAATCACACCATGCCTCGAGCTTGAGCCCTGGACTGGTATTGTGTGTGTACTTTATAACCGTTGGACCGTTCTTCATAAGTCAGTTTATCCCTCATTCAAACATTTAGATATTGAATTGCTGACGAGATTGGACAATAATCGATGAAGCATCTTTTTAAAAAGATTGTTATTTATTTATGACAACGAGAACGAAAAACGTCAAAAATATAGAATTACCAAAAATATGTAATACAGTTCAGTTCAGTATTGCTTATTATAATATATTATTAATTTCGCCACCATGCCACCTCTATTTTAGATTATTTCCCGATTAACTAAAGCATGCAAAAAGTATTGCATAAAATGCTAATCAATTGGCTTTCAAACTCAATCTGTCTAGGCATGAGTGTTAAGTTTGACCTGGCTGTCCTGAGACAGGGCTGGCGAAATGGAAGTGATAGACTTTCAATTTGGCCTAATTTTTCCCCGACCACCCTAGCTCGGATTTCAACAACAATTCTTATGCATTAACATTGCTCTGCTTTTTATCATTGTCACAGCATAAATAGGCAAATAGCTAGCGATTTTGCTTTTTGTAAAATCACCATAGCCTGATGCATGCAAAATGATGCATAAGCCTTGAATCACCATTTTGTTATTTGTACTGTTTCATATCATATCATTGTCACTTGCTGCATGTCAAAATAACCACAACTGAAGTGGCCACAAATTTTATAATAAAATGATCACCTAAGCCTATGGAGTTTACATATTTTTCTAAATACATTTAACTTTTTTTTCTTAAAAATGGCTAGAATATTACCTGCTCTGAATAATTTAATTTTATATAAATATAAGCCTAGTTATAAAATGTAAGGCATTAAACTGTAAACAAGCATAACATTTTTTAGACACATTAGAATTTCTTTACTTGACATTAAACATTATAAAATGGAAGTGCTTATTCCCACGGTCCCATGCTGATAATTTCAAATTTATCCACACGGATCTGTGCCGATAAATTTCTGCTTCTCCACACGGCAGCTTGTATGAATAGGTCTACTTTCAAGTCCCTACCTATTCTTCTCTGAGCATAAGGCTTTTGCTTCAGAGTATAGTGTATAGTGTATACTATCAATGCATAGTGTAAAATAATAACAATGATGTATAATTTGTGATGAGTTTGGTGCTGACTAGAATTCTGCTGGTTGACTTGTATGATTTTCTTTGATAGACTTCTTACTTTTTAAGTCAATACAATTTGAATGAAAATACGTAATGATGACAAAAGATTTAGTAAGTTGTTATTACAATAATTAGAAAGGATGACATTAGAGGGGGCAAGTGGGTTAGCGGCTAACGTCACTGCCTCGCACTCCAAAGGACGCTTGTTCGATTCACCCTTCAAGTCACGATTAATTTTGGGACTTGTTGGAGGGTTTGGACAGTAGTGACCGACGGAGGTGCACCATTTTTCGTGCAATCAAAGCTTGAAATATTAGCTTCGCTCCTACCTTCTGTGTGCCTGTTCTGTGTTGTGTGAGTTGTGTGCGTTGGTGCTGGGGCGTGAGACCTTGCGGGGGTGGCTTGAGGGTGGGTGGACACCGCCGCGCACTTTCTGGACTTCCGTCAGCGCGACTGGATAAGTGTACACTCATCACCCAGCCCCCCTGAGGACTGATTTCTTATCAGCCTTCTGCCCCGGCTTGGTCTGCTATGTGCGTGTGGGGCTGGGGTGGGGGACACTGCTACCTATTCTGGGTGCCTCCTGTCCTCTTTGGCTGGTCTGTGCTGCTGTGTGTGGTGCCTGCTCAGGGGAGGCGGCACAATGGGTGCAAAAGTGCCTAGTTCGCTGGTCTGGGGGCGTGCCGCTCTGTCACTTGTGCGACAAGTGCCCCGGGCCTCCCTGCAAATAGATAGATAGAAGGATGACATTAATGTCAGTTAATGATGTATAGGTCAAAATGTAGAACACTGTCATAACACAAGTGCTGGCAACGTTGTTGATCTATTGGCTCAAGGGTTCAACAAAACATTAAAACCCAAAAGGGCCTTGTTTCAAAGAACAGAACCGTGTGGATAAGCAGAAAATTATTGGCACAGATCCGTGTGAATAAAATTGAAATTATCGGCACGGGACTATGGGAATAAGCTCTGCCTTATAAAATAGTATTGAAAAGCCTAGGTTCAAGTGTGATTTTTTAAAATATAAAAAGCATGACCATGCTTTAAATACATCTAAGAATTTCTATATTATGACTTTGTACTAAGCATTGGACTTGGTCAAATTTTCATTTTATGCTTATACCAAAGGTCTATCCCATTGACCAGGAATTTTGTGTCTTGCATACTTTTTTTAGAAATTTTTAGTGCCTACAAAGCCTTATTTTTCTTATTTTTCTAGCTATTTTAACATGTGACCAATTTTACAAAAAGATGGTCTCTTTAAATAGCCATTTTGTTTTTTTTTCTGGTCACAATATGAATAGCCATTTGGGTAATGTCAGTAAGTTCCGACATTAGATTAGTTTAACCTAAATAGTAGGCAAATAAACACAAGCAATTTTATTACAGTAGTAAATCTTGTCATTGTGCTTGAGAAACTGTATTAAATATCATAGTTATAGGTCAGCTAGTATTAAAAGTTGCCAATAACTTATCTCTGGGTAGAGTCAGTACCAGAAGAACTTGTTAAGATAAGAGACTTTTAAGTTAAAATAAGATAATCTGGTGCTATGCTGCCTGAAAAATGCATAGTTGACTCAGCATCAGTGTCAATAGCACCAGATTATGGTGAGTACTCTACACTGAGAAAAGTTTTGGCAATTTTCTGTACTGACTAACCTATCACTATGCTGTTTAATACTTGTTCTGAACTTTTATGACCTACTTTACTGTTTTAAAAAACTTGATTTTATATGGTTGCTTATATGGTCAATAAAATATAACTCAGGAAACTAGGACATCGCGAAATTTTGTTATTTGCATGATCAGCCCATGAAAAAATATAAGTAATAAAAGAAGCCAGTTTTAAATAAATTACTTATTTTTTCAAAATTGCGATGACATACTGTCCATGCCACTTTAGGATTGCCATGGTGCACTGTCTGCAGTAGACAGGCCCATTGCATGTGCTCTGCATGAGAAAGTATCACACCTTTAAGACCATGGAAGTGTGATTATAAGCCTAGATATTGTTTAAAAAATAACTTCTTGTCTTATTCTATGCTTAAAGTAAGAAAGTCTTGCTCTTGGTTTGTTTTTTTGCAGCTTTTAAAGCCTCCTCAAAGCAGACTCAATGGCCACAGAGACTAATGACTCAACTGATGCTGCTGCGGCTGTTCCCACACCAGCTGCTGAGTCTGCTGCCAATTCAGCCAGCGAAGCTTCGCCCTCTTCAAAGAAGTCTGGCGCGACTGCTCCAGCTGCTAATAGCGACAATTCGCCTGTGAAACAGTCGCCCAACGCCAAGGCAGACGAGGCCAAAGAGGATGCCAAGGCTAAGGATAAGGAGGCTAAAGCTAAGGAGACGGCTAAGGCTAAGGAGGCTAAGGAGAAGGATACGAAAGCGAAGGACACTAAGGCTGCTAAGGCTAAGGAAGCAGACGAGGAAGACGCCAAGAAGGAGGAGGTTAAAAAGGCGCCGACTTCGCCAGAGAAGAAAAGTCGCCGAGCAGCAGCTGCCGCGCCAGAGCCGCCGACTCCTAGTCGCGAGGGAATGCGGCGCGATAGGAAGAAGGTTGGTTCAGTGTCTCTAGTTTTGTTTGCCTCTCACATCAAGGTCCCTGGGCTCGATTCCGCGGCGAGGCCACGTTAATTTGGGGCGCAGCCGTGGAGAGAAGGCTTGGGGGGCTTGTCGTGCAATTCACACCCTTGCGGTCCGAAAATCCAAGGCACATCGAGAGTGTGCACTGCCTGACAATAAGTCAGGGCAGATGTACACACCTGGTCTAGTGTCACCAAATGATGTGCCGATGCACGCAGCCCTTCTACAAATATTCTTGTTATTAGAGGATCTAGTTTTTGTTCTCCTAATCACCAAGTACACACGCGCCTGATCCCAACAGGTCGAGCGTCTATCCGAAGTGATTGACCGTCAGTACCAGCAGGCCGTTGACAACCGAGTTGTTCTGCCCCAGGGCCGTGGTACAAAGCTTCGCGACTGTCCCAGAGTTCTGTACTTCATGTACCAGAGCAAGCCGGACGATCTAAAGCTGCTGCACAATCTAATCTTCAATCGCGCCGGGGTGGCCAATGAGATCAGAAAGAATCTTCTGGAATTCAACGGCTTCGAGTTTGGCAAAGATTCCAAGGAGTTCGAGCGCCTCGTTGACCGGGCCGCCACTCGCAAAAGCAAAGAATTGAAGAAGAGCCTGTTCGCCCTGGATCTGGAGCGCTCGCAGGGCAGCGGCGGCACCAAAGAGATGGCCCAGAGGCTGTGCGAATTCCTTCTCAAACCCTTCGACAATGGCAAGAAGCCTCCCAAGAAGCTCTCCTTCCAGCTCATGCAGGAAGGTCGCAGCGGCAAGAAGGGCAAGTCCTCCAAGGGCAAGGCTAAGAAGTCTGCTGGAAAGTCGAAGAAGACCAAAGCTGCCACCGAGAGCAGCGATGAGGATGACGACCAGGAGGAAGAGGAAAAGGTGATTGGCAAATATTTGCTTCTTGAATTTATTTTAGAATTTTATTACTGCGGCACATCTAAAGGCAGCGAACGGCTGTTCAGTCCATGGACTGGGGGGGGAGACGACACACCCCCAATTACCCCAGCTCATGCTGGTACCCATTAAGCAGCTGGGTGAACTGAAGCAATTCAGAGTTAAGTTTCTGGCTAAAGGAATCGAGGTAATCGAACCCCTGACCTTTGAGTCGTGAGTTCGACGCTCTAACCACAAGTCAACAAAACTGGATTTTAAATAAATCCGTGGACCTAGGTTTTACTGGGTTAGTTTCAAATTGGGTACACAGAAATTGCATACATTGTCCAGATGTACTCAGAATTTCCTTGAGAAATTATTCGGCTAAGATTCGAACTCCCGACCACTCGGTCAGAAGTCCAAATTTCCAACCACTGAGCCACTGCCTCTCTTAGTCTCTCCCTCGTTCTCATTCTCAATCTGATGTCACTCTCTGCCCCTCTATCATGCATCCCTTTTTCTATTTGTATGTCTTTCACTCTGTGTTGCTGTCTCGCTGTTCACCAATTTCTTTTTTAGTTATTGTTCGAACACAATGAGCTTGCTGCTTGGCCAATGTGAAGAGAACCATGACCTCATTTAACATTATACCGTGTGCGCCTAGGTTACCATGGAAACAGACGAAGAGGGCGCCGACTCGGAGCGCCTGACCAGCAGCAGCGAGTCCGAGCCTGAGTCGGACGACTCCGACGCCAAGAAGAAGAAGAAAAAGAAACCGAGCAGCAAGAAGAAGTCGGCCTCCGCTAAGAAGGCATCGCCCAAGGCCAAGCCGAAGAAGGCAGCCGCCGAGCCGAGCCGCAAGCGGAAGGCCTCGGCTTCGGACTCTGAGGAGGAGCAGGAGCAGGAGGAGTCCGGAGCCAAGAAGCCGGCCGCTAAAAAGGCTGCCACCGCCGCTGTTGCAGATTCTTCTTCCGACGAGGAGGACAATGTGCCGCTAAAGAAGCTCAAGGCCGCGCCTGAAGAGCCCGCCAAGCCGCCAACTGATGACGAGATTAAGAAGGCTGTTGCTGAGGTAGTTGCCAAGGCCGACTTGGATAATCTGATGCTGAGCACGGCTATTAAGCAGGTATGAGCACTTTTGGTAGTGAAGCATTGTGATTTGGATTGCTTTGACCAGATGTCGGCAAATTCCGGCCCGTTGCCCCTTCCGACACCTACAGTATCCTGTCTAATCTATCCCCTATCTCGTCTCTCCCGTGTCTCATCCCTCCAGTGTCTCATCTCTCACCTGTCTCATCTCACTTGTGTCTCATATTTCTACAGTCAATGCGGCCCGATGTCGTCTTTTAGGTGCTCTATTTGACCCGCTAGCTAATAAGTCTGCCGACCCCTGGCTTAGACTCTTGCTTGCTTGTTTTCTGATTTCTAAGGTTTCTAAGGTTCTGATAATAGCACGGTAATTGGTGACAGTCAACGGGTAGGCAATTCTGTCCGTTCCGCTGACTTCTGAGTACACACACAGGTGGTGTACATCTGACCTCATCGCCAGGCAGTGTAAATTGCATGACAAGCCCTCCAAGCCTTCTATACGCGGCTGCGCCCTAAATTGAATGTGGCCTCGCCGCGGAATCGAGCCCAGCAGCCTTGGAGCGGCTGGGAAACACCCATACAACTTTAGGCTGATAATTGGCATGCATGATTCATGAATATTTTCAGGTGTATGCCAAGTTTCAACCCGTTGACATCAGCGATCGAAAGGATTTTATTAAAACAATCTTCAAGGAGGTAAATATTGGTCAATTTTATAACAAATCGAAGTTACTAAATCAAAGATTTTTAGAAGTCATTCCTAAACTATTTTATATTTTTTTTCCAGATGCTCTAAGCTGATAGCCAAGTCATCAGAATTTGCAAGAGGTCGGTGGTTCGCTCTCCTCTGCTAGATCGTCCGGTCATTTGTTTGCACAAAACTTAGTGTCGTTCATTTTCCTAATTATTTTTGTATCTCTTATTGTATTGTCAAATGTTATGAATGAACAATGGGCAGCGATTTAATGTGTTTTGCTGTCACTTTTATTACAATAGTACTAATACTAGCGTACCTGTTGTTTCCTACTAGTATACTATTGGTACATCTGAATAAATAATTTTGGTATCACTTTTTATTCTAGCAAACAAATTGAGTAATTTCGTATTTTATTCCAAATCTTTAAACATTTTATCAGCCTGCACCTTAATGTTGTTTCTAATTATAACCAATATATAATTGTATATATTCCCTGTTCCCTACTCAATAGTAGCGTGTTTAGCGTTTCTTAATTCTACTATTTTAAACTTTTTATTGTATAAATAATTTTCATGGCATTTTCCATCCCAGCTTTTATTTAATAAAACTAAGTTTAACAATTTTATCAATCCCCGTGAAAACGATTTGAAAATGGCACAAACACTGCTTTTGTCCATTTGCACTCTACCTGGATCTTCGGTGTTGAATCTAAATACGTATACATAATTTTTGTTAAGTATAATAAAAGTTACTTTTGCGTGCGCAAATAGGAGTAAATTTAGGCCTCAAATTGGTACTGAATGACTTTGTGTTCTTGTTTATTAATAACAAATGTATTTTTTTAAATCTATGATCAGTCATTACCCGCTAATCCACAGTCTCATGATCAGTCATTGCCCTGCAATCCACAGTCTCATGATCAGTCATTGCCCTGCAATCCACAGTCTCATGATCAGTCATTGCCCTGCAATCCATAGTCTCATGATCAGTCATTACCCTGCAATCCACAGTCTCATGATCAGTTATTACCCGCTAATCCACAGTCTCATGATCAGTCATTGCCCTGCAATCCACAGTCTCATGATCAGTCATTGCCCTGCAATCCACAGTCTCATGATCAGTCATTGCCCTGCAATCCATAGTCTCATGATCAGTCATTACCCTGCAATCCACAGTCTCATGATCAGTCATTACCCGCTAATCCACAGTCTCATGATCAGTCATTGCCCTGCAATCCACAGTCTCATGATCAGTCATTGCCCTGCAATCCATAGTCTCATGATCAGTCATTACCCTGCAATCCACAGTCTCATGATCAGTCATTACCCTGCAATCCACAGTCTCATGATCAGTCATTACCCTGCAATCCACAGTCTCATGATCAGTCATTACCCTGCAATCCACAGTCTCATGATCAGTCATTGCCCTGCAATCCACAGTCTCATGATCAGTCATTACCCTGCAATCCACAGTCTCATGATCAGTCATTACCCTGCAATCCACAGCCTCATGATCAGTCATTGCCCTGCAATCCCCAGTCTCATGATCAGTCATTGCCCTGCAATCCATAGTCTCATGATCAGTCATTACCCTGCAATCCACAGTCTCATGATCAGTCATTACCCTGCAATCCACAGTCTCATGATCAGTCATTACCCAGCAATCCACAGTCTCATGATCAGTCATTACCCTGCAATCCACAGTCTCATGATCAGTCATTACCCTGCAATCCACAGTCTCATGATCAGTCATTACCCTGCAATCCACAGTCTCATGATCAGTCATTACCCTGCAATCCACAGTCTCATGATCTGTCATTACACTGCCATCCACAGTCTCATGATCAGTCATTACCCTGCAGTCCACAGTCTCATGATCAGTCATTACCCTGCAATCCACAGTCTCATGATCGGTCATTACCCTGCAATCCACAGTCTCATGATCGGTCATTACCCTGCAATCCACAGTCTCATGATCGGTCATTACCCTGCAATCCACAGTCTCATGATCGGTCATTACCCTGCGATCCACAGTCTCATGATCAGTCATTACCCTGCAATTCACAGTCTCATGATCAGTCATTGCCCTGCAGTCCACAGTCTCGACCCTCCTATCTGAAGTACCGTAAACTAAACAGATTAAGAACTTGGTAGTCAGATTTTTAAGTTTAATTGCTTAGCGTACTTTAAAAGTGCATTTTTACCAATTTCTATTTGTATTGCATTTCAGGCGCGCCTATTTGCGCTGCGCCCAATGGCGGGAGTTTGATAGATTAAAGAATTGCATACTAATTAAATAGTTATTAGTAGCACAACAATGTCAGCCATTAACAGCAGCAGTGTTCTAGCTGGCGGTACTACTGTCACTTCTTCAGCTATCAGTAGTATAAGTAGCGGCGGATATTACTCGGGCGCATTCGGCATCGGCTCGGGCATTGTTAACAATGCTACTACTGATAGTAGCAGTGATAGCCCACACCATACTAACAACTCTTCCGTTGCTATGCTGTTTCCAACGGACGATTCGTTGCCTCAGCAGCAGCAGCAGCTATTGTTTTTAGATACCAGCATGGCCAGGCCAGCAGGCCAGCAGCGGCAGCAGCAGCCAATAGGCAGCAGTAGATTCTTATCTCTTGGCTTGCGTTTGCACGACAATCAGGCTGTCGCTGGCAGTGCCAACAATGCGGAACCTGCCGCATCCGACTTGTCGGCTTGGTCCGAGTCTGCTCCGGGACCTACGCGCCTAGCAAACGGTGGCCCGGCTTCTTCGTCAACATCGTCGCTGATTGGCCTGCTTAATGCCAGCGTTGGCGGCGGTGTTGCCGGCTTGAGATCTCCGGGATCTGCTGCTGCTGCTGCAGGAACCCTTGCTTGTCGGAATTGCAGCATTAGCCAGGTGAGATGTGGCCTAATTACTCCTAAATTAAAATGATTTCTCATAAATCCAAGGTAGTGGGAAAATCGACAATGTCCCAAGATTCCGTATTTAGACAATGTCCTAAGATTTTAAGCAATTTGAAAATCGGCGATATTCATAAAAACCAAGCTAATGGAAAATCGACGATATTCCAAGAATCTAAGAATCCAGCTCTTGGAAAATCGGCGATATTCCAAGAATCCAAGTTAGTGGAAAATCGACGATATTCCAAGAATCCAAGTTAGTGGAAAATCGACGATATTCCAAGAATCCAAGTTAGTGGAAAATTGAAGATATTCCTAGAATCCAAGTTAGTGGAAAATTGAAGATATTCCTAGAATCCAAGTTAGTGGAAAAATTTACTACATTCCAAGAATCCAAGAATCCAGCTCTTGGAAAATCGGCGATATTCCAAGAATCCAAGTTAGTGAAAAAATCGACTACATTCCAAGAATCCAAGTTAGTGGAAAATCGACGGACGATATTCCAAGAACCCAAACTAGTGGAAAATCTATAATATCCCATCCCGACGCATCCAGTCCTTCTGTCAGGCCTGTCGCGACCGAGTCTGCCCCGACTGCGTCAGCTCTGGCCGGCACGCGCTGATCTGCAGTCTCAGCAACCGTCTGGCTCCTCTGGTGTCGCCATCGGGCTGCGGTCCGGTAAGTCCGTCAGCCGACGCAGCCGCCCTGCTGACACCTGGCGGATCCAATAAGAGGCCGCTGCTGCCTCCGTGGAGTCGCCAGATCGGCTCGTCTTTGTCCTCGACCTCAGCCGGCCAGCCCGCGATCTCAGGCGCCCTGGAACGCCTCGAACAGAAAGAGAACAGCGTGGCGGCCCAGTACGAGGAAGTCGCTCAGAGGGTGCGCGGCCATTTTAGACTGCTGCGCGATCTGGTAGCTGAGCGAGAGTCTCAACTCATGACCGCCCTGCTGCAGGTGAAAGCATTGAAATTGTCTGCTCTGCAGGAGCAGCGAACCGCTTTGCTGGATATTGGCACCGGGGCCGATCTCACCTACCTGCTGCAGGTGAGACCGGGTTTAATGCTCGCGCTTACCTTAAACAGCTCTTTTTATAATTTCATTTGAGTCTGAGTTCAGCTCTTAGCATGAGTGTGTGTGTTCTCAGTGGTCAAAGGAAACAAACGATTCGAACTCAACCTCTCTGCCCAGAAGTTTAAATCTCAAACAAGCTTTATAATAGTCTGTCTAGTTTGTCTGTCACCTGTCACTCCCTGGACTGAATTATAGATATTATATATATAGATAATCTACTAAGTATTGAACTTATAGAATAAACAATATAATTATAAAGATTAAAAAAATAATTATAGAAAATCACTCTCAATAATCTAATCTGTCACTCTCCCATCATCTAGTCTTTCACTCTCCCATCAGCTAGTCTCTGTCACTCTCCAATCATCTAGTCTGTCACTCTCCCATCATCTAGTCTTTCACTCTCCCATCAGCTAGTCTCTGTCACTCTCCAATCATATAGTCTGTCGTTCTCCAATTATTTAGTCTGTCACTCTCCAAACATCTAGTCTCTGTCACTCTCCAATCATCTAGTCTGTCACTCTCCAATCATCTAGTCTGTCACTCTCCAATCATCTAGTCTGTCACTCTCCAATCATCTAGTCTGTCACTCTCCAATCATCTAGTCTGTCACTCTCCAATTATCTAGTCTGTCACTCTCCAATTATCTAGTCTGTCACTCTCCAATCATCTAGTCTGTCACTCTCCAATTATCTAGTATGTCACTCTCCCATCATCTAGTCTCTGTCACTATCCCATCATCTAGTCTGTCACTCCCCCATCATCTAGTCTGTCACTCTCACATCATCTAGTCTGTCACTCCCCCATCATCTAGTCTGTCACTCTCCCATCATCTAGTCTGTCACTCTCCCATCATCTAGCCTCTGTCACTCTCCAATTATCTAGTCTGTCACTCTCCTATCATCTAGTCTGTCACTCTCCAATTATCTAGTCTGTCACTCTTCCATCATCTAGTCTGTCACTCCCCCATCATCTAGTCTGTCACTCTCCAATTATCTAGTCTGTCACTCTCCCATCATCTAGTCTGGCACTCCCCCATCATCTAGTCTGTCACTCTCACATCATCTAGTCTGTCACTCTCCAATCATCTAGTCTGTCACTCTCTAATCATCTAGTCTTTCACTCTCCAATTATCTAGTCTGTCACTCTCCAATCATCTAGTCTGTCACTCTCCAATCATCTAGTCTGTCACTCTCCCATCATCTAGTCTGTCACTCTCCCATAATTTAGTCTGTCACTCTCCATTAATTTTGTCTGTCACTCTCCTATCATCTAGTCTGTCACTCTCCATTCATCTAGTCTGTCACTCTCCAATCATCTAGTCTGTCACTCTCCAATCATCTAGTCTGTCACTCTCCAATCATCTAGTCTGTCACTCTCCCATCATCTAGTCTGTCACTCTCCAATCATCTAGTCTGTCACACTCTCCAATCATCTTGTCTGTCACTCTCTAATAATGTAATATTGTATGATCCGAAAGAAATAGCTTAAGAGCACATGTGTTTTTTTGTATGAGATTCGAACTCCCGACCCTCTGACCAAAAGTCAAAATTTTGACCTATCTAACCTGTATTTATTTTTTCTTTACTCAACATTTCACCTTCAATAAATAATCTTGAAGTAGCCGGTGCAGTTTTTTTCTCAAGTCATTACCTTTGTTTTTTTTAACTTCCTCGCCAGCCCTGGGAAGACGAGCGCCTGTTCTCTGTGCAGCCGCCGCTAGACCTGGCCAGACTAATTCGCACCAGCTGCGCCATCTACAGCAGCGCCTGCGCCCAGTTCTGCCGACTAGCCCTGGCCAATGGTGACAAAGCCTTCGTTGGTAAGCCTTTCGCCTTTCGCCTGCTGGTCTTCGATCATCTGCGCCAGCCCTGCACCGTGTCCGCCAATGAGATCGACTTGCACCTCCGGCTGGATTGTCCTGACACAGCCGCAGCTTTGAATCCCTACGGACAGGTGCAACCTCTCAGCTTCCCGGGACAGTACCAGGTAAACGGCGCTGTTTTTAGATGTTCTATGTCTCTGTCTGTCACACTTCAGTTCTGTTTTTTTTTTCTATTCACTCTTTAGTTGTGTGTCACTCTAGTCGGTCACTCTTCAACTCTGTGTGTCATACTTGTCTGTCACTCTTCAACTGTGTGTTCTATTCTAGTCTGTCACTCTTCAGTTCTGTGTGTCACTCTAGTCGGTCACTCTTCAACTCTGTGTGTCATTCTTGTCTGTCACTCTTCGATTGTGTTCTATTCAAGTCTGTCACTCTTTAACTCTGTCTATTCCGTCACTCTCTAATCATCTAGTCTGTCACTCTCCAGTTATCTTCCAGTGTAGTCTGTCACTCCCCTTTCATAATCTGTCTGCCACCTACTGACAGATATTTGTATAGAGTTTAACAGGCCAGCCTCATCAACGCCGATTCTCCACCAGGTGACGCTGGTCCCTGAGCGCCCGGGTCGCCTAACAGTGAACCTTCGCCTTCGAGGCCGTCACGTTCCCGGCTCCCCGTTTGTCCTGCCAGCAATGGAGGCGCGCGACTATTCCATGCTAGGCCTGGACGTTCGCGTCATCGGTCGTCAAGGCGACGGTGATTTGGAATTCAACCGGCCCTGGGGCATCTGCGCCGACGAATCAGACAATCTGCTCATTGCGGACCGGTCCAACAACCAGATCAAAATCATCCACTGCAGCGGCCGGTTTCTAAGAAAGTTTGGCCAACGAGGCGAAGGTCCGGGCGAGTTCAATCGACCAGCTGGTGTGTGCCTGGGCTCCGACAAACGGATCTACGTGGCTGATAAGGACAATCACAGGATTCAGGTCTGTGGACTTCTTGAATATTTATTGGCTAGTAAAATTGTCCAGGGACAAAACAGCTGTCATTTTCTATATACTTATCTTTTTTCTCCTCTTAATCGACAAATATTTTTTAACAGTAGAACTACCAAACCATTTTGCACCCTGCTGACGGTGCTGGTGGCGTCGGGGTGGTGACTCATTGGTTGACAGACTAGGCGAGGGAGTCCTTTGGTTGAGGTGTGTGTCTAATATTTAGGTTTGATCAGTGAAATTGGAGTAATTCGCGTCAGAGTGCCCGTAGTCGGCTGGTGCCCCACTTGTTGAAGGTCCAGCAGCTCCGTCTAGATAAAGATCGGGGATCAACGAAGTCGGAAAAATGTAGGCACATTTGGGTGACGCCTGTAAAGTTTGAAGGCCTGGCAAGGTAAAATTCGTGTCTAGGGGTATAAAGTACACTACGGCTCTTACGGAAAACCTTCGGCCAAAACTGTTGAATATCTCGATGGTCCGAAGGACTAGCGACTTGATCGCTAGCTTTAGCGAGAAAAATATTTGGCAGGGGAGGATTTCCTAATCTTCTACTGTAAATCCCAATTTGTAGCAGACTAAATCAATCAATCAATAAGTCCACCTGGCCCCCTATTCTCCCGCCTTGTCGCAGATGTTTACCTGGCACGGCCAGTTTATGCGCATGTTCGGCAAACAGGGCAAAGGTCCGGCCGAGTTTAACTATCCCTGGGATCTGGCCGTCAGCAAGGAGGGCCGCCTGGCTGTGGCTGACTCTCGCAATCACCGGATTCAATTGTTCACGGAGGACGGCGATTACCTGACCGAGTTCTCCATCGCCCGCAGTCCCGGCTTTGCCGGTATCAAAAGCTTCGACTGTCCCAGAGGCATTGTGTTCACAGCCTCCGGTCAGCTGCTCTGCACCGACTTCAATCTGCATCGATTCCTGGTCATCGAAGCCGACTTCTCGCAGGTTCGCTTCCTAGGCGTTGAGGGACAGGGACCTGGACAGTTCTGCAGGCCTCAGGTGAGACCATCGTTATGTCTGTACGGAACTTTTCTCTTCTGATTGGCTTATCATCTAGTCTCTTCTGATTGGCTTATCATCTAGTCTCTTCTGATTGGCTTATCATCTAGTCTCTCCTGATTGCTTATCATCTAGTCTCTTCTGATTGGCTTATCATCTAGTCTATTTTGATTGGCTTATCACCTAGTCTATTTTGATTGGCTTATCACCTAGTCTATTTTGATTGGCTTATCACCTAGTCTATTTTGATTGGCTTATCACCTAGTCTATTTTGATTGGCTTATCATCTAGTCTATTTTGATTGGCTTATCACCTAGTCTATTTTGATTGGCTTATCATCTAGTCTATTTTGATTGGCTTATCACCTAGTCTATTTTGATTGGCTTATCACCTAGTCTATTTTGATTGGCTTATCACCTAGTCTATTTTGATTGGCTTATCACCTAGTCTATTTTGATTGGCTTATCACCTAGTCTATTTTGATTGGCTTATCATCAAGTCTATTTTCATTGGCTTATCATCTAGTCAAACGCCGTCTTACCCCAGCTGAAATCTCTCGATGCTCATCCGGCAGGGTGTCGCGGTGGACCTTGAAGGCAACATCATCATCTGTGAGGCGCGCAATCACAGGCTGCAGATTTTGAACTCTCGCGGCGCCTTCGTGCGCGCATTCGGCTCCAACGGCAGCAAGATTGGCCAGCTCAACAGACCAGCCTGCGTGTGCGTCCTGAGCACGGGGCAGCTGGCTCTGGTGGACTCTGAGAACCATCGAGTCCTTCTGCTCTAGGCGTCAGCAACTGACTCAAAACTCCGATTGCGTTTTAATCAATTCTTCAGGGATTAATTTATGATTTAAGAAAACATAGCGAAATCATTTATATCCCCCATTTTCTACTTTTTATATGATTCTAAATCAGGACTTTGTGCTTCGTTTCAATTTTACACGCCCACACACGCACTCACAGAGCACACTGAACTCGCATGTCAAGCCTGATTGATGCAAACATTGAAGCAACTTAGAATGCGCTTGTTTCAAGAGCTACCTCAGCTACTGAAGTTTTGTCTCTTTGTTCAATATTTATCATGAATTTGTCTGGCATCATCCAGTAGTCATGCTTATTTTAGCTTTGATTTTACTTGCTGCTTACTATTGAAACATTTATGAAGATGTTGAGCGAAAATGACGCTTTGGTATAAAAACAAACAAAAATAGCTTGCACGGCTGCAATCCGCCAAAACTTTGAAAATTCCCAAATTCTCACAGAAATCGATATTAACCTAGATTTCCCTGGCTCCAATAACCTAATTTGCTCAATCAATCAGTTAACACCAATCGGTCAGTCATTTATATAGACTGATAAGTTCATATTTTTCTTTAGAAGCATGTATTCTCATTTGAAATTCAATATTTTCAACGGTCGGCACTGCCGCCACCGTCCATCTTATTTATCTAGTGCTAATTGCCGTGCCGTGCATCATTGTGCAGTTTTATAAAAACGCTAAAATAACTTTATGTATAACTATTTTTTTATTTTTCCTCAAACCTATTCAGGGTAATTTGAAACTTTAAAAGTTTACTGACTTTTTTATACTGCTGCTGCTGCTGTTGCTTGATGTGTGTTTAATTTCATTTGCTTGCTATTTACTCTCTACTTCGAATTCGCTTTGCTCTGATATTCTGTCAGACTAATTAAATCCCTCTCTATCTCTCCCCAATTCTCAGGACTATTGTTGTTATCATGTTGCTAAGGAGCTCTGGGTGTCAAAGCAATGGATCTATGGCAGTGCTTCCAGTTTAGGTGAAGCAAAACAAATTGTTAAAAAGCGGCTAGTTATACACATATTATGCTAAAATTATGCTTTGTCACTTGCAGCTCCAAGCGCCACATATTTTTGTTTGGTCGATGAGCTCTTTCACAAGAAGAGTTGAAGAGTTTACCAGAATTGTTCGATTCCGCACGTTAAGTTATTTGCCATTAATAAGTTTCATTGTACCTTGTAGTTCACAAGAGTCATATTTTCCTATTATTCATACTAGCTGATTGGCTTTAGGCTCTGCGATGCCAAACAATTACATTTTTACTATTTTATCATGCTGTTATTTTTGTCTCGCCTTTTTCTTCAATCTATTATTATTTTCGCGCCCCTAAAGATTGTTTTTCTATGCTGCATAAATCATTTCTAGTACTATTTTTTCCTCCTATGTTTGTATCTTAAGTTTCCAGTAGGCCCAAGTCCAGGATTATTGTTTCAATTTGTGTCTAAGCGAGTCACCCGAGTTTTATAAAGATCTTAGAATAATACGTGTCACACTGCCTGTCTGCCCCGTTCAGTAGTATGCGGCGCGCTAGTGCCTTCCTTATAAAAACAGCAAGCTATTTGTAGTTGTATTTCTACTTTGATGGAATTATTTTATTGTTACTATCAATAATTCTTCAGGACTTTTAATCAGGGATTACGCTTGTGTGTGTTTTTTCTTTTATTCAACATGTAAAACTTGATCTGAATGGCATTCTGTGCACCTGTCTATTTTTTGTCAGACTGCAGCGGTTGTTTGAAAAACTGCTCGCTGTTTTGTGTTATTGATTTTGTTCAATAATTCATCAGGGCACTCATTGAAAATTGTTACATTTCTGCTTTCCTTTCATCTAATCACCCTTTTGATTTCCAATTGCCCATTGCATGGATTTTTTGTTGTGAAATTTTTACTCAGTTTTGTACACACCATACCACAATGTACGACACCCTCTCCCTATGACATTATTGATGCTCGCAGTCTAAATTATTGTTATTCTTTATTTTTCACAACAACTCGCTACTGGCAGTAGTGGCGAAAAATTCGCCTATTTTCTCATATATCAGGGACATATTATTTGGTGAGCGACAGCGTCTGAGTTGCTGCAATTAGGAGTGAAATGGGAGGGCCTCAGCCCTTAAGTCGGTGTGTTTTTGCTTGCTCAACTCAGTTGTTCGTAATCGCTCCCAACTGTCTGGCTTGAATTTTTCCTTCTATTTATTCTCCATCGATTTATTTGAAATCAATCATTTTTTATTGGCTTGCAACTGCTTTTTACGATAGGCCTACATTTGTATTCTCTTAGCGCATCTGTAGATTCAGGCCTTAGATGTCTATGCCCCATATTCGATCTATCCCCAGTAAGCGCTTTAGTAATTTTTATAGAGGCCAACTACAATTACTGTTCTTTAATTCTCTTTTTACTCGTGTTTGGCATGCTTCTACCAAAGACTTCGTTCTGTACACAAGGACGCATGTTTTTACGTTTAATTAATATCGGCAGTTGAACTATTTTTAGTGATTAAGCATGTTTCCTAGAAAGTCTTCTTTAATTATCTCTACCCGATATGTTGCGAAAAAGAACTTTCTTTTTAATTATAAGAAATCAGATATAATTGAAAATTTATTAACCCTGCCAGTATTTTACTCTCCTTCAATATTATAGCTCGTAATTCTAGTAGACATGTGTCAAATATCAAGCACGCGTAGTAAAATTATTTTTTAAGCCTTTTGCACAAAACGCATATTTACCAGCAAAATTCAGGGACATCACGCCATATTTTTGCTTCAAATTTTATTTCGAATAAAAGTTGCTTCTTCAGGCCTGGCCGCTCGCGTCACTCTTGCGTTTTGCCTCTTACTTTTAGAGACAGTTTTTGCTACTTTTTGCTGGAAGCTATTTTTAGACTATTGGTAAGCTTAAAGCTCGGGTATATTATATACTTTCTGTGTGCTTTTAAAACTATTTCCTATTTCAAAGATGCTGCTTCAATGGTGTTCATATTTTTTTACAACTTCCCATATGTTCAAATTTCCCTTATTGTCTATAACTTAATTAATTAATTGTGCTGCTGTTGCGGCTTTTTTCTCGCTGATTTTAAAAATGAACCGCACTATGCCCCATCGGCTCTGCTGTCTCTCATTATTTAATTTCTCCCTATTTGTGCTTCGAATATAATTTCAGCCATCGTTGCTAGCCAAACTAGCAACCAAAATATTGCTGTTATTTCCACTGTAGCTAATTTATAATCTTAGTTTTGACTTTGCGGCTTCTTGTAGCCTACTTTCCTTATTTGTTTTTTTTATTTATTCTGCTTTTTACGCCTGAAAAACTTTGCGTGCGTCGCCTCGTCGCGTTCTCGTTTTTATTCTGGTTTAAAACTTTATGTTCAACATCTCTCTGTCGCATCGCTCTGATTAATATTTCTCTGCTCTTTTACTAACATCTTTTGACATGAATATAGCAAAAATATATATTTATTTCGATGTGATTCACACGCTTCTCTATTTTCTTGAGATATAAAGCAAATTAATTTTAAAGGCTTTCTGTTTGTCTAATTTTTATTTTTATCACCAAGCTCAGACTAGCACAAGCTCGGAGTTAAAATGAGTTAATTTATCTGATATTTTATTACATTATTAATATAAATATAGGCCTATTTAAGAAAGAAAACTTTGCTTATGACTGAACTATCGTAAACCATTTTGCTTTTTTACATAGAGGCCTCAAATTTATACAAACAAACATGTACATTAATACGTACGTAACATTTTAGCGTAGAATAACAATTGTTTCCAAAATAGTGCACTCAAACTGTAAAAAGGTTATTTTTGTAACTTTTTGCACCTGGAAATGTAAAAAAAGTCCATGTGTTCATTCGACTTTACCGGTAAACAATTGAATCGGTTTAATTTCTAAGGTTTAGAAAGCTTTATTATTACTTAAAACGATGAGAAGTAAATTATGATAAATGAATGAACATCAAGTGACAGTACGTTATATATGATGACTTGTAACTGCAGGTGTTCAACCGTTTTGCGCGATGTGACATTCGCTTCACTAGATTATAGTTTTTTACCTGTAAAAAAAACAAATAAAAAATTAATTTTATACATTTTCTGATATACGAGCCTATTAGATTGCATCATAGCTGTATGTGCGCTTTTGGTATATTCTGTTAAATTAGTTAGAGTGCAGCTTTTGAAAAGAGGTGCTTGTTATGTAGGCCTTAATTTACATTTTCACTCTTCAAAAGGGCTAACTCCCTAAGGCACAGTGAGAGTGTACTTGACTATGAAAAATTTGGGTTCCATGGGAAATTACAACCCTGTAAAGTTGCCTCTATATAGTAGCTGGATCTTTGTATGTCTATAAGTGTTTAAAGTATTTTTACACTCAATAGTATAAGAACAGTTGTCTTTTACTGTCTAGGGTTTTGGTACTCTCATGAGATAAACAAATATTTTGTCAAAAATGTTTTTTAATTATATTCTTTTTGTTATATAGTTGATCAGTTGTTTTAGTATTTAACATTTTCTGTAGCTTTATTTAGTAAATTAAATTACATTGCCACTGATACTATAGAATTATAGCTCCGAACAGCTCCGAAAGCATTGGCCAGGTATAGGCGGCGCCAGAGAAATTCCTCCAGGTGGCTTTCAAAGAGTCCGGCCGAGGTTCCTCGCCGCCTCGGCTGGACAAGTAGATACAGGCTGAAAAAATATGTCCCTCCCTTATATACTAAAAGCTCACTCAGCCAAGTCAGCTTCATTCTATGGCACTTGCCACGTCATATTAAACATCTCTGTGGACGTGCGAATTCAAATCCATTTGAAAAATAATATTGCGAAGGAAACCTCAAGTCCTCAACATTGCCAAATTATATATTTCATTATTTTTTTATTCTTAATATTTGCTTATTATAATGAAAATTATTAATTAACAATACAAATAAATGTAAGAATCTATTTATAAAACATTTAAATTTAACTTTTTTGTTAAAAGTACATTAAAATATATAATAATGTTATTTATGCTTTTGGCTGCACTTTAGGTGAAAAATATTTTTTATGAAGTGGAAGTTGTTGCTCTTTGGGAGCTTGCAATGTATATGTATAGATCCTTGTTGCATTTTGGGTAGGCCTAATGGATCACAAAGTTTAACAATTTTTCTTAAAAAAGATAAGTTTTATTCACATTTTTATAAATTTCTTGTTCACTGCTATCAACTTCTTTGTTCAATTTATTATACCTGCAACTACTACAAAGTTTTAAATTACAAACTACTCTTTAAACTAAGTTTTCTTTTCATAGACAACTTTTTTTAATTTCCAGTAATATAATCCAAAAAATAACAAAATTTTTGTTTAAATGACCTTTCACTAAACTGGAACTGTACAGCTAGTCATGCAGTTGGCTTGGACTAGTCCTGCTATCACTGCTACTATTTTTATATTGTCAGTTTGGTCTCACTGTGAAGCAACAGTTTTGTGCATGCGGCTGGTGTGATGCAGGCATCTGTGAAGCGGCGATCACAAACATTCACTGCTAGCTCCACAGCACGGCCCAGACTGCGAAATACTTTGCTGGGATTATTCAGCATGGGTCCTGGACTTCCCAGTGTGGATGAGAACCTGTTCTACATGCGCAAAGTGAGTCGTTTGTTGCTTCTACTCTTTTTAGCTTTCTCTGCAAAAGCAGTACCTGTTTATAATAGCTTTTAATAGCTTGCAAGTTGCAAGAGGTTGTAGCCTTGTGTTTAGAGCGTTGGACTCACGACTTGAAGGTCAGGGGTTCGATTCCCGACTCCATTGGAGCAATTTGTGTCCCTTGTTTAATTTTATTTAAGACACTTAAGACACTCTACTTTGGTTCAGTTCATCCAGCTGTTAAATGGGTACTAGCATTAGCTGGTGTGAGCATCTCTAGATAATTGTTTAGGTGGGCGTGGCGACCATCCAGTCCATGGACTGAACAGCTGTACCCAGCCTTCAGATGCGCTGCGCAATAGCTGCGGCTGTGCTGTCGGCTGCACATCTGGCCCAATTGGCACAGGTGTAATCACATTTTTTGCAAGTTGCAAAAGTAAATTTTATGTGCACAATTTATCTTACTCTATAATTTAATTTGGTCCTTCTCCTTCTTGGATCATTGCTCCATGATTGTTTGGTCCTTAATCCCTTCTTTAAATCACTGGGAGGTCATTGTCCCCTTCTTTCTATCTCTGAAATGTCATTGCCCTCTTTCTTTCTATCTATGGTTAAGTCATTACCCCCTTCATTCATTACCCCGGTCCCATTTTCCAAATGAGGTTCTTACCTTAGTCATTAGCATTTCATTTTACTCCAAGATGTAAATAAAAGTTCATTAGTTGCTTGCATTTCAACTGAAAATAAGAAACCCGGTTAATCTGATGGATGTAAAATAAATGATTTTTTTAAATCGAATAATTCACAGGGCTGTGTGTCCTTCGTTGACCACGTCTACACTGACTGACCTTCAATTGTTGATTCTGTGCTGAATCATTTTTTTGAAGCACTGAGTCATGCTTTACTATTTCTGTGCAGTGATTCAGTGTACTGCTTAGACATTCACTGTGTTTTAAAAGCTTTTTTTATTTAGGGTTTAACTCTTCGAATCGTGTGTATTTATCGCCAGCTAGATTGACGACCCGACACTAAGTTTATCAAACACCGAGTTGTTTAGGCGCTTATGAAAAGCCAAAAGTGCATTTATTTTATCTTTCCTTATCCGAGATATTTCGCGTGGAACAATGGTGGCCCTGTAATGTCTAAGGCAAAGGTGCCAATGATTATAAACTCAGAAATATTATCTGCATATTTAATAACTTTTTTAGAGATATGGGTGTTCTAGCTGTCTCCGTAAATTTAAATTTCATTAAAAATAGCACTTAGCTACTATTGGCCTTAACTAAGTAGCTACCTAGCATTTTATCTATAAATTTGATTGACAGAGAAAAGACAAGGTTGCTTTTATTAGAATCAATTCAATTCAATTCGATTGGTCCGCTAAAAATAGTTAGTGTTTATTTACCAGTTTTAATTTAGATTGTCAATATTTACAAGCTTTTTATATTAACAATAAACCGGGGATATTTGAGTATGCTTTTAGTTTTATATGCTTTCCAGTCCCGGTAGCCTAAATTTTCACTTATAAAACATTTGAGCTGACTTGCTGTGTCTGCGCTGGCTGTTTAGAAATTCGAGTCACCTTTATAATCTCACTCAGTAGTAAGAGGACATGTTTGCATAATTTCTAACGAGTAATAACTTTAATCAATTGTTCGCGTTTTATCTAACGTAAATTACGATTCCGATATGTAAAGAAAAATGTATAATTTTATAGATTTCTTAAAATTTCAAATTTCACAAGCTCCTAGGGAAGTTAATGATTTCACCGATCCTACTGAGCTTAAGTCATTTTTCGGCTACTCAATCGTCTCTGATTGAATTTTCAGGGGACTAACGGCTTTGAAGAGCTGAAGCGCTACATTAAGCAGGGCAATGACCTCTGCAAGGACCTAGCCGCTGTGCTCAACGAGCGCTGCGAGCTTGAGCAAAGCTACGCTCGCAGTTTAAGCAAGATCAGTCAGAAGATGAGCAAAGTGGCGGCCACCTGCACCGGGTGTGTATTGACTACTCAAAGCCTTACCTGAACCGAAGATTGCACCTGAATTTTATATGACCATCTAAAGTTGTTGTCGCTTAACAGAATTTTAACTTTTACCGCGGCTTGAGCAGTCTCAATTATTTTTGCTGCAAAAAACAGTTTTTTTGACTCGTCGAATTGGTCAGAGAAATCCACTTCTGAACAAATCTGCCCGCCCGCCTGTCACCTCAGAACTGTCGCCAACTCCTGGGGCGCCGTGGCCGACGCCATGAAGCGCGAGTCCGAGGTGCGCCAAGACTTCGCCAACAACCTGGCTGAGGAGGTGGCCAAGCCGATGAAGAATCTGAGCGAATCGTTTCACAAATCGCGCAAACCGGTTGGTTCGCTTCTGCTTCTGTTGCTAGGGGGAATTTTTCTCGTTTAAACACATCTAATCTAATTAGATGACGAGGCATTTGGCTTTACAAATTTGCGTATAGTTACTCACGCTGTTAACCCGTATGTTGAACAATAATTTTCTCCCCTCCATCCCCAGATCGAAGCGCAGGTTGACAAGGCCAGCCGAGTCCTGTTGGAGAAGCGCTCAGAGGAAGCGGCCGCCAAGAAGAAGGCCTATGCCGCCGCCAAGGAGACAGAGAAGGCCTGGGACGCCCTATCCGACGCGCGCATCGGCAGCGTAGGCGGCAGCATCGGCGCCGGCGTTAAAGGGGCCGGCGGAGGCAGCACTAGCAGCGCCGACTCCAAGGCTGAGAAGGACGCTTATAAGGTGCGCATTCTGTGTGGCTCCATAGCTATGCGTTGCTAGTGTAAATTCCGTTACTTTGCTTTATATAAAAGGCGTTAATGTTCCTTTTTAGTCCGCTACTTTACGAGTCTTTCGTTCTAAATCCTTTACTGAACATTAGATTACATTCCCCTTGCCTTCATTCGTACTTTTTTAAGTCCGATAACTTGTGTTGGTTTTTAGGTCCGTTACTTTGCGTTGGTTTTAAGTCCGTTACTTTGCGTAGGTTTATGGGACGTTGCTTTACGTCAGTTTCAAGTCCGTTAATTAGCACAATATCTTAGTACGTTATTTTGTGTCGGTTTTAAGACCGTTACTTTGCATTGGTCCTAAGTCCGTTACTTTACCTTAGTTCTTAACCGGTACTCTGCTTGATTTAAATCGCTGTATTGAAGCTACAGTGTTTCATATTATCTTTCTATAGACTTCAGGCTTGCAAACCAGATGAAAATAATTCTTGACTAAAAAATCTCTTGGCTCACAATCAGCAGGTGGATCTGCTGTGGGATGAGTTGAACTCAAACTGTTACAGCTACTCTTTTGGTCGAAGTAAATTCGAACAGAAAGTAAGAATTTGTTTCGCTTTAAGTAGCATAGTAGAAGGGCATGGTATTTCTATTCAAATAGTCATTCACGCAGGCCATCATTCACTAGCTTCATTTTCTTTTAGTTTCGGCCGACAAAGATTAGATTTTAAAGTGGGTTGGCTTGCTAAATACGTTGGTGCAAGGCACACTGCACCATCACTCGAATTCGTACTTTCCGTCTTTTAAGGTCGACTCTTGCAAGTCTTAACCACTCTTGCCCAGCCCTACCCATCAATGTACACTCTTTCTTGCCCAGCCCTACCCATCAATGTACACTCTTTCTTGCCCAGCCCTACCCATCAATGTACACTCTTTCTTTCCCAGCCCTACCCATCAATGTACACTCTTTCTTGCCCAGCCCTACCCATCAATGTACACTTTTTCTTGCCCAGCCCTACCCATCAATGTACACTCTTTCTTGCCCAGCCCTACCCATCAATGTACACTCTTTCTTGCCCAGCCCTACCCATCAATGTACACTCTTTCTTTCCCAGCCCTACCCATCAATGTACACTCTTTCTTTCCCAGCCCTACCCATCAATGTACACTCTTTCTTTCCCAGCCCTACCCATCAATGTACACTCTTTCTTGCCCAGCCCTACCCATCAATGTACACTCTTTCTTGCCCAGCCCTACCCATCAATGTGCATTCTTTCTTGCCCAGCCCTACCCATCAATGTACACTTTTTCTTGCCCAGCCCTACCCATCAATGCACACTCTTTCTTTCCCAGCCCTACCCATCAATGCACACTCTTTCTTGCGCCGCCCTACCCATCAATGTACACTCTTTCTTTCCCAGCCCTACCCATCAATGTACACTCTTTCTTTCCCAGCCCTACCCATCAATGTACACTCTTTCTTGCCCAGCCCTACCCATCAATGTACACTCTTTCTTTCCCAGCCCTACCCATCAATGTACACTCTTTCTTTCCCAGCCCTACCCATCAATGTACACTCTTTCTTGCCCAGCCCTACCCATCAATGTACACTCTTTCTTTCCCAGCCCTACCCATCAATGTACACTCTTTCTTGCCCAGCTCTACCCATCAATGTACACTCTTTCTTGCCCAGCCCTACCCATCAATGTACACTCTTTTCCGCCAATCCCACCCTTCAATGTACTCCCTTTCCCACTAACCCCACCCTTTCATGTTCACTCTTTGCCGGCCTGACCTCACTTTTAATTTTTATTTATTTGCACATTTCTAGACACTGAAAACTGTTATTATTCCTGATAGTTCATCTATTTATTTTTTCTGTTTGCACTTGAAACCGGTCAAACAATTTTTCCTCCGTCTTCTTCAACACCGTCAGCAAGAGAAGAAGTGCCGGAGCTCGCAGAACAGCCAGTTGAAATACGACCGCGAGTATTACGACGCCTGTTTCCGGGCGGAGCAGTCCCGCCTCGACTGGGAGGCCACCGTTGTCAAGGTAAACAAATGGTTGCTAGGGTGTGAAATATAAGGCCTAAATCAATGTAGCTGATTGTCTCGTAAAGTATTTAGAGGGTGGTTAATTCAGTACCACAAGGCACTGTAATAGTGTACACTGCCTGACGATGAGAAAGTAGCCAGAATGTGAATCTGGTGTGAAACGACTGCAACATAAACTGCGAACCAAACTGTTCCCGCTTGTCGTGTAGAAACTGTGCCAAATGCGTTAGCATGCAAAATTAGTTTCACGTCAGATTGATACACTGCGCATACAAGGTCCCGACTGCTTACAGTTCAGAGTTATTGCTGTTGCTGCTACATAATTGTTACTTTAGTTCGCGTTGCATAGAGCCAATTCTAGAAAATTTGCATCACATACGCATTTTGCTCATCCTTTTAAATTAGTCCACCATTTTTGTAGTTAAATATCCCATTCAGGCTGCAGTTCAAGATCCCATTCAGGTTGTAGTTAAATATCCCATTCAGGTTGTAGTTAATGATCCCATTCAGGTTGTAGTTAATGATCCCATTCAGGTTGTAGTTAATGATCCCATTCAGGTTGTAGTTAATGATCCCATTCAGGTTGTAGTTAATGATCCCATTCAGGTTGTAGTTAATGATCCCATTCAGGTTGTAGTTAATGATCCCATTCAGGTTGTAGTTAAATATCCCATTCAGGTTGTAGTTAAATATCCCATTCAGGTTGTAGTTAAATATCCCATTCAGGTTGTAGTTAAATATCCCATTCAGGTTGTAGTTAAATATCCTTTACAGGTTGTAGTTAAATATCCCATTCAGGTTGTATTTAAATATCCCATTCAGGTTATATCCCAATTAGTTAATAGTTATAGATCCTATTCATGTACCACTCAATAATCCCCTTCAGGAACCACTTTTAAAATACCCTTTAGGTGCCAGACCGAGTTAGAAATCCCCTTCAGGTACCGTTGAAAATCCCCTTCAGGTACCGTTGAAAATCCCCTTCATGTACCGTTGGAAATCCCTTTCAGGTACCGTTGGAAATCCCCTTCAGGTACCGTTGGAAATCCCCTTCAGGTACCGTTGGAAATCCCCTTCAGGTACCATTGGAAATCCCCTTCAGTTACCGTTGGAAATCCTTTTCAGGTACCCATCAAAAATCCGTTTGCCAACCTCACATTATGTTCCCATTGGGCATCCATTTTCAAAACGTATATCCACTAGGCACTGCCTGAACTCGAATCCCCATCCGCCAGGGCTCGGAGCAGCTGCAGGTACTGGAGTCTGACCGGCTGCGGCAGTCGCACGAGATGCAGAAGAAGCTGCAGCACCAGCTGGGCCTTTTGGCACCGGCATTTGCTCAGCTGACTGAGCGACTGAGTCAGAGCCTGGCTCAGGTGGACATCAGCGCTGACATCGGCATGGTGGTGGAACAGAGGGGCGCCCTGCTGCAGACCAGCGAACAAGTAAATGGGACTAGTGAAGCCTTTGAAATAAACAATTGGGAACGCTATGGAATAAACACCACGAGCCCTTGTAAACCCTATAAACCCTTGTAAACCCTTGTAAACCCAATAAACCCTCGTAAACCCTTGTAAACCCAATAAACCCTCGTAAACCCAATAAGCCCTTGTAAACCCAATAAACCCTTGTAAACCCTTGTAAACCCAATAAACCCTTGTAAACCCAATGAGCCCTTGTAAACCCTTTATGGGCTGCGTAAACCCTTTGAAATAAACACTGGGGAACCCTATGGAATAAAGAAACCCAAAGAACCTTGTAAACCCAGTACACCCTTACACTCTTCGTCTCCAGGTGCTATTCGAAAGCTACGCCGAAGACCTTAACAATCCTATGGACCGGGGACGTCGTGAGTTCGCTCTCCGCTCCTACGCCACCTTTGTCTATGCCGACCTGGAGCGCGAGCTCAAAGGCAAGGAGGGCGTTGAGAAACTGCTCAAAGTGTACTCAGGCGGCGGCGGAAATTTTTCAGACGCCGCCAGCCAGAAGGAGGCATCGGAGAAGCTCGCCAACATCCTGGCTGTGGTGCAGTTCCTTGAAGCCAATCAGTACAAACTGGACCTGGCCCTGCACGCGCTCACTGGTGGCAACAAGCCGGCCTTCAGGTTGGCCAGCTGTCTGGAGAGAAGCAAGGACAGACAGGTGCGACAAACCACTCTTTTCCCCTCTTTTTCTTTCCCATTCCCCTTTTTCCCTTCTTTTCCCATCTCTTCCCCTTCTCTTCCCCTTTTCTTCCCCTTCTCTTCCCCTTTTCTTCCCCTTCTCTTCCCCTTTTCTTCCCCTTCTCTTCCCCTTTTCTTCCCCTTCTCTTCCCCTTTTCTTCCCCTTCTCTTCCCCTTTTCTTCCCCTTCTCTTCCCCTTTTCTTCTTCTACTTCTCTTTCCGTTTTCTTCCCTTTCTCACCCCCTTTTCCCCTTTTTTCCCATCTCTTCCCCTTCTCTTCCCCTTATTTTCAACTTTTCTTCCTCTTATTATTCCTTCTTTCTACCTTTGTTCCCTCTCTTCGTCTTCTTTTTTCCTGCTGTCGCTTTATTTACCTCTTTCTTTCCGTTTCCCTTCCCCATATTTTCTTATCTCCCTCTCCCTCGCCACTCTGCCTCATCTCCTCCTTCGTCATCCGATTCACCCAGGGCATGCCCCAGACGGTGCTGCGTCTAGCACCGCCGGCCCTGCGTCGAGCCCAGTCCATGGCCTCCGGCGGCGGCAGCCATTCCACGCTGCCCAGTTCGCCCTCGCCGGCAGCTGCTGGCGCCGGGGCCAGCCGACGTCCGCCTTTGAACCGCGGCGCCACCATCGCCACGACTGGCGCCGGCCAATCGGCGTTCGCCGCCGCGGCAGCTGCCCGGCCTCTGTCGTTCGCCGACGAGGAGGAGGAGTCGGTGTTCGGCGAGGCCACCTACGCCAGGATCGACGCTCTGACGGACAGCGAAGGCGCCTCCGTGACGGCCAGCGTCCACAGGAAGACTCAAATGGTGGGGGGTTGTGGGAGATGCGAGATTGATATGGTATAAGAGATTGATATAGTATAAGAGATTGATATGGTAGTAGAGATTGATATGGTAGTAGAGATTGATATGGTATAAAAGATTGATATAGTATAAGAGATTGATATGGTAGTAGAGATTGATATGGTATAAGAGATTGATATGGTATAAAAGATTGATATAGTATAAGAGATTGATATGGTAGTAGAGATTGATATGGTATAAGAGGTTGATATGGTATAAGAGATTTATATGGTATAAGAGATTGATATGGTATAAGAGATTGATACGGTATAAGAGATTGATATGGTATTAGAGATTGATATGGTATAAGAGATTGATATAGTATAAGAGATTGATATGGTATTAGAGATTGATATAGTATAAGAGATTGATATGGTATAAGAGATTGATATAGTATAAGAGATTGATATGGTATAAGAGATTGATATAGTATAAGAGATTGATATGGTATAAGAGAATGATATAGTATAAGAGATTCATATGGTATAAGAGATTGATATAGTATAAGAGATTCATATGGTATAAGAGATTGATATAGTATAAGAGATTGATATGGTATTAGAGATTGATATCATATAGGAGATTGATATCATATAGGAGATTGATATCATATAGGAGATTGATATCATATAGGAGATTGATATCATATAGGAGATTGATATCATATAGGAGATTGATATCATATAGGAGATTGATATCATATAGGAGATTGATATCATATAGGAGATTGATATTTTATAGGCGATTGATGCTTTTCGTTTCAGGCTCCACCAACTCCTACACAAGCCCAGCAGCAGCAGCAGCAGCAGCAGCAGCAGCAGCAGAATCGGAGCAGTCTCAAGGTGTGCGGCTGGGCCAGAGTGTTGTACAGCTACGACTCGCGTCAACCAGACGAGCTCACAGTCCGCGAGGGCGATGTGCTCAGCGTGCTGGAGAAGAGTTCCGACGGTTGGTGGCTCGGGGAGGACTCGGCCGGTAAGAGAGGCATCTTTCCCGGCTCCTACGTTGAAGAGTTTTAAATGGCTTTCAGACGATATGTAGCGAAAATGTGTTTCAATTTTATGCTTTCAAATTTGACGCCTTGTCTTCTGCCTTCTGTTATTTCATTTAAATATGATGCCAGCTAACTTTTATTGATTCGAAACTATAGTTTTAGCTCAGGTGGGATCGCTTTAAGGTGGGCGATATGTATCGAAAAATCCTAAAATAACACATACCATACCAACTTGCAAGCCGATATGTATGGAAAAATCAATGGACTCAATATTTAAAAAATAAGCCATTCGCTCGTAGTTCGTTATTTGTCAGTATTTTGTCAACTTCTGTATTGCCTTGATGAAGTCAGCAGGATATTATGGGAAAGTATCGATCAGCTGTTTATTGTCGTATGCATGTTATATACAAATGGTCTTTTATTTACATTAGTGTGAACTGTACCAATTAATATTAATATTCTTTACTTATTTTTATGTGTATTCAATCATTGTGGCTATATGTATATAAAGAATGTTTCGCTTTAGCGCCTTGCGTATTACTAAATTTTTATGGTTCTATTTTGTATCTGTATTTATTCTACAATGCTGTTAGTACCCAATTCTTAAAAGGTTTGGTTTAAAATGCACTGATTAACATCCCAATTTAGTAGAAGTAAAATATTTTGAAGCATGCATTTAGCCTGCTGTAGTTTTTATCAGTTTGCGACCAGCTTAGTTAGTACGACCAGCTTGCTTAACTTGTTAACACTTTTTTGCCGTTCTTCCAGCTTTACTAAAGGCTGAAATTGCTTATTACTTTTTTGCTTCTTGTCATGCTTGAGTACGCAATGCTTCACAGCTAAAGTTGCTGACGCTTTAACAAGTTCCACAAATCAACCCAAGTGTACGCACATCCAGGGGCCCTAACCCCACCACCCCAAATGTGCACACGCTCCCCGCGGCCAGCCCTAACCCCACCACCCTAAATGTACACACGCCCCCCGCGGCCAGCCCTAACCCCACCACCCCAAATGTACACACGCCCCCCGCGGCCAGCCCTAACCCCACCACCTCAAATATACATACGCCCCT
This sequence comes from Macrostomum hystrix, assembly GCA_950097015.1. Lineage (NCBI taxonomy): Eukaryota > Metazoa > Platyhelminthes > Macrostomidae > Macrostomum > Macrostomum hystrix. The sequence continues at coordinate 5,396,290 of CATNEN010000002.1, forward strand.
GCGGCCAGCCCTAACCCCACCACCCCAAATGTACACACGCCCCCACGGCCAGCCCTAACCCCACCACCCCAAATGTACACACGCCCCCACGACCAGCCCTAACCCCACCACCCCAAATGTACACACGCCCCGCGGCCAGCCCTAACCCCACCACCCCAAATGTACACACGCCCCTGCGGCCAGCCCTAACCCCACCACCCCAAATGTACACACGCCCCTGCGGCCAGCCCTAAGCCCACCACCCTAAAATGCACTGAACAGCTTCAAACTCTCAGTTCTTGTTTTTTATGATCATTTCGGATTTCAATCAGCTATATATTGTCTATATATATTTTTGGCTACATTTTCGAGCTAAATGTTCACCATTCTCACCGACAGTATCCAGTTTTATACATGATCTTGCATGCACACTCTGCCTCCTAATGCTCCAATTGCCATCATTATGTTTAACCGCATGACTCTTCTGACTGCTTTGCATACTTTTGTAGATTAATGAGTTCAAAAGTGCACGCGTGCGCTTCTGTTTGTCTTCTACTTTATGTTCTAATTTCAAGCAGCCTTCTTAATCGTCTTATGTAAATCATGCTTGTGTTTTTTCTTTATTTTGTTCAGAGAAAAGTTGACTGGAATTTCTTTCTGCTTTTGACTATTATTTCTGTTTTGTATTGCTAAAATTATGCTAGCTAGAAATTAATTGAATCCGAAATGAACCTACAGAATATAAATATATATCTATTTATAACTCGACACGTTTTTATGGAGTGTTTTTTATCTTTAAACTTCTGGGTTGTTTGAAACACTCTTCTAAATATTTTTTTACCAATTGGAATGAGAAACTACTGATACTACTCGTATTACTGTTAGTAGGTTTGTGAGAGAAAGTTTGCATTCACAGTAAATTGTCTAAAATCAAACTGTTTAACATAGTTTACATAATAACATAGTAACAGTCAACACATCTCAGAAATCCCCACATCCTAGATCCCTACGGGAAAGCGAAGGAAATCGCTGCAGCCTTCCCTTAATCCCTACAATCTTCCCTACATCCCTACAATCTTCCCTAGATCCCTAAAATCTTTCCTTAATCCCTACAATCTTCCCTAGATCCCTAAAATCTTCCCTTGATCCCTAAAATCTTTCTTTGATCCCTGCAATCTTCCCTAGATCCCTGCAATCTTCCCTTGATCCCTGCAATCTTCCCTAGATCCCTGCAATCTTCCCTTGATCCCTAAAATCTTTTCTTGATCCCTGCAATCTTCCCTTGATCCCAAAAATCTTTCCTTGATCCCTGCAATCTTCCCTAGATCCCTGCAATCTTCCCTTGATCCCTAAAATCTTTCCTTAATCCCTACAATCTTCCCTAGATCCCTAAAATCTTCCCTTGATCCCTACAATCTTCCCTTGATCCCTAAAATCTTTTTTATAATCCCTAAAATATTTTCTTGATCCCTAAAATCTTCCCATGACCCCTCTCATATTTCTTAGAATCCATAAAACCGTCTATGAAATCCCTAAGACCCCAGATCCTCATTAATTTCTCCAAGCTTTCTATTGTCTTCCTAGACTCCCAACAAAGCACCAGATGCTGTGCAGACACCTAGGCATTGCCACCTGTTCCGTGAGCCAGTGTCAACACAACACATGCCGCTCACCAAAGTTGTGTGTCGTGTTTTTCCACCACAGCCGGGACACTTGGCTGGGTTTGGCCAGGACTGATCACTCTGGCATTGGAGGCGCCCTCACTTCAACCGCTGCCTCTCCTGCCAATCGATAAAGCAGAATATTAAGCAGAAGACTTCACAGGGAGAATTGGGAGGGGAGATCCTGATGGAGTATCCTGTGTCCTAGTTTTTTGTTCTACAGTTTTGTTAGTTCTCGCTGAGTGCCACGGGTTTCAAATTCATCGTCTTGACGAAAAAATATAAAGCGTTAACAAAGAAAACGAAACTTAAAATAAAAAAAGAATGTCTTGTATACTTACCGCATGTTTTAGAAAGTAACGAAATAGTAATTAACGGTTCTTTTTCAATTAACGGAGTCTGAATTTTTTTCTTTTGTTGATCCTATATCGTACTGCTCTAAAATGCAATAATTCGCTACATAATGGATCTTTGCGGTACCAACGATTGATATAACATCAACGGATGTTTCAGGAATTAACGGATGTTTCAGGAATTAACGGATGTTTCAGGAATTAACGGATGTTTCAGGAATTAACGGATATTTCAGGAATTAACGGATGTTTCAGGAATTAACGGATGTTTCAGGAATTAACGGATGTTTCAGGAATTAACGGATGTTTCAGGAATTAACGGATGTTTCAGGAATTAACGGATGTTTCTAGAATTAACGGATGTTTCTAGAATTAGCGGCTGTTTCTAGAATTAGCGGATGTTTCTAGAATTAACGGATGTTTGTAGAATTAGCGGCTGTTTCTAGAATAAACGGATGTTTCTAGAATTAGCGGATGTTTCTAGAATTAACGGATGTTTTAGAATTAGCGGATGTTTCTTGAATAAACGGATATTTTAGAATTAACGGATGTTTCTAGAATTAGCGGCTGTTTCTAGAATTAGCGGATGTTTCTAGAATTAGCGGATGTTTCTATAATTAACGGATTTTCCTATAATTAGCGGATGTTTTTAGAATTAACGGATTTTTTTATAATTAGCGGATTTGTTATAATTAACGGATTTTTCTAGAATAAGCGGCTGTTTCTAGAATTAGCGGATGTTTCTAGAATTAGCGGATGTTTCTAGAATTAGCGGAAGTTTCTAGAATTAGCGGATGTTTTAGAATTAACGGATTTTTGTTATAATTAGTGGATGTTTTATAATTAACGGATTTTTCTAGAATTAGCGGCTGTTTCTAGAATTAGCGGATGTTTTGTATTTAACGGATTTTTCTAGAATTAGCGGCTGTTTCTAGGACTAACGGATGTTTCTAGAATTAGCGGATGTTTCTAGGACTAACGGATGCTTCTAGAATTAGCGGCTGTTTCTAGGACTAACGGATGCTTCTAGAATTAGCGGCTGTTTCTAGAATTAGCGGATGTTTCTAGAATTAGCGGATGTTTCTAGAATTAGCGGATGTTTTTAGAATTAACGGATGTTTCTAGAATTAACGGATGTTTCTAGAATTAACGGATGTTTCTAGAATTAGCGGATGTTTCTAGAATTAACGGATTGTTTATAATTAGCGGATGTTTTATAATTAACGGATTTTAAACAGAGTAACGATTTTTAAGCAAGAAAATTTTAGAGAAGCTTTACATTTTTGTTAGTATTTACGAATTTATTTTAGAAATAACGAACGTTAATACGCAGCAAATATTTATAAAATAGACTTCTCGTTATACAATGCTTACAGTATTAAAGACTTTGAGAAACGATTTTTTCAAAAGGTTTAAAAAGTAACGGAACGGATGGATTGACGCCACAAGGTTTCATAGGCAGCACTGCTCTACAACTGCTCTACATGCTAAGCGGCAAATATTCTTTGCCAATTGTAACCAAAGGCAGGGCTGCACTGCTTCGTGTATTCATTTCTGTCTTCTCTTGTTAAGTGGCTCGGAAGGCTCGGAGTGCGAGATTGACTGACACCAACCAAGGTGTGTGTAGTGCTCCACTCTCTAACCCGCTGCTGCCGCTGCTGCTGCTGCTGCTCTCACCGCCCATGGCCTGTGCAGCCCTCACACACACGCGCTGCGCACACATTAGTGGGTTCTGGGAGATTCATGTGCAGCCAACTGAGCTGCTATTTGTGCGAAGGTGAAAGGACTCGGGCCAAGCCGGGTGTTTGAGAAGCCTTCTCACATTTGAGAACACCCACGGCTTCTAGCTGAAGTTGCTTTTCTAGGGCTATATCTTGCCACAGTTTTTACTATAAAGTCTTCTTTGGTGGTGCTAAAATAAGTTAGAGAATTTTGCTAATCCTTATCGCTGCTGCTACAATTACTCGACTAATTGGTAAGCTAGTGGTAGGGGATCTGATTGGATTGGTGGTGGAAAGGAGGGGGAAGAAGGCATGCAGATTGGGAAGAAGAGAGGTAGATTGGGGAGAAAAGAGGTAGATTGGGAAGAAGAGAGGTAGATTGGGAAGAAGAGAGGTAGATTGGGGAGAAAAGAGGTAGATTGGGAAGAAGAGAGGTAGATTGGGGAGAAAAGAGGTAGATTGGGAAGAAGAGAGGTAGATTGGGGAGAAAAGAGGTAGATTGGGGAGAAGAGAGGCAGATTGGGGAGAAGAGAGACAGATTGGGGAGAAGGGAGAAATGGGGAGAAGAGAGGTTGATTCGGGAAAAGGGAGGTAGATTGGGGAGAAGGAGAGGCAGATTGGGGAGAAGGAGAGGCAGATTGGGGAGAATGGAGAATTGGGGAGAAGGGAGAATTGGGGAGAAGGGAGAATTGGGGAGAAGGGAGAATTGGGGAGAAGAGAGGCAGATTGAGGAGAAGGAGAGGCAGATTGGGGAGAAGGAGAGGCAGATTGGGGAGAAGGAGAGGTAGATTGGGGAGAAGGAGAGGTAGATTGGGGAGATGGAGAGGTAGATTGGGGAGAAGGAGAGGCAGATTGGGGAGAAGGAGAGGTAGATTGGGGAGAAGGAGAAGCAGATTGGGGAGAAGGAGAGGCAGATTGGGGAGAAGGAGAGGCAGATTGGGGAGAAGGAGAGGTAGATTGGGGAGAAGGAGAGGCAGATTGGGGAGAAGGAGAGGCAGATTGGGGAGAAGGAGAGGCAGATTGGGGAGAAGGAGAGGCAGATTGGGGAGAAGGAGAGGTAGATTGGGGAGAAGGAGAGGTAGATTGGGGAGAAGGAGAGGTAGATTGGGGAGAAGGAGAGGCAGATTGGGGAGAAGGAGAGGCAGATTGGGGAGAAGGAGAGGTAGATTGGCAGGCAGGCAGAGACAGATAGAGAGGGAAGAGGGTAGAGAGGAGAGAGGGGGCCGACGAAAGAGAAGTGGGAATGTATAAAATTAGTTTTTTTAATACAAGTTAGCATTTCCTCTTAAATCTATACACTTTATCTCGTACTAGAAATCGTTCACTTATTTTTAACTAGCCTCTTTATTTAGAAATAATGTAAAACAGAATCAGCGGCAGCAGCTGAAACCAGTGTCTTGCCGCACTGAGGTGACACACACCAGAGCCTTTTGATCCGTCTGCCTCTCCCCTCCTGCCTTCTCCTCCCAGGCCTCTGCGGTGTTGGAGCCACTTAACGAATCAATACGCCTGACTTGGGTGTTTGGTTCGCGGCTGATAGGGCAGCCTTCGCGGCAGCACAGAGGGGACTCCCGGGGGGTAGGGCTTTATGCAGCAGCAGCAGCCAATGACTCGCCGCCTTTGCCAGGCCGAAATGCTTCAGTGGAAAGAGAGAAGAGATGGGATTCACAGGAGACATGCGGGGGATTGAACCCCACCCTGCCCTGGCCACCTCTTCCTCAGTGGGCTATAAGCCGGGAACTTGCCCAACCCCTTGCGCCCACCCCAGCCCGCATAGCTTCAAGGCTTGAAGGAGCGCGAAGTGTCCCTTCACTCGCCTCACTCCTCAACCTCAATTGAGATTGTCGACTTCTCATTAACAGCATCAACTGATTGTTTCCAGCTGTGTACAGCGCAATGGAGCAGCAGCAGCAGCAGCAGCAGCAGCAGCAGCAGCAGCAGCATTTAAAAGTGAAGATTAAAAGGCGGTCGAGAAATTCCTGCGAAGTTCTCAACAACAACAACAACAACAACAACAACAACAACAACAACAACAACAACAACCAGGAGGAGGTCAGGAAGGACAGGCCGGAGCTGACAACCATTTTGGCCGCTTCGCCGTCAACACCTCCGACAACCGAGGTGCCAGCGTCGTCGCCCCTGAAGGCGGAGGCCGACAGCGCTTCAAACAATCCGACAACATCGTCCTTTGCCGTCCTGTCCTCGTCCTGCTCTTCCAGCACGTCGTCAACGACTTCGGTGCACAGCGACGATAGCGAGGAGCTTGCGGTGAGCTCATTGACTTCTGGTACTTTGGGGGTCAACTGACCCCCTCAGACACTACCAAAGCTCAAGGAGGTCACCTGACCCCCTCCCGACACAACCAAAGCTCAAGGGAGTCAAAGGACCCCCTCAGACACCTACGAAACTCAAGGGGGTCACCTGACCTCTGTCAGGTACTACTAAAGCTCAAGGGGGTCAACTGACCCCCTCAGGCACTTCGGAAATTCAAAGGAGTTCCTTTTGAGCGTTCTTCACTAAAGGAGTGCTCAATCGTGCTTCTTGAGGACTTTCGTTACTTAAAAAAGTCTAATTGTCCCCCTAGACACTCAGGAGTCACCTGAGTCCCTTAGGAACTTTCGAAATCCAAGATTATCTCAAACCTCAGCTGACCCTCGTCTGACTGTCAACTAGCAGGGGTCAACTGCCCTCCTTATTGACCCTCCTTTGTCATTACAGTGGCTTTCGATGCTTTAGGGGGGTCAAGTGACCTCCTAAGAGAGTAGATCTGTTAGTTAAGAGGTTCGATTGACATCTCAGAGATTATCCAGCACTCAGGGGGTCAGCTGACCTACTCAGACAGCAGAACCAGGCTCATGAGGGACAGTCTCAAAGCAGCAGATGCTCAACAAGCATTTTTGCAGATTCCAATCAATAAATTGCTGCATGGGGAGGCCGAATATTTCCAAGCCTCCCCCCGTGCATTCTGGTCCATTGCGGCCGGCACGCACCGCTGCGTCGCTTCACTGCCGTGTCACGCCAATTATTCTCCCATCCAAATCCTTCAGATTTTTTTCTCCCTCTTCGTGGCCATCCGCCATCCTTGCCCCCCGCCCCACTCCGCGAGTGGGCCCGGCGGTGCTCAAAGGCGATGGTGGCAGAGCGAGGCCGAGCTTGAGTCCGGCTTAGGGAGGGGATCCGGATCTTTTTAGGGAAGACGGGAACTAAGAAGCAAACGATCTCTGCTTAACCTTCGCCTCCGATCCAGTCTGAGCTGCTCAAACCGCGAGCCCGAACTCACACACACACACAAGGGGAGAAAACTCCCACAGCACCGCGGAGTCCTTCCCTTCCCTAGCTGAGCCTCCTCCCTGGGCACAAACTGGCCCGGCCACCACCAGCGGCTTCCAATGCCAAAAACTCCCCAGGGCGACTCAACTCACGCGCTCTCCCACTCTTTCCGTCTCCCTCCCCCCTACCAGCCGATTTTTTATCCCCTTTTCACTGCCTTCCCATTGCATTGGGCTGTCGCTGATGTGTTAGTGCGTGCGCGCCACTTCAAATGGGATCTCTCCATCTCTTTCTCTCCGCATCCCCTTTAGACCGGCACTTCTTCCCATGCAGCCCGAGATAGTCCCTCTCGGCTAGCCAATCCGACTTGCCAATCCCCCCTGCCCCGCCCTGACAACCCTCAGCTCAAACCAGTCAAATCCCAGAAGAATAGCAGCAGTCTGCATTCAATACCCTCCACCCTCCTGACTGTCTGTCTTCCTCACTTCCTCAGTTTCGGAGTGCGACTGACTCTAGACCGCTTATTAGTAACTGGGATCGGAACAAGAGTCATAAATCTACAATCGCAGCGGGAATCGTAGCTAGGATCTCAGTAGTAAATAGTGCTAGAATAGCAGCAGGAATCGAAGCTAGAATCGCAGCAATTATTGCTAGAAACGCAGCAGGAAGAATATCTAGAATCGCAGAATGGAATGTTGCCAGAATCGCAGCAGGATCTGTAGCTAGAATCGCAATAGGAACCGAATCTAGAATCGCAGCAGGAATCGTAGCTAGAATCGCAGCAGGAATCGTAGCTAGAATCGCAGCAGGAATCGTAGCTAGAATCGCAGCAGGAATCGTAGCTAGAATCGCAGCAGGAATCGTAGCTAGAATCGCGTCAGGAACTGTAGCCAGAATCGCAGCAGGAACAATATCTAGAATCGCAGCAGGAATCATAGCTAGAATCGCAGCAGGAACAATATCTAGAATCGCAGCAGGAATACGAGCGTAGTAGCCAGAATCTCAGCAGGAACTATAGCTAGAACCGCAGCAAGACCTGTAGCCAGAATCGCAGCAGTAAATGTTGCTAGAATGGCATCACAAAGTAAATCCCTTACTAATTAGTAAGGCATCGCAACTGTCTGGCTATTGCGCAGAACAGTTCATTTGGAACGGGTACACGTGTACCTTAACGCAAAATAGCAAAATGTTCCTTGGCCCACCTAACAAACTTCACCTTGAAATTTGGCTCAAAGTTCTTGAAATGCGAGGGTGGAATCACGGACCGCCGGTTCTACCAGTTGTGTTCTAAATTTTATAGTACTAGCCGTGCCTGTTAGTGGAAAGTAATTCATTTTACGAAGTAATAACCATGCCTTGATGAAGGGGAGTGAAAGGAAGGGAGAGATGAAGGGGAGTGAGAAGAAGGGAGAGATGAAGGGGAGTGAAAGGAAGGGAGAGATGAAGGGGAGTGAAAGGAAGGGAGAGATGAAGGGGAGTGAAAGGAAGGGAGAGATGAAGGGGAGTGAAAGGAAGGGAGGGATGAAGGGGAGTGAAAGGAAGGGAGAGATGAAGGGGAGTGAGAGGAAGGGGGAGATGAAGGGGAGTGAGAGGAAGGGAGAGATGAAGGGGAGTGAAAGGAAGGGAGAGATGAAGGGGAGTGAAAGGAAGGGAGAGATGAAGGGGAGTGAGAGGAAGGGAGAGATGAAGGGGAGTGAAAGGAAGGGAGAGATGAAGGGGAGTGAGAGGAAGGGATAAAGGGAGAGGACGAATGTATCAGGTGGTGTCTATTGTACTTTACTTTCTTTCCTTTCTTGTCTTCTATGTCGCGAATTAAGGAAACAAGGTTTGAAAACGAATAGTCAAATTTGACTCTGCACCGTTTCGGAGAAATAATAATCGTGTGCCGTAGTCTCACACACACCCTTAGCTACAGAGTGTGAACTAAAGATAGGCAAATGTTGAAGGCAGTGTATCGTATGAGTGTGGAACATACTGCTGGAAGACAAACCAGTTAACTGTGCATGAATGCCGCCTGCAGAACTAGAAGCAACACGACAGAATCGGATAGCGAAGTGACGACTTCGGGCGATGCTGCTTTGGTGGCATTTTTTACTCGTAACAATCGTCTGGCCAAACTTGCTTTTACGACCAGAAGCTGTTATGTATGTGCCTGAAAAAGATTTTTTGCAGTGGGAAAGACTGCTTTTGGAGGGTTGGAGAGAAAGTTCGGAGGGTAGATTAGAAGGAAAATGATAGGGTCAGTTAGATAGTCAATTAAAGGCAGATATAGGAAATCTACCGATAGATAGGTAGATTAGAAGGAAGATTGGAAGTTGGATTGGAAGCCAGATTCGAAGGGGTAGACTGAAAGGTAGACTGGAAGGTAGACTGAAAGGTAGACTGAAAGGTAGACTGGAAGGTAGACTGAAAGGTAGACTGAAAGGTAGACTGGAAGGTAGACTGAAAGGTAGACTGAAAGGTAGACTGGAAGGTAGACTGAAAGGTAGACTGGAAGGTAGACTGAAAGGTAGACTGAAAGGTAGACTGAAGGGTAGATTGAAAGGTAGACTGAAAGGTAGATTGGAAGGTAGATTGGAAGGTAGACTGGAAGGTAGACCGGAAGGTAGATTGGAAGGTAGATTGGAAGGTAGATTGGAAGGTAGACTGGCAGGTAGATTGAAAGATAGATTGAAAGGTAGACTGCAAGATAGATTGAAAGGTAGACTGCAAGATAGATTGAAAGGTAGACTGCAAGATAGATTGAAAGGTAGACTGAAAGATAGATTGAAAGGTAGACTGAAAGATAGATTGAAAGGTAGACTGGAAGGTAGACTGGAAGGTAGATTGAAAGGTAGATTGGAAGGTAGACTGGAAGGTAGATTGGAAGGTAGATTGGAAAGTAGGTTGGAAAGTAGATTGGAAGGTAGACGGGCAGCATTCAAGCGGAGGTTGTGAAGCACTGCAGCCTCAGTCGATGGTACTGTGTTTGTGTGAGGATGTGAGGAGCGCGCCATTGGAGGAGAATAGGTACTGAAAGACTCAAAATACAAAAAAACTTGTATTTGCTTTTTTAAGCCCATCAAGCGACGGAAAGAACCAATAGTAGTACACGTTTTTTTAGTAATTATCCGGCCCCTTTACTCAGGTGATTTTTTCCATGGAAACAGTTCTGAGCCGCTTTATTCAGCTCATGCTCAAAGCAGTGATTGTTGAGAAACTTTTTTGTTATTTATTGGTCTAGGTAATTAGACCCACTTTTAGCTGATATAGGATATCATGATTAATTATAGCTGGACTAATGTAGCTAGATCACCGAGAACTGGATTATCGAGAACTGGATTTTAGTGAGAAGTGGATTAAAGTGAACTGGATTAACAAGAACTGGATTAACAAGAACTGGATTAACAAGAACTGGATTAACGAGTACGGATTAACGAGTACTGGATTAACAAGAACTGGATTAACGAGTACGGATTAACGAGAACTGGATTACTAAGAACTGGATTAACGGGTATGGATTAACAAGAACTGGATTAACGAGTACGGATTAACGAGAACTGGATTACCGAGTACGTATTAACGAGAACTGGATTACCGAGTACTGGATTAACAAGAACTGGATTAACGAGTACGGATTAACGAGAACTGGATTACCGAGTACGTATTAACAAGAACTGGATTAACGAGTACTGGATTAACAAGAACTGGATTAACGAGTACGGATTAACGAGAACTGGATTAGCGAGTACGTATTAACGAGAACTGGATTACCGAGTACGTATTAACGAGAACTGGATTACCGAGTACGTATTAACAAGAACTGGATTAACGAGTACTGGATGAACAAGAACTGGATTAACGAGTACGGATTAACGAGAACTGGATTAACGAGAAGTGGATTAACCAGAAGTGGACAAACGAGAACTGGATTAGTGAGAAGTGGATTAAAGAGAATTGGATTACTAAGAACTGGATTAACGGGTATGGATTAACGAGAACTGGATTACTAAGAACTGGATTAACGAGTATGGATTAACAAGAACTGGATTAACGAGTACGGATTAACGAGAACTGGATTAACGAGTACTGGATTAACAAGAACTGGATTATTGAGAAGTGGATTAGAGAGAACTGGATAAACGAGAAGTTGGGAAATTGTAAAAAGGAGGCTATTTAGACAGTGACATTTTAAGAGACAGACTTAACATTGATGGAGATAGACAATGAGACGATGAGACTCGTGACTCGTAAGAGACAATAGGATTCGTAAGGGATAAACAATGAGATTTGTGAGACAGAGGCAATGAGATTTGTGAGAGATAGACAATGAGATTTGTGAGAGATAGACGATGAGATTTGTGAGAGATAGACGATGAGATTTGTGAGAGATAGACGATGAGATTTGTGAGAGATAGACGATGAGATTTGTGAGAGATAGACGATGAGATTTGTGAGAGATAGACGATGAGATTTGTGAGAGATAGACGATGAGATTTGTGAGACAGAGGCAATGAGATTTGTGAGAGATAGACAATGAGATTTGTGAGAGATAGACGATGAGATTTGTGAGAGATAGACGATGAGATTTGTGAGAGATAGACGATGAGATTTGTGAGAGATAGACGATGAGATTTGTGAGAGATAGACGATGAGATTTGTGAGAGATAGACGATGAGATTTGTGAGAGATAGACGATGAGATTTGTGAGAGATAGACGATGAGATTTGTGAGAGATAGACGATGAGATTTGTGAGAGATAGACGATGAGATTTGTGAGAGATAGACGATGAGATTTGTGAGAGATAGACGATGAGATTTGTGAGAGATAGACGATGAGATTTCTGAGAGATAGACGATGAGATTTGTGAGAGATAGACGATGAGATTTGTGAGAGATAGACGATGAGATTTGTGAGAGATAGACGATGAGATTTGTGAGAGATAGACGATGAGATTTGTGAGAGATAGACGATGAGATTTGTGAGAGATAGACGATGAGATTTGTGAGAGATAGACAATGAGATTTGTGAGAGATAGACAATGAGATTGCGAGTTGGTCCTATAATTTTTAATACCGCGATCCAGAAAGATGGCTGATAAAACTGACAGTCGTACAAAAGCCGGCCAGCAAAAATACTTTTATCCCACTCTGTGGGGATAGAACATGCAAAAAGGGCCGCGCGGAGGCAGATCTGCCACCTTGGCTCTAACCAACACAACAGCCGAGACATCCCAGATCCCCAAACCAGCCCCTATCTGAGTGAGTGAAGCATTGTCTGAATTGCTTTGCGACTCAGAGCACTCAGGCAGCACTCAACACCGGAGTGTTTTTCCATTGTGCTGCGGCATTTTAAACCCTAGCAGATAATGATGGATTTCGTGTCTGTTGCTGCAAAATTGACTGCCTTGAGTAGAGCTGAGCAGTTCTGCTGGTATTGTTGTTTGAAAATTACCTATCAACTTTAAGGATGCACCCACACTGTTGTTTACTCTCGACATTATCTCCCCTCACCTCTTCCCATCCTCTCACCTTCCTCTCTCCCCCATCCTCTCACCTCCCTCTCTCCCCCATCCTCTCACCTCCCTCTCTTCCCCATCCTCTCACCTCCCTCTCTTCCCCATCCTCAAACCTCCCTCTCTTCCCCATCCTCTCACCTCCCTCTCTCCCCCATCCTCTAACCTCCCTCTCTTCCCCATCCTCTCACCTCCCTCTCTTCCCCATCGTCTCACCTCCCTCTCTTCCCCATCCTCTAACCTCCCTCTCTCCCCCATCCTCTAACCTCCCTCTCTTCCCCATCCTCTAACCTCCCTCTCTTCCCCATCCTCTCACCTCCCTCTCTTCCCCATCCTCTAACCTCCCTCTCTCCCCCATCCTCTCACCTCCCTCTCTTCCCCATCCTCTAACCTCCCTCTCTTCCCCATCCTCTAACCTCCCTCTCTTCCCTATCCTCTAACCTTCCTCTCTTCCCCATCCTTTAACCTCCCTCTCTTCCCCATCCTCTAACCTTCCTCTCTTCCCCATCCTTTAACCTCCCTCTCTTCCCCATCCTCTCACCTCCCTCTCTTCCCCATCCTTTAACCTCCCTCTCTTCCCCATCCTCTCACCTCCCTCTCTTCCCCATCCTCTAACCTCCCTCTCTTCCCCATCCTCTAACCTCCCTCTCTTCCCCATCCTCTAACCTCCCTCTCTTCCCTATCCTCTAACCTTCCTCTCTTCCCCATCCTTTAACCTCCCTCTCTTCCCCATCCTCTAACCTCCCTCTCTTCCCCATCCTCTAACCTCCCTCTCTTCCCCATCCTCTAACCTCCCTCTCTTCCCCATCCTCTAACCTCCCTCTCTTCCCTATCCTCTAACCTTCCTCTCTTTCCCATCCTTTAACCTCCCTCTCTTCCCCATCCTCTAACCTCCCTCTCTTCCCCATCCTCTAACCTCCCTCTCTTCCCCATCTTCTCACCTCCCTCTCTTCCCCATCCTCTCACCTCCCTCTCTTCCCCATCCTCTAACCTCCCTCTCTTCCCCATTCTCACCTTCCTCTCTCCCCCCATCCTCTAACCTCCCTCTCTTCCCCATTCTCACCTTCCTCTCTCCCCCCATCCTCTAACCTCCCTCTCTTCCCCATTCTCACCTTCCTCTCTCCCCCCATCCTCTCACTTTCCCTTCTTCCAAAAGCTGAATTCCGGAGCAGAGTATTGAGAAGAGGTGCGCACCCGTTTCTCCCCTGCCAGGCAACGTCAAGCCAGAAGCTGAAGAAGGACACTGGGACTAACACTGAGTCAAAGGGCACCGTGACAGAGCCCGAGTGTCTCGGTCCCTGCGAACCCGGCACCAGCATCAACCTGGATGGCATCGTCTGGCTGGAGACCAACTCAGGTTAGTCTTGGAAAAAGTTTTCAAAATTGATCACATTCGAATGTATATGCCGAACTGCTTTATTGTTTTATCACAAGTTGGTCCGAATTCCATTTATCCTTTTTAATCGTTCTTTGCGAATTAATCTGACCTTTGATGAAAGTCTATCCCTTTCTAAGCCCTTGATTTATCCCATCGCCTAACTTCCTTTTATCCACGTAGGATTAAAGGACCTAATCCAACATTTAATCCCTTACATTCTAAGTCCTCAAATCTTTATGCTTAAAGTCATTGCCAATAACGAGACAGTCAGATCACAATTCAACTCCAGTTTAATCTCTGACTCATTTATTCTCACTCAAGATTTGTAACAAAACTCCTCTCTGTCTGCTTGTCTGTAAATCTGTCTGCTTGTCTGTAAATCTGTCTGCTTGTCTGTAAATCTGTCTGCTTGTCTGTAAATCTGTCTGCTTGTCTGTAAATCTGTCTGCTTGTCTGTCTGCTTGTCTGTAAATCTGTCTGCTTGTCTGTAAATCTGTCTGCTTGTCTGTAAATCTGTCTGCTTGTCTGTAAATCTGTCTGCTTGTCTGTAAATCTGTCTGCTTGTCTGCAAATCTGTCTGCTTGTCTGTAAATCCGTCTGCTTGTCTGTAAATCTGTCTGCTTGTCTGTAAATCTGTCTGCTTGTCTGTAAATCTGTCTGCTTGTCTGTAAATCTGTCTGCTTGTCTGTAAATCTGTCTGCTTGTCTGTAAATCTGTCTGCTTGTCTGTAAATCTGTCTGCTTGTCTGTAAATCTGTCTGCTTGTCTGTAAATCTGTCTGCTTGTTTGTAAATCTGTCTGCTTGTCTGTAAATCTGTCTGCTTGTCTGTAAATCTGTCTGCTTGTCTGCAAATCTGTCTGCTTGTCTGTAAATCTGTCTGCTTGTCTGTAAATCTGTCTGCTTGTCTGTAAATCTGTCTGCTTGTCTGTAAATCTGTCTGCTTGTCTGTAAATCTGTCTGTCTGTCTGTAAATCTGTCTGCTTGTCTGCAAATCTGTCTGCTTGTCTGTGAATCTGTCTGTCTGTCTGTAAATCTGTCTGCTTGTCTGTAAATCTGTCTGCTTGTCTGTAAATCTGTCTGCTTGTTTTAAATCTGTCTGCTTGTCTGTGAATCTGTTTGTCTGTCTGTAAATCTGTCTGCTTGTCTGCAAATCTGTCTGCTTGTCTGTGAATCTGTCTGTCTGTCTGTAAATCTGACTGTCTGTCTGTAAATCTGTCTGCTTGTCTGTAAATCTGTCTGCTTGTCTGTGAATCTGTCTGCTTGTCTGTAAATCTGTCTGTCTGTCTGTAAATCTGTCTGCTTGTCTGTAAATCTGTCTGCTTGTCTGTAAATCTGTCTGTCTGTCTGTAAATCTGTCTGCTTGTCTGCAAATCTGTCTGCTTGTCTGTGAATCTGTCTGTCTGTCTGTAAATCTGTCTGCTTGTCTGTAAATCTGTCTGCTTGTCTGTAAATCTGTCTGCTTGTTTTAAATCTGTCTGCTTGTCTGTGAATCTGTTTGTCTGTCTGTAAATCTGTCTGCTTGTCTGCAAATCTGTCTGCTTGTCTGTGAATCTGTCTGTCTGTCTGTAAATCTGACTGTCTGTCTGTAAATCTGTCTGCTTGTCTGTAAATCTGTCTGCTTGTCTGTGAATCTGTCTGCTTGTCTGTAAATCTGTCTGTCTGTCTGTAAATCTGTCTGCTTGTCTGTAAATCTGTCTGCTTGTCTGTAAATCTGTCTGCATGTCTGTAAATCTGTCTGCTTGTCTGTAAATCTGTCTGCTTGTCTGTCTGTCTCTCTGCTTGTCTATCTGCCTGTCTGCTTATCTGTCTGTCCGTCTGTCTGCCGGTCTCTCTATTTCCTTTTCTCTTTCCGCTCAAATTTATGCTCCTAGCCGCACAAGGAACTCCCATTGCTCCTTAGCTAGCGGGGGTTGAGCTGGGTGGCTTTGCTTAATCATGTGAGTAAGTGGCGAACGGTCTGAGCTGCTTTCGGTTCGGGTGGGGGGTAGTTGGCTCAGGACCGTCAAAGACTTGGCTGCCCCAGAAGCTGATTCACGGAATTAGAGGAGCTGAGCAACCCACAGCCCTGACTGGCATCGTTAATTATATCCCCACAGTTCCCAAAACTCTAAACTCCCCTTTCCAAGCTCTCACTATCACTATCAGGCCCTTTTATTCCTTTTCTCCTCCATCCTCAACCGCAACCAAAATCGACTATATGAAGAGCTGGGGGGAAAAACTGCCCAGGGGGATAATTCTATCTGCATCAGCCTGGGTGTATCAGGCTGTGTGGCAGTATCCCCTCCCTGTCTTTGATATGCGATGATCAAATGTAACATTCGCTTGAGTTGACCCAAATGAGGATTCTTGACCCATTGTTCCTCATGAGGATTCTTGACCCTCTGGACCCTAATGAGAATTCTTGACCCACTCAATTCAAATGAGGATTCTTGACCCACTTAATTCAAATGAGGATTCTTGACCCATTGTTCCTCATGAGGATTCTTGACCCACTTGACCCAAATGAAGATTCTTGACCCACTTAATTCAAATATGGATTCTTGACCCTATTGACCCAAATAAGGATTCTTGACCCATTTTTGCAAATGAGGATTCCTGACCCATAGTTGCAAATGAGGATTCCTGCCGCTTCCCGCCAGGCATGCTAGTCGTCAACGTGACCTGGCGCGGTCGGACCTACGTTGGCACATTGCTAGACTCTTCGCAGCATGACTTCGCACCACCTGACGCGCCCGACGGTCTCGACGGCCAGGACGCCAGCGTCGGTAGCAACGGCTGCGTTGACCCGGTGGGCAGCTCTCGCAGCGTCGGGTTAGTCAACAGCGCCGGCTCGTCATCGAGTAGTCGACGCAAGCGGCGGGCTGCGGAGCGGGGCTGCAACGGAGCGGCAGCTTCGACGACCAAGAGAAGGCCGTCAACTGGAACACAGCAGAAACAGCAGAAGCAACAGCAGCAGCAGCAGCAGCGCAATGGTTCCAGATCCAGCGTCACTGATCATGACAACTCTGGCCAGCTCCCGATACGCTGCCCGCACCCCGACTGTTCCAAACGATTCATCAGCGTTCTGGCCATGAAGTGGCATCACAATGACTGCCACACCCGCCGGGAGGAGCCACCGCCGCCGCCGCCGCCCCCGCCCCTGCCCCCGCCGCCAGCGTCACCGCAGCCACCGCCGCCGCCGCCGCAAACAGCGCCGAGTCAGCTCAGCTCGGTGTTCAAAGTGCCCGAGTGCGGTCGCAAGCCGGCCGTGTCGCTGGCCAAGAAGCTCAAACACTCCCAGTCAGCAGCGCCAGTCGGCGAGACTTCAACCAAGTCAGCCGCCAAGAGTCCAGCGCCAGCCAAGCCGCCGTCCTCGCCTTCATCGTCGCCATCGTCGTCCACTTCATCGTCCGCATTGTCTCCGTCGCAGTCGACGAAATCTCTTGGCCGAATGTCCATGGACTTTCCGTCCATGCCATCAGCTGCTTTCCTTCAGTCTGCGCCCTCCGTCAGCGTGGCCTCCTTGCCTTTTCCCAGTAGACCTCATCCGCCGCCGCCGCCGCCGCCACCACCACCGCCAATGCATCATCCTCAAATGTCGCATCCGTGGCTGCCATTTTCACCGACAGCCGCCTCCTCCGTCGCCGCCGCAGCCGCTGCAGACCAGCAGAAATTATTTGAACTTGAGCAACTGCGACTGATGGAGGCGGCCGCTGCTGCTTTTGCCGCCTTTCCTGGCAACATGCCGGCCTTCCTAAGAGATCCGTTCGCATTTCCCGGTGAGTACACAGAAGCAAACAGAACAGAAGCAGTTCAGTACAAACAGAATCAGTTCAGTACAAACAGAATCAGTTCAGTACAAACAGAATCAGTTCAGTACAACCAGAATCAGTTCAGTACAAACAGAATCAGTTCAGTACAAACAGAATCAGTTCAGTACAAACAGAATCAGTTCAGTACAAACAGAATCAGTTCAGTACAAACAGAATCAGTTCAGTACAAACAGAATCAGTTCAGTACAACCAGAATCAGTTCAGTGCAAACAGAATCAGTTCAGTACAAACAGAATCAGTTCAGTACAAACAGAAGCAGTTCAGTGCAACCAGAATCAGTTCAGTACAAACAGAATCAGTTCAGTACAAACAGAATCAGTTCAGTACAAACAGAATCAGTTCAGTACAAACAGAATCAGTTCAGTACAAACAGAATCAGTTCAGTACAAACAGAATCAGTTCAGTACAAACAGAATCATTTCAGTACAAACAGAATCAGTTCAGTACAAACAGAATCAGTTCAGTACAAACAGAATCAGTTCAGTACAAACAGAATCAGTTCAGTACAAACAGAATCAGTTCAGTACAAACAGAATCAGTTCAGTACAAACAGAATCAGTTCAGTACAAACAGAATCAGTTCAGTGCAACCAGAAGCAGTTCAGTACAAACAGAATCAGTTCAGTACAAACAGAATCAGTTCAGTACAAACAGAAGCAGTTCAGTACAAACAGAATCAGTTCAGTACAAACAGAATCAGTTCAGTACAAACAGAATCAGTTCAGTACAAACAGAATCAGTTCAGTACAAACAGAATCAGTTCAGTACAACCAGAATCAGTTCAGTACAAACAGAATCAGTTCAGTACAAACAGAATCAGTTCAGTACAAACAGAATCAGTTCAGTACAAACAGAATCATTTCAGTACAAACAGAATCAGTTCAGTACAAACAGAATCAGTTCAGTACAAACAGAATCAGTTCAGTACAAACAGAATCAGTTCAGTACAAACAGAATCATTTCAGTACAAACAGAATCAGTTCAGTACAAACAGAATCAGTTCAGTACAAACAGAATCAGTTCAGTACAAACAGAATCAGTTCAGTGCAACCAGAAGTAGTTCGGTTTGAGAGGGAGGCGATAGGGGATAATTTTCCTAAATCATTTTACACACCCACCCGTTGACAAAATCTTCCAGGTGGGCGGTTTAGAAAAATAATTCCGATAACTGTCGCCCCCACCCAGTCGGAAAAACTGCAGGGCAGGGAAATGTTTATTGAACAAGAACAAGGGGGTGACTTTGAAGCTAAGCTGTGCCGATCTTTTGACCTTAAATTGCCCACTGCCTCAGTGACTGCACAGCCAGATGGTGCAGGCTGAACTGGACACTCCCGGTCTGTGTCTGGCTGGGCCAAGCAAAAACTCAAGTGCTTCGCCATTCCTTCACTTTAATGCGAAGATATCCAACTAAGATAGTCGGATGCTGGCGGTGTGCCGGCTTCATCTGTAGAGCCACCTTTTACTTCTGGGGTGAAGGGTGTTCGGGGTCGGGTTTGACAGCAGATCGTGCTGCTACCCATGAACATCTGCAGATGGGCTTCGCCACACATCATCATCATCTGTGCCCTGCGGTTCTTGCCCGCTGCCTCTGTCACTCTCCCTGCCTCTCTCTGTCACTCTCCCTGCCTCTCTCTGTCACTCTCCCTGCCTCTCTCTGTCACTCTCCCTGCCTCTCTCTGTCACTCTCCCTGCCTCTCTCTGTCACTCTCCCTGCCTCTCTCTGTCACTCTCGCCGCCTCTCTCTGTCACACTCCCTGCCTCTCTCTGTCACTCTCGCCGCCTCTCTCTGTCACTCTCGCCGCCTCTCTGTCACTCTCGCCGCCTCTCTCTGTCACTCTCCCTGCATATCTCTGTCACTCTCCCTGCCTCTCTCTGTCACTCTCGCCGCCTCTCTCTGTCACACTCCCTGCCTCTCTCTGTCACTCTCGCCGCCTCTCTCTGTCACTCTCGCCGCCTCTCTCTGTCACTCTCGCCGCCTCTCTCTGTCACTCTCCCTGCCTCTCTCTGTCACTCTCGCCGCCTCTCTCTGTCACTCTCCCTGCCTCTCTCTGTCACTCTCCCTGCATATCTCTGTCACTCTCCCTGCCTCTCTCTGTCACTCTCGCCGCCTCTCTCTGTCACTCTCCCTGCCTCTCTCTGTCACTCTCCCTGCCTCTCTCTGTCACTCTCCCTGCCTCTCTCTGTCACTCTCCCTGCCTCTCTCTGTCACTCTCCCTGCCTCTCTCTGTCACTCTCCCTGCCTCTCTCTGTCACTCTCCCTGCCTCTCTCTGTCACTCTCGCCGCCTCTCTCTGTCACACTCCCTGCCTCTCTCTGTCACTCTCCCTGCATATCTCTGTCACTCTCCCTGCCTCTCTCTGTCACTCTCGCCGCCTCTCTTTCTCTTAGAATTCATTGTACAGTTTTTTACTTCATAATTTAACTAATTGACCAACTTCTAACTTATTATCCCCATTTTAGCGGCCGCGTTTCCTCAGATCCCTAAATGAGCCAAGTTGGTTCCTCACGGCTGCATGACATGGAGTTTCAATCTAATGAGGGACCTTATTGACTGTGTGCTGGCGGCTATATTTATTATACCTTATCGATTGCTTCACCAGCCTCCACTCATTCATTACTGTTTATAGGAACTCTATTGATCTCCAAAATTAATCCTAATTTGTTTGAATAATTGTGTCTTTCCTCATCTTTTATACTTATTGTATGGTGGGAGACGAAGGTTATTAGTTTTATTTTTACTACTTACTGTGCACAACAGTAACTGTGCAAGCTGGGTAGAATTTCGACTGATATGCATGTACATAGAGGGTAGAGGAAGAGATGTACATATAGGGTAAGGGTTTGACTGTTGCAGAGTGTACATAGGAGGATTGAGATTCTTTCGGGTGTGTGTACATAGGGTTAGTCTGGAATTGTACAGCTAGCTGTAGATAGGGTTGGTCGGCCATTTTCGATGTGACTCGTTGACTATTTAATTTCACTTAGCTATAGCTTCTGAATTCACAGAGAGATGCACAAAAGCAGCAGCGACCTTACTTTCAGGCACCTTACTTTCACTTGACAGCTTTCAGCTTCACATTCGATCAATGGATTGTTTCTCATCTTTATCATGCTTTGCCGCGTGCTTTTCACCCAACAATTTCTTTCTTTATTATTAGTCAGAACGTATTGATATTGTCACATATGACGTCATGATTTCTAACCGCTTTGTTAGATTTTTTCGTCAAAAGCAAACCGCTCTGCTTTGCTCGCTATTTCGTTGTTGCTTACTAGCCTTAGACAAGCTGTGCTCTGACTGTAACTCTTGCATAAACCGCTTTCGTTTGCTAATCCGTGTTCAACTGTGCATGATTTTGTCAAGTTTTTTTAATTTTTCACGATAAAAACTGCTCTAATAAATTGCTGGTCGCACAGTTTTTTTGCTGCTAAAATGCAATTTGATTCTTAAGCGGAAAATAAATATGAAAATATGAGAACTTATGAGTTTTGTTTAACCGGGTGAATGACCGGGAGACCGGCACAATTTCTTATTTACTGTTTATTTTTTATTCTAAAATCTTTAAACTCCATCTATGAAATCGAAAGCAAACAAAACCTTAACAGTAGAAAGACAACAGTATATTTCCACCCGAGGAATGACAACGGGTGTATTTCAAATACCCATGCCATGCCGACTTCACGATAGCTCCCAAACCGAATGACCGACTTTCGTGAAAGTCCAACAAACGGATCGATATTTTCCGCCCTTTACGATGAACTAACACCCGAAGCCGTACGATGTCAGCATTGTCGAGATATTCAGCGATTCTCGTCGAAGACCCTGCTGAAAAGGGGCAATTATAGCATATAGCGAATTCAAATTGGCTCAAAAATAAAATAATTGACAATATAACCAATATAAAAATATAAAAAATGTAATAATTGACAATATAACCCATATAAAAATATAAATAATAAAATAATTGACAATATAACCCATATAAAAATATCAAAAATTAAATGATTTGCAATATAACCCATATAAAAATTAAAAAATAATAGCTGACGTGGCTACATTTACGAGCTACATTTTTATAAAAAATTTGTTTATATTGTTTTTTAGCTGAAACTGCTAAAGATGTAGAATATCTCAGAAAAAATGTGGGTAGTGTATAGATTCCCCCATATATAGTCTTTGTACTGTTCACAATGCGAGTTGTAAACTGTAATCTGACACAAGCAGGTGTGAGCATTTTGTAAGGATTAAATTAAATGCATGCTATTAATGTGCTAAAAACAAATAAATGTGGCCTCGCCGCGGAGTCGCCATTTAAACAAGCGATCAATAAAAGTGGAAAAGCTGGAATAGAATAAGATTAGAATGGAAAATACGCGGAAACTTCACCAAAGCCTAAATAGACAGAATTCTAAACTAAAAAAAACTTTGCCAATCACCACAAATGCTTGACAGACAGACAAGCGCCACTGTCCACAATACCCGGTTATCCTATAGGGATATCGGGAGGAGTTTTGCTTGAATAGTGAAGTGAGGATTAGAGAGAGGGGAGGGGAGCTCTGGCAGGTCGTGCGAGTCAGTCAGCCAGTCAGCATGCTAAAGTCAAGTTTACTCTGTTTGCTCTGGTCAAACAAGACCAGGAAAAATGCATTGCACAACCCATGCTTACCATATGTATATGTATATTCTGTTCCCCTCTGCCCAGACACTGGGAGCATTGGGGCAAAGTCGTGTCGATAAGGCAAAGGGAGCGGTACTGTTTGGCGGGCCACTGCATGGATCACAATTAACCATCTGTCTCTAACTGTGAACTAGCCAACCAACTTTGAATGTTGAAACTGCACTCCTTGTCGGTGATTGGCAACAAGATTAACTCTGGACAGTTGATTTGATTCAGTTTTTGTAGTACATCGAGATTTAGCCCAGTGTTTTGGGCTTCGGACTTCTCAGAGAGAGGTCGGGAGTTCGAATCTCAAAGAATCTTAAAGTCATATCTTCACTCTAAAAAGTATCAACAAGTAATCCAGAATTTCCTTCCCTCCTCCCCACTCTCCTTCCCCCCCAACTCTCCCCCAACTCTCCCCCCACTCTCCTTCTCTCCACCACTCTCCTACTCTCTCCCCTCTCTGTATCCATTCTCAAACTGTCTCCCCACACTCCTTCTCTCCACCACTCTCTCTCTCCCCCATTTTCCTTCTCTCTCCCCACTCTGCACCACTCTCCTTCTCTCCCTACTCTCCTTCTCTCCCCACTCTCCTTCTCTCCCCACTCTCCTTCTCTCCCCACTCTCCTTCTCTTCCCACTCTCCTTCTCTCCCCACTCTCCTTCTCTCCCTACTCTCCTTCTCTCCCCACTCTCCTTCTCTCCCCACTCTCCTTCTCTCCCCACTCTCCTTCTCTCCCCACTCTCCTTCTCTCCCCACTCTCCTTCTCTCCCTACTCTCCTTCTCTCCCTACTCTCCTTCTCTCCCCACTCTCCTTCTCTCCCTACTCTCCTTCTCTCCCTACTCTCCTTCTCTCCCCACTCTCCTTCTCTCCCTACTCTCCTTCTCTCCCTACTCTCCTTCTCTCCCTACTCTCCTTCTCTCCCTACTCTCCTTCTCTCCCTACTCTCCTTCTCTCCCCACTCTCCTTCTCTCCCCACTCTCCTTCTCTCCCTACTCTCCTTCTCTCCCCACTCTCCTTCTCTCCCCCACTCTCCTTCTCTCCCCCACTCTCCTTCTCTCCCCCACTCTCCTACTCTCTCCCCTCTCTGTATCCATTCTCAAACTGTCTCCCCACACTCCTTCTCTCCACCACTCTCCTTCTCTCCCCCACTCTCCTACTCTCTCCCCTCTCTGTATCCATTCTCAAACTGTCTCCCCACACTCCTTCTCTCCACCACTCTCTCTCTCCCCCATTTTCCTTCTCTCTCCACACTCTGCACCACTCTCCTTCTCCCCCACTCTCCTTCTCTACCCCCACTCTCCTTCTCTCCCCCACTCTCCTTCTCTCCCCACTCTCCTTCTCTCCCCACTCTCCTTCTCTCCCCACTCTCCTTCTCTCCCCACTCTCCTTCTCTCCCCCACTCTCCTTCTCTCCCCCACTACCCTTCTCTCTCCCCACTCTCCCCCACACACTCCTTCTCTCCCTCCTCTTTCCCACTCTTCCCCCACTCTCCACCACTCTCCCCCAGTCTATGTCGCGCCCCACAATATGTTGTTGCTGGCATTCGCAGATGTTTTCCAGTCTAGCGATGGCACCCGCTTCACCCCAATGCACACAACTGGAACACTGTGGGAGGTCTCGTCAGACCAAGAAACAGGAGGAATGGAGCCACGTGCCTGACACTGTCCAAAGCAGTTCTTAAAGCAGAGAATTTAGCGCCCCTCCTTGTGCCATTGTTTTGCTTCTTCTGCGCTGAAGATTTCTATAATTTTCTTGCGAAATTTCATCGAGCGTGAAAAAGTAGGGGAAAACTGGGGATTCATTGCAATGCGAGGCGAGTGATAACACCCCAACTGAGGAGAAAAGTTTCGCCACACTGGCCAAGCTGAATGGGCTGGGGTCCAGGTTTGCAACTTCAAGCCTAAAGCGGTAATGGCCGACCAGCGCGGAAAGATTCGCAGCATGAACTACCTGCAGCAGCAGCAGCAGCAGCAAAAGCTTGTCGTAAGATTTCTGCGATTAACTCCCGCTGGGTGCGTCGCAATGGACCTGCGTTGTGTTTTCTCGGCTCTACACAGTGTCTACTGTCTACAAACTGCTAGAATCATATCCTGAACTAAACGATTTCCTGGAAATAAACGATTTCCTGGAACTAAACGATTTATTGGAAATAAAGATTTACTGGAAATAAAGATTTCCTGGAAATAAAGATTACCTGGAAAAAAAGATTACCTGGAAATAAAGATTTCCTGGAAATAAAGATTTCCTGGAAAATAAACGACTTCCTGGAAATAAACGATTTTCTGGAAATAAACGATTACCTGGAAATAAACGACTTCCTGGAAATAAACGATTTTCTGGAACAAAAATATTTCCTAAAAACAAACGATTTCCTAGAAATAAACGTTTTATTGTAATGAAACGAATTCCTGGGACTAAACTATTTGTTACTTATCAAACGATCTCCAAGAAATGACTAGCGCATTTAGATTCCTTGATAGTGTCCTTGAATTCGCTTCAGTATTGAAATATGTATCATTAGAAAAAAAAACATTTTTAATTGGCTTCAACGAGCCAAATCCCAAAGTTGAATCGGGGAATACTTGGGATCATGCAGATGTAGATGGGGAATAAGCGGCATAGTTTTTAAGCCTTTCAATGCCTCTCTTTTACCGCGCGTTGACTTTCTTGTCTTTCTTTTTATCCTACTTCCAGCGCTCACTTCAAAAGCAAGTTCTGAAGACCTACTTTTCTAGCTGACCTAAGCCTTATCCCATACCAGATTCCTATAGAATGTGTCCCCTTCCCAACGGCCAACCCCATATTAATTATAGAAATGGGAGGGGATTCAGCCGAGCAGTAATTAGCGCCAACGCGACAGGCGCATTTTCACCAGGCCGCTAATACCCTCAGCCACCGCCTCCCCCCGACCTGCCCTTCTCCATTTTTCAAGTCAAATCTTTCTTGGCGCGCTTTCATTGGCCAGGACCCGTTGGACCAATCAGATTTCGATAGTCCGATTAGCGAGTTGACAGAAAATGAAATTGGCACTTTGTAGATAAAATATTTTCTATCGAAATATTTGGATCGGTAAATATATGAAACCATTAATTTCAAATCAACTTCACAATCTACATGGCATTAGTTTATAAAGGGCATTGTCGTAAATTTTGAGAAATGTTTGGTTTGTGTTTGGGGTTCAAAAATGACTCGCAGAATTAACAACGGCACTGAGCGGAGGGGGGTTGCGCTTGATTCCGCGGCTTCACGCCCAAGTGACTTTCAAGTTAAGTTGAAGTGGAACACACGGGAGGTCTAGGTCTAGGTCTTGTGCAGCGTGGAGAGGCCGAGGGTTGGAGACGACAACTGGTAATTTAAGGCCGGGGCAATTTTCCCTAGGAAAGTTGAGGGAATGAGACCAACTGCCGGCCGGAGTGACGGGACGGGGAAGAAAACTAGCAGTTGAAGTGGGGATTCCCAGCTGCTTATGAAGGATGTCGGCCCACTTTCCCCTGGGGGCAGCTGCAGGTCCTTCGTGTGGGTGCAGGAGGCCTTCATCAGTTCACTGCCAGTGGGATTATCCAGCCTGCCCTATTCGCTTCTTTCAGAAGAGAAGCAGGCAAGAGGCAATGAGGAGAAGAGTCTGCCTACCTTTCTCACCTCGCCGCTATTGCGCATCACCTCATTTACTAAGATTATCGTCCTTTGGTCTCACAATGCATTTTCACATCACCTCCTCCTGTTCTCACATTGAGCTCATGCCAGGAGATTTCACACTTCAATCTACTCGAGCTGCACCTGCTTCTCAACTCTAGTTCATACACACTATCTACCCTAATGAACTACTCTATCTACCCACCTCAATCTACTCCATCTACACACGTCAACCTACAACATATACTCACCTCAATCTACTCTATCTACCCACCTCATCTACTCTATCTACCCACCTCAATCTACTCCATCTACCCATTTGAATCTACTCTATCTACCCACCTCAATCTACTCTATCTACCCACTTCAATCTAATCTTTCTACCTACCTCAATCTACTCTATCTACCCACCTCATCTACTCTATCTACCCACCTCAATCTACTCTATCTACCCACCTCAATCTACCCACCCATTTCAATATACTTTATCAGCCCTCGTCAATCTACTTTATCTACCCATTTCGATCTACTTTATCTACCCATTTCGATCTACTTTATCTACCCATTTCGATCTACTTTATCTACCCATTTCGATCTACTTTATCAGCCCACGTCAATCTACTTTATCTACCCATTTCAATATACTCTACCAACCACAGACAACTCACTCTACCTTGTCTAATAAATCAACTGTTTCCGAATGAATCTGCTGTCTAACCCAGTCAGCCCTATTCAAGTTCCTCTGTTGTCAGTTTTGCGCGGCCTGCAGAACACTGCAGGTTCAATGAATCCTGTTTGCCATAGCAACTAAATCACGGCTCCCAAAGCTTTGACGCAATGCAATTCGGACACCTCTGCGGTATCCCCTATATGATTTTGGGTCCCAATTATTGCCTATACGAATTATCCCTATCGAAACTGGAAAAAATCCCAAAGCCCGCGTAAGCAGTGTTTCCCCTTGATCTCCCAGCGAACTCTTCCCCTTCCTCCTCTCATGCGGTGCGCGCAGAAGCGGAAGGCCTGAAATTAATCCCATTAATATTGCCTTCGCATCGCCACCAGGCAGGGGGGCCTCGGGGATATCGAACCAAAGATTCCCGAATCCCACAATGTTACCGCTTCCACTTCTCCCTCTCCGCCCCTAGCCAGTCCTCCCCTGCGCCTCAATCCATCCCATCTTGTTAGCCCCATCCCAAACCTATACACTATTCCCCCAGGCTATTGGGAGGGACAGAGGGGAGAAATGCCCAGCGTCTTTAGATCCTCATCAACCGTCCGGGACCTTAATAGGCCGACTGTCTGTCAATATAAGCTTGCCAGCTAAACTTATCTCTTGCCAGTCTGGGCCAATGCTCAGAGCTGAGTTGCCATGCCCGCTTGCGTTTGATAAAACAGCATGACTTTGCTGTATATTGCTTTCCACCGAATCTAGCCTCACCTACCCACCGAATCTACCCTCACCTACCCACCAAATCTACCCTCACCTACCCACCGAATCTACCCTCACCTACCCACCGAATCTACCCTCACCTACCCACCGAATCTACCCTCACCTACCCACCGAATCTACCCTCACCTACCCACCGAATCTAGCCTCACCTACCCACCGAATCTACCCTCACCTACCCACCGAATCTACCCTCACCTACCCACCGAATCTACCCTCACCTACCACCGAATCTACCCTCACCTACCCACCGAATCTACCCTCACCTACCCACCGAATCTACCCTCACCTACCCACCGAATCTACCCTCACCTACCCACCGAATCTACCCTCACCTACCCACCGAATCTACCCTCACCTACCCACCGAATCTACCCTCACCTACCACCGAATCTACCCTCACCTACCCACCGAATCTACCCTCACCTACCCACCGAATCTACCCTCACCTACCCACCGAATCTACCCTCACCTACCCACCGAATCTACCCTCACCTACCACCGAATCTAGCCTCACCTACCCACCGAATCTACCCTCACCTACCCACCGAATCTACCCTCACCTACCACCGAATCTAGCCTCACCTACCCACCGAATCTACCCTCACCTACCCACCGAATCTACCCTTACCTACCCACCGAATCTACCCTCACCTACCACCGAATCTAACCTCACCTACCCACCGAATCTACCCTCACCTACTCACCGAATCTACCCTCACCTACCCACCGAATCTACCCTCACCTACCCACCGAATCTACCCTCACCTACTCACCGAATCTACCCTCACCTACTCACCGAATCTACCCTCACCTACCCACCGAATCTACCCTCACCTACCCACCGAATCTACCCTCACCTACCCACCGAATCTACCCTTACCTACCCACCGAATCTACCCTCACCTACCACCGAATCTAGCCTCACCTACCCACCGAACCTACCCTCACCTACCACCGAATCTACCCTCACCTACCACCGAATCTAGCCTCACCTACCCACCGAATCTACCCTCACCTACCCACCGAATCTACCCTCACCTACCCACCGAATCTACCCTCACCTACCACCGAATCTAGCCTCACCTACCCACCGAATCTACCCTCACCTACCCACCGAATCTACCCTCACCTACCCACCGAATCTACCCTCACCTACCCACCGAATCTACCCTCACCTACCCACCGAATCTAGCCTCACCTACCACCGAATCTACCCTCACCTACCACCGAATCTAGCCTCACCTACCCACCGAATCTACCCTCACCTACCACCGAATCTAGCCTCACCTACCCACCGAATCTACCCTCACCTACCCACCGAATCTACCCTCACCTACCCACCGAATCTAGCCTCACCTACCCACCGAATCTACCCTCACCTACCCACCGAATCTACCCTCACCTACCCACCGAATCTACCCTCACCTACCCACCGAATCTACCCTCACCTACCCACCGAATCTACCCTCACCTACCCACCGAATCTACCCTCACCTACCACCGAATCTAGCCTCACCTACCCACCGAATCTACCCTCACCTACCCACCGAATCTACCCTCACCTACCCACCGAATCTAGCCTCACCTACCCACCGAATCTACCCTCACCTACCCACCGAATCTACCCTCACCTACCCACCGAATCTAGCCTCACCTACCCACCGAATCTAGCCTCACCTACCCACCGAATCTACCCTCACCTACCCACCGAATCTACCCTCACCGAATCAACTATTTCTTCCGTTTTAAGTGTTCGTCATCAATCTACTCTCTACAATCTACTCATGGTCGATTCATCCCAGCGAATTTCAAGATGAATGCAAGCCATCATTCCTAAATCATCCCATCCATCAACAATTCCTCGCTCTCACATGGTGGCAATTTAAAATCGAATAAATAAAATCGCCAATTATCATCCAAGGCTGGCAACCTTTCATTATAAGGCCGCTACAGTTGCCAATTGAATTCCCACCCAGTCAGTCATTCATTACACCGAGCCGGCGACACGGTTACCTGGCAGATAAAAAGCTGCCCGGTCTGCCGCGGTCTCGCTCCATGGGCGCCCCTTATTACGTAACAAAGCCAACAAACCAATGGGATCTGGGATCAGATTGTTCTGGTACCGTTTGGCCAGATGTGTTCGAAATCTCTAACACAAAAAACACATGTCAGAACTCCACTCTCTATTGACCAATATGTCAAGATATGCACATATATTTTATATATTTTATACAGATTCTTTTCTAGATTTTATCTAATGCTATCTATATCCCAGTCTACCATCTCCCAGTCTACCATCTCCCAGTCTACCATCTCCCAGTCTACCATCTCCCAGTCTACCATCTCCCAGTCTACCATCTCCCAGTCTACCATCTCCCAGTCTACCATCTCCCAGTCTACCATCTCCCAGTCTACCATCTCCCAGTCTACCATCTCCCAGTCTACCATCTCCCAGTCTACCATCTCCCAGTCTACCATCTCCCAGTCTACCATCTCCCAGTCTACCATCTCCCAGTCTACCATCTCCCAGTCTACCATCTCCCAGTCTACCATCTCCCAGTCTACCATCCCATAATCAACAATCTCCCAGTCTCATATCAATCACTTCTTACAATGACCTCTATCGCAGCATTGTATCGTACGCACTACTACTGCTAGTGAGTAAGCAGTTTAGTAGACAATCAAGCGAATTCAAGTCATAAAAAATTTTTTCTCTTTCTTTTGCCAGACCATGCAATAAAATGTGACCAGGCGGGGTTAGCGCTAGCCGGGGAACAAAGAGCTGCAACAAAGACACCGCGCCCCGAAGAATTCCGGGAAAAACTGACAGAGAGATCAGCGAAACGTGACCAATGTCGTATTGGCTGGAACAAAGCTTTACAGTCAATATAAATTAAAGAGTTTAATACTTGTCAGGCCTGTTCAACTGTCAAAAACGCACCCCCTGTTGATTTTTTAGGTTCATGCGTTGCTTCTATGAAAGGCAAGCGGAGACAACATATTAATCGTTTGTGTTTGTATATAAACATTATCCTTGCTAATAACATAGGGCCCGGCTTTTTCATTATAAATAATTTAAAATTGCAATAAAACTAAATGAACTGAGTTTCCACCCGTTCAGCCCTAGATATGATGCTTGGAGATGCTTGAGTATGGGACTAGAGATAGATTAAGTATGAGATTAGAGACTGATTGAGTATGGGATTAGAGACTGATTGAGTATGGGATTAGAGATTGATTGAGTATGGGATTAGACATTGATTGAGTATGGGATTAGACATTGATTGAGTATGGGACTAGAGATTGATTAAGTATGAGATTATTGATGTTTGAGTATGGGATTAGAGACTGATTGAGTACGGGATTAGAGACTGATTGAGTATGGGATTAGAGATTGATTGAGTATGGGATTAGAGACTGATTGAGTATGGGATTAGAGATTGATTGAGTATTGGATTAGAGATTGATTGAGTATAGGACTAGAGATTGATTAAGTATGGGATTAGAGACTGATTGAGTACGGGATTAGAGACTGATTGAGTATGGGATTAGAGACTGATTAAGTATGGGATTAGAGACTGATTGAGTATGGGATTAGAGATTGATTGAGTATGGGATTAGAGATTGATTGAGTATGGGATTAGAGATTGATTGAGTATGGGACTAGAGATTGATTAAGTATGGGATTAGAGACTGATTGAGTACGGGATTAGAGACTGATTGAGTATGGGATTAGAGACTGATTAAGTATGGGATTAGAGACTGATTGAGTATGGGATTAGAGATTGATTGAGTATGGGATTAGAGATTGATTGAGTATGGGATTAGAGATTGATTAAGTATGAGATTATTGATGTTAGAGTATGGGATTAGAGATTGATTGAGTATGGGATTAGAGATTGATTGAGTATGGGATTAGAGATTGATTGAGTATGGGATTAGAGATTGATTGAGTATGGGATTAGAGATTGATTGAGTATGGGATTAGAGATTGATTGAGTATGGGACTAGAGATTGATTAAGTATGGGATTAGAGACTGATTGAGTACGGGATTAGAGACTGATTGAGTATGGGATTAGAGACTGATTAAGTATGGGATTAGAGACTGATTGAGTATGGGATTAGAGATTGATTGAGTATGGGATTAGAGATTGATTGAGTATGGGATTAGAGATTGATTGAGTATGGGATTAGAGATTGATTGAGTATGGGACTAGAGATTGATTGAGTATGAGATTATTGATGTTTGAGTATGGGATTAGAGATTGATTGAGTATGGGATTAGAGATTGATTGAGTATGGGATTAGAGATTGATTGAGTATGGGATTAGAGATTGATTGAGTATGGGATTAGAGATTGATTGAGTATGGGACTAGAGATTGATTAAGTATGGGATTAGAGACTGATTGAGTACGGGATTAGAGACTGATTGAGTATGGGATTAGAGACTGATTAAGTATGGGATTAGAGACTGATTGAGTATGGGATTAGAGATTGATTGAGTATGGGATTAGAGATTGATTGAGTATGGGATTAGAGATTGATTGAGTATGGGATTAGAGATTGATTGAGTATGGGATTAGAGATTGATTGAGTATGGGATTAGAGATTGATTGAGTATGGGACTAGAGATTGATTAAGTATGGGATTAGAGACTGATTGAGTACGGGATTAGAGACTGATTGAGTATGGGATTAGAGACTGATTAAGTATGGGATTAGAGACTGATTGAGTATGGGATTAGAGATTGATTGAGTATGGGATTAGAGATTGATTGAGTATGGGATTAGAGATTGATTGAGTATGGGATTAGAGATTGATTGAGTATGGGACTAGAGATTGATTGAGTATGAGATTATTGATGTTTGAGTATGGGATTAGAGATTGATTGAGCATGGGATTAGAGACTGATTGAGTATGGGATTAGAGATTGATTGAGCATGGGATTAGAGACTGATTGAGTATGAGATTAGAGACTGATTAAGTATGGTATTAGAGACTGATTGAGTATGAGATTATTGATGTTTGAGTATGGGATTAGAGATTGATTGAGCATGGGATTAGAGACTGATTGAGTATGGGATTAGAGATTGATTGAGTATGAGATTAGAGACTGATTAAGTATGGTATTAGAGACTGATTGAGTATGGGATTAGAGACTGATTGAGTATAGGATTAGAGACTGATTGAGTACGGGATTAGAGACTGATTGAGTACGGGATTAGAGACTGATTGAGTATGGGATTAGAGATTGATTGAGTATGGGATTAGAGACTGATTGAGTATGGGATTAGAGACTGATTGAGTATGGGATTAGAGATTGATTGAGTATGGGATTAGAGATTGATTGAGTATAGGATTAGAGACTGATTGAGTACGGGATTAGAGACTGATTGAGTACGGGATTAGAGACTGATTGAGTATGGGATTAGAGATTGATTGAGTATGGGATTAGAGACTGATTGAGTATGGGATTAGAGACTGATTGAGTATGGGATTAGAGATTGATTGAGTATGGGATTAGAGATTGATTATGGGATTAGAGATTGATTGAGTATGGGATTAGAGATTGATTGAGTATGGGATTAGAGATTGATTATGGGATTAGAGATTGATTGAATATGGGATTAGAGACTGATTGAGTATGGGATTAGAGATTGATTGAGTATGGGATTAGAGATTGATTGAGTATGGGATTAGAGATTGATTATGGGATTAGAGATTGATTGAGTATGGGATTAGAGATTGATTGAGTATGGGATTAGAGACTGATTGAGTATGGGATTAGAGATTGATTGAGTATGGGATTAGAGATTGATTGAGTATGGGACTAGAGATTGATTGAGTATGAGATTATTGATGTTTGAGTATGGGATTAGAGATTGATTGAGCATGGGATTAGAGACTGATTGAGTATGGGATTAGAGATTGATTGAGTATGGGATTAGAGATTGATTATGGGATTAGAGATTGATTGAGTATGGGATTAGAGACTGATTGAGTATGGGATTATAGGTTGATTGAGTATGGGATTAGCTCGTATTATTCATTGATGGAATTAGCGATAAGGTAAGGAATAAATTTGAAAACAATCAACTGACTGAGGGATTATTAGAGGCTCATTTCGAGAGCTGTAGTGAGGCTTGAGTGCCCAAGCAGGCTGATATTATATGATTTGGATAGCTTTTGAAAGGCCACTGAGAGCTGATGAAAGTGAGTGGGTGTGCGTGTTTAGAAGGGAAATTATGATGAACTTGGGGTTTAGGGTTGGTGATGCAGTCACACTGGGAAAGACAGAAAATAAAGAAGGCTGTATAGGATTGGGAAATGAGGATCTGCAGCAACTATTTTCTACTTCCCCACAGCTGGCTCCACTCGTCTCTATGGCTTTGAATTTCCCCTCTACCCTTTATGATGATGCATCCATCCCTGTTGGGTCCTAAAAACACACACAGACACTTCCACAATATCCCATCCGGCTCCATTCCCACTTCACCGCACAAACATTGGGCGGAACTAAATAAAGATATGTCCGACAATAACAGCTGATTGCTTTCGCAGCGAAGCCTTGACTGATGACCGGGCTACGGAGTTTAACACGAGCAATTTTAGCTGTCCCATTCGCAAATTAGTAGTGGCTTCATTTCACAGGTGTAATTTGATATTCACTCAATCTAAATGGATCTTTATGCCACTTATTATTCTGTAGTTCAACTAAACACGCAGATCCTCAAACGATCCCCATTAGCACCCATGATCCCAGATCCTCAAACAATCCCCATTAGCAGTGCTCTCAATGATCCCTGATCCCCAAACAATCCCCATCAGCAGTGCTCTCAATGATCCCTGATCCCAAAACAATTCCCATTAGCAGTGCTCTCAATGATCCCAGATCCCAAACAATCCCCATTAGCAGTGCTCTCCATGATCCCAGATCCCCAAACAATCCCCATTAGCAGTGCTCTTAATGATCCCTGATCCCCAAATAATCCCCATTAGCAGTACTCCCCATGATCCCTGATCCCCAAACAATCCCCATTAGCAGTGCTCTCAATGATCCCTGATCCCCAAATAATCCCCATTAGCAGTACTCCCCATGATCCCTGATCCCCAAACAATCCCCATTAACAGTGCTCCCAATGATCCCTGATCCCCAAACAATCCCCATTAGCAATGCTCCCAATGATCCCTGATCCCAAATTATCCCCTACTGACAATGATCCCAATCAAATCCCTTATCTTAGTTATTAACCCCAGACTTCCCAGTGTCCCATAAACCATTATGGTTAAAGCATTTACCATTCGTGTGATCCAAGATTAACAAAATCCCTTTAACCTTTTTTTCATAGACCTAATTATAAAGCATCAAGATTATCGTATTTTGATAACAATCATCCCTTCAACCTGGATACCTATAACGTCACCAGAAGCAGTCATAACGTCTATTCACGGTTTTAGACTCTAATTAAATGGTTCCCCCAGAATCTTGATGCATTTTTCGTGTCTCAGATTTCAAATTCTTCACTTCCAACTGTAGCCAATAAGGAAATATTCAACACTATGATGGCCCCATGGACACAGTCCATGGACTCAACAGCTGTACACAGACTTAGCTGTAAGTGAGACATGAGATTGACAGGTGTTGTTAAACTTGACAGAGGTATACCATTTCCCTTGACGACCATAATTGAACGCACAATGAACTGAATGTGAAAACTGATTCGCACCTAGAAAAAAAATTATTTCGTTGAAACAAATTTTAATTTTGTGCGAGCAGGTGCACAGACAACTGCAGTTATCGATTTTATCAGATACAAAGGCATACTACAGTCATATGTCCATGTATTCACCATGTATTCACCAAACCATAGAAAACAGGATATTAAAATAGATAAGGGGATAATGTGGGAACACAAACTGCAACAACTGATAAAGAAGGCGGATATCTTCAAGTGGACAAAGCCAGACCAGACAGCAATGCAGCTAAAGATTAGTCAGTGATACTTCTACGAGTATATAGTATCCTAGGAACAAGACAAAGCAGAATTGTATTTTGCCAAAATGCAACACAAGCAGCTGCGTTTATGATTTGTGAATTTCTGACAGACACGCCCTAACAAACAATCTATTTAGGTGCGCATACTCTGCTGCTGCTGCTGCTGCTGTTGCTTGCCGTGGCAGGCCTTTGCACTACAAAGCAAACCAGTCTAAGCTTCACCTGCCAGTTTCATTATACTTTGTTGCTAGGCTAACCATTTTTCAATTCTTATCAGTGGAAAAGTATAAGCAAGCAACAACTTGCTTAGGAAGTGAGCAGTTTATAATATAGCAATGAGCATTCATTGGAGCTGATCTCACCATTTTGAGTTGATTGTTTGTCTATATTAGTCATGGCCTGTGATTTCCTGCGTCAGTGCGGTTATAAGCACGCCAGAATAAACAAAGACCATTAATGCTTGGATAAAGACATTTTAGGTAATACCGATTGTATTATCGCGCTCAGACAGGACAGCGTCAATTTTTTTATTGTCCCCTAAACTTCACAATCACTAAACTTCCTCATTCCCAAACGTTCCTAATTCCCCAAACTTCCCATCCCCAATGTTCCACAATTCCCAAAACTTCGACATTTCTCAATCTTCCACATTTCCCGAAACTTCCACGATTCCCAATCTTCCACAATTCCCAAAAACTCCACATTTCCCAAAACTTCCACGATTCCCAATCTTCCACAATTCCCAAAAACTCCACATTTCCCAATCTTCCACAATTCCCCAATCTTCCACGATTCCCCAATCTTCCACAATTCCCAATCTTCCACAATTCCCAAAAACTCCACAATTCCCAGTCTTCCACAATTCCCCAAACTTCCACAATTCCCAATCTTCCACAATTCCCCATACTTCCACATTTCCCAGTCTTCCACAATTCCCCAAACTTCCACATTTCCCAATCTTCCAGAATTCCCAAAACTTCCACATTTCCAAATCTTCCACATTTCCAAATCTTCCACAATTCCCCAATCTTCCACAATTCCCCAATCTTCCACGATTCCCTAATCTTCCACAATTCCCAAAGCTTCCACATTTCCCAATCTTCCACAATTCCCAAAAGTTCCACATTTCCAAATCTTCCACATTTCCAAATCTTCCACGATTCCCCAATCTTCCACGATTCCCCAATCTTCCACAATTCCCTAATCTTCCACAATTCCCCAATCTTCCACGATTCCCCAATCTTCCACAATTCCCAAAAATTCACAATTCTCCAGACTTTCAATATTACCAAAACTTTCCCCATCCCCAAACTTCCCCATCCCCAAACTTTCCCCATCCCCACACTTTCCCCATCCCCACACTTTCCCCATCCCCAATCTTCCAAAATTCCAAAAACTTCCACATTTCCCAATCCTCCACAATTCCTCAACCAAAATCTTATTTTTGAGCAACTGGTTCTCATTCTCGCTCTGAAAGACACTTTAACTGTCCTGCAATATTTATTAGCCCCCTGTGCGCATCCGTTTATGCCAAAAAGTGCATCAGTTCAGTTGGTCAGGCAGGTGAGCATTGTGAGCAGGTGCACAGAGTGGACACTAAATTGGTCAGTTTTGTTAAGCAATCATTCTATTTTGTTTAAAATAATGATAATAGTCTCAAGTCTAGTGCTCTATATTTGGTAATAATACGAGCGTATTTAGTTACGAAGAAAATATAGTCAACATGGGATATGTGAAATGTCATTTTATTTCCGCTAATTATAAGAAAGTCTCGTTAAATATATGAAAGCTTCTCAATTGTGTTGATCTATGCAAATAGCCTCTATAGGTTCATACTGTATACTCACTTCTCTCTGTGCTCAAATGTTTGAGTCTGCCACTCACTGCCCTGCTAGTGTGAGTCATGAGTCACGCAGTTACTACGTGCAGTGACTATGGCCTGGGCAATATTCTCCTCATCATCCACTGTGAGTCTAGCTCGATATAATGCTCTGCCTATACTCCCCCACAATTTGACTGTCCCAATTTTAGTGCAGTTTTTTATGGAAATGAAGCAAAGATGCACAGCTTATAATCGATGAGGGACTTTTTGGGTGACAAAATCATGAACTGCATGCAATGGCAGCGGGATAAACTACAAGGGGAAATAAATTTAGTACAATGGGATATAATCCAAGGACTACAAAACAACACGTGTTGTTGAGTACAGACTGGGATCTTGAGGAGTATAGACTGGGATCTTGAGGAGTATATAGACTGGGATCTTGAGGAGAATAGACTGGGATCTTGAAGAATATAGACTGGGATATTGAGGAGTATAGACTGGGATCTTGAGGAATATAGACTGGGATCTTGAAGAATATAGACTGGGATCTTGAGGAGTATAAACTGGGATCTTGAGGAGTATAGACTGGGATCTTAAGGAGAATAGACTGGGATCTTGAAGAATATAGACTGGGATCTTGAGGAGTATAGACTGGGATCTTGAAGAATATAGACTGGGATCTTGAGGAGAATAGACTGGGATCTTGAAGAATATATACTGGGATCTTGAGGAGAATAGACTGGGATCTTGAGGAATATAGACTGGGATCTTGAAGAATATAGACTGGGATCTTGAGGAGTATAGACTGGGATCTTGAAGAATATAGACTGGGATCTTGAGGAGTATAGACTGGGATCTTGAAGAATATAGACTGGGATCTTGAAGAATATAGACTGGGATCTTGAGGAGTATAGACTGGGATCTTGAAGAATATAGACTGAGATCTTGAGGAGTATAGACTGGGATCTTGAAGAATATAGACTGGGATCTTGAGGAGTATAGACTGGGATCTAGAGGAATATAGACTGGGATCTTGAAGAATATAGACTGGGATCTTGAGGAGTATAGACTGGGATCTTGAGGAGTATAGACTGGGATCTTGAAGAATATATACTGGGATCTTGAGGAATATAGACTGGGATCTTGAGGAGTATAGACTGGGATCTTGAGGAGAATAGACTGGGATCTTGAAGAATATAGACTGGGATCTTGAGGAATATAGACTGGGATCTTGAAGAATATATACTGGGATCTTGAGGAGTATAGACTGGGATCTTGAGGAATATAGACTAGGATCTTGAAGAATATAGACTGGGATCTTGAGGAGTATAGACTGGGATCTTGAGGAATATAGACTGGGATCTTGAAGAATATAGACTGGGATCTTGAAGAATATAGACTGGGATCTTGAGGAGTATAGACTGGGATCTTGAAGAATATAGACTGGGATCTTGAAGAATATAGAAGATGGAATGACATTTCAAAGGATATGAAATGGGATCTTACTGTATATATCGAATAGGATCTTCCCATTCTACCCGTGAATGCTTAGAATGGGACAATAAGGGGTGGGATTCGAGTGGTCCTGTAAATTGATCTCTAAAGCTTGATATCTAAACAACAATTTTTTAGGCTGACCAAAGGATCAAGATCGGAAGGCTAAATAGATCATTAATAAAAAAACTGGAAAAACATAAGATTCCCATTGATATTTCATCTTGCTTTCCCTGATATAAATTGCCGGTAAAAAGGGCCCACGTAAAGCTTGAAAGGAAGTTGCAGTTGCAGACAGTTGAGGTGGTTGAGCAAAAAACTGAAGCCCAAAGCCTGAAACTCGATCAGCCAAGCTCCCAGACCCGATCACTGCAAGTTGCCCACACAGACAGCCCCCAACACACTTGCCACATGCTCAGTGCTCACTCTTCCCTTGAATCAATAGCTCCCCATTAGGGGACGGGGTTGGTTTCGAAGGGAAGCCTCTGCAAGGGATGGGAAAACTTGGGCCGCCTAGACCCTTACGAGCTCGTGTATAGTGAAATAGTGAAAGCGAGTCTAAGCATGCATAAGATTATGCGCAAGACAAGAGGGCCTTGAGACTGAATCAGAAAATGGTCGGCTTCTGCCTTCTATTATGCTGCGTTCCGATTCACGATTCTTGTCGGTACCATCAACACCTATTCCACCCTTTTTTATCTCTACCGTCTATCGTCTCTCCCGTGTCTCATCTCTCCTCTGCCTCATCTCTTCCGTGTTTAATCCCTTCCGTGTTTAATCCCTTCCGTGTTTAATCTCTCCCGTGTTTAATCTCTCCCGTGTCACATCTCTCCAAGTCCCTTCTCTCCCGTGTCTTATCTCTCCCGTGTCACATCTCTCCCCTGTCTCGTCACTGCCTTGTCTCGTCTCTCCCGTGTCTCATCTCTCCTCTGCCTCATCTCTTCCGTGTTTAATCCCTTCCGTGTTTAATCCCTTCCGTGTTTAATCTCTTCCGTGTTTAATCTCTCCCGTGTTTAATCTCTCCCGTGTTTAATCTCTCCCGTGTCACATCTCTCCAAGTCCCTTCTCTCCCGTGTCTTATCTCTCCCCTGTCTGGTCACTGCCTTGTCTCGTCTCTCCTCTGTCTTATCTCTTACCTGTCTCGTCTCTTCCTGCCTCATCCCCTGCAGCATTGGCTGCTTTATTTTCGTTTATAGCATTTATTCCACCTTAGTTTTTCTCTAAGTCCCGACCCGAGTTAAGTATTTGGTTAACTCTGCTTAATTTTAAGCAAAGGAGTCCTGGTGTTTACACAGGGCCCAACTCCATTGACGGAGGTTATGCTATTTATCTTTGTTATATTTGTTTTAATTAAATCGTGTTGGTGTCTATTAAGAATTGAAAGGGATTCAAAATCTTATTAACACTGCGAATTATTAGTGGCCTTTTGTCAGCTGAGTTAAACTCTTCATTTATTTAATTGTTATAGTTTTTCAACTGCCAGTTCAACGGTTGGGTTAAGTTGGGTTGGGTTGGTTTTAAAAATTCCTTTCCATGCTACAATAGCTATAGCCAGGCCCTAATCTTTATGATGAGGGTGAGTTATTTGTTTAAATTTGAGTCGCTTGCCTCTTGTGTGAATGCGGCGGTGGGTTGGATAGTAGTGGTGGCCGAGGGGGTCTTTTGATGGCTGACGAGTGACGACTTATGAAGGAAGTAATTTAAGTATCAATCTTTACTCCCGAATGGCAGACATATATAATATTGAATAGAAGGCCTAGGCTTGAAGAGCGGTGAAGCGGGTGAAGTATATGCTTGCAGCGATCTCCCAATTCTTCACTCCCCACTCCCACTCACACACTCACTCCCCGCGGCTCCAAGCGGGAACATTGTGCAGGGCAGGGGGCACAGATGTTTATCAGTTTTATGCCCTCCCGGCAGCCCGTCCCGTTCTGTGTCTCTCAGTTTATCTTCTTTTTTCTACTTTCTTAGCGAACTGGCAACTGGCAACCGAGAGACGAAAATTAATATTTTTGTGACGAATTATTACGGACACCATTCTCTTCTTTGCTGACTGACCTATTAGACTTTGAGGAACGGAAGATCCTACATTAAAATTCAAAATAGATAACGAGTATAGGCACAATAAACTTCAACATAGGACACATTTCAGACCAGAAAAGTAAATATAATAAATAGCCTGAAGCAACGAGTTTTTTACTGGCAATAAAACTGATTACATAATCGGTTTGCGAGTTCAAATTAGTTGAAATTGATTTATAAAGTTGGACATAAATCAAAGTCGTATGTTGTGTTGTGTTGAACTACTTCTTTTCGTCAGTCGATAAAGATTGTAGCTAACAAACAAGAAAACACTATGTGGGCTATGTGCCTATGGCCAGAAAAACAAGTCACGATTAAGCTCTATATAAAAATAAACTTCTGCAGCCCTGTCTGGGCCCACTCCAGTCTAGCCAGACAGAGTGAAATTGGTCTATTTTCGTAAATAAAAACACTTTAATTACTTGGATAGAACCCGGCCAAGCCACCAAAGGCGTTGAAATGGGGGCCTGCATGAAGGCGGGCTGGGGGAGTAATAAAATGTTAACTTTATTTAAAACAAACTCGCTTGCACGATTAGTGTTGATGTGCGACCCCCTATCGGGATAGATTATAATATTATTACACTATATAACTATAGCTCCTTCTAATCGTGATTAACTAACTAAACCACAATTAAAGAAGGCACGTTAGATTAAATAATTAGTTTAATTCGCTTTAAACTTCCACCCCAAACCCCCTAAACATGCCCGCCCTAGTGTCCCCCAGTCACGCTGTGAGCGCAGACAGTGCGATTTAAGTGTGATTATGTCAGCGGGCTAAAGCGTGGCAATTCTCACTAGCTTGGTATTAGTTG
This sequence comes from Macrostomum hystrix, assembly GCA_950097015.1. Taxonomy (NCBI): domain Eukaryota; kingdom Metazoa; phylum Platyhelminthes; family Macrostomidae; genus Macrostomum; species Macrostomum hystrix. Next base: position 5,437,915 of record CATNEN010000002.1, read on the forward strand.
TGCAATTGTTTGGCCACAGTTCCAGTTCCAGTGCCTGTCTAGGGAACTGGATGAGAGGGATATATAGCATTTCTATTTCCTCTCAAACACGAATAAATAAACAACAGCATTCGAAAATGAAGCTAAACAAGACTGAGCCAACATGTGTAGCTAAGTTGCTAACATCAACGTTTTGTTTGAATTATAGTTACTAATTTAGAGGCCTACTCCAGTCTCCATGTTCTTTGACCAAATGGAATTAGAAGAAAGAGACCCAACAAGGGCCATGGATTCAAAGTCCTGGCAAGGGATGCCTCATTTTGCTTATTGAACCGACAATGAGTCACCAGAACCTCATCACTCATTATATCATAAATGGGAATAAGCAAGTCTTTGAATAGGAGGAAATGAATTAATTTTGAATTTTATTAAGACGCGAAAGCTAAACGATAGTCAGTCACCGACTCACAGATCCATCTGATTAGCTTTAGTTAGGATGACTAAAGATTAAAAACTTTTAGCAACAATAGCATAGCACCAGCATTAGGCTTTATCCATCATCTCCTTGCTTGTGGGGTGGCCGTTGGCCCATGACTCGTGAACAGTGGACCGTGAACCGTGAAGTTTTAAGCCCTGAATACTTGTTAGGTAGGCACAGTCTTAACTGGTATTGGTAAGGCTAGGTAGGCCCTTAAAAATCTACTTAAATGATTATGCTGAGATTTCCACTATGAATGAGTGATTGCTTCATTAGCATGGTGTGCGTGCTTACACACATTGTGCTATAGGTCTCAAGCTCAGGTTCTGCCAGGCCTAAAATCAAATTCGGATTTCCAGTTAAAATGATGGACCGCGATGGACACTTTGACAATGGCACTGCAAGTTCAATTTTACGAGCTATTACGAGGCCACATGCATGCGTCTGAACTAAACATGGAAACCACAAGTCACTATAGAATTCCTAAACTGAGATAGCATTTCTTTCCAATTCCCAATCCCAACCAAGCCTTCACTGCACCACTGAATTGCGTCATCATTGCCACACTCAAACAATTCATGGCTCCCTACATGACAATTGACACTAATAAATGCGTTCAATGCGCTTATCCACTGTAAAAGCAGACACACCACAGATCAATTGCTAAAGCCAGGTCTAAAATAAATAAGTTACTATCTGGTATCCAGTATCTGTCGGGTGACGCCTTAGACCATTTCAAACACAGCTTGAAGGCTGTGTACAGTCGTGTGGAGGCCATAAAATGCATTATAAATGCATTCGGCAATGTTTGCTAAGCCATGCGAACAGTAAATCTAATCGCACGAATAGATTTGCACGGCTGTTTTGTCATTTGTATTGCATTCATTTTTCTATTTTAAACAAATGGGCTCGAGGCTTGCAAATTTATTTTATCTACTGGATTGTGTCTCTTACGAGGCATAGAAATTAATTACAGATAGTTTTGCTTTCATGCAAATATTTCTTGTGAATGTGGTGGCCATGGATATTGTTCAGGTTGAGGTGTAGCGAGCCAGGGTGCTATGCTATTTAATGGATTATCTGTTTTCCCTCAGTTTTATCTGTTACGCTCGTATAAATTATAATGTAGGCGTGTAGATCTTTCATGACATCATTAATGAATGCCTGAAGTTATTGCTCAATCCATCCATTCAGGGAAAAAATAAGTGATTAAATTTAGATTTTTATTCAATATACGAGCCGACATACTCGTATGCCTCTGTGGCAAGTTGTAATTGTAACTGTGAGGCATCGGATTTCCCATGCATGGCTATTATTACGAATCGCGACGGGGCGTGGGCCACGGGCCCCTTTCTTAAAGCGTATTTATAAAAAAACTAGCTTTAAAAAGGTGGCAAGCACCCCATCTTTCTTCATTGCTTCATTGCAATTGGGGACTCGGAGAGAACTGGGGATTGGAACCCCTTTAAATGTCTCTCAACTCCCTCTTGTGGGGCAGAGGGCAAGGAGAAGGGATGGCGGATATGCTTGCAAAGCAAGCAAGCTGTTAACGCGAAATTAAAGGGGCAGCCACGTGAGCGCGCATACTTACCAATTGTATGGCCAAGCAACCAATCAGCGGCCTCGATTTCTCTAACGCGGAGCCCTCATTTGCCTATGTTATCAGACTTGATCCAACACTTGCCTCGCTTTGGTTCCACTCGTTCTATTCCTCACACACACATACAATCACACACACGGCGCTTTGGCTTGCGTGACTTAGAAGTCTGCAATTCTGAACACACTCATCCCCTTTTCATTTTTTCTGTGTCTTCCCTTCCATTCCCCTCCTGTCTGCTGTCTCGGTAGGATTTAACACGAGGAATCACTCATCCGCATATTTCTTAATTCTTTGAATTCTGATCCAACTCACGAACTAAAAAAACAAGAGAGATCAACGCTGCTAAAGACTAAAAGAAAGTCGGTAAGTAAATGACTTGGGATTCGGTACAAGTTTGGCATTTGTGTCTCAATTAATCAATTAATTTTTTCTTTAACTTAATATTTAAATCAAACTGTAGGCCTCTTTCATGCCATTTTCAATAGCTAATTATTGATTATAAAGAATTCAATTTTTAACTCTTATGTCTCCAACTCATTCTCCATTTTGTGCTGCACCCAGATATTTTGTGCCAAATGTCACCGGGCCTCACACTTAATGTGGGCTGTGGTACCTTAGGATTGGAGTAGAATTTCTGAGTGGAAAGAATGGGTTGTGTTCACCTCCAATTTCGTGAAAAAATCGTGCATGTGAAACTGCAAACTGTAATACTCCGTATACTTTATACTTCATACTTTAATACTTGAAATTTAGTAGGCACTAGCCCGGATTTACGATGCAAAGTATTTTAAGGTCGCAAGTATGGTGAATTTCTTAGGAGTAAAAAATTGTTGTGTTGCATCTATTATCATCAAACGTCAAGTTTTGGAGAAAAAGAAACATTTCAAAAACATTTTAATTATTTTAGTCGTAATCTTCACAATACATTATTCTTCCCTTCAACGTCAATTTTAAGCTGAAATGGGTGCAAATAAAAGCAATTTCCGCCTTGGTTAGCCTCCACACTTAAGCCTATAGGCAGCACAAAATGGCTTGCCTTGCCTCAACTAAGCTTGTGGGGACTGGGGGGCTGTCGGGTTTAGAGTGTGAACTGTGAAGTCTGGACCGCCACCCCACTCCAGCACCATCCTTCACTCACTCTCAGCTGACTGTCTACGCTCTAAAGCGTATGGCTGAGGTAGGGTTTGCTCCGCCGCCTTGTATGTAAAATAAGGCCTTACTGCGTGTGGGGTGGTGGGGTGGGCCACGACTTAGTCCACGCTTGGATTGGTCGCCTAAGCAGCCAATTGGCGTGCGCTTTGTGTGTCAGGCCTAGACTAACCCCGCCAATTCTACACACACAAGTAATGCGTGTGACAGTAGGAGGCCCATCCTTTGTTGTTTAGTTAAAGGGAAGACAACCCCTTACGAGTCGCGCTTTATTACGGCACACACACGACACAGACTTACTTATTCACGCACTAGTTTGATGGGCAGAGGAGACATATTCATCGATTCAACTGTACCGACTTAAAAACAGGCCACTGAATTTCTCCCATTGTTTTTCTTTACTTCCCTTTCCATTCAGAACGCTTTGCCAACGAAGAAATCTGTTCTACATAGTCAACTGGCCTACAATGCTAAGCGAATGTCGTCCGTGGAACAATTAACACCGATCGACCCGCTTCAAGCAGAGGAGAATCCGTCCGATTCTTTTTCATCCAGCGTTGGCCCAAACTGGGACCTATTATTAGGCAATCTAATGATCGACTTAGACGGCTGCAGCAGTGGCGAGCCGCCTCAGCAGCAACAGCAACAGCAACAGCAACAGCAACAGGCGCCATTGAAGATGCAGAACAGCTCATTGTCAGAGAATCTAGCCCCAACAACAGTCATCACAGCAGCCCCTGTGTTAAAGCCCGACTCGGACAAGGGCCTAACATTGAAGATGAAGATTAAACGCAAGTCTAAAAACGATGAGAAGCACGAGATTGTGTCAGTGATGGACAATTCCATCGAGAAGCTGAGACAGTCCGCGTTTCCCTTTGTGCCAGAGGAGTCACCGGCCAATATTGATAGCCTGATTGGTACAGCTGCTAGCATTTCTGCTCCACCTGCAGCCAAGAAATCGAGACAGGACAAGGACAAGGTGAGACCATTGCTCTGATATTCTTCTCCTAGTAGAATATTGGAATTTTAGTACACTGTATGCAGGCTTTTGGCTTGGCTGACGGAATAGGCAAAAAGCTTGCACTGGATTTTATTCTAATTAGAGCCTATTTATTCCAATCATTCTATTAGACGGCTATGCAGGTGTTTCTGACCTGGTAGCAATTTTCCTTTAAATATTCTGATAACAGCTGCCCAATTTCCTTCCGGCTGCAAGCAATCGAATTATTAGCAAAAGATGAAGGCACAGGCGGTCGTTAATGGCTTCATTCTTTGCTGGCTTCGCAATTCCGCTGGTGACGCCGCCAAAGCTGTGATGAAAGCCTTCGAAAGAAGCAGAGAATATGTAGAAAAAATTTCTTTCCTCTACTGGAGTAATAGACTTTCGTCAGAGCAGTAAAACTAGTTGCAGTACAGTTCTGCTTCTGGGTGCGCGCGTTTGCTCCTTTGTGCGCCTCTACTTCTTTCTGCATATAGCCCCCAAAAAATAGTTTTTATGTGGTGTTCTGACTTAGCAGGAAACGGAATTAGTTATTCATAACTTTGTATGCAACCTGCTTGCTCTACCTCTACGCGTTGCGTCTTTTAAACGTTCTTGCAACTTAGGTGGGAAAATTTGTCGTTTGCGACCTCACAGTGACCTCATCAGCTCAGGAAAATCCTTAGAATTTCCTAGAAATGATTCCGTCACGAACATGGGGTGGGGCATCAAAATAGTTAATCAAGCTGCCAAAAATATTCGACAATCGAATTCCCTAAAAAGGGATTGTAGCCCAGGGCCCAGGGATTAGAGGTTAGAGCTTCAGACTTCTATAGAGCGGTCGGGAGTTCGAATCTCAGCCAGTTGCGTCCTTAAGGAAAACACTTAAAAGTGACGGCCTCCCCAGTCCATGGACTGAACAACTGTACACCTTTTATATTAGGTGTCATTTAATTAAATATCCCTAAATACTAACCAACCGATTCTCTCGCGCAGTTGTCTGGCAGTCGGCACGCATCCGGCAAAAGGGATGCCTGGGCCAACACCGCCACTGTTGGTACCGGCATCGAGCCAGACTGTCTCGGTCCCTGCGACAGCGGCACTAGCATCTCCTTGGACGGCATCGTCTGGCTGGAGACTGACACTGGCGTGCTGGTTGTGAATGTCACCTGGCGCGGCCGCACCTACGTTGGCACCCTGCTTGACTCGTCTAGGCACGACTTCTCGCCGCCCTGTTCAACTGGCAGTGGCGGTGGCGATGACCAGCCAGATGCTGGCTCCGGTGCGTCGCGCTGGTGCCATCAGCAGCTCCAGGCGCAACAGCATGCCCAGCAGCTCAACGGCCAGCATCAGCATCACGGAGGTCGCGGCCGAGGCAATAAGCGTCGGGGCGGACGACCCGTGGCTCGCCAGCTGCCTCTGGTTGTCAATGGCAACGGTGGCGGTGGCGTTTCCACGCCCGGGCAGGAGCTGCCGCACATCCGGTGCCCGGAGCCCGGCTGCGACAAACGATTCGCCCAGCTGCAGGCGCTGAAATGGCACAGCATCAATGAGCACAGCTCACCGAAGCATCAGCAGCAGCAGCAACAGGTCCAGCAGGTCCCCAGTAATCTGCGCGAGGAAAAATCACTTGACGGCTCCAGCGTCTTCAAGATCCCCCAGGTTCAGTCGGCTCCCGCTGCGCCAGCCCCGCCAGCCCAGAAGCCTTCGACCAACGGAGTCGTCACCGTCTCGAAGACCTGCCCAGTGCCGCCGCCTCAGATGGCCTCGCTTCCTCGTCGAAGGGCGCCGAAAGCCTCGGGCAGTTTGGCCGGCTTCAAGGTCATTCAGCCCAAGGCCAGCTCCGGTCGCAGCTCAGCCGCCGCTGCACCCGGTGGCGAACCCGTCTCTCCGGCCTACAGTGACATCAGCGACGAAGGCGGAGCTCCCGTACTCGAGCGAGAAGATGAGAGGGACGCCAGCGGGCACGGCCAGCTGCTAGAGCAACAGCATCAGCAACAACAGCAGCAGCAGCCGCGCCTGTTGGCCAGGTCATTATCGGCCAGCGAAGCCACCCGGGCAAAGTCATTGCCACCGCAGCAGCAGCAGCCACCGGTGTCAGCGAATTTGACTCCGCAGTTGCCGGCGAAGGTCTCGACGCCGTCAGCCGCTCCGAGTCCCAGAACTCCATCGGGCGGCGGCGGAGTCAGCCAGTCGAAGCCCAGCCTCGGCCATTCGCCCTCGGAGGACGGACTCGCCCCGGCCGCTGCCCACTCGAGGCCGCCGACCTCTCATCCGGGAACCCAGCCGACCGCTGCGCCGTCTTCAGCTCCGGTGCATCAGCCGCGCTCCATGTTTCTGCCGTCGCCGCGGCGGCCGTCACAGCCGAGTCCGGCCCTGCAGGCGCAGCCGCAGTCGCAACCGCAGTCGCCTTCGCCCAGATTTCGGGAGCACAATCTCGGCCAGGTCGCAAGCTCGGCTTCAAGTTCGGCCGCCTCAGCGGCGGCTGCAGCTGCGGCGTCCATGTTCAATCCCTACCGGTTTCTGGGAGGCCCGGGTGGTGGCATGCCACCTCACTTCCAACTGCCGGGCATGGACGCCCTCAGCCAGTACGCTGCACTGGCTTCTGGCAGGCCGCAGCCGCCGCCGCCGCCGCCACCGCTTCATCATCCGCAGCAGCAGCCGCCACCCCAGCAGCAGCAGCAGCATCAGCATCACAAGATTCACGAACTAAGTCGCAGCAATCCGAGCCCGAAGGCGTCGCCGCCGTTAAACCAATTCAGCAACGGCCAGCACCTTCCAAATCATCATCAGCAGATCCAGCATCATCATATGCAACAGCAGCAGCAGCAGCAGCAGCAGCAGTCAAGGCCTCTGCCGCAGCCGCCGCCTCTGCAGATGCCGCCGCAGCATCCAGGCAGGCACCGATTCATGGAGCCGCCCTTCGCTTGGCCCTTCAACATGGCCTCCCAAGTGATGCAGGAGTCTTTTATGCAAAGAAAATGACCCAACTGTCACATTGTTTGCAGATGCCCATCTCAGTGCCACCTCAATAATTATAGAGCAGTTTTTATCATGCTTTATAAAATGGTTTTTAGTGAGTTGAATTTGTAATCTCCCAAATTGTCATGCCCCCTTTCTCTTGCCGTGTGTCTTTGTGGAATTGAATTAGTTTCATATGTATTCATCCATCAGCTCCCTCAGTGTCTGGCTCTTTGCTCTCTATTCATTTCCTCTTCCCTTCGTGTCCGCTGCCCTCACAATCACTAAAGATGGGATTTTTTGACTTCAAACTCTCCCCTCTGTTTTTTTCCCATCGTTCTGGCTGTCTGCCTGCTCGATTGCGTAATATGACCAGGGCTTTATATTCTCTTTCTTTGTCTTGCTTTTCATTGCTGTACATAATACATTAAGGCTCCAAGATATTTTGCTGGTTTGTGTTTCGCTATTTTTTGTTCACTGAAACTGCTTTCAAAACACCTGTACAAAAATCCTGTACAAACCGCCAACTAACTCTATAGCTATAGTCTTTGTTCAGCGAAGTCTTTGTCTTTGTCCTGTTTGTACTCCTGCTTCGAGTTGCGCATTATGCTGTTTATAAACAATTCACCGACAAAGCTGTGAATCAGTGCTTGAAACTGAACTGCGCCAATCCCTACGGAAAATATGATGACTATCTATGACGAATATAAATCAATATAAATAAATCAATTTGTTTGACAATTTGCCTGTCTGACGCGCGCACCACACAGTCAAGTCACATTGTGAGCAAGTTCTGTCACAGAAAATCTATATTGCTATAGTTCTTTATTAATTATTTAATTCAAGCGACTTTTCCTAGCTAAATTTTTTTCTGATAAAAATCTTTACTTTTGAGCTTGAAATTTGAGCTTGAGATTTAATTTGAAATTAATTCAAACTACTACATACTAGATACCAAACTACGTGTAGAAAATCCCTTAGAAATGAAAATATAAAAAATCTCTAGATGTGAATCTAGAAAGTCAATCGATGGGAATCAAAACCTTCTCTAGATGTCAATCTAGACATCTAGAAAACTTCCAAATGCATGTTAGATGTGAGCTAAAAATCCTCAAAGGAAATCAGATTTTAGAAATAAAAATCAACGATCATAGATTCTAGGAATCAGAGATTCTAGGAATCAGAGATTCTAGGAATCAGAGATTCTAGGAATCAGAGATTCTAGGAATCAGAGATTCTAGGAATCAGAGATTCTAGGAATCAGAGATTCTAGGAATCAGAGATTCTAGGAATCAGAGATTCTAGGAATCAGAGATTCTAGGAATTAGAGATTCTAGGGATCAGAGATTCTAGGAATCAGAGATTCTAGGAATCAGAGATTCTAGGAATCAGAGATTCTAGGAATCAGAGATTCTAGGAATCAGAGATTCTAGGAATCAGAGATTCTAGGAATCAGAGATTCTAGGAATCAGAGATTCTAGGAATCAGAGATTCTAGGAATCAGAGATTCTAGGAATCAGAGATTCTAGGAATCAGAGATTCTAGGAATCAGAGATTCTAGGAATCAGAGATTCTAGGAATCAGAGATTCTAGGAATCGAAGATTAGCTAAGTTCCAAATCTACACTATTTCAGTTTGCAACTGGCATTCATTTCCAATATTTCTCTAAATGGCAAATTTAGCCACTTCAAAGTTTATTCCTTATCAATTCCAGATTTCACATCTGCCTGGCGATCGTGGAGCAAGCTAGAATGGGATATTATTTGCTGACGTGATGGAGTGGGATCTGACTGTGGGTGGGAGTTCATTCTCATTCCCTACCCCCGGACTGGGGCTTGTTACATGTTGTCGGGTGGGCGGTTGGTTTGGGAAGAAAACAGGGGGGATATTTTCGTGGGCTTGAGTGGACGCGGGGATTCCGGCCGTTTTTAGAAATTTGTTCAGCCCTCTGGCGGTTGTCTGACGGGGTGACGCAACATTTCTCATCTCACGGGGTGCAGTGGCCGTGGGGGGTCCGCCTCCGCTGTTCACACCCCATTCTTATGTGTCTGAATGAATCAGCTGACTTTGAAATAAATGACAATGCTGGAGGGAGAGAGTGAAATCGAACCGATGAGTGTTAAACAAAAAAAGCAGAAAAACAAAGGGTTTCAGTTTTAGACCTCGATAATATCTGCTCCTTTCAATTCAAGTGTAAAAATGAACGATGCTATTCACTTGCTAGCGTTTGTCAAAACTTGCAACTGTAATTAAGATACTAAAGAGGATTTGGGAATCTTGAGGATTTATGGAAACTAGGGGATTTGGGGATCTGGGATCTAGAGGATTTGGGATCTTGAGGATTCGGGATCTAGGGGATTTGGGATCTAGGGGATTTGGGATCTAGGGGATTTGGGGATCTAGGAATTTGGTGATCTAGGGGATTTGAGCTTTTGGGCGAGTTAGGGATCTAGGGGATTTGGGGATCTAGGGGGTTTGGGATCTAGAGGATTTGGGATCTTGAGGATTCGGGGATCTAGGGGATTTGGGGATCTAGGGGATTTGGGATCTATGGGGGTTGAAGCTTTTGGGCGATTTAGGGATCTAGGGGATTTAGGGATCTAGGGGATTTGGGAACCTAGGGGATTTGGGATCTATGGGGGTTGAAGCTTTTGGGCGATTTAGGGATCTAGGGGATTTAGGAATCTAGGGGATTTAGGGATCTAGGGGATTCGGGATCTAGGGATTTGGGGATCTAGGGGATTGGAGCTTTTGGGCGATTTAGAGATCTAGGGGATTTGGGGATCTAGGGGATTGGAGCTTTTGGGCGATTTAGGGATCTAGGGGATTTGGGGATCTAGGGGATTGGAGCTTTTGGGCGATTTAGGCGGTTTTGGGGATTTAGGGATCTAGGGGATTTGGGGACCTAGGGGGTTTGTGAATCTAGGGAATTTGGGAATCTGGGGGATTTGGGAACCTATGGGATTTGGGAATCTCGTGGATTTGGGCTTAATAAGTCCCTCAAGGGAGGGCGCCATTAGAAAATGAGAAGAAAACTTGGAAGATTTCATGTTATCGCCAGGAATACGACTATTATCATATTTGGAAATACCACTAAACTTGGACTGCTGCCAGTGCCATTGTTATTTTAGTCGGTTTCGTGGCTAGATCTCAACACGGAATGAAAAAACAGACAATTAATTCAGTCTGAATCACAAGGAACCCGCCATCGACACTAAATTGAACAAGACAAGAATCCCCACAGATGGGAAAATTGATCGCTGGAGTTGAATAAAACCAGAGCTTCTTGGGGAACTAAGGGGAAAAACTTGAGGAATTTTTCCTAATGGTAAAGTGCCTCTGAATCGCCTCCATTTGTAGGATTTGTGGAACAGCTAGCCAGCCCAGTTCCCCAATTCTGATTGGGGAAATGAAGATTTGGGTCCGATTCCCATTTATTGAAGGCCTGCATGAATTGAGCCCTTATCGACCCGTATCTAGTTGCAGATGGGATTTTATTGTAAATTTGTGAGAGCCGCGCAGATAAGGAAATAAATTCATAATTTTCCTCGTTCACTTCAGTTGAACTCAAGGCAAATGTTGAATATCAAAATCAATGGATTTAATGCAATGTCAAGTTTTTTAATCACTGAATTATAACGATTCTGGACAGAGATTGGCAAAGAGTGACAGAGGGAGTGACAGTGGGAGAGGGACAAAGGGAGAGTGACAGAGGGAGTGACAGTAGGAGAGGGACATAGGGAGACTGACAAAGAGTGACAGAGGGAGTGACAGTGGGAGAGTGACAGAGGGAGAGTGACAGAGGGAGTGACAGAGGGAGAGTGACAGAGGGAGAGTGACAGAGGAAGTGATAGTGGGAGATTGACAGTGGTAGAGTGACAGAGGGAGAGTGACAGAGGGAGTGACAGTGGGAGATTGACAGAGGGAGAGTGACAGAGGGAGTGACAGTGGGAGATTGACAGTGGTAGAGTGACAGAGGGAGAGTGACAGAGGGAGTGACAGTGCGAGATTGACAGTGGTAGAGTGACAGAGGGAGAGTGACAGAGGGAGTGACAGTGCGAGATTGACAGTGGTAGAGTGACAGAGGGAGATTGACAGAGGGAGATTGACAGAGGGAGAGTGACAGAGGGAGTGACAGTGCGAGATTGACAGTGGTAGAGTGACAGAGGGAGAGTGATAGAGGGAGAGTGACAGTGGTAGAGTGACAGAGGGAGAGTGACAGAGGGAGATTGACAGAGGGAGAGTGACAGAGGGAGAGTGACAGAGGGAGAGTGACAGAGGGAGAGTGACAAAGGGAGAGTGACAGAGTGAGAATACAGAAATACAGAAATCCAATAAGCGAAGCGATGGCAGCCTTCCCATTCACTGAATTTGGAGCAGAAAGTGAAGGCAGGTCGCGACATCTCCACAGCCAGTGAGTCCGCGACACCAACTCTCCCAGAGTGTGATGGCTGGGGAAGGAATTGAGCTCCGGGCCTCCTCCTGTGAATTCTCGCGGGCCTACTCAGGCGAGAGTATCCTGCCTAGGGTTATGTAAGAATGGGAGAAATGAGAATTTCTTGAGTTGCATGGGAGACGGGATGAGGGAGAGGGATTAAGCAGATCGCTTCCCCCCGCGGGGAAGCCCTAGACTAACCCGTTTAACTGGACTGCAAGCCAGACTAGCCTAATTAAAATCTGATTCGTTACATTTGCCGCTAACTGTTTAATAGCAATATTAACGAATACTCCATGAAGGTTTGAAGCCAAACCGATAGCTCTGAGGTTCTAGTAGCACTCCATTGTGAAATAACAAGTTTTGAGCAGTTCAGCGAGACACTATATATATTAGCTTCCCAGCTAAATCTTATGTAGAAGTTAAGTTGCGTCCATGCACTGGATTAGCTGTACACAGCCTTTGAATGCACCCTTCCTCTGTTACTGTCCGCTACCCTACTCTCCACTCTACCCTGCTCTCCATTCTAATCTACTCTCCACTTACCCTACTCTCCACTCTACCCTACTCTCCAATCTGCCCTACTCTCCCCTCTACCCTACTCTCCACTCTACCCTACTCTCCACTCTACCCTACTCTCCAATCCGCCCTACTCTCCCCTCTACCCTACTCTCCACTCTACCCTACTCTCCACTCTACCCTACTCTCCAATCTGCCCTACTCTCCCCTCTACCCTGCTCTCCACTCTGCCCTACTCTCCCCTCTACCCTACTCTCCACTCTACCCTACTCTCCATTCTAATCTACTCTCCACTTACCCTCTCCACTCTACCCATCCATCCATTCTACCCTAATATCCACTCTACTCGACAATCTACTCTACCAACAATCCTCTGTTAATCTAGCAAAAAAAGCAAGATAGACCCCAGAAACTGCTAGAAGGAGTCCTCTGTTGATTCCTATTCTAAATCTAAATAATGAGGTGAAGCTTCAGCCGCCACTTATCCAGAGCTTGTCAAATATTTCCAGCTTCTAGTTACTAGAAGCAAGCCCATTGCTTGCCTCCACTTCAAACTGAGCCTTCCGGAGAATAAAACGGCCTCCCGCCTCTTTCCATACTAGAAGATTTTCCTAGAAATCTCCGATAACAATGTTCCCACAGGGAGGATTCTAGATCAAAATCAAACCATTAACATTATTCGGATCTGCGAGATAACGACAAAAGCCTTACGCATCCCCACCCCACAACAGGCAATTTTTGAAAGGCTTTGTGCAAACAAAACTATAATATTTGGGTCATATTATAATGTGCTAATATTGCTTTATTGTGCATGCTAACTCACAATGCACTGGACACACTCGACAGATTCAACAGAAAAAATAATGAAAAAAAACATTGACTGGCAGAGTGACACTGGATGAGTGATTCCTCATTGAATGAGGAATCGAATGAGGAATCGAATGAGGAATCGAATGAGGAATCGAATGAGGAATCGAATGAGGAATCGAATGAGGAATCAAATGAGGAATCGAATGAGGAATCGAATGAGGAATCGAATGAGGAATCGAATGAGGAATCGAATGAGGAATCAAATGAGGAATCGAATGAGGAACCGAATGAGGAATCGAATGAGGAATCGAATGAGGAATCGAATGAGGAATCGAATGAGGAATCGAATGAGGAATCGAATGAGGAACCGAATGAGGAATCGAATGAGGAACCGAATGAGGAATCGAATGAGGAATCGAATGAGGAATCGAATGAGGAACCGAATGAGGAATCGAATGAGGAATCGAATGAGGAATCGAATGAGGAATCGAATGAGGAATCGAATGAGGAATCGAATGAGGAATCCAATGAGGAATCCAATGAGGAATCGAATGAGGAATCGAATGAGGAATCGAATGAGGAATCGAATGAGGAATCGAATGAGAAATCGAATGAGGAATCGAATGAGGAATCGAATGAGGAATCGAATGAGGAATCGAATAAGCTGTTGAACTATAACTAGACCATAAACTATACGAGGATTTCACGGACCAAAGGAAAACTGCATGTAAAAAAGTAAAATTTTTAGATCTGCTTTACGAACAGTAAAGGTGGCTTAAAGCCGACAACATTCCTTCTTTTAAGCAAAACAAAAAAATGATCAGCTACATTTGCTGCTACATAAAGCTGAGTTAAATTTCTGATTTTAGCCTAGTTCTCAACCCCATGCAACAAGAATGCTCAATTGCCACACAGAAAGCATTGAATAGACATGTCTTCAACTGCTTCTCGTTAATACTCAAACCTCAAAGCGAGACAATGCGAATTGAGACACGACTGCTCAAGCTAACTCACTCAACCTGTAACTGAAAAAAATTCAAAAATTCATTGCAATTTGAGCAACAGTGTTAAGCGAAATCTAGCATTCTCTCATAAACCTATGGGATCGCAGTCGACTGTTCGACAATGATTAATGCGGCTTTGAACTCAGACCTCACCCACATAAATCCCTGCTGCGAAAAATCCCTTCTCTCCGCCTGCAACTACCATCTCTTCCCCTCTCCTTCTCATACTCTCCCTCTCCCTCTCCCTCTCGCTCTCCCTCTCCCTCTCACTCTCCCTCTCACTCTCCCTCTCGCTCTCCCTCTCGCTCTCCCTCTCACTCTCCCTCTCACTCTCCCTCTCACTCTCCCTCTCACTCTCCCTCTCACTCTCCCTCTCACTCTGCCTCTCACTCTGCCTCTCACTCTCACTCTCACTCTCCCTCTCAATCTCCTTCTCTCTCCCTCTTTCTCCCTCTCCCTCTGCCTCTCTCTCCCTCTTTCTCCCTCTCTCTCTCCCTCTCGCTCTCCCTCTCGCTGTCCCTCTCCCTCTCTCCTTATCACTCTCCTCTCCCTATCACTCTCGCTCTCCCTCTCCCTCTCCCTCTCGCTCTCCCTCTCACTCTCCCTCTCACTCTCCCTCTCACTCTGCCTCTCACTCTGCCTCTCACTCTCCCTCTCACTCTCCCTCTCAATCTCCTTCTCTCTCCCTCTTTCTCCCTCTCCCTCTGCCTCTCTCTCCCTCTTTCTCCCTCTCCCTCTGCCTCTCTCTCCCTCTTTCTCCCCCTCTCTCTCCCTCTCTCCCTCTCTCTCCCTCTTTCTCCCTCTCTCTCTCCCTCTCTCCCTCTCTCTCTCTCCCTCTTTCTCTTTTTTCGCTTTTTTCTGCCCTGACGAAGAATTTTTAATTCGAAATATCGGCAAAATTAATATTAAAGTCAGCTTTAACTCTTTACCGCGTATCTCTTCCCCTCTCTCCCTCCCTCTTTCTCCCTCTTTCGCCCTCTTCTCGCTCTCGATCTAATTTATCTAAATCGCTGCTAATCTATCTCGTTAATGCTTAGAAAAGCTTTACTAGATAAAGAATAAACTATAGCTTTTCAATCTTGTTGATAATTCACGAATTATGCGAACTGAGACGCAACAGTGACTGGGCCCTGTTGGTCGGTATTGTTACAGTATATAATTAGTGTTGCTAAGGCCATAGTTGCCACAATCCGGGCAAACGAATGTTGCGAGACAAGCTGAACCAATTCTGCCAAGCATGTCGAGTCCCTTGCGCAATATCCCCCTTTAATGTGTCCCTCGGTCAGTCAGTTCCGAGGCTGTGCGTCCCGTTTCACAGCAAGTTTAGTGAACATTGATTTAGTTTTGCATGCATTCATTTATTCCAGTTTGGAATAGTTTATGGTTGAAAATACCTCTGCGTCTAGAAATATTCCAGGAATTCGAAAATTATTTCGGAAATTATTTACATTCTTGCGAGCAACAGTTGGGCGAGTTTTGTCATAACAATTTGGACGGTTTGAGAGTCAATCAACCTCTAACTACACAGCTATCTCTTGCCCTCCATCTTACCCTCTTGCACTCCATCCTACCCTCTTGACCTCCATCCTACCCTCTTGACCTCCATCCTACCCTCTTGTCCTCTATCCTACCCTCTTGTCCTCTATCCTACCCTCTTGTCCTCTATCCTTCCCTCTGTCCTCTATCCTACCCTCTTGTTCTCTATCCTATCCTCTTGTCCTCTATCCTACCCTCTTACCCTCTATCCTACCCTCTTGCCCTCTATCCTACCCTCTTGCCCTCTATCCTACCCTCTTGTCCTCTATCCTACCCTCTTGCCCTCTATCCTACCCTCTTGTCCTCTATCCTTCCCTCTGTCCTCTATCCTACCCTCTTGTCCTCTATCCTACCCTCTTGCCCTCTATCCTACCCTCTTGTCCTCTATCCTACCCTCTTGCCCTCTATCCTACCCTCTTGTCCTCTATCCTTCCCTCTGTCCTCTATCCTACCCTCTTGTTCTCTATCCTACCCTCTTGCCCTCTATCCTACCCTCTTGTCCTCTATCCTACCCTCTTGTCCTCTATCCTACCCTCTTGCCCTCTATCCCGCTCTATCAAAGCCTTCAGCCTGTAATTAAATTTATCGCACAGCAGTCGCTACACAAGCTGCAGTGCGAGCTGTGTCAGCTTCCCCCGCCTCATTTCATATCCTCATATCGTACAGGCCCTTTTCCCGGCTCACTGAAGCTGGAGCAGGGAGGGAATCGGGCTATTGATCTCTCGTGGCCTGCGTGTTGCCTTGGCTGTTCCGTCTTTGTGACACACACGGGAGGTCCCGCCCAATGTCTGCCTCACCGAGTCGCTAGAGTTGATCCAATTAATTATTCAACGTGAGCACTGAGCAGTGATCCTAAACTGTGAGCAGTCAGACACCGAACCCTTTTAAATACTCGGTCTCATCTCTATAGCCCCGCTCTCTCAATATCTCACCCGATATCAATTTATCTCACCCTTTCTTTCTGGGTACCACACATTTATCTCTATCTGTGGTACCCCAGATGTCTCTCTGTCTCACCCTGATCTCTCTCTATCTCACCCTGATGTCTCTCTATCTCACCCTGATGTCTCTCTATCTCACCCTGATGTCTCCCTATCTCACCCTGATGTCTCTCTATCTCACCCTGATGTCTCTCCATCTCACCCAGATGTCTCCCTATCTCACCCAGATGTCTCTCCATCTCACCCTGATGTCTCCCTATCTCACCCAGATGTCTCTCCATCTCACCCAGATGTCTCTCTATCTCACCCAGATGTCTCTCCATCTGACCCTAATGTCTCTCTATCTCACCCAGATGTCTCTATCTCACCCAGATGTCTCTCCATCTCACCCTGATGTCTCTCTATCTCACCCAGATGTCTCTCCATCTCACCCTGATGTCTCTCCATCTCACCCAGATGTCTCTCTATCTCACCCAGATGTCTCTCCATCTGACCCTAATGTCTCTCTATCTCACCCAGATGTCTCTCCATCTCACCCTGATGTCTCTCTATCTCACCCAGATGTCTCTCCATCTCACCCTGATGTCTCTCCATCTCAGCCTGATGTCTCCCTATCTCACCCTGATGTCTCCCTATCTCACCCTGATGTCTCCCTATCTCACCCAGATCATCATGCAGTGCTAGTGCGCATACGATCGTTAGTACAGATGCTTGTGCGGCAGTTTGTGCAGGTGGGCTAGCTAATGTAGGTACCCCAATTTTTATTCTGTTCTGCTGCCTATTAAGACTATTTCTGTTTCAAAATTACCAATACCCGCCAGGCCAGATGCCCCACCTAGCAGACAGAACAGATATTTTACCGTTCGCTTGATTTTAGAGATTGCTGGGTCGACCCTTAGTATATAGAGGTTTGCAGTCTTAAATTTAGGTGCCTAGTAACTGATATTATTGCTAAACGGGCTGTATTCAATACAAAATTAAGACATTATTTAACACTATACTTTTCACTGGCCTTCTATTTGATTTCATTCTGAAAGACTTTTTCAGGTTTTTAGTGACTCAGGTGAGACAGAGGGAAGGACAGAGGGAAGGGAGGGAAGGACAGAGGGAAGGACATAGGGAAGGGAGAGAAGGACAGAGGGAAGGGAGGGAAGGACAGAGGGAAGGACATAGGGAAGGGAGGGAAGGACAGAGGGAAGGGAGGGAAGGACAGAGGGAAGGGAGGGAAGGACATAGGGAAGGGAGGGAAGGACAGAGGGAAGGGAGGGAAGGACAGAGGGAAGGGAGGGAAGGACAGAGGGAAGGGAGGGAAGGACAGAGGGAAGGGAGGGAAGGACAGAGGAGGGACATTGTGTGCACCTTGAGAGGCTGAGGATGCATAAATCGCTTCCTATGTCGTGAAAATGCCGAAATTGTGAAGAACAAAAACTAGACAAAGCGTCAGAATTAGCGCAGACAATACCAGAACTTGAGGGTCTTAAGACGGAGAATGAGTAAAGACAGGAAGGCTTGTGTGAGAAGGCTTGAGCACAACTTTGAGCTAAACGAATGACTTCACGCTGAGACAAGAATGTTTGGACTGGGAGCTGTAGGCTGCATGACATTGTGGAGAGGAGATCAGGAGTGGGTCAACTCAAGAACTCGCTCAGTCGTGTCCCATAAAGCATTGTATGGACCGCCCGGTGCTCGGAAATAGATGAGGAAAGACCAACTGAAAGATTGACACCTGCTTTTGTGTGTCTGGTGGGCGCATGGAGACTGGAATACCTGTGAAAACATCGCGTCGAATGGGACATTTGATGGCACTCTATTTTATTTACTGTGATTGTCTCAAGTTCTCTAACATTCCATTTCCCATCATTCTATTCCATTCCACATCATTATATTCTATTCCACATCATTCTATTCCATTCCCCATCATTCTATTCCATTCCACATCATTCTATTCCATTCCCCATCTTTCTATTCCATTCCCCATCATTCTATTCCATTCCACATCATTCTATTCCATTCCCCATCATTCAATTCCATTCCACATCATTCTATTCCATTCCACATCATTCTATTCCATTCCCCATCTTTCTATTCCATTCTCAATCATTCTATTCCATTCCCCATCTTTCTATTCCATTCCCCATCTTTCTATTCCATTCCACATCATTCTATTCCATTCCCCATCTTTCTATTCCATTCTCAATCATTCTATTCCATTCCACATCATTCTATTCCATTCCACATCATTCTATTCCATTCCCCATCTTTCTTTTCCATTCCACATCATTCTATTCCATTCCCCATCATTCTATTCCATTCCCCATCATTCTATTCCATTCCCCATCATTCTATTCCATTCCCCATCTTTCTATTCTTTTCTCAATCATTCTATTCCATTCTCAATCATTATATTCCATTCCCTATGATCCTATTCCATTCTATTCCATCCGCAGTGATTCCAGTATCACGCCAATCCCACAGGCAGTGGAATTAATTTGTCATGCCCTGCCAGATGAATCTGGTAGGCACTAAGCACTGTCACAAAAAGCCTTTCATTTCAAAACGGAGCCATAAACAGGTTAATTCCGCTAATTATCATGCGTAGTTAGGCTTTCCGAAAATCGGCGCGGCTTGCTTGTATCGAAGGCGGTCTACCCTCGGGGTTGGGGTGGCTGGCTGGCTTTGTTCCGCTCCGTGACTCATATTTTGCCGAACCATTGCAATATAGGATTTCCGTTCTAAGTGAAGCCCTGATTAGGGAGGCCATCTGCTTTAGGAAACTGACACTGGGCTTTTGCCGATTGGCCAATTGGGCGACAACCAATTAGAATGCAGGTCTGTGAGAAAAAAGCTTTTCTTGGCAAACTCGTATTTTTTGTTAATCTGAAGAAACGCAGCTGCTATACTACTTACAATATGAGAGGGTCGATAAAATTCATTGATTGAATTATGCCATCTGTATAGTATAGGCTGTAAGTATGGGAGAAGTTATTTTATTACTTACATCTTGCGATCACTAACAACAGTAAAGGGTGGGGCTTTAGGCTATAGATGTGACACACAAGGGCATTGTGCAAAGGGGCCACTTGAAAGTAGAGCTTTGGGAGCAGCAATTCAGAAATAGGATATATTGGGAAATAAAACAACCGCTTTGTAGGAGAGATGAAAAATTGTGATGCCAGAGGAAGTGGGAGGGGAGACAGGAGAGAGGAGACAGGAGAGAGGAGAGAGACAGGAGAGGGGAGAGAGACCGGAGAGGGGAGATACAGGAAAGGGGAGAGACAGGAGAGAAAAAAGAGACAGGAGAGAAAAGAGACAGGAGAGAGAGGAGAGAGACAGGAGAGAGGAGAGAGACAGGAAAGGGGAGAGACCGGAGAGAAAAGAGAGACTGGAGAGGGGAGAGAGACAGGAGAGGGGAGAGACAGGACAGGGGAGAGACAGGAGATGGGAGAGACAGGACAGGGGAGAGACAGGAGAGGGGAGAGAGACAGGAGAGGGGAGAGACAGGAGAGGGGAGAGATAGAAGAGGGGAGAGATAGAACAGGGGAGAGACAGGACAGGGGAGAGACAGGAGAGGGGAGAGACAGGAGAGGGGAGAGACAGGAGAGGGGAGAGACAGGAGAGAGGAGAGAGACAGGAGAGGGGAGAGAGACAGGAGAGGGGAGAGACAGGAAAGGGGAGAGACAGGAGAGAAAAAAGAGACAGGAAAGGGGAGAGACAGGAGAGAAAAAAGAGACAGGAAAGGGGAGAGACAGGAGAGAAAAAAGAGACAGGAGAGAAAAGAGACAGGAGAGAGAGGAGAGAGACAGGAGAGAGGAGAGAGACAGGAGAGACGAGAGAGACAGGAGAGAGGAGAGAGACAGGAAAGGGGAGAGACCGGAGAGAAAAGAGAGACTGGAGAGGGGAGAGAGACAGGAGAGGGGAGAGACAGGACAGGGGAGAGACAGGAGATGGGAGAGACAGGACAGGGGAGAGACAGGAGAGGGGAGAGAGACAGGAGAGGGGAGAGACAGGAGAGGGGAGAGATAGAAGAGGGGAGAGATAGAACAGGGGAGAGACAGGACAGGGGAGAGACAGGAGAGGGGAGAGACAGGAGAGGGGAGAGACAGGAGAGGGGAGAGACAGGAGAGGGGAGAGACAGGAGAGGGGAGAGACAGGACAGGGGAGAGACAGGAGAGGGGAGAGACAGGACAGGGGAGAGACAAGACAGGGGAGAGACAGGAGAGGGGAGAGACAGGAGAGGGGAGAGACAGGACAGGGGAGAGACAGGAGAGGGGAGAGAGACAGGAGAGGGGAGAGAGACAGGAGAGGGGAGAGACAGAACAGGAGAGAGACATGAGAGGGGAGAGACAGGAGAGAGGAGAAACAGGAGAGGGGAGAGACAGGACAGGGGAGAGACAGAACAGGTGAGAGACAGGACAGGGGAGAGACAGAACAGGGGGGAGACAGGAGAGGGGAGAGACAGGAGAGGGGAGAGAGACAGGAGAGGGGAGAGACAGGAGAGGGGAGAGACAGGAGAGAGGAGAAACAGGAGAGGGGAGAGACAGGACAGGGGAGAGACAGAACAGGTGAGAGACAGGACAGGGGAGAGACAGAACAGGGGGGAGACAGGAGAGGGGAGAGACAGGAGAGGGGAGAGAGACATGAGAGGGGAGAGACAGGAGAGAGGAGAAACAGGAGAGGGGAGAGACAGGACAGGGGAGAGACAGAACAGGTGAGAGACAGGACAGGGGAGAGACAGAACAGGGGGGAGACAGGAGAGGGGAGAGACAGGAGAGGGGAGAGAGACAGGAGAGGGGAGAGACAGGAGAGGGGAGAGATAGAACAGGGGAGAGACAAGACAGGGGAGAGACAGTAGAGGGGAGGGAGGGAGGGGTAGTGACGGCAGAGGAATGGAAGGCACAGAGATTGCGCATTCGGGTTGGCTTGGGGTTCGGGCAGTCACGGCTGCTGCAAAGTGGAGTACAATGTCTATTTGCCTACATTTTTCTACACTAATACGTATGCGCATACTATGGCAAGCATATGGCTAATGATTAAATTCTCTGCTTAACATAAATTGCTACAGCGCGCAGAGAAAAGCAAATGGCAAAACGCACGCCACACTCAGCCCCACTGCAGTGGAAACAAAAAATGTAATGTGGCTGCACGGCGAGAGTTGGGTGGGAAGACTGAGAGCGGCAAGGCACTATTTTCCCTATTCAGTTTCGTGATCGCAGTATTAGATATATTTAATATCCATGGCTATGCACACAGAATGGCTGCGAATGCGCACAACCGGTCTGTCTGATGCGTTGTACTGGCGCTCTGCTTTAGGAGACAGAGAAAGAAAGTGGAGAGAGTTGGAGGAATGGGCATTTCGTGTCCGCCAGGCCCGCCAGTGTACACCCGCCACCACCCCCGCAACATCCGCCGCAGTACCAACTAATACCACCAAGCACCAACGGCAGACAGCAAACTGCTTTGCGCCTGGCGGGCCAAGCTTCTATTGGAAACAGAGCCGAACTGCCCTTGCTGTGTGACCTCAGCCATCGGTCAGTCACCCCAGCCCCTCCTAACCTGACTGAAGCCTTAGTAAAGTGGCGACTGAATCGCAGGCAGTGATTTTTTGCGACAAAACCTCACTGAGAGATCCAGTCCCATTCTAGCGCTGAGAAAATGGGTTCCAGCGAATTGGATAGCATTCTAGATAGCCTGCATGCTCTGCAGATGGATCTGGACTTGTGCCTGCAGCAGCCTCAGCAGCCTCAGCAGCAGCAGCAGCAGCTTCCTCCACCGCCTCCGCCACAGCCTCTGTCGACACAAAAGTTGCATCAGCAGCAACAGCAGCAACAGCAGCCAGCGCCCCAAACACCACCGCCACCGCTGCAATTGTCGACGCAAAAGCAGCAGCAGCAGCAGCAGTTCTTGGAGGCACTGCTTGAAATTGACGAGAGTCACGATGACTTTCCTCCACCGCCGCCGCCGGAAGAGGTGGGTGTTTTGAGAGCCTCTAGTAACAAACAGAAGCATGGAAATGAGGACAATTCTCAATAGGGCCACAAATGCAGCCGACAGCACAGCCGCAGCTATTGCGCGGCGTATCAAAAGGCTGCGTACGGCTTTTCAGTCCATGGACTGGGGGACGCCACACCCACCCTCAATTACCCCAGCTAATGCTGAGGTGACCAGGTTGAGCAGAAGCAATGCAGGGTTAAGTGTCTTGCTAAATGACACAAATTGTTCCAGTGGAGTCAGGATTCGAACCCATGGCCTTCAAGTCCTGAGTCCGACGCGTTAACCACCAGGCTTAAAATATCATTTCATTCTTCGATAAAAAAACTCTGGAAATTTTGTTGCGCCGGAAATTCGAATCAATCCAGTTCTTTCTGTTTTTAGTCAAGTAAAAATGACCTTCTTTGACGTTTTTACAATGCAATATTTTTCTAGGTCTATTTTGTGAAAATGTGACGCCGCTTTAACTCAACACCCCGCAAACTCCCATCGCTCTGGAGACACCGAATACTGCGAGCTAGCTTTCCTTCACCTCTCCTTGCAGCTGACCCAGTTTCCGGAACACTCAGGCCTGCAAGCGGACTATGCCGCAGCGGCAGCAGCTTCAGCTTTCGATGCTGCATCAAACGATTCTGGAATTCATGCTGAGTCACCCACAATGACTGTGAGACGAAATGCAACGGCTAATACTAACACGCCTAATTCTTTGGCTCATTCTGGCCCAAAGTCACCGGCGAAAGTACAAACTAATTCTCTGGTCAATCAGCTAGTACAGCGAGCTCAACCAGTGATTCGTTCCCATTCAACGACATCCCAGTCGACAAGTCAAGTCAGAGTTGGCAGTCGGGGAACAACGAATGATGTAGCAGATGCTGCTGCTGCTGCTGCTGCTGCTGCCACTTCACCTAGGCGCCCGCATCCGCTCCGGTACCAGGTCTCGATGCCTGAGTCCAGCTGTGTTCCCGCTGCCTCCGACAGTGACGGAATGCTGCCCAGCCTGATGTCAGTCACTCTGCCCGATGAGAAGCAGCAGAAGACGACTCAGAAACAGCAGCAGCAGAGCAAGCAATCATCCTTGCCGCAGTCGCAAGGTCGGGTGTTGCAGCCTGGAACAATCGCCATCACCGAAGGCTCAGATTTCTACCAGTCCAGCATGCAGGAGCGAATCAGAGTGATGGACCAGCTGTTTAATAAGTCCAATCTGACCAGGGTGAGCCTACTCATGCTGAGTCCATCCTGTGAGATTATTGCAATTTACTAAGGATTGCAACTAAAAAAATGTTAAAATGGCTCTTGATTAGTAGAATGGCACTTGATTAGTGGAAAATGACACTTGATTAGTTGAAAATGGCTCTTGATTCATGGAAAATGGCACTTGATTAATAGAAAATGTCACTTGATTAATAGAAAATGGCACTTGAATAATAGAAAGTGGCACTTGATTAATAGAAAATGGCACTTGAATAATAGAAAATGGCACTTGAATAATAGAAAATGGCACTTGATTAATAGAAAATGGCACTTGATTAATAGAAAATGGCACTTGATTAATAGAAAATGGCACTTGAATAATAGAAAATGGCACTTGAATAATAGAAAATGGCACTTGATTAATAGAAAGTGGCACTTGATTAATAGAAAATGTCACTTGATTAATAGAAAATGGCACTTGATTAATAGAAAATGGCACTTGAATAATAGAAAGTGGCACTTGATTAATAGAAAATGTCACTTGATTAATAGAAAATGGCACTTGATTAATAGAAAATGGCACCGAAAAGCAAAAAGGCTCATGATTAGTTATAGAAAAATGGCAGAAATTATGTTTCTGGCATTAATCTGGCATCGCAGAGGAAACCTGATGGCTGTAAGCGTTAGTGAACAATTTTTATTTTAGTTTAAACTTTCAGCTTGTCGAGCTCGATGATCAGATGATTAGCTAGCTAAACCCGAGGCAACCAGATGCAGATGCAAACTTTGTTTCAATTTGGGCCAGTAAAACTTATTAATAACTGAATGAATTATGTAGCAGTCCCGATTTCGTGTTTACGCAGCTACAAGCTACACTGGATGGCCAGTTTAGCAGAATTGTATCTGGAAAAGATACATTTCTGCAAGCTCTATTTGTAATCTATTTGTAATCTATTTGTAATCTATTTGTAATCTGCAGGCAGTTGTGTATACTATTTGCGAGTGCTAAATTTCAGATGGCTGTAAGAATTCACTGCCTGGACAGAACCACCAAAATGCTTTGCCTCGACGAGAGATCCAAGACTGGCCTGGTGTGCACCATGATGGCCAACAAGAGCCTCACGGATAGGCGGCTGAACCACTGCATTGTGGAGAAACTGCCTGATATGAAAATGGGTGCGCAACTAAAGTTTGGGGATAATTCTGTGGGATAATTATGCTGTATAGCTGAGAACATTGAGAAAAACTCAATTCCCGGCCACCTCACTCCGCATCACGCATCTGTACTTCCCCATCCTCTCTTCCCCATCCTCTCTTCCCCATCCTCTCTTTCC
Source organism: Macrostomum hystrix (assembly GCA_950097015.1). NCBI lineage: Eukaryota > Metazoa > Platyhelminthes > Macrostomidae > Macrostomum > Macrostomum hystrix. The sequence goes on from CATNEN010000002.1 coordinate 5,462,819, forward strand.
CATTATCTCTTCCCATCCTCTCTTCCCCATTATCTCTTCCCATCTTCTGTTCCCCATTATCTCTTCCCATCCTCTCTTCCCCATCCTCTCTTCCCATCCTCTCTTCCCCATCTTCTCTTCCCCATCCTCTCTTTCCCATCCTCTCTTCCCCATTATCTCTTCCCTGTTATCTCTTCCCCGTTATCTCTTCCCCGTCCTCTCTTCCCATAAATCCGTCTGATCCCATAAGCATAAATTAATGTTTAATCTTTTGGCATTCTAGCCTTCAATGTTTTTAATGTTAATCTCCAACCAGAATGTGACGCCACAAATTAAGCTCCAGCAAAGCTAATTAAACAGTAAGGCACTGCGACACGAGAGCGGACACCGTCAAGGCATGTGGCGAATTCATAAATGATTACCCAACTAGAAGTTTAATGAAACCCTCTCTAAGGAAAAGCTCAGCGGGGCAAAAAGGCTGATAATTGTGCGCCCCTTATTACGTAATAATGGCAAGATTAACAAAAAATAGGCGAGAATAGGTGAGAAGGCTGCAGGGGGAAGGAGAGAGAAAGTATTAGGTGTGAATCTCTCGCGGCCTTTGTCCAGCGATTCTCTGAGGGGCGGCTTTGTGATTATCAGTGACGTCACTGCAGCTTTCAAGACATTGACTAGTGTAGAATAACCAGCCAGCCAGGCCTACTTATGGAATCAGTCACGTGACCCACTGCTCAGGTTTAACTTGAGCCCTGATAAACTCAAGTCCTCTTCTCAGCTGGGTTGATCAACACGACAGGCCAATATGCGAATTATATCTCAGGGTACTCTATAATTTACATGCCTAATTGACAATCCCTCCTGATACCTCCTTCTGATTCTCCTTTTCTCCACCCTATTCTCCCACTCTCCCTACCGATTCTCCCACTCTCCCTACCGATTCTCTCACCCCCTACCGATTCTCTCACCCCCCTACCGATTCTCCCACTCTCCCTACCGATTCTCTCACTCTCCCTACCGATTCTCCCACCCCCCTACCGATTCACCTACTCTCCCTACCAATTCTCCCACTCTCCCTACCAATTCCCCCACTCTCCCTACCAATTCCCCCACTCTCCCTACCAATCCCCCACTCTCCCTACCAATTCCCCCAATCTCCCTACCAATTCCCCCACTCTCCCTACCAATTCCCCCCTCTCCCTACCAATTCCCCCCCTCTCCCTACCAATCCCCCACTCTCCCTACCAATTCCCCCAATCTCCCTACCAATTCCCCCACTCTCCCTACCAATTCCCCCCTCTCCCTACCAATTCCCCCACTCTCCCTACCAATTCCCCCACTCTCCCTACCAATTCCCCCACTCTCCCTACCAATTCTCCCACTCTCCCTACCAATTCCCCCACTCTCCCTACCAATTCCCCCACTCTCCCTACCAATTCCCCCACTCTCCCTACCAATTCTCTCACTCTCCCCCACCAATTCTCTCACTCTCCCCCACCAATTCTCTCACTCTCCCTACCAATTCCCCCACTCTCCCTACCGATTCTCTCACTCTACAAACCGATTCTCCCACTCTACAAACCGATTCTCCCACTCTACAAACCGATTCTCCCACTCTACAAACCGATTCTCTCACTCTCCCTACCAATTCCCCCACTCTCCCTACCAATTCTCTCACTCTCCCTACCAATTCCCCCACTCTCCCTACCAATTCTCTCACTCTCCCTACCAATTCCCCCACTCTCCCTACCAATTCTCTCACTCTCCCTACCAATTCCCCCACTCTCCCTACCAATTCTCCCACATTCACCTCACGCACTCCCTCCCACCGCACGCAGAGCGCATAGTGGAGGACCATGAGCTGCTCGGGGACACCCTGCTAGCCTGGCCAGCCAACTCCAAGAATATGCTGTTCTTCGAGGACCGGGAAGAGAAATTCGGCGCCCTCACAAACCCGGATGTGAGAGATTGGATTAGAATCCGCACTCCCCAATGGCTGCCCAATACAGTAACTTGTTTCATTTGAAATCCCATTGCAGCTCTACCTTGGCGGAGCATTTGCGCTAGAGAGAGGCGAGTCAGCTCAGCAACAGCTCAGCCGGGTGATCAACGTGAGTCCTGCTGCTCAGACTGGCTGCATGGGATTGGGGAGATGAGACACGGGAGAGATGAGACACGGGAGAGATGAGACACGGGAGAGATGAGACAGGGGAGAGGTGAGACACGGGAGAGATGAGGCACAAGAGAGATGCATTGGAAAGATCAGGCACGAGATGACCTTTCGGGGGTTGCCGACCTCGGGGGCTTAAAATAACAAAGCGCAAAGGCTACCAAAGCTATTATCATTGCGTCAACTGGATCTGGGATATTTCTCCCCAAAGGCCGTGAACCCTTCAGTTGGAAGTTTTTTGCCAACTGATAAACCGATAGCGCCATCTGTTATCCTTGGGCAACACATCTGCCCCTCCCCCAGGCGGCTATGGGATATTTCTGGCTCAGATTTTATAATCCCCACAATCCAAAAACTGGCGGTCCGTGATTCCGGGAATCGCCACACGAAACGCCACCCCAATCAGATAGATTATCGCCCCTGAGATGCAATCAATCTTTTCAATCAAATCGTTACTTGTCGAGTGTGTGTGCTCAAGCAACTGCTCAAGAGGCGGTGAACATTTGAGAGGGTTTGGCCCCAGCTCTCGGATGCCGGCACGTGTGAATCACGAGACAGGAAATGTTCTGTGCATTCTAAAGGCACTTCGGCTCGACACACTTGATGAGTAGCTCTGGCCCATAGAGTGTTGCCCAGCCATAGAACCGATTATCGATTAGCAGGGAAGCGAGGCTTGCTTTTTCGAATGTCAATCAATCCGACAATGCTTAAAACTCTCCCCAGGACCTGTTTGAAGGAGAGGGCAGCGTGCCAGCGATGAAGGAGATTCTGCACGTGAGACTGGCCGGCACCAAGGTGTGGAAGAAGCGGCTCTGCAGCCTGCGCACCTCCGGCATCTACGCTGTCAAGAAGGGCAAATCGGTGCGTGACAGATGATAAAAATAATGTACTAAACTTTGTACAAAGACTGTTTACTACACTATGTACAAAGACTGTGTACTAAACTTTGTACAAAGACTGTGTACTAAACTGTGTACAAAGACTGTGTACTAAACTATGTACAAAGACTGTGTACTATGATGACCAGATTCAATAGTCAATGACCAGATTCGATAGTTAATGACCAGATTCCATAGTCCATGACCAGATTCGATAGTCAATGACCAGATTCGGTGGTTAATCACCCATATCATATGTACGGTTGTGTATCGTGACCTAATTTTTAACCACAGGAGCTGAAGTTGGTGACCAGCCTGTCGGGCTATCACCTGTTCACTACCCTGGGTGGCTGGACATCAAAAGGCAAAATTGAGTCACCAACGCCGCACGGATTTGCGCTTAAGGTGAGCAACTGCTCGACACTGGGTCATGAGATACTGGGTCATGAGATACTGGGTCATGAGATATTTGACGACGAATCAATATTATAATCGACTAACTTTAAATGGACTAAGCATTCAAAAAAAGTTAACAAAAATGATTCGAATCAAACACTCAATTCATGACCAAAAAACTTAATGTATGACCAAATGACTCAATCCGTGACCAAAAAACCCAAACCATGACCTAAAAACTCAATCCATGACCTAAAAACTCAATCCATGACCTAAAAACTCAATCCATGACCTAAAACTCAATCCATGACCTAAAAACTCAATCCATGACCTAAAAACTCAATCCATGACCTAAAAACTCAATCCATGACCTAAAAACTCAGTCTATGACCCAAAGACTCAATCCATGACCTAACAACACAATTCATGACCTAACAACTCAATCCATGACCTAAAGACTCACTCAATCCATGACCTAAAGACTCAATCCATGACCTAACGACTCAATCCATGACCTAACAACTCAATCCATGACCTAACAACTCAATCCATGACCTAAAAACTCAATCCATTACCTAACAACTCAATCCATGACCTAACAACTCAATCCATGACCTAAAGACTCAATCCATGACCAAAAACTCAATCTATGACCTAAAGACTCAATCCATGACCTAAAGACTAAATCTATGACAAAAAACTCAATCCATGACCTAAAGACTAAATCTATGACGAAAAACTCAATCTATGACCAAAAACCCAATCTATGACCTAAAGACTCAATTAATGACCTAAAAACTCAATTCATGTAAAAAACTCCGAAGAAAAGTACCCAATCAATAACCCAAAAACCTTAAGAGAAAATCCTTAATATAAAATGAGCCAGAAAATAGTTTGAAAATTCGTGCCATAAACTAATGACCAAAAAACTATGACCCACTTGGTTTTACTCAATGACCTAAGCTCCAAATCTTCTAAATGAAGCTCCGTCAACCCTCACCGACCCACCGCAGGCCCTCCAAACGCACAGCCTGCAGTCCAAGCTGATAAATTACTTCGCTGCGCCAAACGAAGTTGCCATGAAGCGCTGGTGCACCGCCATCCGCATCGCATTGGTGAGTGGTCTGACAGCTTCACAATAAACACTCTGTGAGACCACTGAGTGAGAGATGAGACAGGGGAGAGATGAGACACGGCAGAGATGAGACACGGGAGAGATGAGACACGGGAGAGATGACACACGGGAGAGATGAGACACGGGAGAGATGAGACACGGGAGAGATGAGACACGGCAGAGATGAGACACGGCAGAGATGAGACACGGGAGAGATGAGACACGGGAGAGATAAGACACGGGAGAGATGAGACACGGGAGAGATGAGACACGGGAGAGATAAGACACGGCAGAGATAAGACACGGGAGAGATGAGACACGGCAGAGATAAGACACGGGAGAGATGAGACACGGCAGAGATGAGACACGGGAGAGATGAGACACGGGAGAGATGAGTCACGGCAGAGATGAGACACGGGAGAGATGAGACACGGGAGAGATGAGACACGGCAGAGATGAGACACGGGAGAGATGAGACACGGGAGAGATAAGACACGGGAGAGATGAGACACGGGAGAGATGAGACACGGGAGAGATGAGACACGGGAGAGATGAGACACGGGAGAGATAAGACACGGCAGAGATGAGGCACGGGAGAGATGAGTCACGGCAGAGATGAGACACGGGAGAGATGAGACACGGCAGAGATGAGACACGGGAGAGATGAGACACGGGAGAGATAAGACACGGGAGAGATGAGACACGGGAGAGATGAGACACGGGAGAGATGAGACACGGCAGAGATGAGACACGGGAGAGATGAGACACGGGAGAGATGGCACACGGGAGAGATGAGACACGGGAGAGATGAGACACGGGAGAGATGAGACACGGGAGAGATGAGACACGGGAGAGATGAGACACGGGAGAGATGAGACGGCAAAGATACGAGAGTTGATACAGGTGAGATTCTATGGTTATTATCTGTCCTTACTATGCTGCGGGTCAGAGCTATTTTCCAGGCACAAAGCAAAACTGATCTGCAGTTTAGTTCTGAATATAATTACTCCAGAATTCCTAGAAAAGCAATCATGGGACAGAGAGAATAGCCTATTCTAATCCTACATCGCGTGTGGGAAATTTCAAGTCTGCCGTTTAATATTGAAGAGAATTAAAAAAGCAGAATAATTATCTTGAGGGAGGCGAGCGAAATAAAAAAGTGGTTCACTCAATTCAATCACAAGTGAATGCAGGCAGGTAGGAGGGATGGTGTCTTGTTGTGCTTGACATTGTGTCTAAGGATTGAGGGCACGGGAGTTTTTCTTAGATAGGCGGCAGTTTTGTAGCTTTTTTAAATCTCAGGGCGAATGAATTAAACCCGTGTAAAATTCTAGCAGTTTGACATTGAATAAATCGGGGATGCTTAAGAATCCTAAATTTAGGTTACTGTTCGGATGCTTAAGAATCCTCAATTTAGGTTACTGTTCGGATGCTTTAGAATCCTAAATTTAGGTTACTGTTCAGATGCTTTAGAATCCTAAATTTAGGTTACTGTTCGGATGCTTTAGAATCCTAAATTTAGGTGATTGTTCGGATGCCTTAGAATCCTAAATTTAGGTTACTGTTCAGATGCTTTAGAATCCTAAATTTAGGTTACTGTTCGGATGCTTTAGAATCCTAAATTTAGGTTACTGTTCAGATGCTTTAGAATCCTAAATTTAGGTTACTGTTTAGATGCCTTAGAATCCTAAATTTAGGTGATTGTTCGGATGCCTTAGAATCCTAAATTTAGGTTACTGTTCAGATGCTCTAGAATCCTAAATTTAGGTTACTGTTCAGATGCTATAGAATCCTAAATTTAGGTTACATTTCAGATGCTTTAGAATCCTAAATTTAGGTTACTGTTCGGATGCTTTAGAATCCTAAATTTAGGTTACTGTTCGGATGCTTTAGAATCCTAAATTGAGGTTACTGTTTAGATGCCTTAGAATCTTAAATTTAGGTTATTGTTCGGATGCTTTAGAATCCTAAATTTAGGTTACTGTTCGGATGCTTCAGAATCCTAAATTTAGGTTGCTGTTTAGATGCTTTAGAATCCTAAATTTAGGTTACTGTTCGGATGCTTCAGAATCCTAAATTTAGGTTACTGTTCAGATGCTTTAGAATCCTAAATTTAGGTTACTGTTCAGATGCTTTAGAATCCTAAATTTAGGTTACTGTTCGGATGCTTTAGAATCCTAAATTTAGGTTACTGTTTAGATGCTTTAGAATCCTAAATTTAGGTGATTGTTAAGATGCTTTAGAATCCTAAATTTTGGTGATTGTTTGGATGCTTTAGAATCCTAAATTTAGGTTATTGTTCGGATGCTTCAGAATCCTAAATTTAGGTGATTGTTTAGATGCTTTAGAATCCTAAATTTAGGTTATGGTTCGGATGCTTCAGAATCCTAAATTTAGGTTGCTGTTTAGATGCTTCAGAATCCTAAATTTAGGTTGCTGTTTAGATGCTTCAGAACCCTACATTTAGGTTACTGTTCAGATGCTTTAGAATCCTAAATTTAGGTGATTGTTTAGATGCTTTAGAATCCTAAATTTAGGTTACTGTTCAGATGCTTTAGAATCCTAAATTTAGTTGATTGTTAAGATGCTTTAGAATCCTAAATTTTGGTGATTGTTTAGATGCTTTAGAATCCTAAATTTAGGTTACTGTTCGGATGCTTTATAATCCTAAATTTAGGTTACTGTTCAGATGCTTTAGAATCCTAAATTTAGGTTACTGTTCGGATGCTTTAGAATCCTAAATTTAGGTTACTGTTCAGATGCTTTAGAATCCTAAATTTAGGTTTCTGTTCAGATGCTTTAGAATCCTAAATTTAGGTTACTGTTCGGATGCTTTAGAATCCTAAATTTAGGTTACTGTTCAGATGCTTTAGAATCCTAAATTTAGGTGATTGTTCGGATGCCTTAGAATCCTAAATTTAAGTGATTGTTTAGATGCTTTAGAATCCTAAATTTAGGTTACTGTGGGGATGCTTTAGAATCCTAAATTTAGGTTACTGTTTAGATGCTTCAGAATCCTAAATTTAGGTGATTGTTCAGATGCTTCAGAATCCTAAATTTAGGTGATTGTTCGGATGCTTAAAAATCTAAAAGTTAGGTGAGCTCTACTCACAGCAAGATTCACTACCGAATCCCACTTTCAGACCGGCAACCAGTATTACTTGAGCTACCAGTTCGCCCATGAATCAGCTAATCCAAAATGATTCGTTAATCGCTAATTCGTTCAACCAGAGCTTTTTGATGCAAAAAACAAGAATAAAAGACTTTCATTATTAGCACATTAAAGCCATGGCAGAAAATTTCAAATCGGTGTAAAATTATAATTCCATTTTTTTTAATTTTTAGAAACTTGCTTTTGCTTTTTTCATTCATGAGTAGCTTTGCATGCCGAACGACATCCACTTCTGCCGAGCATACTTGCAATATGCTAATAATTATGAAGGTCATGGACTTTGCTGCTCAAATAAAAAAATTATTTACTTGAAATCGCTGCTTTGTAGGACAAATTTTTCATATTCAATATGACTGCTGTTCGCTTCGAGATTCTAGTGCCTCTCGCATGCTTTCATGGTTCTTTGTTTAATTATCTGTTTATTTTATTTATTGTTTAATTATCTGCCTTTTTATTGTTATTAACTTGTTATTGAATATTACCTGAGACAGCAGCAAAACTATCTTGCCTAATAGCCCTGCAACAGCAAACATATCTCATCTCTCCCTTGCCTTCTCCCTCCCGTGTCTCGTCTCTCCCCTGTCTCATCTCTCCCGTGTCTCATCTCTCCCTTGCCTTCTCCCTCCCGTGTCTCGTCTCTCCCCTGTCTCATCTCTCCCGTGTCTCATCTCTCCCTTGCCTTCTCTCTCCCGTGTCTCGTCTCTCCCCTGTCTCATCTCTCCCCTGTCTCATCTCTCCCGTGTCTCATCTCTCCCTTGCCTTCTCCCTCCCGTGTCTCGTCTCTCCCCTGTCTCATCTCTCCCCTGTCTCATCTCTCCCGTGTCTCATCTCTCCCTTGCCTTCTCTCTCCCGTGTCTCGTCTCTCCCCTGTCTCATCTCTCCCCTGTCTCATCTCTCCCGTGTCTCATCTCTCCCGTGTCTCATCTCTCCCCTGTCTCATCTCTCCCGTGTCTCATCTCTCCCGTGTCTCATCTCTCCCCTGTCTCATCTCTCCCGTGTCTCATCTCTCCCGTGTCTCATCTCTCCCCTGTGTCATCTCTCCCCTGTCTCATCTCTCCCCTGTCTCATCTCTCCCGTGTCTCATCTCTCCCGTGTCTCATCTCTCCCCTGTCTCATCTCTCCCGTGTCTCATCTCTCCCCTGTCTCATCTCTGCCGTACGTCTCATCTCTGCCGTGTCTCATCTCTCCCGTGTCTCATCTCTCCCGTGTCTCATCTCTCCCCTGTGTCATCTCTCCCCTGTCTCATCTCTCCCCTGTCTCATCTCTCCCCTGTCTCATCTCTCCCCTGTCTCATCCCTCAGGGGATCTACCACTGCGCCCCAGCCATGTCCCTATTTTGTATCTGAAATGCCCAGTTATTTTATACTTTACCATTAAGCCGCTCTATATTCGTGTCTCAAACCCCATTTTATGCTATGGCTGGCCCCCTGTCATCCCCCTGGCAACTATGCAACTCACCTCTTTTATTCGATGCCAATAAACAGCCCTCACAGTCGCGAAGGCATAGCAATTGTCCAAGCCAAGAGCTTTTTGATGCTGCATCCAAATAGAAAAAAAAACTACAAAACAAGCTTGTGATTTTTTTCCTAAGCATCGAACAAATCAAACGTAATTTTTTTTGTTCAGAAAATCAAATCAATTTCTTATATTAAACAATTCTTTCACTATAATATAAGCTATATTAATTGCAGTTTTTCACACCACCAATAATTGCTTCGAAATTCGAGACATCCCATTTAAACTGCTAAAATACATCCCCATTTCAATTTTGAGCCTCCATCGAAGTTTGACTTACTTTTTTTCAATATTCAACTACTCTACTCTAAGTAGAAATGCAAGTAAAAATTGCCTTTATAATTTCGGGCACACAAAAAACTGCGCACCCATTGGAGCTCCATAAAAGTTTTATTTGCTGTCCAACATCTGGGCAACAGATGCCTCAGAAGGCCTGCGAGCTCCTCCACCATAAAAATTATTGAATTCTTCTAGCAATGGCCAAAGTGTTTTAATTATCTGCCCACGTTTTATCACCATTTTGTCTGCCTTCCTTGCCCGACATTTTAATGAGACCGGGCACTCCACAGCCATAAATTCCCCTAATTTATTTCGTTTCCCGGGGCTGAAAAATCCCCCCATGCTCACCGATGTCACATCCCTATCCCATCTCACCCTCCTTCCTCATCTCACCCTCTCCTTCCTCATCTCACCCCTCCTTCCTCATCTCACCCTCTCCACCCTCATCTCACCCCTCCTTCCTCATCTCACCCCTACTTCCTCATCTCACCCTCCTTCCTCATCTCACCCTCCTTCCCCATCTCAACCTACCTCACGTCTTCACTCTCCTTCCTCATCTCTCCTCATCTCTAATCTCACCTGCTCACGGCGTCCTTAGCTCACCTTCACCCCTGCCCCAATTTCAATCGCATCCAATTCTTCAATCTCCCACCTACTCGGTGATTGTGAGACCATCTGTCTCAGTCCGTCCCACTCACATAATCACTCCCCTAATTCTCGGATCCCTGTATTCCGATCCTATTCCATTCCAATGTCCCCTCCACCACTCAATCCATCATTTTCCATTCCGGGCGCTCTCATTAAGTTGGCATTGAAAGCCAGTCAACTGTCTCTCCCCTGAGTCTCTCGTGAGTAAGTTTTTTTTGCCACCTCAGTTGGTTGCATCATAAACGCCAGGCAACCAAACAACACTGAGCGATGCTCTGATCTGATAGAACGCTGCTCAGATCAGGTTTCAGGTATTGAGCACGCCTGCTCATTACCCATTCTGCTTGCGTGAACATGCCTTTTTTAAAGAAAAAAACTGAAATTATCGATCGTTAAGTGAAGCCTACACTTGCCAGCTGCCTGTCACAGCACTGTTTTGTTATCTTTTTATATTAATAATTAATTATTAATCTCACAAATCTTTTGCATCAATACATCGATATTTTTTCTACTGATCTCTTATCTCACCTCTCTTCCCTTCTATCTCACCTCTTCTCTCCTGTCTCTTCCCTTCTATCTTAACTCTCTTCTCTCCCATCTCACCTCTCTTCTCTCCTATCTCACCTATTCTCTCATATCTCACCCTTTTCTCTCCTATCTCACCTCTCTTCTCTGATATCTCACCCTCTTCTCTCCTATCTCACCTCTCTTCTCTCCTATCTCACCTCTTCTCTCCTATCTCACCTCTTCTCTCCTATCTCACCTCTTCTCTCCTATCTCACCTCTTCTCTCCTATCTCACCCTGTTCTCTCCTATCTCACCTCTTCTCTCCTACCTCACCCTCGACTCTCCTATCTCACCTCTTCTCTCCTACCTCACTTCTCTTCTCTCCTATCTCACCTCTCTTCTCTCCTATCTCACCTCTCTTCTCTCCTACCTCACCCTCTTCTATCCTATCTCACCTCTTCTCTCCTACCTCACACTCTTCTATCCTATCTCACCTCTTCTCTCCTACCTCACCCTCTTTTATCCTACCTCACCCTCTTCTCTCCTATCTCACCTCTCTTCTCTCCTATCTCACCTCTTCTCTCCTATCTCACCTCTTCTCTCCTATCTCACCCTCTTCTCTCCTACCTCACCCTCTTCTCTCCTATCTCACTTCTCTTCTCTCCTATCTCACCTCTCTTCTCTCCTATCTCACCTCTCTTCTCTCCTACCTCACCCTCTTCTATCCTATCTCACCTCTTCTCTCCTACCTCACACTCTTCTATCCTATCTCACCTCTTCTCTCCTACCTCACCCTCTTTTATCCTACCTCACACTCTTCTATCCTATCTCACCTCTTCTCTCCTACCTCACCCTCTTTTATCCTACCTCACCCTCTTCTATCCTATCTCACCTCTTCTCACCTATCTCACCCTCTTCTCTCCTATCTCACCTCTCTTCTCTCCTATCTCACCTCTTCTCTGATATCTCACCCTCTTCTCTCCTATCTCACCTCTCTTCTCTCCTATCTCACCTCTCTTCTCTCCTATCTCACCTCCTCTCTCCTATCTCACCTCTTCTCTCCTATCTCACCTCTCTTCTCTCCTATCTCACCTCTCTTCTCTCCTATCTCACCTCTTCTCTCCTATCTCACCTCTTCTATCCTATCTCACCTCTTCTCTCCTACCTCACCCTCTTCTATCCTACCTCACCCTCTTCTCTCCTATCTCACCTCTCTTCTCTCCTATCTCACCTCTCTTCTCTCCTATCTCACCTCTCTTCTCTCCTATCTCACCTCTTCTCTCCTATCTCACCTCTTCTCTCCTATCTCACCTCTTATCTCCTATCTCACCTCTCTTCTCTCCTATCTCACCTCTCTTCTCTCCTATCTCACCTCTTCTCTCCTATCTCACCTCTTCTCTCCTATCTCACCTCTCTTCTCTCCTATCTCACCTCTCTTCTCTCCTATCTCACCTCTGTTCTCTACTCTGGGTGTTATTTCTAGCATTAAACCAGACCAGACCTGCTAACAATGGCACTTCTGTCAACAGAAAGCTGTCAATTTTTTTTCTACGAGTTTAAACAAACTGAGGACAAAATCGATCGTTACGCAATCTAGACTGGGTTGTCAGTGAGAAATTGAGTGTGAAATTGGCCTGATTAAACCCATTGAAAAGCCTGATTAACAAAGCAACAAAGGGCTGTGAAGAATTTAGAATAACTTTGTTTTACTTCCACTCAGTGACCTTGAAAGAGAAGGGCTTTAGATGAAATGAAATGAAATCTAGCGTCGATAATTGTGACACCCACCTTAAGCATATTGAGCAGTGTTTGAGTTGCTTAAGTCACCAAGGCGAGGCAGGTGGATATATAATTCTTATTATCGATTGCTAAGCTTGAAAATCTTTTCAACTGTCAACGATTTCGTTTAAGTTTATGCAGATAGGAAAGTGATAAATAATCATTTAGACTACTTACTAATTCCATTTGTCAGTAGCAATACTTGACTTTTTTACTTTAAATTAAAAAAAACGAAATAGTGATAAAAGTTTACAGTATATTTGTGCAATTATAAAATGAAACTGAATGTTAAGACAATTAATTTTCATGAGGCTTGTCCTACGGTTACACCGCTTTTTTGTTATAGAAACAGAACGAGAACACTAGACAAATAATAGAAGTCGTTTTTGTTTATTTAGTTAACTAATCTGAGTATTTACTAGTATAAGTAGTATTTTGTCGCTGTTTAAAATCAAGCATTTTTTCTTCTTAATTGTGCGAAAAATCTTTGTTAATCATAACTCGTGAAAAAGAGGTTAGCTCGTACATTAAATACAGCTTTAAATACATTAAATACAGCTTTAAATACATTAAATACAGCTTTAAATATATTAAATACAGCTTTTTTATTTCTTTAATCTTAACTATATTTCAAATATCATTTACTTAATCGACATTAAGTTTGCAGTAAAAACAAACAAAATTAAATCCAGTAAAAATTGTATTAAACAACACAGTTGGAAACAAACTAATAAACTATATACTACTGTTAGCTTACGAACCAGTTTTTACAAGTAGTATAGTCAGAGTGAGAGTATATTGTCTATTCTATAAATCCACTTTGAAAAAAAACAAATAAAAAACTCGAGACAATTTTACAGAATTTCAAGTTAAATCTTCCCAATCTGTTGTTTATTTTCAGGGCAATGCCAATCTCAGAGTATTTCAGAATCTAAATTTAACTATCAGCACGAAATCTAATAACTAATTTAACATCTTATATTTCAACCGGCTCATTTTAACATTTTAACAGACTGATATTAAGATATTATAGATAAAAGATATTATACTGACGCATTTTTATGTTCAAAATGGCAAATTTAGATTTTTAAAAAGCAAATAAAAACATATTTTTTTTAAGTTACAAATTTTAAAATTCAAATTGACACATTTTTGTATTTAAATAATTTTTTATTCTGTCAAAGCAAAACTACACCAAAGCAGAAGTCCCTAAAAGTTGATGCCACAGTTAGCTAATGCGAAGTCACTCGCATGTTTTGAAACCGACAAAATAGTTAATAACAAAATAACAGATTTTGCAAAATGGCGTCAAAACTTCCGGATTGTTTTTTTCCGTGAATCGTCTCCGACCGAGTCGCTACCAGACCATGCCAAGGTTCTTCTGCGTGCCGCCGACCGGGTCCGGACCGGCCTGTCCGGCTTTGACCGCCGTTGCCGAGTTTCGCCGAAAATTCGGCAGCTGAACCGCCCGCTGGTCGGCCGTCTGGTAGGAGGGCCGGATGCCGCCGCGGCCTGGCAGCTGCGGGCCGAGGCCGCCGCCCGCGCCTGCTTTGGCAGCCCTCCGCAATGGCAGCGTGTTGCGCCCGCCGCGCTCGCAATGGTCGATGACCTTGGAGGCGTAGGACTGGCGGAGGGGGTGGGCGGTTTGTTTATTGGAGATCCTATATGGCATTTTTGCCTTCCATCCTAAATGGCATCCCAATCTAAAAATGGCATCCAAATCTAACAATGGCATCCCAATCTGAAAATGGCATCCCAATCTAAAATATGGCATCCCAATCTAAAAATGGCGTCTCAATCTAGAAATGGCATCTCAATCTAAAAACGGCATCTCAATCTAACAATGGCATCCCAATCTGAAAATGGCATCCCAATCTGAAAATGGCATCCCAATCTGAAAATTGCATCCAAATCTAAAAACGGCATCTCAATCTGAAAATGGCATCACAATCTAAAAATGGCATCCCAATCTGAAAATGGCATCCCAATCTGAAAATGGCATCCCAATCTGAAAATGGCATCCCAATCTGAAAATGGCATCCCAATCTGAAAATGGCATCCCAATCTGAAAATGGCATCCCAATCTCACGATGGCACCTAAGTATAAAATTGCACCCAAAACTTCAAAATGGCAGCCAACCCCAGCCAGCCTCACCTGGAACTGCTCCTCCTCCTGCTCAAGGAGGTGCAGATTGGCGGCCTCGTACTCCAGCTCGGCCTGGCGGGCCCGCTGAGCCTGACTGTCCCTCTCGGCGGCCTGGCTTGCCAGCAGCTCGGCGAGGCGGCGTTCCTCGGCCAGCTTGGCCTGGGCGCGCTGGCGCTCCCGCTGCTGGAACAGCTCGTCAGCTTCGCGACGGGCGCGCACCTGGCGAGAGAATGGGGACCGATTTTATGGGATTTTGAAGATTGACTGATAGGGTGTTAGACATTGCTGACAGGGTGTTAGACCTTGCTGACAGGGTGTTAGACCTTGCTGACAGGGTGTTAGATATTGTTGACAGGGTGTTAGATATTGTTGACAGGGTGTTAGAAATTGATGAAAGGGTGTTAGAAATTGCTGACGGGTGTTAGGCGTTGCTGACAGGGTGTTAGATATTGTTGACAGGGTTTTAGATATTGCTGACGGGTGTTAGACATTGCTGACAGGGTTTTAGAGAGTTGTCGACAATGTGAATAACACCCAGCAGACATCCTCACCATCTCCAAGTCGCGCTGTTTCTGATCGGCCGCCTCGGCTGCGCGGCGACGTCCCTGATCCTCCCGGTGATGGGCGATGCTCTCCTGCATCGCCTGACGCTGGCGCCGCTTCGAGTCCTCCTCGTTCACAAGCTTCTCTTCGCGCTCCTGTTCGATGGGATGATTCACAGTGTCTAACAGATAAACCCAGCTGTCTAACAGGTGAACCCAGCTGTCTAACAGGTGAACCCAGCTGTCTAACAGGTGAACCCAGCTGTCTAACAGGTGAACCCAGCTGTCTAACAGGTGAACCCAGCTGTCTAACAGGTGAACCCAGCTGTCTAACAGGTGAACCCAGCTGTCTAACAGGTGAACCCAGCTGTCTAACAGGTGAACCCAGCTGTCTAACAGGTGAACCCAGCTGTCTAACAGGTGAACCCAGCTGTCTAACAGGTGAACCCAGTTGTCTAACAGGTGAACCCAGCTGTCTAACAGGTGAACCCAGCTGTCTAACAGGTGAACCCAGCTGTCTAGCAGGTGAACCCAGCTGTCTAACAGGTGAACCCAGCTGTCTAGCAGGTGAACCCAGGTGCCCACCTGCACAGCATTGTACAGCCGCTCCTCTTCGTCGCTCTTTTTCGCAGCCAGCTCGGCTGCCAGGCGCTCCTTGATGCGGTTGAGGTTGCGCTGCTTCTCCTCGTGAATCTCGCGCTCCTTCTCAGCCCGCAGCCGCATCATCTTCTTCTTGGCGGCGGCGAACACCCGGCAGTCTTCGTCCTCCTCTTCGTCTAGCAGCTTCTGGACCTCCTTCATGCGGCGAACGTCGGCGATCTGCTTCAGGTTGTCGTGCATCAGCTCTCGCTGCTCCTGCTTGGCGATCTGGTCGAGGCGTTTTCGCTCCAGGGCGTTGGCCACCGCCAGCCGACGCAGCTCCAGGCCCTCCTCGTCCTCCAGCTGCCCTTCGCGGCTCTGGTGCTCCCGGTGCTGGCGGATCTGCTCCTGCTGGTAGCCGGCGCACTCGTGCCGCTTGCGAATGCGTTCAGCAGCCTCTTCCTGGTCGCGCCGAATCGCTGCGGAGAGATTGTGTGGCGGTAGTTGAAGTTTTCAGTGGAATCTCTGCAGTTACAGACCGAGAGGTCGGGAGTTCGAACCGACATAGTGCTTCAACTCAACCAGCTGTAAAATGGGTACATGGGTGCCTGGGTACATGTAATGCATCTGGCCCAACTGGGGCATAAATTATTTTTTCCTTCTCTATTCCTCTGATCCAAGGTCATTTTCAGGGAATCCTTTGATCCAAGGTCCTTGGCGGAGAATCCTCTGATCCAAGGTCATTTGCGGAGAATCCTCGGATCCAAGGTCATTTGCGGGGAATCCTCTGATCCAAGGTCATTTGCGGAGAATCCTCTGATCCAATGTCATTTGCGGGGAATCCTTGGATCCAAGGTCATTTGCGGAGAATCCTTTCATCCAAGGTCATTTTCAGGGAATCCTTTGATCCAAGGTCCTTGGCGGAGAATCCTCTGATCCAATGTCATTTGCGGGGAATCCTCGGATCCAAGGTCATTTGCGGAGAAGGGATTATTAGGGAATCCTCTAATCCAAGGTCATTGCAGAGTATCGAGGTCTTTTGCGGGGAATCCTTTCGGACACACGGTAGATTTCTAGGCAAATTCTCGAATTCCAATGTCTAACGCGACTCAGCTCACCATCCTCGTGCTCCTTGTGCCAGATCTCAAGATACTTCTGATCCTGGCCCTGATTGGCTCGGGCCCGCAGCTTATTCAGCTCAATCTGAGCCTCGCGCTCTTTGAGAACCTCGGTGAGTCGGAGTGCGCTCTGTGGGCGAAGTTGTTTTTTATTCGGAATGCATCTTGTAATTATTAGAAATTATTAGGTTGCTTTTTCAAACTCACGTGGAAGTTCTTGACCCTGTCGGTCTGGTAGTACTGCTGCACCTTGGCCTTCTCCAGAATCTCTTTGCGATGCTCGGCAGCCAGTCGGGCCTCCTCGATGTCCAGCGCCTTCTTTTCCTCCTCCTCCTTGGCCAGGCGGCGGTTTCGCTCGTCAAGCTTCTTCTGCCGAGCTCCCTGCGCGAGAATTTTACCATAGACAGTAGGTAGAGGGATTAAGTTTGACTGGAAGATCTGAATTTAGAACGAATATTTGGATAATAGGAGTCTATTTAACACTAAAAATATACGATCCAAGGTCGTTTTCGGGAAACACCTTCGATCCAAGGTCATTTTCAGGAAATACCTTCAATCCAAGGTCATTTTCGGGAAACACCTTCGATCCAAGGTCATTTTCGGGAAACACCTTCGATCCAAGGTCATTTTCGGGAAATGCCATTGACAGTTCGTCTGTTAGGCTTGGTGTGGATTGACAGAAAAAAACAGACTGGCAGACAGACAGAGAAACAGGAAAACAGGGAGACAAATATTATAGGAGTGAATCCTATAGGACAAACTTTCCATGTGAATGTGCAAATTTGGAATTTTTTGACGCCGACAGATACAAAACAAAAAATATAATATATTCAATATTTGTTGTAGAGGTCAAGGCGAGACAAAAATGCATTTTTGCTTATTCACAATAATAAGAATTTAAAGCACTCTGGGTATGAATTCTTGATAGCGAAATTGTTGTTCAATTATGCAATTTCCGAAGTCAAAATAATCGAAATAGTATCATTTCACTTACTTCAGTTTCCTGAAATTTACAAAAAGTTATATTGAGAACTGCAATTACCGGAAAATATAAAATCTAGAATGACTTAAGGAATTAAAATTAGAAAACGGGGAAGATGCTGATCACTCTAAATTAGAAAACTGGATAAGGCGGATCCCTCTAAATTAGAAAACTGGGTGAGGCTGATCCCTCTAAATTAGAAAACTGGGTGAGGCTGATCACTCTAAATTAGAAAACTGGGTGGGGCGGATCACTTTAAATTAGAAAACTGGGTGAGGCGGATCCCTCTAAATTAGAAAACTGGGTGAGGCTGATCCCTCTAAATTAGAAAACTGGGTGGGGCGGATCACTCTAAATTAGAAAACTGGATAAGGCGGATCCCTCTAAATTAGAAAACTGGATAAGGCGGATCCCTCTAAATTAGAAAACTGGATGAGGCGGATCCCTCTAAATTAGAAAACTGGGTGAGGCTGATCCCTCTAAATTAGAAAACTGGGTGAGGCGGATCACTTTAAATTAGAAAACTGGATGAGGCGGATCACTCTAAATTAGAAAACTGGGTGGGGCGGATCACTCTAAATTAGAAAACTGGATAAGGCGGATCCCTCTAACTTAGAAAACTGGATAAGGCGGATCCCTCTAAATTAGAAAACTGGATAAGGCGGATCCCTCTAAATTAGAAAACTGGGTGAGGCTGATCCCTCTAAATTAGAAAACTGGGTGGGGCGGATCACTTTAAATTAGAAAACTGGGTGAGGCTGATCACTCTAAATTAGAAAACTGGGTGGGGCGGATCACTTTAAATTAGAAAACTGGGTGAGGCTGATCACTCTAAATTAGAAAACTGGGTGAGGCGGATCACTCTAAATTAGAAAACTGGGTGAGGCGGATCACTCTAAATTAGAAAACTGGGTGAGGCGGATCACTCTAAATTAGAAAACTAGGTGAGGCTGATCACTCTAAATTAGAAAACTGGATGAGGCGGATCACTCTAAATTAGAAAACTGGGTGAGGCTGATCACTCTAAATTAGAAAACTGGATAAGGCGGATCCCTCTAAATTAGAAAACTGGATAAGGCGGATCCCTCTAAATTAGAAAACTGGGTGAGGCTGATCCCTCTAAATTAGAAAACTGGGTGGGGCGGATCACTTTAAATTAGAAAACTGGGTGAGGCGGATCACTCTAAATTAGAAAACTGGGTGAGGCTGATCACTCTAAATTAGAAAACTGGGTGAGGCTGATCCCTCTAAATTAGAAAACTGGGTGAGGCTGATCCCTCTAAATTAGAAAACTGGGTGGGGCGGATCACTTTAAATTAGAAAACTGGGTGAGGCTGATCACTCTAAATTAGAAAACTGGGTGAGGCGGATCACTCTAAATTAGAAAACTGGGTGAGGCGGATCACTCTAAATTAGAAAACTGGATGAGGCGGATCACTCTAAATTAGAAAACTAGGTGAGGCTGATCACTCTAAATTAGAAAACTGGATGAGGCGGATCACTCTAAATTAGAAAACTGGGTGAGGCTGATCACTCTAAATTAGAAAACTGGGTGAGGCTGATCACTCTAAATTAGAAAACTGGGTGAGGCGGATCACTCTAAATTAGAAAACTGGATGAGGCGGATCACTCTAAATTAGAAAACTGGGTGAGGCTGATCAATCCAATTTAGAAAACTGGATGAGGCGGATCACTCTAAATTAGAAAACTGGATGAGGCGGATCACTCTAAATTAGAAAACTGGGTGAGGCTGATCACTCTAAATTAGAAAACTGGGTGAGGCTGATCACTCTAAATTAGAAAACTGGGTGAGGCGGATCACTCTAAATTAGAAAACTGGGTGAGGCTGATCACTCTAAATTAGAAAACTGGGTGAGGCGGATCACTCTAAATTAGAAAACTGGATGAGGCGGATCACTCTAAATTAGAAAACTGGGTGAGGCGGATCACTCTAAATTAGAAAACTGGGTGAGGCGGATCACTCTAAATTAGAAAACTGGATGAGGCGGATCACTCTAAATTAGAAAACTGGGTGAGGCGGATCACTCTAAATTAGAAAACTGGGTGAGGCGGATCACTCTAAATTAGAAAACTGGGTGAGGCGGATCACTCTAAATTAGAAAACTGGATGAGGCGGATCACTCTAAATTAGAAAACTGGGTGGGGCTGATCAATCTAATTTAGAAAACAGGATGAGGCGGATCACTCTAAATTAGAAAACTGGGTGAGGCTGATCAATCTAAATTAGAAAACAGGATGAGGCTGATCACTCAAATTAGAAAACTAGGTGAGGGGCGGGTCACTCTAATTTAGAAAACTAGGTGAGGAGCGGGTCACTCTGTATCAAAAAGCCGCAGAGTACAGGGCCCTGAGCACAAGGTATGCTCACTCACCAGCAGAGTGTTGTCCCAGCCCTCGATAAGTTTCCTGCTGCGTTCCTTGAGTTCCGCGCGCTCTTGTCGCGCCTGTTTTGCCGCCTCCTCTTCGATCTCGCGGCGGTGCAGCTGGCGGGTGATCCGGCTCCAGTCCTCTCCCGTGAGCACTGTGACATTGCGCAAATCGGTCTGCTGATTGCCGACGACAAATTCGCGCTGCGCCCCCGGCTCGCCTGAGTGTGCAAAATATCAAGAGGGCTAATTGTACCTGAAATATTTTTTCCTAGCCATTTCATAGCTTCTTAAAAAGTAAAAAAAGTAAAAAAAGAACAAATATTTTCTTCAATTTTAACTGCAAAATTTGCCTTTTTACTAAACAAACCTCAAGCTTCTAACATTAACTAATGAATAGACAATAATTAGTTAAGTTGCCCAAATCCTACATAGCAGTTTTTTTTTCAAAAAGTTCTCGTCGGTGTTTTGATTGAAAATGTGAAAACATTGTGCAGTTCATAAGCAGTCGTTTTAAAAAATCATACAAACAAATTAGTAATTTTTTATACTATTTTTTTTCGAAGGGACACCTTAAGTATTTACATTTATATTGTCAGTTTCATATACCGTGATACTATTTAACGCAGTTATCTTAATCGACCTAACAAAACTGAAAAGAAGCTTGTGCCCAAACATCTATCAAATTATACGAAACCACTTAGAAACGAAAACTACCAGCAAGCGAGCTACAGTACAGGGAATCAAGATGATAAGCAATAGGAGCAAACATAATGTTAAAAATTCCATTTATGACTATACTATATTGAGCATTAACTTGTCCTCCCAAAGAATAAAAAAACAACTAGAAATGCAGCTCCATTTATTTTAACTCACGCTTCTGTCCACTTCTTCGACCGTGTTGAATAGTTGCAGAAGCCATCTAATGGCCTGTCTGTAAGACAGTTCGAAGCGGCCAAAAAAAGAAATAGTCTGAATGATTTAAAAAATGTGGTTACTACAAGGACTTTAGAGGAAAATGCTTTGCAAGAAGCATTCAGTATATTTACAGCATAAAACTATAAACTAAGAAAATAATAATAGTAAAATTCATAAAAAATGTAAGAGTATCTGGTTTTATAGAAAAAGTTGTTTAAACTTGTATTATTAAGACGTGCTGTAGTAAATTTAATTTTCCACATTTTTGCGCTTACCGTACACTTATTCATCGCTACGCATTTCTCTTAGGTCGCAATTAATTAAATAGCTGTATATTACTTTGTTTGTCTAAAAGCAAAAATATCAATCTTAACATGTCTGGAGGCACCCCAGTTATTGTGTTGAGTAAGTAATCTGGTTCTTAAGCTATGCTTTGTCTTCTTTGTAAAATATATAAGTTATATATATGATATATATATTTTTTTGTCTTTAGGTCGTAATTCAACCTAAGAATTGCAATATAGTCGATGTTTATGTTTATGTTTTGTTTACAAAAGCTTATGTTTTTACACGTTCCTATATTAAAATCTTTTTTGCAAATGTGCAAATTAAAAAAAAGTAATGTCTTGTCGACTAATAGGCCTAAAAATTAAATGACATAATGTCTCTAACTATAATGGCATGGTAGCTAGCTATCGAAATCAAAACGAAATCCACTTCCCCAATTGATACTTAATTTGATGTGTCAATTTTTTTCACCATATCCACAGGCATAGTTCTCAGTCACAACCTATTCCCTATTGGAATAAGTAAAAAAACCATAGGTGCAAGACACATGAAACAATAGCCTAAACAGGCAACACATAAGGGAATATTAAAAGTAAGAAAAGTGACATGATACAACATAGATAAATTTTTAACAAAATATGAATGCAAAAAGCTATTTAAAAATTACAATTCATGGCAAAAAATCACAAAAGATAATGATTAGTACAAAAACCAAGAAGTTTCATAGAGTTAAAACTCAATACCCAATGTCTTAAACAATAATGACTTTGCTACATGCAAAAACCTAACAACCAACATTTAATCACTATGCTCACTATGCAATAAAAAAAGGCCAAGAACACAAAAATTGAAATAATTTTTAATACACTGAACTAGCAAACAAATATTATCATTTTTGAGCAATAATAACTTTGTTGACCTAATATAACATTTTGGCAATCTTGCAGTTTTGCACATTTAATTATTTCTATTTTTAAAATGGTGGCAGAATGTGTTACACATCATTTGACGTGGCAGATGGTGTATGTCGATGGTTAAACCCATGGGATGCAGATAAAAGGGGGGATTCCAAGTGAAGCTGAAAGAAAAACTTTAATTTGACAACTCAATCTCAAGTTTCCAACATGGCAGGACATCCACCAGCTCCAACAACCATTGTACCACCTGTCAATCACTGGCTCAACTTTGTGGACCCCAACAATCCAATGGTCCATACCAACACCATTGAAGGCACATGGGCCCATGTCAAGGCCAGACTGCGGTCCATGCATACATGCGCAACACCCGGCTGACCCAGCCGAACTGGCCGGTTGAAACGAGGGCCAAGCAAGGTAAGTTGCAAAAACCAATTGACCAAGCACAAAAAAATCAAAGGGGGGACCAAGGGACAAAAAAGGAAGATGTGAAGAAAAGCAAAAAGGGGAGAGAAAAAGAGAGCAAATGAGAGCAAACTAAGTCGTAAATAGAGCAATGAAATTAACTAAGTCATAAATGAGAGCAAACTAAGTCGTAAATAGAGCAAAAACTAAGTTGCATGGCCGGCTAAGATTTGGGAGGTTGCGCATGTATGGGTCCATGCATGGAACATCAAAGGCACTATTCGAGACACACCTAGAAGAGTTTCTCTGGCGACGGTGCTTCCTGCAGAAGATCTTCGGGAATCTTCTATTCTGGGTGGCTCACTACTACCCCGTGTAATTGGTGCAGACTCTGAGGTTTCTAGCATGTGTCTGACAGTCTCTTGTTGTCTCCTGTTGCATTTTGTTATGTTGTGTTTCACTATGTTGCTGTCTGAAACAATTTAAAATTAAAAATAATTAAATGTGCAAAACTGCAAGATTGCCAACATTTTTTACAACCATTTTTGCTTTCTTGACACAGATGTCTCTCTTTATGACATATTGCTAAGACTTTGTGTGAAACAAAAATTCATTTTAATGACAAAACAGTATTGACATTTCAATTAATAGAATCACCTATAAACGCATAGCTCATATCTTTTTAATCTATGTATGTACATTAAATAAAACAATTTTATACTACTACCAAGTTAACCTCTTAAGTAAAATATACAAAAATATTTCTGGAAGATAACCTAATTTTGTTGATTGTTCAAACATTTTTGCTCATATAAGTTATTATATGTGGCAATGGCAATATATTATCAAAAGTTTTTGTATACATTTTATTTAATAAATGCTTTTAGTTTTTTTTCATTAAAACATCTATCACTAAAGCAAATGTTATCTACAGAAAAAAATTACACCAATTTTTCTGTTTGCTTTGTTTTTTAAATAATCTAATAGTATAACTTTATGCTGTTTGTGGAAATAAAATAGGAACTTGAATAAGAGGAACTAGATGAGAAGATAATAAATGTCACTTTGAACTTTTACTAATAGTAGTGCTATTAATTCTCTAGCCATGTTGCTGTTGTCATGTAGTGATGTCTAGTATTTTGCCAGCAAAATATTTTACAATAAATTTTTTCCTTGGCCATAGGCTATAGACTTCAACAGCTGCCTTATAATGTTTTCAGGCATTTTATCAAGATTTTTATTCTATTTTTTGCAAGAAACAATGATAGTTTTCTCCTTACATCTGGCAGTGCTCGCAAAACATGCCATGCACTAAAGCAACAGGTTATTTTTACATTGACCAAAATTTAACATTTGGTGTTTAAAATTTTTATAATATGATTAACACTGCAATGCAGTTTAAATTTGGCCGCCCCATCTAGCTTTTTAATCTTTGGCTGGATATACATAAACTAATAATTAGTTTGAGCTTATTTGTATTTCCTAATCAATATGTGCCAAACCTGACAGATCAAAACACGAGGCGTGAGCAGGGCCGCAAAGTGCAGCTGACTAACATCCAGTCGGCTAAGACTGTGGCGGATGTGATTCGCACGTGCCTAGGCCCGCAGGCTATGCTCAAGATGCTCATGGATCCTATGGGTGGTATTGTCATGACCAACGATGGCAATGCGATCCTGCGCGAGATCACCGTGCAGCACCCGGCAGCCAAGAGCATGATCGAGATTGCCCGCACCCAAGACGAGGAGGTCGGCGACGGCACCACCTCCGTCATCATTCTGGCTGGAGAGATTCTGGCTGTCTCAACTCCATTTCTGGAACAGAGCATTCACCCAACCATCATCATCACCGCTTATAGGCAGGCTCTGGAGGATATGCTCGAGATGGTGAGGCTGCGTAACATTGTTGATTATGCTTTTGAATCATCATTTAACACTAACAGCATAGATAATTGGGATAGTGTCAACTGTGACTGAATGAGTGAGCAATGAGTCAGCACTGACTCACTGAAGGATCAGAGCAATGGGTCAGCAGTGACTCACTGAAGGATCAGAGCAATGGGTCAGCAGTGACTCACTGAAGGATCAGAGCAATGGGTCAGCAGTGACTCACTGAAGGATCAGAGCAATGAGTCAGCAGTGACTCACTGAAGGATCAGAGCAATGGGTCAGCAGTGACTCACTGAAGGATCAGAGCAATTGGTCATCCACAGGTTAGGTACAGATAAGCAGAGGTTAGGTACAGTAGCTGGCAATACAGCAAACACTGACACACAGGCATCCAGTCGGTTCTCCTTGGACGTGGACACCAGCGACACGGATCGCATGCGTGAGTTGATTGGCACCTGCCTAGGCACCCGGGTGCACACCCATTGGAACAAGCTGGCCTGCCGTATCTCCCTCGACGCTGTGCGGACTGTACACAAGGAGGCCGGAGCCGACGGCCAGCTGCCCGAGATTGACATCAAGCGCTACGCCCGCATCGAGAAGATCCCCGGTGGCAGCCTGGAGGATTCCACCGTACTGGACGGCATTATGATCAACAAGGATGTGGTACATCCTCAGATGCGGCGCAAGATTGTTAATCCTAGGATTATCCTGCTAGATTGCGACCTGGAGTACAAGAAGGGCGAGAGCCAGACCAACGTTGAGATTCGCCAGGAGGAGGACTTCACCAAGCTGCTGCAGCTAGAAGAGGATTATATTCGCAGCGTGTGCCAGTCTGTGTTGGCACTGAAGCCTGATCTGGTGATCACCGAGAAGGGCGTCAGCGACCTGGCCCAGCACTACCTGGTCAAGGCTGGCGTGTCCGTCCTGCGTCGTCTGCGACGCACCGACCAGTGGCGCGTGGCCCGCGCCATCGGTGCCACCATCGTCAACCGGCCGGAGGAGCTCAAGGAGGAGGATGTCGGACTCGGCTGCGGACTGTTCGAGGTGAATCTCGCTCTTGATTGCATAAAGTTTTTTCGATACATGTCGGCTAACTCCCAGTATTAATGACCCCGGCAGGTGCGTCAAATTGGCGACGAGTATTACTCCTTCCTAGTGCAGTGCCGCAACCCCAAGGCCTGCACCATTGTGCTGCGCGGCCCCAGCAAGGACATCTTGAACGAGATGGATCGCAGCCTCAATGACGCCCTGAATGTTGCCCGCAACATCATGTTGAAGCCCAAGCTCTGCCCTGGCGGTGGTGCCTTCGAAATGGCCATCGCTCACGCCGTTTCGGAGAAGGGCAAAGCCCTGACCACCGTGCACCAGGGCCCGTACAGAGCTCTGGCCGCTGCCCTGGAGGTCATTCCCCGAACCCTCATTCAGAACTGCGGCGCCAACGTCATCCGCACCCTGACGGCTCTGCGGGCCAAGCACGCCGCTGGCGAGGATGCCGATTCCTGGATGTGGGGCGTCGACGGTGAGACTGGAAAACTGCGTCACATGAAAACCGACGGCGTTTGGGAGCCGCTGAGCGTGAAGAATCAGGTGCTCAAGACTGCCACCGAGGTGAGCACACCGAACCGCGTATAATGTTCTCAGCCAAAGGATTTCACTTTTCTCAATCTGGGATTTCACCTGTTCCCAATCTAGGATTTCACCTGTTTCCAATATGGGAATTCATCTGTTACCAAACTAGGACTTCCCAAACTAGTTCTCAATCTGGATTTCACTTGTTCCCAATATATCTGATTTCACCTGTTCCCAATATATCTGATTTCACCTGTTCCCAATATATCTGATTTCACCTGTTCCCAATATATCTGATTTCACCTGTTCCCAATATATCTGATTTCACCTGCTCCCAATATATGGGATTTCACCTGTTCCCAATATATCTGATTTCACCTGTTCCCAATATATCTGATTTCACCTGTTCCCAATATATCTGATTTCACCTGTTCCCAATATATCTGATTTCACCTGTTCCCAATATATCTGATTTCACCTGTTCCCAATATATCTGATTTCACCTGTTCACAATATGGGATTTCACATGTTACCAATATATGGGATTTCACACGTTACCAATAAGGGATTTCACCTGTTCCCAATATATAGGATTTCACCTTTTCCCAATCTAGGATTTCACCTGTTCCCAATCTAGGATTTCACCTGTTCCCAATATATGGGATTTCACCTGTTCCCAATATATGGGATTTCACCTGTTCCCAATCTAGGATTTCACCTGTTCCCAATATATGGGATTTCACCTGTTCACAATCTAGGATTTCACCTGTTCCCAATATATGGGATTTTACCTGTTCCCAATCTAGGATTTCACCTGTTCCGAATCTAGGATTTCACCTGTTCTCTGAACAAATTTTGTTCGTTTTAAGTCTTTGATGTCTATATTTCATAATAAAACTTCAACCCACACCGCTTACTTCCTAACCAGACTGCCATACTGCTGCTACGCATCGATGACATCGTGTCCGGCACCAAGAAGGGCGGCGTTGAAGGCGCCGCAGCCGCCGCAAAGGCTGCCGCGGCCAGCGACGGCCCGGCCGCTGGCGGAGACGAATAAATCGACTCTGCTGTTGGGAGTCGATATTTTTGTTCCCTGATTCGGACAATTGGACACGAGACACGCCTAACATCTGTTCGAAGTGCTTGCTCTACCCTCCTTCCTCCAGTTGAATACCATTGTTACAGGACTCGCTAAAATTCTCCAATGCGTTCTGTTTTCAAACTTGTTTTTTATTTACTTCCTTATTTCTTTCTCTTCTGCAAGAATCCAGCTTTGTGTTTTTTCTACCGAGCTATCAACTTCGCTTCGTCCTTTTTTGTACTACACATTTTACATTACTTAACAGTAGTGCTTTATGCGCTTGTTCACATTGCGGTCTGAACAGCAGGGTCTTCTGTTTCTCTCGCTTTAGGATGAAAAAGAAATAATTGTTTGATCAAATCGTTTGAGAATAGAAAAATGCAGACAACAAAACATGTGCGCATTTTGCTACTGCTTGATTGACTCGGTAAGTAGTACACGTTGATTATCGCTTAGATACACTTGCTTTAGGTCAAACAAATGCAAAAATGAAGAATTGAATTTTTGTCTCGCCTCCAGCCTCCATAGCCGCCTCAAACCACTTCTCAATAATAGCATTATTCAGACTGTCATCAACGACTAAGGAACCTTTTTTATACTTAACCATCCCAGTGTTCTCAAGCATTCTGATGCTCAGTGATCTACGTACGGTAGAAAATGTTTGTCACAGTTGGCTCCAATTTATAAGGTGATCTTGTGAATTCTGAAAAGTGTCTACCCTACGGTTTGTTGTCGCACGGAACTGTTTGATAAAATAAATATAAATTACAAAAATTAAGAAGCGCTCCTTTGTTAGAACAGCAAGGAATTAAATACAAGACAAAACGTTCATTTGGAGAAAATAAAACTACATAAACGTACATTGTGCTGTTTTGAACTATTACTCCGTCTTCAAATATGTATATGGGCTTTGATTATACCTTATAATAATAATTGCAGGAGGGCTGCGAGCAGTAGCACATCATTTGGTGATACTAGACCCGCAGACAGCGAGGAGGCAATGCCGCCCATTTCGCTGACTCCTGAGCACACACGCACACAGGCACCGTACACAGGCACAAGCTCACACAGGTGTGTACATCTGCCCTGACTTTCTCATCGTCAGGCAGTGTACACTCTCACTGTGCCTTTGAGGTTGGCCCTCAAGGGCGTAAATTGCACGACAAGCCTCCAAGCCTTCTCTCCGCGGCTGCGCCCCAAGTAAATGTGGCATCGCCGCGGAATCGAACTTAGGGACCTTGGTGCGAGAGGCAAACGTGATTATTCCTTAGCCATTGTACAAGCTCGTTTATCGAACTATAATTTAGCATTCCTGTGTACATTAGTGTGGCTGGGGTTGGTGCTTCGATGGGTTAGAATGTACATTAGTGTGGCTGGGGTTGGTGCTTCGATGGGTTAGAATGTACATTAGTGTGGCTGGGGCTGGTGCTTCTGTGGGTTAGAATGTACATTAGTGTGGCTGGGGTTGGTGCTTCGATGGATTAGAATGTACATTAGTGTGGCTGGGGTTGGTGCTTCGATGGGTTAGAATGTACATTAGTGTGGCTGGGGTTGGTGCTTCGATGGGTTAGAATGTACATTAGTGTGGCTGGGGTTGGTGCTTCGATGGGTTAGAATGTACATTAGTGTGGCTGGGGTTGGTGCTTCGATGGGTTAGAATGTACATTAGTGTGGCTGGGGCTGGTGCTTCTGTAGGTTAGAATGTACATTAGTGTGGCTGGGGCTGGTGCTTCTGTGGGTTAGAATGTACATTAGTGTGGCTGGGGTTGGTGCTTCGATGGGTTAGAATGTACATTAGTGTGGCTGGGGTTGGTGCTTCGATGGGTTAGAATGTACATTAGTGTGGCTGGGGCTGGTGCTTCTGTGGGTTAGAATGTACATTAGTGTGGCTGGGGCTGGTGCTTCTGTGGGTTAGAATGTACATTAGTGTGGCTGGGGTTGGTGCTTCTGTGGGTTAGAATGTACATTAGTGTGGCTGGGGCTGGTGCTTCTGTGGGTTAGAATCTACATTAGTGTGGCTGGGGCTGGTGCTTCTGTGGGTTAGAATGTACATTAGTGTGGCTGGGGCTGGTGCTTCTGTGGGTTAGAATGTACATTAGTGTGGCTGGGGTTGGTGCTTCGATGGGTTAGAATGTACATTAGTGTGGCTGGGGCTGGTGCTTCTGTGGGTTAGAATGTACATTAGTGTGGCTGGGGTTGGTGCTTCGATGGGTTAGAATGTACATTAGTGTGGCTGGGGTTGGTGCTTCGATGGGTTAGAATGTACATTAGTGTGGCTGGGGCTGGTGCTTCTGTGGGTTAGAATGTACATTAGTGTGGCTGGGGCTGGTGCTTCTGTGGGTTAGAATGTACATTAGTGTGGCTGGGGTTGGTGCTTCTGTGGGTTAGAATGTACATTAGTGTGGCTGGGGCTGGTGCTTCTGTGGGTTAGAATCTACATTAGTGTGGCTGGGGCTGGTGCTTCTGTGGGTTAGAATGTACATTAGTGTGGCTGGGGCTGGTGCTTCTGTGGGTTAGAATGTACATTAGTGTGGCTGGGGTTGGTGCTTCGATGGGTTAGAATGTACATTAGTGTGGCTGGGGCTGGTGCTTCTGTGGGTTAGAATGTACATTAGTGTGGCTGGGGTTGGTGCTTCTGTGGGTTAGAATGTACATTAGTGTGGCTGGGGCTGGTGCTTCTGTGGGTTAGAATGTACATTAGTGTGGCTGGGGTTGGTGCTTCTGTGGGTTAGAATGTACATTAGTGTGGCTGGGGTTGGTGCTTCGATGGGTTAGAATGTACATTAGTGTGGCTGGGGCTGGTGCTTCTGTGGGTTAGAATGTACATTAGTGTGGCTGGGGCTGGTGCTTCTGTGGGTTAGAATGTACATTAGTGTGGCTGGGGTTGGTGCTTCTGTGGGTTAGAATGTACAGTAATGCGTCTTTGCGTTTGTCTTTCGAATGTACATTTACGTTGTCAGTGTTTCGTTTTTGTTTTCAGTGTGAATTGTTCCGTACAAGCATGCCATTTAATGCATTAGCAGCCTAAATCATGTCATTGCAGTGTGCTGGAGGGCTGCACTTTACCGAGGCTTTTATGATGTGAGAACAGCTTTTCAGATTATTGTTCTGTATATCAGCCTCCTATCCACTCGCATGCTGGGTATAACTAGTAGTTTTTAAGACAGCAATTTCTGTCTGTCAATTATAAGTCACTGGAAAATACGAGTTGTTTCAAAAACATTTTATGCTCTTCAGAACCTCCTAAATTTTAACAATAGGCGACAACTGCATGCTAGCACTTCAGGCTAAACAATAGATAACAAGAATTTATAACTGATCATTACCAATAGCACCTTCTTCCCCTAACCTGCCCCATTCATTCTCCCCCTGCATCGCTCCTTCTCCCCTGCATCACTCCTTCTCCCCCTGCATCACCCATTCATTCTCCCCCCTGCATCACCCACTCATTCTCCCCTGCATCACTCCTTCTCCCCTGCATCACCCACTCCTTCTCCCCTGCATCACTCCTTCTCCCCTGCATCACTCCTTTTCCCCTGCATCACTCCTTCTCCCCTGCATCACCCACTCCTTCTCCCCTGCATCACTCCTTCTCCCCTGCATCACCCACTCCTTCTCCCCTGCATCACTCCTCCCCTGCATCACTCCTTCTCCCCTGCATCACCCACTCCTTCTCCCCTGCATCACCCACTCCTTCTCCCCTGCATCACTCCTTCTCCCCTGCATCACCCATCCTTCTCCCCTGCATCACCCGTCCTTCTCCCCTGCATCACTCCTTCTCCCCTGCATCACCCATCCTTCTCCCCTTCGTTTCAAATTCCACACTCTAAAGTATATATAAAGTACTTCTTTTCGGCAGGCTCAAAGCATTTGCACTTTTGTAGAAAATGTGCGAAAAACTAGCAATAATTTGACAGCAATAGTTAGGAGTGTGGCAAGATGGGGCCTAAGCTAAGCAGATAAACATCCAGTCTCCAGCTGTACAGTTGGCAATGAAGACAATTCTGGAATTTTCCAGCTCTGTTCACAAATTGCCAAACTCCTCCTAGTGCCGAATTACTTTTTTTCTCTCTCTCTGTGCCCTGCATGTCTGCTTTCGGCTTTTCGTTGCTTTCCTTTTCTCTTCTTCAATTAAGAACGAATCCGAAGGTGACTGAAAAGGATTGCAAACCAGTGAGCACGGGGCACCGAGCGATTGTGGGCATTGTCCGCCTGCTCAAGGCTTGAGCAGACTGTACTCGGAAGGCCGAACCGAGGGTTGGGTAACAAATAGTGGAAGCTCGCTTTTCCTACAGGCAGTTGCTGGGTGTCGAGCTCGGATTAGCTTGTATAATTTTCACCTGACTGTTTAGATCAATCATGCTGAATGCTGTTGATGAAGCTATTCAGGTTGAGCTGCTGGACACGAACCAAGGAGCCTCTGGATCAGTAGAACCACTGCAGCATCAGCAGGATCACACCCACTCAAAGGTATCTAAACCAATCTACCTGTAAAAGAAACCAACCTATCCTAGATCCCAACCTACCCCATTCCAACCTATCCTAGATCCCAACCTACCCTAGATCCCAACCTACCCTATAGATCCTAACATATACCAGATCCCAACCTACCCTAGATCCCAACCTACCCTAGATCCCAACCTACCCTAGATCCTAACCTACCCTAGATCCCAACCTACCCTAGATCCCAACCTACCCCAGATCCCAACCTACCCCATTCCAACCTACCCCATTCCAACCTACCC
The DNA here is from genome assembly GCA_950097015.1 of Macrostomum hystrix. Classification (NCBI taxonomy): domain Eukaryota; kingdom Metazoa; phylum Platyhelminthes; family Macrostomidae; genus Macrostomum; species Macrostomum hystrix. Next base: position 5,494,816 of record CATNEN010000002.1, read on the forward strand.
CAGATCCCAACCTACCCCATTCCAACCTACCCCAGATCCCAACCTACCCTAGATCCCAACCTACCCTATAGATCCTAACATATACCAGATCCCAACCTACCCTAGATCCCAACCTACCCTAGATCCCAACCTACCCTAGATCCTAACCTACCCCAGATCCCAACCTACCCCATTCCAACCTACCCCATTCCAACCTACCCCAGATCCCAACCTACCCCATTCCAACCTACCCTAGATCCCAACCTACCCTAGATCCCAACCTACCCTAGATCCCAACCTACCCTAGATCCCAACTTACCCTAGATCCTAACCTACCCTAGATCCCAACCTACCCTAGATCCCAACCTACCCTAGATCCCAACCTACCCTAGATCCCAACTTACCCTAGATCCAAACCTACCCTAGATCCTAACCTACCCCAGATCCCAACCTACCCTAGATCCCAACCTACCCTAGATCCCAACCTACCCTAGATCCCAACCTACCCTAGATCCCAACCTACCCTAGATCCCAACCTACCAGCACCAACCAGAGCCTATAGATTGCAGTCTCCAATCCGCAGCCGGCCCACAGAGGGCACAGCAGTCTGCTGCTCCACCTGCAGCCAAAGTCCTGGGCCGCTGGTCTCGGCAGTCGACTTCGCCGACTGTCGGTTCCGCCGCTGTTGGTCGCCTCTTCAAAGCGACGCCAGAAGCCGCCGGCGGCCGACTCACCACCCCAGCTGCGTCATCAGCCGCCGACAGCTCCGCGAGTCCGGCTGCAACCAGCCGCGCCAATGAGCAACGCGGAGAGGCATCGAATTAACCTGCTCTTCCACCTGCTCAGGGATCACACGGATGCTCTTAGACTGCGGCTGGGGGAGCTGGGCCAGCTGGAGCTCCTGGGCGACGATGACGACGATTCGTTGCTGTTGGCCTGGCTGGATCTCGAGCCGGATGATTTCGACAACGACGACTTTCAAGACAGCGATAATGAAGTGTTGCTGTCAGCCAGCGAGGGTGATGATGGCCATTGCTGCGACTATTTCAAGAACAAAAGTGAGCGACACGGAAATCTTGTTTGGGATCAAAGAGTTCTTTCACAATAAGCAGTGAAAAGGCCAACAGAAGAAACTTTTCCAAATAAACTCCACCTGATAAACTCTTCTAATACCTCCCAAAAAACTTTTTTAATAACCTCTGACCTAATAAACCCCAATAAACAGATTCTCAGTAAACTCTGACCTAATAAACCTCAATAAACTGATTCTCAATAAACTCTGACCTAATAAACCCCAATAAACTGATTTTCAGTAAACTCTGACCTAATAAACCCCAATAAACTGATTTTCAGTAAACCCTGACCTAATAAACCCCAATAAACGGATTTTCAGTAAACCCTGACCTAATAAACCCCAATAAACGGATTCTCAGTAAACTCTGATCTAATAAACCCCAAAAAACGGATTCTCAATAAACTCTGATCTAATAAACCCCAATAAACTGATTTTCAGTAAACTCTGACCTAATAAACCCCAATAAACTGATTTTCAGTAAACTCTGACCTAAAAAACCCCAATAAACTGATTTTCAGTAAACTCTGACCTAATAAACCCCAATAAACTGATTTTCAGTAAACCTGACCTAATAAACCCCAATAAACGGATTCTCAGTAAACTCTGATCTAATAAACCCCAATAAACTGATTCTCAGTAAACTCTGATCTAATAAACCCCAATAAACGGATTCTCAGTAAACTCTGATCTAATAAACCCCAATAAACTGATTTTCAGTAAACTCTGACCTAATAAACCCCAATAAACTGATTTTCAGTAAACCCTGACCTAATAAACCCCAATAAACGGATTCTCAGTAAACTCTGATCTAATAAACCCCAAAAAACGGATTCTCAATAAACTCTGATCTAATAAACCCCAATAAACTGATTTTCAGTAAACTCTGACCTAATAAACCCCAATAAACTGATTTTCAGTAAACTCTGACCTAATAGACCCCAATAAACGGATTCTCAGTAAACTCTGATCTAATAAACCCCAAAAAACGGATTCTCAATAAACTCTGATCTAATAAACCCCAATAAACTGATTTTCAGTAAACTCTGACCTAATAAACCCCAATAAACTGATTTTCAGTAAACTCTGACCTAATAAACCCCAATAAACTGATTTTCAGTAAACTCTGACCTAATAAACCCCAATAAACTGATTTTCAGTAAACCTGACCTAATAAACCCCAATAAACGGATTCTCAGTAAACTCTGATCTAATAAACCCCAATAAACTGATTCTCAGTAAACTCTGATCTAATAAACCCCAATAAACGGATTCTCAGTAAACTCTGATCTAATAAACCCCAATAAACTGATTTTCAGTAAACTCTGACCTAATAAACCCCAATAAACTGATTTTCAGTAAACTCTGACCTAATAGACCCCAATAAACAGATTTTCAGTAAACTCTGACCTAATAAACCCCAATAAACTGATTAGCAATAAACTCTGACCTAATAAACCCCAATAAACTGATTTTCAGTAAACCTGACCTAATAAACCCCAATAAACGGATTCTCAGTAAACTCTGATCTAATAAACCCCAATAAACGGATTCTCAATAAAATATGACCTAATAAACCTCAATAAACTGATTCTCAATAAAATATGACCTAACAAACCTCAATAAACTGATTCTCAATAAAATATGACATAATAAACCACAATAAACGGATTCTCAATAAAATATGACATAATAAACCTCAATAAACTGATTCTCGATAAACTCTGCCCTAATAAACCCCAATAAACTGATTCTCAATCAACTCTGACCTAATAAACCCCAATAAACTGATTCTCAATAAACTCTGACCTAATAAACCCCAATAAACTGATTCTCAATAAACTCTCACCTAATAAACCCCAATAAACTGATTCTCAATAAACTCTGACCTAATAAACCCCAATAAACTGATTCTCAATAAACTCTCACCTAATAAACCCCGATAAACTGATTCTCAATAAACTCTGACCTAATAAACCCCAATAAACTGATTCTCAATATACTCTGACCTAATAAACCCCAATAAACGGATTCTCAATAAACTCTGACCTAATAAACCCCAATAAACTGATTCTCAATATACTCTGACCTAATAAACCCCAATAAACGGATTCTCAATAAACTCTGACCTAATAAACCCCAATAAACTGATTAGCAATAAACTCTGCGCTAATAAACCCCAATAAACAAATTCTCAACAAACTCTCACCTAATAAACCCCAATCAACAAATTCTCAACAAACTCTCACCTAATAAACCCCGATAAACTGATTCTCAATAAACTCTGACCTAATAAACCCCAATAAACGGATTCTCAATAAACTCTGACCTAATAAACCCCAATAAACTGATTAACAATAAACTCTGCGCTAATAAACCCCAATAAACAAATTCTCAACAAACTCTCACCTAATAAACCCCGATAAACTGATTCTCAATAAACTCTCACCTAATAAACCCCAATAAACTGATTTTCAGTAAACTCTCACCTAATAAACCCCAATAAACTGATTTTCAGTAAACTCTGACCTAATAAACCCCAATAAACAAATTCTCAACAAACTCTCACCTAATAAACCCCGATAAACTGATTCTCAATAAACTCTCACCTAATAAACCCCAATAAACTGATTCTCAATAAACTCTGACCTAATAAACCCCAATAAACTGATTTTCAATGAACTCTGCCCTAATAAACCCCAATAAACTGATTCTTAATAAACTCTGACCTAATAAACCCCAATAAACGGATTCTCAGTAAACTCTGATCTAATAAACCCCAATAAACTGATTCTCAATAAACTCTGATCTAATAAACCCCAGTAAACTGATTTTCAGTAAACTCTGACCTAATAAACCCCAATAAACGGATTCTCAGTAAACTCTGATCTAATAAACCCCAATAAACTGATTCTCAATAAACTCTGATCTAATAAACCCCAGTAAACTGATTTTCAGTAAACTCTGACCTAATAATCCTCAATAAACGGATTCCCATTAAAATATGACCTAATAAACCACAATAAACTGATTCTCAATAAACTCTGACCTAATAAACCCCAATAAACTGATTCTCAATAAACCCTGCTCTAATAAACCCCAATAAACTGATTCTCAATAAACCCTGCCCTAATAAACCCCAATAAACTGCAGAGTGTGACTGTGATTCGGACTCCTGCCGCAGCGGTCACTCTGGCGACTTCATGAGATTCAAGCATCAGAGGCGCAGCGTGCGGTGGAATCAGGAATACGACCGCGAGTTCAGAGAGACCGTCGGCCTGCTGGATCAGAACTGTGTCCGGGTGTACCAGATTAAATGAATGCCAACCATCTGTTTATCGGTACTTTTATAGCACTCTTACCACACTCAAAGCGCCCCAACAAGAAATGTAAAAACAACTTGTTTTCATTAACTTAGTGCCTGTTCTGCAAGTACATAAAAAGTCCGTTGCTTATGTTTAAACAGGTTCGATTCGCGAATAGAACTTTTACGAGTACATTATCAGCACTAATCTCAGCATTCATTTTTATCAGGCTTCTATCAGGCTTTTGACTGTACTTTTAAACCCGTACGTTTAATTTGACGCTAATAATATGCTTGTAATGTGCATAAAACACACAACCCAGGGTTCCATTTCGGATCGACGACTTTAAACTGCTGGGTACTTTTGACTGCTGGGTACTTTTGACTGCTGGGTACTTTTGACTGCTGGGTACTTTTGACTGCTGCACTTTTGACTGCTGCACTTTTGACTGCTGCACTTTTGACTGGTGCACTTTTGACTGCTAGGTACTTTTGACTGCTGCACTTTTGACTGCTGCACTTTTGACTGCTGGGTACTTTTGACTGCCGCACTTTTGACTGCTGCACTTTTGACTGCTGCACTTCTGACTGCTGCACTTTTGACTGCTGCACTTTTGACTGCTGGGTACTTTTGACTGCTGCACTTTTGACTGCTGCACTTTTGACTGCTGGGTACTTTTGACTGCTGCACTTTTGACTGCTGCACTTTTGACTGCTGGGTACTTTTGACTGCCGCACTTTTGACTGCTGCACTTTTGACTGCTGCACTTTTGACTGCTGCACTTTTGACTGCTGCACTTTTGACTGCTGCACTTTTGACTGCTGCACTTTTGACTGCTGCACTTTTGACTGCTGCACTTTTGACTGCTGCACTTTTGACTGCTGCACTTTTGACTGCTAGGTACTTTTGACTGCTGCACTTTTGACTGCTGCACTTTTGACTGCTGCACTTTTGACTGCTGCACTTTTGACTGCTGTACTTTTGAATGCTCGACATTGAACCACTTTTGAAAAAAATAACTGCTCTGAATTAAAAACGCAATAATGATGGACATTAAAACTGTTTTGCCAAACAGCTTTAGGACGCATAGAAAGTTTTGATATATTTTTAATATATACAAACAAATAATAAAAAGTGCATAGAAAACACTGTACATAGATACAGTGGACTCAAGACTTAGATCCACTTACCTTATGGCAATTTCTCCAAAAAGCAGTTATCATTTTATATCAACAATTGTTTTCCATATTATTATGTGCAATTCTTCCCCTTCTACTGCCGCTCTTTCTTCTTCTTCTACTGCCGCTCCTTCTTCCCCTTTTACTGCCGCTCCTTCTTCCCTTTTTATGCCGCTCTTTCTTCCCCTTCTACTGCCGCTCCTTCTTCCCCTTCTACTGCCGCTCCTTCTTCCCCTTCTACTGCCGCTCCTTCTTCCCCTTCTACTGCCGCTCCTTCTTCCCCTTCTACTGCCGCTCCTTCTTCCCCTTCTACTGCCGCTCCTTCTTCCCCTTCTACTGCCGCTCCTTCTTCCCCTTCTACTGCCGCTCCTTCTTCCCCTTCTACTGCCGCTCCTTCTTCCCCTTCTACTGCCGCTCCTTCTTCCCCATCAACTGCCGCTCTTTCTTCCCCATCAACTGCCGCTCCTTCTTCCCCATCAACTGCCGCTCTTTCTTCCCCTTCTATTGCCGCTCTTTCTCTTTTACCACCGCTCTCTCTCCATCTCTCCTGTCCCGCTGTCTCCCCCTCACCCAGCTCACCCAGGCTGCCATAGACTTCAATCTCGCAGATTGTCAGCAGATCGCCAGTCCGGGAGGCCAGCCGCAGAACGGAGCCTTCACCGCCGCAGTTAACAATGAAAATCGATTCTGGCGGGCGCAAATATTCTGCGCAGGTGTTGCCGTCCATTAGAAGCAGAAAATTGGCCAAACGATTCGCACAGCAGTCGACTCGATTCCACAGTTTCACGTAGTCGACTCGGGCCCTCGAGCTGAAACTGGCCTGCCACCAGCCGTTCGCGTCGCCTGTGCAGGCGCAGCTGCCGCTGTTCCAATGCTGATTCTGATTGCCATCAATGGCTTTGTAGCATGTGACAGCCGAATTGAAATCAGTCGACTGAGAACAGAAGGCTACTGACAGCTTGTCGGCTTGACCAGCACTGGCTAATAGGGCTAGAACAGCAAGGCTGGATGCAATGGGTGGATTTTGAGTGACCTTCACTAAGCTGTGACAGATTGGTTTCGTTTGGTTGGTGGGATTTAGGGTAGGTTGGGATCTAGGGTTGGTTGGGATCTAAGGTAGTTTAGGATCTGGGGTAGGTTGGGATCTAGGGTAGGTTGGGATCTGGGGTAGTTTGGGATCTAGGGTAGGTTGAGATCTAGGGTAGGTTGGGATCTGGGGTAGTTTGGGATCTAGGGTAGGTTGAGATCTAGGGTTGGTTGGGATCTGGGGTAGTTTGGGATCTAGGGTAGGTTGAGATCTAGGGTAGGTTGGGATCTAGGGTAGGTTGGGATCTGGGGTAGTTTGGGATCTAGGGTAGGTTGAGATCTAGGGTAGGTTGGGATCTGGGGTAGTTTGGGATCTAGGGTAGGTTGAGATCTAGGGTAGGTTGGGATCTGGGGTAGTTTGGGATCTAGGGTAGGTTGAGATCTAGGGTTGGTTGGGAGCTAAGGTAGGTTGGGATCTGGGGTAGTTTAGGTTCTAAGGTAGTTTGGGATCTGGGGTAGGTTGGGATCTAGGGTAGGTTGGGATCTAGGGTAGGTTGGGATCTAGGGTTGGTTGGGATCTAAGGTAGGTTGGGATCTGGGGTAGTTTGGGATCTAGGGTTGGTTGGGATCTAAGGTAGGTTGGGATCTGGGGTAGTTTGGGATCTAGGGTAGGTTGGGATCTGGGGTAGTTTGGGATCTAGGGTAGGTTGGGATCTGGGGTAGTTTGGGATCTAGGGTAGGTTGGGATCTGGGGTAGTTTGGGATCTGGGGTAGTTTGGGATCTAGGGTAGGTTGGGATCTGGGGTTGGTTGGGATCTAGGGTTGGTTGGGATCTAGGGTTGGTTGGGATCTAGGGTTGGTTGGGATCCAAGGTAGGTTGGGATCTAGGGTAGGTTGGGATCTGGGGGTAGTTTGGGATCTAGGGTAGGTTGGGATAAAATACTAAACTAAAACGGTGTGGGCAGAAATTTTGGTGCGTGTGGCGGCTTCCCGAGTCCGTGGACTGATCAGCTGTACACGCAATCACTGCGGCTGTGCACTGGCTGTAAATCTGGTTCAACTAAGGCTAGGTGGGATCTCTATGTTGCTTGTGCAGCGCAGGTTTTTTAATAAAAATCTAGCTCACCATTGAAAACAGCTCAGGCTGTTTGTCTGTAGCCACATTGTGACCCAATCAATTCAATGAAAGGAGATAAATGAAGCAATTCAGAGTAATGATTTTTCTTAAGCCGCGTATATATGGCATTCCTGATAAGCTCTATTTACGATACTTGACCAGCCAATCAGAATTTAACTAAGGGACTTTAGTGACCCAGCAGAGCTGGATTGGCGACAAAATGCTGGTGGCCTCAAATGGCAAACCTCAGTCCAACTGTAGAGTTGTAATATGTGGGCTACTATGGGTCTAAGTAGTTTTTACATTCAATTTAAAAAAATTATTAATATTCTAACTACACTACTGACCATGTTAAGTAGCACGCATCGCATAAATAAGTATAACAAAACAAATACCGATTCGATTGGGTTCGGAGTCTTCGGACATTAACACACACTTGGGTACTTGGCGGCAGGGCAGCACTTGTTAGCATTAAACAGTCTGCCCCATAGACTAAACTGTAACAATTTTGCTATTTCTTGGTCCGTCTGCCACGCGCGGGTCTACTACCCCAAAACCATAGACTAATCTAGCTAGCAGTCTAAGCCATATCTATGCCCCAAACCCAAGGCCTGTCTGTTTGTCGATCATGCGATCAGCCAATCGGAGCTGGGCTGAAGCTAAACTCCAGCAGCACTTGAACCAATAGAAAATGCCGCACGGTTTTAACGAAGTCTAAATTCATAGAGCGGCACTGACCAGTCAAAGGCTCTGATGGCATAGTAATACAATAGACAAGATGGTGGCTTATTTAAGCATGTAGTTTTTGTACAGACCTGCCTGCCTGTCATGAATGCATTTAGCTTGCGTGGATCAATAGCTTGATAACCAGAATATTCTGCACAAGCATTCTTCTGCATTAACCACGTGACTTTCATTTTCACTCAACTTATTAATATTTACACGGTGACCTTTAGTCTGGAAATGATTTGCTGTACAGCAGCATTATAATGACATATAACATTGACATATGACATATGACATATAATGACATTTGTACTTTTGTCATTATTTGTCACAGGGGAAATGAGACACGGGAGAGATGAGACACGGGAGAGATGAGACATGGCAGAGATGAGACACGGGCGAGATGAGACACGGGCGAGATGATACACGGCAGAGATGAAACACGGGAGAGATGAGACACGGGAGAGATGAGACACGGGCGAGATGAGACATGGGCGAGATGAGACACGGGAGAGATGAGACACGGGCGAGATGATACACGGCAGAGATGAAACACGGGAGAGATGAGACACGGGAGAGATGAGACACGGGAGAGATGAGACACGGGAGAGATGAGACATGGGCGAGATGAGACACGGGAGAGATGAGACATGGGAGAGATGAGACACGGGAGAGATGAGACATGGGCGAGATGAGACATGGGCGAGATGAGACACGGGAGAGATGAGACACGGGAGAGATGAGACACGGGAGAGATGAGACACGGGCGAGATGAGACATGGGCGAGATGAGACACGGGAGAGATGAGACATGGGAGAGATGAGACACGGGAGAGATGAGACATGGGCGAGATGAGACACGGGAGAGATGAGACACGGGAGAGATGATACACGGCAGAGATGAAACACGGGAGAGATGAGACACGGGAGAGATGAGACACGGGTGAGGTGAGACACGGGAGAGATGAGACACTGGAGAGAAAAGACACAAGAGAGATGAGACACGGGAGAGATGAGACACGGGAGAGATGAGACACAAGAGAGATGAGACACGGGAGAGATGAGACACGGGAGAGTTGAGACACGGCAGAGATGAGACACTGGAGAGATGCGGAGAGATGGGGCTTGACGTGCAATTCACCCTCTTGTAGGCCAACCTCCGAGGCACAGTGGAGTGTACACTGCCTGACAATGAAGTCAGGGCAGATGTACACACCTGAGTGTGTGTGTGCCTCCTCGCTGGCTGCGTGTCTACTGTCACCAAATGATTTAATTCTGGAAGTGATTCAGTCACTGTTATAAAAAATGAAACCCATATCTAGCCGCCAGCCTAGCAACCTGTCCACCAAATGTACAGGCCTACTCAGAAACCAGAAGCCACTCAACCAACAGGTCTCTAATGCAGAGGATTTAAGCAGAGATGTAGAAGAAAACAAGAATTGTCTGCAGACAAGTGTAAAAGGACTTTGTTACTACTCTTGCTTACCATCCCTTGCATCGCAGTCTCATCCCAGAATCCATGGCTTTCCTCATGCCAGAATGGGATGAAAATCGACACGCCATGCGGAATCCCAGCCACCCAGGCGAAAGATAAAAAGCATTTCTTTGCAAGCCTCTTTCTTCCTCAGTCCCTGGCATCCCTAACTACGCCCTCCGCGATGGTTGCCATGCAATGGGACACTTGAGCTGCCTCAAGAATTTTTTTCCATTTCTTCCATTTCTTCCATGTTGAAAATTGCTGTATTTGCAGAACAGAATCAGTCATTCCCGAGTTGATGTTTGCCCAGATTAAGTCAAGGATGTTAATTCGGACGGAAAAAAATCTTGCTCTTTATTGGCACTCACTTATGCTCAAATAGCAATGGAAACAAGCTCAGTGTTTGAGTAGTATATTTACTTCAACACACAGCGTTCATATACAGTGTACAAGACCGGAGAGATAAGAGAAAACAAATGGTCAAAAGATTTCTTTGCATTTTTACAGCAGGGCAAGATTGTCTAGTCAAGGCTTTCTAATTGCAATCCCCGCGATGTTATTTCGATTCTGTCTGAAATGGTGTCAGCCAGTCTATCGCAGTTAGATCATGCAGTGTAGCTACTTTGAGTAGTACGAGTTCACCAGCTCCTCCAGCGAGTTGCCCGGTTGTCCTCCGCTTGGCAGCTTCGGTGGCGGCACGTAGCGTCTCTTCCATGCGCTCTTGCGCTCCAGACTGTCTACAAGGCGCAGGAACCGCGGGTCTAACTGGGGTAGCCGAAGTGGCGCTTTGATTGGTTGAGAGTCTCGCTCGCTCCTCATTGGTTGAACCATTTGCTGGCCTCTGATTGGTTGAACAGTTTTCTGAACTCTGGTTGGTTGAAAACCAATTTCTGTGATTGGCTGACCAACTTTATCAGCTCTGATTGGTTGAGACTCCAGGCTACTCTCGATTGGTTGTTGAGAATTCAGCGACCAGGACAAAGATGGCAGCTGGCGGCTGGCGCTAGCGCTGCTTGCGCGGGACTCCGACACGCTGCGCTGTCCGTCAGTGCCGGTAATATCCAGCCTCACTAGCAGGTCGCTACTGCCGCTGTCTCCAAGCGACACAGATCGATGCACACCTTCGCGCTCTCTTTTCAAGCGTTTTTGTTGCTGCGCCAGGGTGGCGATGCGTCCTAGCAATGGTTGCTTAGCAACACTCATCAGACTGTCGCCGTAGTCAGTCAGCAGACAGTCTGGCAGGAGGTCCAAGGATCTGGTGAAGCCGAGTCGGTGCAGAGTCTGCAGGTGCAAAGTCTGACGAACGGCGAACGAGCGAAGCCAAGCGGTGTCCGAGGCCTCCTGGCTGAGCCGCTGCTGCTCCAGATTAACGAGCGACCGGCGCAGTCTCTGCTCCTCCAGGTTGTTGGGTCCGGAAATCACTCCGGGAACTCGGCTGGCCAGCTGGGGCACCGCCCTGCGCTGCTGACGGCTCATGCTGGGTCAGCGGCTCAGCTCTGGTGTCTGCGCTTGTTCTCTCCGGTTCTCTCCACTTTCTGGAGAATTCTCCAGCAGCTGCAGCGTCTGCTACTAAAAGCAGGTGTTGCTTTGGGGAGGGAAATTCTGGAGGGAAATAGTAGCCAATGGAAGGCTGGGTGAGGGATAGAGCTGGGATAGAAATTCGTAGAGTGCAGAAGAGAGTCAAATGGACTGGATGCCAGTAGAATCGCATTGTCTTCCGCGATGGACAATTTTTTGAGAGTCAGTATTTGAGAAGTCCAGAGGACAGCCGGGGTGCCGGGCGCTTGTTGGCGAGAATTAATGAGTTTCAATCATTTTCTGCAACTGTCTCACTTTTCCCCGGATAGGCTTAGGGACGGGGGGATAAATTGGACAGAGACTTTTGTCACAATGGGAAGCTAGTGTAGGTGAAGGGAAACGCTTGGAAACCAACTGCAGGGATAAGCTGTGAAGGAGGAGACTTGGATGGAGACTGACATCCGGGCGAGGGAGTGCGAGAGTGAGCAGGACTTTAGCAGGGTGAGTGAGAGAGGGCGAGAGTGAAAGCCAGCGTCTTTATCTTCCATGCGCTGGCGAGACAGAGAGGGCGAGAGGGCGAGAGGGCGAGAGGGCGAGAGGGCGAGAGGGCGAGAGGACGAAGGGGCAGGAGAGGGAGAGGGCGAGAGGGCGAGAGGGCGAGAGGGCGAGAGGGCGAGAGGGCGAGAGGGCGAGAGGACGAAGGGGCAGGAGAGGGAGAGGGCGAGAGGGCGAAAGGGCGAGAGGGCGAGAGGGCGAGAAGGCGAGAGGGAGAGTGTGAGAGGGCGAGAGGGCGAGAGGGCAGGACTTAAGAGACGAGGAATGAGAGTCCAGATAAGGCGAGAAGGCGAGGTTGCGATGAAAATGGGCTTGAGGAGAGAGCATATTGAAGGAAACATGAGCAAAAGTTGAAACATAGAGGCAAAACTGAACAATTATATAAGCCGTGCAGTCATCTGTCGGAAATTTATTCTTTTTGTTGTGCAATTAATTCTCGCAGCTAATTCCATCAGATTCCTTCCACTTAAATCATGGCGCAGAGTTCTAAAATATTTCGTTGCCATAGCAACCGTAGAATTCTATTAAGCAAAGAAAAGCAACAGGAGCTTGTGAGTTGAGAATCATTCTAGGTCTGAGGCACTCGCACTGAGGCAAGATTTCTCGGCTCATCAATATTAATCGATTGAATACTACTGCGGCACTGGCTGCTCCGAACGGAATTGAATTTGAATGGGACAATTTTCAGGGATCGGAACTTCAAGAATAAGGCTTTTTGAGAATCGGGATTTTGAGAATCGGGATTTCGAGAATAGGGAATTTGAGAATCGGGATTTAAAAAAGCAGGATTTTGAAAGTCTGGATTTCAAGAATCGGGATTTCAATAATCGGGATTTCAATAATCGGGATTTTAAGAATCGGGATTTTAAAGAATCGGGGATTTCAAGAATCAGGATTTTTAAGAATCAAAATTTGAAGAATCGGTATTTCAAGAATCGGGATTTCAAGAATCGGGATTTTTAGGAACCGGGATTATTAGGATCGGGATGTTTGAGAATCGGGATTTTTAGGAACCGTGATTTTTAGGATCGGGATGTTTGAGAATCGGGATTTTTAGAATCGGCAGTTTTGAGAATCGGGATTTTTTAGGAATCGGGATTTTGAGAATCGGGATTTTGAGAATTGGGATTTTGAGAATCGGAATGGGTTTCGTTCTGTATTCAATAAAAAACGATGCATATGGTGCTATATTGAAAATAAAGGTAAATAGGTCGCTTAAATGTGCGTGCAGACATACTTTCACAGAAAGAATAAATCAATGAGCATGTTCATGTGCACAAGGTATTACTTTAGTGCAGCATTGTGAAATCCTAACTCGGAATTAATCAAAGTACATCCCAAACTGCCTTCATCAGAGTCTGTCTTCAATAAAGAATATTCGACATGAAAATCTGCACGCATGCTTACTGTCCTACTTGTGAGTAGTGTTATCCGTTTATAGTTTTTAATAGTTTTTTAGTTTGAGGCGGCTTTCTCCATGGCCACCGCCGCGGCTTCAAATGGCAGCAGGAACCACCGGCAACTGTGCTCATCCTGGCTGAAACCGTACTCAATGAGCGGCGGACAGCCCAGTCCCAATGGTCGGTCTTTGACGCGCTGGAATGTTCGAAATTTTTATTCGTGGAACTGAATCTACTCTCTGCTGGCATCTTAAATCTTGATTCCATCCTCCTTCAGATCCCATCCTCCAGATCCCATCCTCCAGATCCCATCCTCCAGATCCCATCCTCCAGATCCCATCCTCCAGATCCCATCCTCCAGATCCCATCCTCCAGATTCCATCCTCCAGATTCCATACTCCAGATCCCATCCTCCAGATCCCATCCTCCAGATTCCATCCTCCAGATCCCATCCTCCAGATCCCATCCTCCAGATTCCATCCTCCAGATTCCATACTCCAGATCCCATCCTCCAGATCCCATCCTCCAGATCCCATCCTCCAGATCCCATCCTCCAGATACCATCCTCCAGATCCCATTCTCCAGATCCCATCCTCCAGATTCCATCCTCCAGATTCCATACTCCAGATCCCATCCTCCAGATCCCATCCTCCAGATTCCATACTCCAGATTCCATACTCCAGATTCCATCCTCCAGATTCCATCCTCCAGATCCCATCCTCCAGATCCCATCCTCCAGATCCCATCCTCCAGATTCCATACTCCAGATTCCATACTCCAGATCCCATCCTCCAGATCCCATCCTCCAGATTCCATCCTCCAGATTCCATACTCCAGATCCCATCCTCCAGATCCCATCCTCCAGATTCCATCCTCCAGATTCCATACTCCAGATCCCATCCTCCAGATCCCATCCTCCAGATCCCATCCTCCAGATTCCATCCTCCAGATTCCATACTCCAGATCCCATCCTCCAGATTCCATCCTCCAGGTTCCATACTCCAGATTCCATCCTCCAGATTCCATACTCCAGATCCCATCCTCCAGATCCCATCCTCCAGATTCCATCCTCCAGATTCCATCCTCCAGATCCCATCCTCCAGATCCCATCCTCCAGATCCCATCCTCCAGATCCCATCCTCCAGATTCCATACTCCAGATCCCATCCTCCAGATCCCATCCTCCAGATCCCATCCTCCAGATCCCATCCTCCAGATCCCATCCTCCAGATCCCATCCTCCAGATCCCATCCTCCAGATCCCATCCTCCAGATCCCATCCTCCAGATCCCATCCTCCAGATCCCATCCTCCAGATTCCATACTCCAGATCCCATCCTCCAGATCCCATCCTCCAGATCCCATCCTCCAGATTCCATCCTCCAGATTCCATCCTCCAGATCCCATCCTCCAGATCCCATCCTCCAGATTCCATCCTCCAGATTCCATCCTCCAGATCCCATCCTCCAGATCCCATCCTCCAGATTCCATCCTCCAGATTCCATACTCCAGATCCCATCCTTCAGATCCCATCCTCCAGATCCCATCCTCCAGATCCCATCCTCCAGATACCATCCTCCAGATCCCATCCTCCAGATTCCATCCTCCAGATTCCATACTCCAGATCCCATCTTGGAAGCATGGGGAACCTTCAAGATTCGCTCCTCAGCAGACAGCAGAACAATTTCAGCTCGCCTGGCCATGGTCTGCAAGAATTGTGCAAAAAGCAAAAATTCTACTGTAAGCAGATATTGCATTGTACTTCTCAAACAGACACAAGCAGACATCACTCACATCCAGCCCCTCCACAGTCGGATGATTCATAAAGTGCCTACTGACATCTACGGCGTCGTTGAATGCGAAGAAGCAGTCCTGCAGGCTGGACAAACGGGCGCCGAAGTCACGATGTCGCCAGTCGGCTGTGTCAGGCACCAGTTCGTACTGCCAGTAGAGCAGTGCAGTTTGTTGATTGATTGATTGACTGATTGACTGATTGATGATTGATTAGTGAATGATTGATTGACTGGTTGATTGATGGTTGATTGATTGAAGATTTATCAATTTTTTGAATTATTGGTTTACTGATGGCCGGTCCAACAACTGATTGATTTGTTGATTAACTGATCGATTGGTTGATTGATTGATTGATTGACTTCTGGATCGATCGGTGGATAGTTTTTTTTAATCACTGATTGATTTTTTATGGATCGATCAAAATCAAACGATCAATTGACAAAGAAAGGCTCACCTCGGGGAGCAGCTTCCAGCCGTGCTTTGAGACCATCTCGAGTGCCTCAAACACGTAGGCCACAGTTTTGTTTGGATAGAAATATGGCAGATCGATGCACACCGCTGAGGGGCTGGTGAGTAGTATTGCGAGCATTATTATCGATTATCGTTTTGAGATTGACAAAATGTGAGTAAAGCGAACAAAAAGTTTATTTATCTTACTAGAAAAGTTCCCTTGCTGATATCGAGGACCTGTGTTAAAAATTTATTGCTGATAAATTGCTGATTGGCTAGTTTTACTTATATCTAGACAGCCACCTCACTCCATCACGCGAGCGGCCAGCTAAAATGCATGCTTAAAAAATTCTTAGATCAGTGTACATTCTGTAATTCACTTCACCACCAAAAGACATTCTCATTAATGTACATTCAGGCATGCTATTCTTTTTCGAAAACGATAACGACTAAATTTAGGAAAACAGACAACCAAAAATACAGCTCACGATCTGCTTCGCTGATTAAAAAAGAAATCGAACTGCATTGCCAAACGATGATCCGAGTTGAAAATCAGCTTCTGAAAATGCGTGGGCAAGTCAGAGCTTCAGGATGTTCAAGGAAGCATTGGAGCAATCAGGGAAGCTTCAGGATGTTCAGGGAAGCTTTGGAGCAATCAGGAAAGCTTCAGGATGTTCAGGGAAGCTTTGGAGCAATCAGGGAAGCTTCAGAAAATCCAGTGATGCTTCAAAATATTCAGGGAAGCTTCAGGATATTCAGGGAAGCTTCAGGATATTCAGGGAACCTTCAAGATATTCAGTGATGCTTCAAAATATTCAGGGAAGCTTCATGATATTCAGGGAAGCTTCAGGATATTCAAGGAAGCTTCAGGATATTCAGGGAAGCTTCAGGATATTCAACGAATCTTCAGGATACTCGGGGAATTCTAGGTATTCTAGCTAGAAGTTATTGGCAAGGGCTAGGTGGACTCACGGCCAGGTAACAGCGGCCCTTCAGAGGCCGCAGTCGGCACTGGACGCCGTACAGGTCGCTGAGCAGAGCAGCCACAAATCCGTGATGCAGGAGGCGTCCTGCGAACTGGGCCGGCCTGACAAAGAAGGCCATTGTGGGCTGCTGAGCTGCCTGACGGCTGCCGAGGAGCACCAAACTCTTCATGGGCTGCAGCACCTCCCATGTCCAGCTGACAGGTTGGTAGGGCGAAGATTGAATGGGATAAATCAATCAGGAATTTCCGCAATTTAAATTCTGCAATCGGTCGATTTTTTAATGAAACGAATTCCTGGGGGAATTACCGGCTGCTTCGCTTGAGACTTTTGATTATTTCCAGCAAAAGGATAGAAAAACCTTCTGCAAGAATAGAAAATAATACGAATCGAAAACCTTGAAGGATATTTATTAGAAAACCAGGACACCCAAGTCACAGGTAGGACACCCAACTTACAGGTAGGACACCCAAGTCACAGGTAGGACACCCAACTTACAGGAAGGACACCCTACTCACAGGTAGGACACCCTACTTACAGGTAGGACACCCAACTTACAGGAAGGACACCCTACTCACAGGTAGGA
Organism: Macrostomum hystrix; assembly: GCA_950097015.1. Classification (NCBI taxonomy): domain Eukaryota; kingdom Metazoa; phylum Platyhelminthes; family Macrostomidae; genus Macrostomum; species Macrostomum hystrix. The sequence goes on from CATNEN010000002.1 coordinate 5,511,978, forward strand.
CACCCTACTTACAGGTAGGACACCTTACTCACAGGAAGGACACTCTTCACACAGGTAGGACACCCAAATCACAGGCAGGACACCTAACTCACAGGTAGGAAAACGACACTTCAAGACTGAGTTGATCTCAAAAAGTGCTCAGCCTCACCGAATCAGCTCATTTTCGCGATCACGAATCTCGCCCTCGCCGACGCTTCGCCGCAGTTTGAAGGCGAGGCCACTTCGCACCCGGCCGACGATCGCAGACGCTTCGCCGTCGCCGAATTCCAAAGTCCTGTCCCAGTCGTCCGGTGCGTCGGCATTGAAAAAGCAAGTGCTGCCATCGTCGCCGTGATCGCAGTCGTCCTCGCTGTCACAATCCTCGACAGTGTCCTTGACAAAGTCGCGCAGTTGACGCCGCCGGGCAACCAGGAGGCCGGGACTGCCGGCTCCGCCGAGCAGCCGTCCAGGCGACAAGAGCGCCGCATCGAATTCCACCGTCGAGGCGACGGAGGCGGCTGCCGACAGGTCCCAGACAAGGAGGCCGCCCCTGGACCGGACGACACTCGCCAGCGCTGAAGTTTGCGTCAATGGCGCCGCGGCCCCAGTGACATCACAGACTGCGCCAATCAGGGCGACGATTCGTTGACAACCGGCCGCCGCCAGACTGTCCAAGGCAGCCGCGGTCGCCGGCAAGTCAACGGAGGCGCCGGACGAGTCGAGAGGCGCGCGCGCGCAGGCGGACGCGGCCGGCAGCCAGTGTCGGTGAGCCTCGCCAACTTCGCTGTCGTATGGCCCGATGAGGAGGCCGAGCCGCAGTTCTTGCCGACGGCACTGACGGTGTCGCCGGCTTCTTGAACAGCTGCTCCGGCCGTGTCGACACTGCGAGACCAGCCAGTCTAGGAGGCTGCGTGACGCATCGCCGGAGCTCCAACCGACATGGTGCACAGCGAAGTCTGCAGCTTCGTTTTCGGTTAAAAGGAATTTGCGAACCTGTCGATCGGCGTCGGTCAGGAAGCGCCATGACTGCCGACTGGCTGCTCCGCCGCCGCCGCCGCCACCGCCGCCGCCGCCGAGGCCATAGACGAATGACGGAGCGGCGAGAAATGGGAGCACGGAAGACTGGATGAAGTCCTCGATGCAGCGAAGGTTACTGCCGTAATGGAGATACCAATGGAACGTCTGCGGATCTCCAGAGATCCCACATGCTCAGATCCTATATCATCCCCTGATCCCATATCATCCCCTGATCCCATATCATCCCCTGATCCCATATCATTCCCTGATCCCATATCATCCCCTGATCCCATATCATCCCCTGATCCCATATCATCCCACTGATCCCATATCATTCCCATATCCCATATCATCCCCTGATCCCATATCATCCCCTGATCCCATATCATCCCCTGATCCCATATCATCCCCTGATCCCATATCATCCCCTGATCCCATATCATCCCACTGATCCCATATCATTCCCATATCCCATATCATCCCCTGATCCCATATCATCCCCTGATCCCATATCATCCCCTGATCCCATATCATCCCCTGATCCCATATCATCCCCTGATCCCATATCATCCCACTGATCCCATATCATTCCCATATCCCATATTTTCTAATCCCAAGACCCCATATCCTCAGATTCAAGGTCCCCTATTATCAACCATTGTTTGCCCACAATTATGAGCAAGTGATTTGTAAAAGTACTAATTATTTAGCAACGAGTTCTAACAAGAACCGAAGACGTTAGAACTGTACCTAACTGCTCTAAAGAAAAAGTGGCAGGTGTAAAATAAGGTGAGCAGCAGAGGCACCTGCCTGTATTATCCCATCCCATCCCCTGTCCGTTTATCCCGATGTGGCATTTCTGCGCTCTTTCTTGTTAAAGCATTCGAAATCTGAGCTGGGATCTGAGACGGACTCAGCTGAGATGCTGCTCAATCCCTGTCTGTGCTCGCTCTCTGCCCAGATCCCCAAAACGCTGATCTCCCTCCCCCGGGCCGGGTTTTATCCCCTCGTCCTGCTCCCCGCCAGTTCGGGGATGGGATGGGGTGGCGCAGCTTCAAATGACTTTAATTAACTCCTTTCCTCCTCTTTTTGCCCGTGTCTCCGCATTCCTTTTGCAAAGAAGACTGCCCCGCCCCGTATTGTATCCCACCCTGTCCCTACCTGGCAGTCCCATGGCGGCACTTATCCCCTCGGGGCATGTACAACAGCCCCCGCCTGCGACTCAGATCTGGCCCATCCTTATTTTTTTTTCTTCTAGCCCTCTTTCTCCGAATTCTCTGCTTGAGAAGACGCGGCGCGGCGCCTGTGCGGCCGATGCGAGAATAGCCGGCCGGGTGAGACTCAAGCCTACGAGCTTTCTCCTCTGCGCTGACTTGAGTCTCAGCGAAATCTCCCCCCCCTTCACCTGCTGTTTATCCCACACTCAATCTGCTCAATCACAATCAACAGAATCAGCTGCGGGGACGAATGAAGACAGAGCATGAAGTTGTAGCGATTTGTATGCCTTTTAACACACCAGTCTGTCTTCGGAAAAATTTCAGAAAAGAGAGATTGGGGGTGAGAGAGTGTGAGATTGGGGGATGAGAGAGTAAGGGATTGGGGGTGAGAGAGTGTGAGATTGGGGGATGAGAGAGTAAGGGATTGGGGGATGAGAGAGTAAGGGATTGGGGTTGAGAGAGTGAGAGATTGGGGGTGAGAGAGTGAGAGATTGGGGGATGAGAGAGTGAGAGATTGGGGGTGAGAGAGTGAGAGATTGGGGGATGAGAGAGTGAGAGATTGGGGGGTGAGAGAGTGTGAGATTGGGGGATGAGAGAGTGAGAGATTGGGGGGTGAGAGAGTGAGAGATTGGGGGATGAGAGAGTGAGAGATTGGGGGATGAGAGAGTGTGAGATTGGGGGATGAGAGAGTGAGAGATTGGGGGGTGAGAGAGTGTGAGATTGGGGGATGAGAGAGTAAGGGATTGGGGTTGAGAGAGTGAGAGATTGGGGGATGAGAAAGTGTGAGATTGGGGGTGAACGAGTATGGGATTGGGGTGAGTGAGTGTGAGATTGGGGATGAGAGAGTAAGGGATTGGGGGTGAGAGAGTAAGGGATTGGGGGTGAGAGAGTAAGGGATTGGGGGTGAGAGTGTGAGATTGGGGTTGAGAGAGTGAGAGATTGGGGTGAGAGAGTGAGAGATTGGAGGTGAGAGTGTTAGTGTGATATTAGTAGTGAGAAAGGGTGGGAGATCTTAGTGAACGAGGGTTGACGGTGTGCGAGAGCGGTCACATTAATTTCGAGCTCCCAGATAAGTCACACAAATATTGTACTCACCGTCCATTGACAGAGGAGTCGCAATAGACCACTGAAATGGCATGGGATCAAAAGTTTGGGATCGCAAAAGTCCCTTCAATTATCGCCTACTGTGAGCCTGTAGCTCTCTTACCTTTTCTAAGACCGTAGGGCCCTATAAAGCAGGCCTCAGACCCTATCATGTTGCGGAATAAATAGTCCAGCTTGCCCTTGGCTGCGATGGCACCCTCAGCAATGCGCCAGTCAGCTGCCACCTGCTGGTTAAGTTTGGTGGAGTGACGAGAGTGATTTTCCTTCCGAGTGACGAGAGTGATTTTCCTTCCGAGTGACGAGAGTGATTTTCCTTCCGAGTGACGAGAGTGATTTCCCTTGGAGTGACGAGAGTGATTTCCCTTGGAGTGACGAGAGTGATTTCCCTTGGAGTGACGAGAGTGATTTCCCTTGGAGTGACGAGAGTGATTTCCCTTGGAGTGACGAGAGTGATTTCCCTTGGATTGACGAGAGTGATTTTCATCGGAGTGACTAGAGATTTCGTGCTTGAGTGGCTCAAAAGATTCGACGGGGCACTTGACTGGAAAATTCAAACGATTGTACCTCTAATTTCCTTTCAAAATATTGAGCCTTTGAAACGTAGCCTGTGCAGTCCAGCTCATAGTTGAGGCCGCCGCTAAATGACCTTGACACAGAATTGTGAATCACAGGGTCACGCTGCTGGCGTCTCTGCTGCTGCTGCTGCTGATGATGATCAATTCGTGCAATGTCCGGCAGATGCGAGGTCGACCCAGATGTCCGGATTCCTTGTCGATTCTTTATCTGATACTGCTGATGCTGCTGTTGCTGCTGCTGATGCTGCTGATGCTGCTGATGCTGCTGATGCTGCTGATGCTGAAATGTTGGCGGAGTCTTCAGACACTGCCTTCTTGGCAGTGGGATGCGACTGCCAACAAAGACTGGCACCTCTTTGTATTTTTCTGGCAGTTGCACGGGGCGCTCTTGCATCAGCATCGATGGTTGCTGCTGCTGCTGCTGCTGCTGCTGCTGCTGCTGCTGCTGCTGCTGCTGCTGCTGCTGCTGCTGCTGGTAGCTGCTGCGATGAAGCCTGTTAACCGCTCTAATAGAATCAAAACGGCAATGAGGAAGCATGACTGCTCTCAGACACTGAGCTGAGGTTTGAGTCGATATCACCTGAGTAGGCAACACTGAGTCTATAATTTCGTGCGCTCCTGTCTTTTAGCTCGAAGATTCGGATTGACTGTCGATCACGTGACTGCAGCTGTCGGATTGGATGGGTGAGATTAGAGGGGGAAGGGCCTGGCCTGTACTTGTGCAGTACTGGGCAGTGTGTCACTTACTTTGTGATGATCCATCAGTCACTGCCTACTGATCCATCAGTCACTGCCAACTGATCCATCAGTCACTGCCCACTGATCCATCAGTCACTGCCTACTGATCCATCAGTCACTGCCAACTGATCCATCAGTCACTGCCCACTGATCCATCAGTCACTGCCTACTGATCCATCAGTCACTGCCTACTGATCCATCAGTCACTGCCCACTGATCCATCAGTCACTGCCTACTGATCCATCAGTCACTGCCAACTGATCCATCAGTCACTGCCTACTGATCCATCAGTCACTGCCTACTGATCCATCAGTCACTGCCCACTGATCCATCAGTCACTGCCTACTGATCCATCAGTCACTGCCTACTGATCCATCAGTCACTGCCTACTTATCCATCAGTCACTGCCTACTGATCCATCAGTCACTGCCTACTGATCCATCAGTCACTGCCTACTGATCCATCAGTCACTGCCCACTGATCCCTCAGTCACTGCCTACTGATCCATCAGTCACTGCCTACTGATCCATCAGTCACTGCCTACTGATCCATCAGTCACTGCCTACTGATCCATCAGTCACTGCCTACTGATCCATCAGTCACTGCCAACTGATCCATCAGTCACTGCCCACTGATCCATCAGTCACTGCCTACTGATCCATCAGTCACTGCCAACTGATCCATCAGTCACTGCCCACTGATCCATCAGTCACTGCCTACTGATCCATCAGTCACTGCCAACTGATCCATCAGTCACTGCCCACTGATCCATCAGTCACTGCCCACTGATCCATCAGTCACTGCCAACTGATCCATCAGTCACTGCCCACTGATCCATCAGTCACTGCCCACTGATCCATCAGTCACTGCCCACTGATCCATCAGTCACTGCCCACTGATCCATCAGTCACTGCCAACTGATCCATCAGTCACTGCCTACTGATCCATCAGTCACTGCCTACTGATCCATCAGTCACTACCTACTGATCGGGGTGTGTGTATAAATACTTTTAGTTTTTCATGACCAAGTTAAATTTAAACAGTCAGCAATACCCTACTTTTAAGTTGGCACAATATCGATTTCTTCCCGATCTGAATTCAGAAAAATCTATCAAGCATAACAAATTTTGGATTAGCAAACAAGTAATTTTCTAGTTGAAAACTTGGTCGTCTTAGAATTTAGAATTATTTTGTGTGAGAAGTTTCATGAATAGAATGTTATTCAACTGCGCAGTACAGTTGAATACAATTGACTTTTTTTTATTTTTTTAACAATAATTTCTGCTCTGAAAATATTTCCGAGCTCTGAATCAGGTAGCTACATTTTTGAGACTGAAACAGAACAGTATAATTATTGATTATCCCCATAGTTGATATTCAGTGGGATTATTTCCAGCCGTTCAACTAACAAAAGTCCCAACCCGCTCAGAACACTTACCCGCCTCCCCAAATGGGAAGTCGGGGATTGGATCGATAAAAATGCATTTCTGCGCCCAAAGCGAGTGTGCAATGCCACGGCAGTCTTCCAAGTGTACTTTGGCGCACATTCTTTGAACTCACGAGCAGAAGAAATCGATTTCTATTGTGAGCTGAGCATTTCTGTCATTCCGTTTAGCTTGGCTGGCTTTTGCTTTCTTGGCCCCAAAACCAACTCACATTTGAGCACAAATTCTGCATATTTTTAAACCGTTAAAAAATTGCAACTGCAAAGAGATCATTGAATACTGAAATATTCGACAATGGAAGAAGAAGTTGACGATAAGCTGCCGTCCAAGTCTCTCGCTGATGATGCTCAGCCAGACAAAGTGGGTTTGCTGGAGCGCCTTGAGTCCAAGTGCTCGGTTCGCAAGCGCTACGTGGTCTGCCTTATGTGCTTCCTGGGCATGGTCATCATTCACTCCATGCGGGTGAACATCGCCATCACGGTCGTCACGATTCTAGACAAGGCGCCGCACGAGAAAGTCGGCAGCAGCAAGCGGGCGCAGGAGCTCCCGGATGTCGACTGGACACCCACCATGGTGGGCCTGCTGCACGCTATCTTCTATGTGGGATTTCTCATCACGCAGGTGCCCGGAGGCTACCTGGCAACTAAACTGCCAACCAACAGGTGAGTGCCAGAGCGCTGTAACACCGTTTCCTCTCGCACCAAGGTCCCTGAGCTCGATTCCACGGCGAGGTCACATTCCGTTTGGGTTTTGCGCATTTGACGGCCAACCTCCAAGACACAGGGACAGTGTACACTGCCTGACGATGAGAAAGTGTGTGCTCAGGAGTCAGCGAAATGGGTAGACTTACAAAAAATGATGAGCCATTGCCTGCAGCCCTTCTGAAATTATGATTTTTATAACTGATTTCGGACAGCACATTTGTTTATTTTGTACTTTTGGTGTCTGTCCTATGGAAACTAAATGCTTTTTAACAATTTTAAAAGAATTTGTTTAACTTGTAATATTTATCCACAGTTAAGTATCAAAGTTGTATTGATAAATTAAAGTACAAAGCTCGAGACAGGTACCGGGACACATGTCGATAGAGAGGGACTGAGCAGCCCCCTCCGCCTGTGAAGATACGGAGCTTAAAGGATGCATGTAGGACGGGCATCGATTTTCATAGGGAGAGAAGCCAATGCCTGGAAATCCCATCTCTCGGGTTGCTTAGATGTCAGGTGAGCAGCATTCGTGAGCACATCATGGATTTCATTTCTGTGGCATCTCATCTCACTGGGGAAGGGCGCCACAATGATACAGAGGGGCAGAAATATTTCCATTTCGTGTTGAGGAATCAACAACTAAGTAATATCTCTCCGCAGGATATTCGGCTTGTGCATCTGCTTGTCCTGCGCGCTGAACCTCTTGCTGCCCACAGCCATCGCCAATGTTGGATTCGTGTTCACCTGCGCTGTGAGGGTTGTGCAAGGACTGCTGGAGGTGAGCTGGGAGCATTGTGCAGGGATGCTGGAGGTGAGCTGGGAGCATTGTGCGGGGACTGCTGGAGGTGAGCTGGGAGCATTGTGCAGGGACTGCTGGAGGTGAGCTGGGAGCATTGTGCAGGGACTGCTGGAGGTGAGCTGGGAGCATTGTGCAGGGATGCTGGAGGTGAGCTGGGAGCATTGTGCAGGGACTGCTGGAGGTGAGCTGGGAGCATTGTGCAGGGACTGCTGGAGGTGAGCTGGGAGCATTGTGCGGGGACTGCTGGAGGTGAGCTGGGAGCATTGTGCAGGGACTGCTGGAGGTGAGCTGGGAGCATTGTGCGGGGACTGCTGGAGGTGAGCTGGGAGCATTGTGCGGGGACTACCATAGAGATGAGCTGGGAGCATTGTGCGGGGACTACCATAGAGATGAGCTGGGAGCATTGTGCGGGGACTACCATAGAGTTGAGCTGGGAGCATTGTGCGGGGACTACCATAGAGTTGAGCTGGGAGCATTGTGCGGGGACTACCATAGAGTTGAGCTGGGAGCATTGTGCGGGGACTACCATAGAGTTGAGCTGGGAGCATTGTGCGGGGACTACCATAGAGATGAGCTGGGAGCATTGTGCGGGGACTACCATAGAATTGAGATGGGAGCATTGTGCAGGATTTATAATTTTCAGTTTGCAATAACCCACTCATTCACAAAACGCATTTCAGGGCGCGGTGATCCCAACGATGTACAAGATCATCAATGATTGGTCTCCAAGGATGGAACGCAGTTCGTTTGCCTCATTCTGCATCACGGGTGAGCTTGGCCAACTGTTGAGTCCGTGCTCAAGCCAGAAGCGCGACTCTAATTATATTTTCTGGCAATCGAGAATTATTTTTTTGAAATGAGGAAATTTTCCCGAGGTAGTACTAATAGTAGCAGACTTTCACTTAGCAAAGCTCAATTGAATTTAACTAAAATCATATAAAAATTTACTTAATTCAACATAACTTAATTTAACCATCTAATTCTTGTAACGCTAGTTGAGCCATAGACACTCATTTACACAGGAATTGTAGCCTAGTGTTTAGAGCGTCGGACTCACGACGTTCGACGTTCGGGGTTCGATTCCCGACTCCATTGAAAAATATGGTGTCCTTTAGCAAGGCACTTAACTCACCAGTCCATGGACTGAACAGCAGCTTTACGCAGTCTTCTGATGCGCCGCGCAGTAGCTGCAGCTGTGCTGTGGGGCTGCACATCTGGCCCAAATAGTGCAGGTGCAATCAGTGCAGTCAGGTGTAAAACTCACAATGTGCTCATCAATACGAACGCAGGAATGTACGCCGGAGCCATCATCGGGTTCCCACTAGACGGCCTGATCACCCACTATGCCAACTGGCAGTACATGTTCTATATCCATGCCATATTTGGCTTCGTGTGGTTCTTCTTCTGGTTCCTGTTCGTCTACGAGCGCCCCGAGTTCGATCCCTCGGTGGATGAGGACGAGAAAAAGCTGATCATGGCCGGCCGGGACAAGGTGGTTGAGCTAGACCAGGTGCCATGGAAGGCCATCTTCACCAGCCTGCCGGTGTGGGCGGTCATTGTCTGCCACTTCGTCCGCAGCTGGATGTTCTTCTTCCTGTTGACTAACGAGCCTGCCTACCTCAACATGTTCAACTTCTCCATCCTCGAGGTTGGCCCTGCTGATGTTTATCAGCGTTAAACAACTGTCTCACTTTGAAACCACCCCACTCCGACACGCACCCCAATCCGACACCCACCCCAATCCGACACCCACACCAATCCGACACCCACCCCACTCCGACACCCACCCCAATCCGACACCCACCCCAATCCAATACCCACCTCACCCAACAACCAACCCACTCCGACACCCACTTCCACTCCAAAACAAACCCCAATTGACACCCAACCCACTCCGACACCACCCAAAATTCGACAACCATCCTACTCCGACAACAACCTCAATACGACACCCAACCTCACTCCGACACCCACCTCACGCCATTATCTACCTCACTTCGGCGCCAATTTCTCTTCGCAGAATGGAATATTCTCGGCCACGCCGCATCTACTAAAAGTTCTCTGCTGCATCCTTGGCGGCATAATTGCCGATATTGTGCTGCTGAAGTCGCCATGCTCGCTAACTGTTGTCAGAAAGATGTTCACCTGCATCGGTGAGTGTGAGGCTCAATTTCACTGTACTGAGAAGACTCGTAATAATCCCTCAAAATTGTCCATAGGCTTCGGCGTCGAGGCCCTGTGCTGCTACGCCCTGTCCCGGGTTCAGCAGGGCTACATCGCCATCGTGTTCCTGAACCTGGGCGTCGGCTGCTCCGGCTTGACCGTGGCCGGCTGGCAGGTGAATCATCTGGACCTGGCACCACAGTTCGCCTCCGTGCTGGCTGGCATCTCGGCGAGCTTCGGCACCATTGGCGGCATTCTGTCACCCATTGTGGTCGGCATTATGACACACCCTCAGGTGAGTCACTCCACTGTGTCACTCCACTCTGTCACATCACTGTGTCAGAAGAGCAGAAGTTATAACAGATTCACGACTGTTTTCAGACCCTGTGGAACTGGCAGAAGTCTTTCATCCTCACTGGTTCAGTTCTAGCAGCTGGAGTGACTTTCTACTTCTTCCTCGGATCTGGTAAGTGCTTGAAGTGATGACCGCCAAGGTTTGTTCAGCGGCGCCTTTTTTAGTCTATGGACTTTCTCTCCGCCAATCACAGCGCGTATGATTAAGTAAGCTTTAGAGCCTAGCCAATCAGAGGGTGCATTTAGGAGCAATAATGACTAGCCACTGTACATCGACTTCATGTACATTTGAAATCTAGGCATATTTTTATTATTTAACTTTCAGGCGAACTGCAGCCCTGGGCTACCAAGGAAGACTCCAACGACGACGACTCGAAGAAGGATCAGCCAGCCAGCAAAGGCGAGGATTCGCAGCTGAATGCGGGACCTGTCGTGACTAACTACAGCAGTGTGAACAACGGACAAGGGGATAATTCTCCTAAAGACAAGCAGGAGGAGAGTGAAACTTGACAGATCAAGTTGGGAATTTCCCACAGGCATAATATCTGCATAGACAGTGACAGACACTTTCTACTTCTGATCCCATTCCACTTGAGTCAGAGCTCAGTGGTATAGAAAACCTCTGTCAACAATGTGACTGCAATGCCTTTGCTTATACATTTGCGAAAAAGCTTAACATGATATAAAAAATTATTTATGAGCAATGATCTACTGGTCACTGGTACACAGAGGTAGCCTTTTGTCTCAGCTCTGCTTATCCGTGAACAATGTCCCGTGCTTAATTTGAACTCTTTTTTGCTTGCTTTCCGCTTCCTTTCGCTGCTAAACAAAAAATTCTTTCAGAGTTGTATCAATGGATAACTATTTTTAAACATATTTTACTTAATCAATTGTGATAAAAATATATATAGAGTATAGGTCTTCGCGTCAGTGATTTCCTGCTAAATACAATTTCCTTTAGCAAAATTATGACCTAATTTTAACCTAGTCTGGCTCTCAACCTTCAGCACCTAACCTTCTGCTTGATCCTTCAGGACCTCCCCTTCCCTTCGATCCTTCAGGGCCTCCCCTTCCCCTTCGATCCTTCAGGACCTCCCCTTCCCTTCGATCCTTCAGGACCTCCCCTTCCCTTCGATCCTTCAGGACCTCCCCTTCCCTTCGATCCTTCAGGACCTCCCCTTCCCCTTCGATCCTTCAGGACCTCCCCTTCCCTTCGATCCTTCAGGACCTCCCCTTCCCCTTCGATCCTTCAGGACCTCCCCTTCCCTTCGATCCTTCAGGACCTCCCCTTCCCCTTTGATCCTTCAGGGCCTCCCCTTCCCTTCGATCCTTCAGGACCTCCCCTTCCCCTTCGATCCTTCAGGACCTCCCCTTCCCTTCGATCCTTCAGGACCTCCCCTTCCCTTCGATCCTTCAGGACCTCCCCTTCCCTTCGATCCTTCAGGACCTCCCCTTCCCTTCGATCCTTCAGGACCTCCCCTTCCCTTCGATCCTTCAGGACCTCCCCTTCCCCTTTGATCCTTCAGGGCCTCCCCTTCCCTTCGATCCTTCAGGACCTCCCCTTCCCCTTCGATCCTTCAGGGCCTCTCCTTCCCCTTCGATCCTTCAGGACCTCCCCTTCCCTTTGATCCTTCAGGGCCTCCTCTTTCCCTGATCATTCAAGGCCTCCTCATCTCGAGGATCCCTCAGATAATTATTTGCACCCCCTGAAGGAAGGTTTTAAGATCACCCTTTTAGGCCATCGCTTCAGGTTATTCTCAGGACCCTTATTCAGGCCTTCCTATATAAATCTGCAACTACAAAGGTACTTAAAAATGCACCCATTTCCAAGCGTCCTTCCATCGTACTATTCTCACCCAGCCTCCTAAATCCTACCCCATCTGAAACAAAGCAGAGCTGGGCCCATTGTGAAGTCACGGGCTGGGGTTAAAAAAATATACTCAACTTTCTTTCAGAAAAGTTTTAGGCAAGAAATTATTTTTAGACCAATCGCGAGAATCGCGATTGAGCATTTTCTAAATTGAGTAGCACCTCTTCTGGGCACAACTACTTTTCTATTTTCTCTCTCGTCTGTCTCAACTTTTCCCTGGGTTGCCATAGCAACAACAAATCCAGCAGACTGCGTGAAAGGAAGCAGTTTAAAAGTCTCTAGTATAAAGAACATAGTTTGAGCAGTGGTTTGAGCGGTGCACACCTGTTTGGAGAAAACGTCAGAGAAAACGGATTAAATCAATCTGCAAGCTCTCAATGCATCGCGAATCAACATCGACAACCGGGTCCGACTTCAACGATAAGGAGCGGCTGATGCTGCCATCGCTGATAGGACAGAGGGCTCCGGGACTCCCAGATCATGTGTTGAGAAGACGGGAGGTCACGTGGACAGGTGCCAGTTTCCATGGCAACGAGAATGGGTGAGTGTCACATTGACTGTTTTAAATCATATTTTAGAGCTTTGATATGCCTTCATTCCTTCAGAAGACCTTCATGGAGTCCTGGGTAGACCTTGATTGAGTCCTGAGTAGACCTTCATGGAGTCCTGGGTAGACCTTGATTGAGTCCTGAGTAGACCTTCATTGAGTCCTGGGTAGACCTTGATTGAGTCCTGAGTAGACCTTCATGGAGTCCTGAGTAGACCTTGATTGAGTCCTGAGTAGACCTTGATTGAGTCCTGAGTAGACCATCATTGAGTCCTGAGTAGACCTTGATTGAGTCCTGAGTAGACCTTCATTGAGTCCTGAGTAGACCTTCATTGAGTGCTCAGTAGACCTTCATTGAGTCCTGAGTAGACCTTCATTGAGTGCTCAGAAGACCTTCATGGAGTCCTGAGTAGATCTTCATTGAGTGCTCAGTAGACCTTCATGGAGTCCTGGGTAGACCTTGATTGAGTCCTGGGTAGACCTTGATTGAGTCCTGAGTAGACCTTCATTGAGTCCTGAGTAGACCTTCATTGAGTCCTGAGTAGACCTTCATTGAGTCCTAAATAGACCTTCATTGAGTCCTGAGTAGACCATCATTGAGTCCTGAGTAGACCTTCATTGAGTCCTGAGTAGACCTTCATTTAGTCCTGAGTAGACCTTGATTGAGTCCTGAGTAGACCTTCATTGAGTCCTGAGTAGACCTTCATTGAGTCCTGAGTAGACCTTCATTTAGTCCTGGGTAGACCTTGATTGAGTCCTGAGTAGACCTTCATTGAGTCCTGAGTAGACCTTGATTGAGTCCTGAGTAGACCTACAGTAGACCTCAGTAGTACAATTAAGTGATCGATTTTGACATGTTGAGACAGCTGAATATTTTCAATATTTTTATACACAAAAAGTAAGCTATTTTATAGACTATGGAAGTAGTTTTCTGTAGTACAATATTAATCAAATTGACTACAATGCAAACGTTCAACACATAACAACTTGTACTCATAAATAGGCGTTAATCAGAACGGCTAACATTATGGTAAATAGGCGTCTGGAACGAAAATTAATACATAAAATACTGAATTGTGAGTCAACTAATGCAAACTTGTGAGATTAATTTCAAGTCGTTAAATACCTTATTAGTAGATAAGAAAAAAATTGAGACAGAGAAGTAGGAGAGACGAGGGCAGACTAGAATGTACATTTGAGAGCAACGACGGAGAAGATAGGAAAAAGTTGGGGTTGGGGTGAACGGAAACACTGTACATTCGCGTACAGTCCGGAGAAAACAAGCCGGCGCGTGACTCAACCCTCTACAAGCCAGCCCAATATACATAATGGCAAGTTCGCTTCCTGTTTCATTAAAAGGGCCGAATGAAATATAAAATTCGCAGAGTTTGATATTCTATTGTTAAATAATCTGCCAGCGTGGCCGAAGCGCCTGAGAGAAGCGCTGAGCAGTCACGATCAGCAGCCATGCGATTGACTCATCGAAAAGCGCTGCTGTACCTGCTGTTGCTAGCCGGGGCTGCACTGCTGTTCTGCTACTATGTGTTTGTTCACAGCGGCCTGACCAGTGAGTATCGACTGTCCGCTAAGGACTTTCACAATTACCACCCTGACCCGGCCGCTGCGGCTCCCGGCCATGCTTTGAGAGGCGGCAGTCACAAAAGCAAGGAAGACGAGAGCTTCGATGACATTCGACAGCAGTTGGATCTGTTGGAGCATGACAGCGGCTTGAGGAAGCTAGTGGACGCTGCCGTGGCTCTGGCCACGGCTCCGGTGCCGACGCCCCGCCGGCCGGAGATTGTTCACCGCTTCGCTGGCGGCGCCTACGTCGGCCTGCAAGTACCGAATCCAGCTCTGGGCAACTATGACTTCAAAATGTGGTCGCTTAAGGAGGCCGAGGAGGCCTGGGCCACGGCGCTGGGCGGCGGCTCCGGGCCGGGCAGCGAGCTGACGGCCAGCTGCCACCCGCATCGTCGGTTCGGGCCGAAGGGCGACGGCGGCTGGTCGGTGTGCCTGGCCGGGCCTTACCGACCGAAGTCGGGCGACTGCTTGGCCGTGTCGTTTGGCGTAGGCAAGATCTGGAGCTTCGATGACCAGGTGGGTTTGACAGTGCATTGTGTCGAGATTGGCTAGACTTAGGAGAATGGAACCGTTTTTTATTTTGGGACTAAGGGATCTGGAATCTGGAAATCCTGGATTTTGGTATCATGGGTTTCGGATCAAAGTTATCAGTTGGAAATGTTTAAGCTGGAATCTAAGGCAGCTTTGAGATTCGGGATCTGGGATCTAAAGAAAATATTTTTGAGTTTAAGATCTTGTATAATTATATAATAATAATACTAATTGCAGGAGGGCTGCGGGCAATGGCACATCATTTGGTGACACTAGACCCGTCAGCCAGCGAGGAGGCAATTCTGCCCATTTCGCTGACTCCTGAGCACACATGCACACAGATACTGTACGCAGGCATACACTCACACAGGTGTGTACATCTGCACTGACTTTCTCATCGTCAGGCACTGTACAATCTCACTGTGTCTTGGAGGTTGGCCCTCAAGGTCATAAATTGCACGACAAGCCCCCCAAGCCTTCTCTCGGCGGCTGCGCCCCAAATAAATGTGGCCTCGCCGTGGAATCGAACTTAGGGACCGTGGTGCGAGAGGCAAACGCGTTAACCGCTCTGCCACCGACCACCTTTAAGGTCTTGTAATCCTGGATGTTTGAGTTTGAGATCTGGGACTGCGTGATCTGCTAAAATCAAGTTTCGGGTCTTTGCCTTGGAGTTTATCATCCACTGAGTGGTCCACCTTCCTGACCGTCAGGTAGCTGAGCAGCTCCAGTGCCGAGTCCTGGCCTTCGACCCGAGCCTGACCAGCCTGAGCAACCACACACGATCATCCAGCGGCGTGAAATTCTACCGCCTGGGAGTCCACTCGAAGCGCGCTAGATTCCGCGACACCAACTCAACCGTGGACACCCTTGAGCACCTGCTCAACTCTCTCGCTGGCGGCCCCGACGTCATTGTTGACATCCTGAAGCTGGACATCGAAGGCAACGAGTGGCCCGTGCTGGCCTCTGCCCTAGACTCCGGCCTCCTGCAGTCCCGGGTTCGACAGCTGCTGGTTGAGCTGCACAGTTTGGAATCGCGGCCATTTCCCAACGAGGACAGCGAGGTGAGCGACTACATCACCTACCTGAGCACGCTGGGACGACTGAGAGAGTCCGGCTTCCGCATGTGGCGAGTGGAGCCGAACACGGAGGATGGCAGCTGGTTCTACAGCAGGGTTGGGCACAGGAAGAAACGGCTTTGCTGCTACAATGCCTACTTCATCAACAGCCGCCTGCTGCCACCACTGAATGCCAGTCAAGCCCTACTGGAGGACCGCATGCTGCGCGACCTGCACTCGGTGCGGCTTCGGCTGCCGCTGAAACTCCTGCCCGACCTCTCCAGGCTGGGCGAAGCCTCCAAGTCGCCACAGTTGGTGGCTGAGTGGCTCTACTTCGACGCATTGATGCCCGGCATTCACGCCGACTGTCCCGATTGGCGACGTCTTGGGCCAGGCGGCGATGGCGGATACGGCATCTGCTTGACACGGCCGTTCCACTTGGAGACTGGCCACTGCCTGGTCCTGTCCTTTGGGATTGGAGACCAGTTCGGGTTTGAAGATACTCTTGCTGGTGAGTCTATACTGCCCTCACCTGCGTGTCTACTGACCTCCCTCACCTGGCTGTCTACTGACCTCCCTCACCTGCGTGTCTACTGACCTCCCTCACCTGCGTGTCTACTGCCCTCCCTCACCTGCGTGTCTACTGACCTCCCTCACCTGCGTGTCTACTGACCTCCCTCACCTGCGTGTCTACTGCCCTCCCTCACCTGCGTGTCTACTGCCCTCCCTCACAGGCCTGCGTGTCTACTGACCTCCCTCACCTGCGTGTCTACTGACCTCCCTCACCTGCGTGTCTACTGCCCTCCCTCACCTGCGTGTCTACTGACCTCCCTCACCTGCGTGTCTACTGACCTCCCTCACCTGCGTGTCTACTGCCCTCCCTCACCTGCGTGTCTACTGCCCTCCCTCACAGGCCTGCGTGTCTACTGACCTCTCTCACCTGCGTGTCTACTGACCTCTCTCACCTGCGTGTCTACTGACCTCCCTCACCTGCGTGTCTACTGACCTCCCTCACCTGCGTGTCTACTGCCCTCCCTCACCTGCGTGTCTACTGCCCTCCCTCACCTGCGTGTCTACTGACCTCACCTGCGTGTCTACTGACCTCCCTCACCTGTTTACTGGCTTCTCTCCCCTACTGTCTCTTCGCTCCTGACCATCAGACTCAAATCTCCTGTCCAAAGGTCCGGAGTTCGCATGCCGGGTGCGGATGTTCGACCCATCCCTGACCCAGCTGGGTGAGCACAAGCGGGGCCCTCGCCAGTGGCTGCACCTCACGGGACTGGGTGGCGGCGACTCGGTTCGCAGCGACACCGGCTGGACAGTCAACAGCCTGCAGACCCTGCTGCACCGGCACGGCCATTTGGAGGAGACTGTCGACCTGTTGAAGATTGACATCGAGCTGGACGAATGGAACGCCCTGGAGACAGCCATCAGTGACGGCTCGCTGGCCAAAGTCAAACAGCTGATCATTGAGACCCACACCTTGGAGCTGCGCGGCGAAGTGACGTCATCAGATTATTATCTAAGGTTCGCGCGCATCTGGCTGGGCCTCTATCGGCTGGGATTTCGGCAGTGGCGCAGTCAGGAGAACGGCAGGACGCATTTCATTGGACGAAGCGGGCGGAAAAGGCCCTGCTGTCACGAACACTCGCTCATTAACATTAACTTTATGTAGGCCGCTGCTGGCTGCTTCTGGGATCTTTGGGTTTTGGAGTTGGGATATTTGGATTTTTTAGAGTTCGGATATTTGGGATTTTAGAGTTGGGGTCTTTGGGATTCTAGAGTTGGGATCTTTGGGATTTAGAGTTGGTATCTTTAGGATTTAGAGTTGGTATCTTTGGGATTTAGAGTTGGTATCTTTGGGATTTAGAGTTGGTATCTTTGGGATTTAGAGTTGGTATCTTTGTGATTTAGAGTTGGGATCTTTGTGATTTAGAGTTGGGATCTTTGGGATTTTAAGTTTGGGATCTTTTGGATTTGGAGTTGGGATCTTTGGGATTTAGAGTTGGTATCTTTGTGATTTAGAGTTGGGATCTTTGGAATTTTAAGTTTGGGATCTTTAGCATTTTAGAGTTGGGATTTTTGGGATTTTAAGTTTGGGATCTTTTGGATTTGGAGTTGGGATCTTTGGGATTTAGAGTTGGTATCTTTGGGATTTAGAGTTGGTATCTTTGTGATTTAGAGTTGGGATCTTTGGAATTTTAATTTGGGATCTTTAGCATTTTAGAGTTGGGATCTTTTGGATTTGGAGTTGGTATCTTTGTGATTTAGAGTTGGGATCTTTGGGATTTTAAGTTTGGGATCTATGAGATTTAGAGTTGGTATCTTTGGGATTTAGAGTTGGGATCTTTGGGATTTAAGGTTGGGATCTTTTGGATTTGGAGTTGGGATCTATGAGATTTAGAGTTGGGATCTTTTGGATTTAAGGTTGGGATCTTTGGGATTTAAGGTTGGGATCTTTTGGATTTAGAGTTGGGATCTTTTGGATTTGGAGTTGGGATCTTTGGGATTTAGAGTTGGTATCTTTGGGATTTTAATTTGGGATCTTTAGCATTTTAGAGTTGGGATCTTTGGAATTTTAAGTTTGGGATCTTTAGCATTTTAGAGTTGGGATCTTTGGAATTTTAAGTTTGGGATCTTTAGCATTTTAGAGTTGGGATTTTTGGGATTTTAAGTTTGGGATCTTTAGCATTTTAGAGTTGGGATCTATGAGATTTTAGAGTTGGGATCTATGAGATTTTAGAGTTGGGATCTATGAGATTTTAGAGTTGGGATCTTTGGGATTTTAAGTTTGGGATCTTTAGCATTTTAGAGTTGGGATTTTTGGGATTTTAAGTTTGGGATCTTTAGCATTTTAGAGTTGGGATCTATGAGATTTTAGAGTTGGGATCTATGAGATTTTAGAGTTGGGATCTATGAGATTTTAGAGTTGGGATCTTTGGGATTTTAAGTTTGGGATCTTTAGCATTTTAGAGTTGGGATCTTTGGGATTTAAGGTTGGGATCTTTGGCATCTAGAGTTGGGATCTATGAGATTTAGAATCATGATCTTTGGGAATTAGAGTTCCCTCATAAATTTATGAGTAGTTTATTAAAAGTAATTGACCATCTGCCTTGCTTCCCAACTAAGTAAATGCTGTGTGTGTAAATAGTTTGCTGCATTGTCAGTACCTTCCTAATCATTGAAACAATGCCTTATTATTCAAATCTATTCTATTTGCACATGTATGTATGCACATGTTCATTGCATCAGTGCATTCGCTTCGTGCTCTTCCCAATGCTACTCAGTTCCAGTTGATTTGGGCACACTTACAATTCCATAGATGGTGCATTAGATAGCTGTTGATGCATTTTTTACTAAGTGTGCTTCTTGGATTTGAAAAAACGAATCAAAAGAAAATAAATAGATCTTTTTCTACCGAATGTTACTTGCACATTAAATAGAATTTACTCAGTCCGAGCACATTTATCTACTACTTTTCACACTTCTCTACTTACTAAGTAGTGTAACTCGACTAAACACTATTTCTACAAGCAAATTTTCCAGCATAAAACAGAGAGAGCGGACAGATTCCACGTCAGGACAAGCCGAGCGAACCGGAATTCCTGCCCGACTGATAATCCTGCCTTATCAGTTGCAGCATAGCAACTGGCGGACTGGGAGTGCACTTTCTGCTGGCCTGGCTAATTAAGAGCAAAACTTTCACTTTAAAAAGACAGGCAACCAGATTGTGAAAGTGGTTTGAGAGAGTTGCAAAGATTTCTACGAGAGTAAATCACAGAGGGTGGATTGAAGTGAGAGCGAATCAGAATGGAGTAAATCATAGAGTAAATCTAGGAGAGTGAATCTAGGAGAGTGAATCTAGGAGAGTGAATCTAGGAGAGTGAATCTAGGAGAGTGAATCTAGGAGAGTGAATCTAGGAGAGTGAATCTAGGAGAGTGAATCTAGGAGAGTGAATCTAGGAGAGTGAATCTAGGTGAGTGAATCTAGGAGAGTGAATCTAGGAGAGTGAATCTAGCAGAGTGAATCTAGGAGAGTGAATCTAGGAGAGTGAATCTAGGTGAGTGAATCTAGGAGAGTGAATCTAGGAGAGTGAATCTAGCAGAGTGAATCTAGGAGAGTGAATCTAGGAGAGTGAATCTAGGAGAGTGAATCTAGGAGAGTGAATCTAGGAGAGTGAATCTAGCAGAGTGAATCTAGCAGAGTGAATCTAGGAGAGTGAATCTAGCAGAGTGAATCCAGGAGAGTGTATCATGTTTTCAATAGCGAGCAGTTAATGCTGGTCTCGAAAGCCACAAGTTTGCCAATACTGGCGCTAGTGTGACTGGCTTGGCTTTCGATTGTGGATTACGTAACCGTCATTTGAGTTGTTCAGCGACTATCCGTCTATCTTTCCCTGCCCCATTTTATCTCGTAAAATGGGAAATTTTAAAGGGCTAGAAAAAACTTTTATGGGGATCTATACTGAGGCAAAGAGATGGGACCCGAAGTTTGAGGTGGAGACATTTCCCGATCGATAAAATAAAATCCAAAACGACCGAAGCTGCTGGAGTGGGGAATTTGCCAGTGGGATTACGCAACCAGTCGCGCTGCGGTTCAGGCAGACACAGACCGTGTGTGGAAATATTTTTATGAGGAATCAACAAATTACTTTGTGTCACGATGCAGTTGAGTTTGGGGATAAAAATGCAATTTACTATAATTGTCCCATTTGATTATTTGAACTGTCTTCGGCTATAAGGATAACTAGGCGTAACTGTGTACGCTGGTCGATTAAGTAGATTAACTGATTAATTGCTAAGTGATTTTTATCACTGTGAGAGCTACCGAAGCCATTTGTGAGTAAAGAGAAGTTGCATTTCGTGGACAGCAGAGAAAACTAAGGACATTGGGAGAAATTAGGCAGATAGGCTTCGATATAATAAAGTTAGGGATAAATGTCAGAGAGTGCACTAGAGTGAATGAGAGAGTGAATGAGAGAGTGAAATAGAGTGAGAGAGTGGATGAGAGAGTGAATGAGAGAGTGAATGAGAGAGTGAAGTAGAGTGAGAGAGTGGATGAGAGAGTGACTGAGAGAGTGAATGAGAGAGTCAATGAGAGAGTGAATGAGAGAATGAACTAGAGTGAATGAGAGAGTGAATGAGAGAGTGAATGAGAGAGTGAATGAGAGAGTGAATGAGAGAATGAACTAGAGTGAATGAGAGAGTGAATGAGAGAGTGGATGAGAGAATGAACTAGAGTGAATGAGAGAGTGAATGAGAGAGTGGATGAGAGAATGAACTAGAGTGAATGAGAGAGTGAATGAGAGAGTGGATGAGAGAGTGAATGAGAGAATGAACTAGAGTGAATGAGAGAGTGAATGAGAGAGTGAATGAGAGAGTGAATGAGAGAGTGAATGAGAGAATGAACTAGAGTGAATGAGAGAGTGAATGAGAGAGTGGATGAGAGAATGAACTAGAGTGAATGAGAGAGTGAATGAGAGAGTGGATGAGAGAATGAACTAGAGTGAATGAGAGAGTGAATGAGAGAGTGGATGAGAGAGTGAATGAGAGAATGAACTAGAGTGAATGAGAGAGTGAATGAGAGAGTGAACTAGAGTGAATGAGAGAGTGAATGAGAGAGTGAAGTAGAGTGAGAGAGTGGATGAGAGAGTGACTGAGAGAGTGAATGAGAGAGTCAATGAGAGAGTGAATGAGAGAATGAACTAGAGTGAATGAGAGAGTGAATGAGAGAGTGAATGAGAGAGTGAATGAGAGAGTGAATGAGAGAATGAACTAGAGTGAATGAGAGAGTGAATGAGAGAGTGGATGAGAGAATGAACTAGAGTGAATGAGAGAGTGAATGAGAGAGTGGATGAGAGAATGAACTAGAGTGAATGAGAGAGTGAATGAGAGAGTGGATGAGAGAGTGAATGAGAGAATGAACTAGAGTGAATGAGAGAGTGAATGAGAGAGTGAACTAGAGTGAATGAGAGAGTGAATGAGAGAGTGGATGAGAGAGTTAATGAGAGAGTGAATGAGAGAATGAACTAGAGTGAATGAGAGAGTGAATGAGAGAGTGGATGAGAGAATGAACTAGAGTGAATGAGAGAGTGAATGAGAGAGTGGATGAGAGAGTGAATGAGAGAATGAACTAGAGTGAATGAGAGAGTGAATGAGAGAGTGAACTAGAGTGAATGAGAGAGTGAATGAGAGAGTGAATGAGAGAGTGAACTAGAGTGAATGAGAGAGTGAATGAGAGAGTGAATGAGAGAGTGAATGAGAGAGTGAATGAGAGAATGAACTAGAGTGAATGAGAGAGTGAATGAGAGAGTGAATGAGAGAATGAACTAGAGTGAATGAGAGAGTGAATGAGAGAGTGAATGAGAGAATGAACTAGAGTGAATGAGAGAGTGAATGAGAGAGTGGATGAGAGAGTGAATGAGAGAATGAACTAGAGTGAATGAGAGAGTGAATGAGAGAGTGAATGAGAGAGTGAATGAGAGAGTGAATGAGAGAATGAACTAGAGTGAATGAGAGAGTGAATGAGAGAGTGGATGAGAGAATGAACTAGAGTGAATGAGAGAGTGAATGAGAGAGTGGATGAGAGAGTGAATGAGAGAATGAACTAGAGTGAATGAGAGAGTGAATGAGAGAGTGAACCAGAGTGAATGAGAGAGTGAATGAGAGAGTGAATGAGAGAGTGAACTAGAGTGAATGAGAGAGTGAATGAGAGAGTGAATGAGAGAGTGGATGAGAGAGTGAATGAGAGAATGAACTAGAGTGAATGAGAGAGTGAATGAGAGAGTGGATGAGAGAGTGAATGAGAGAATGAACTAGAGTGAATGAGAGAGTGAATGAGAGAATGAACTAGAGTGAATGAGAGAGTGAATGAGAGAGTGGATGAGAGAGTTAATGAGAGAATGAACTAGAGTGAATGAGAGAGTGAATGAGAGAATGAACTAGAGTGAATGAGAGAGTGAATGAGAGAGTGAATGAGAGAGTGAATGAGAGAGTGGATGAGAGAGTGAATGAGAGAATGAACTAGAGTGAATGAGAGAGTGAATGAGAGAATGAACTAGAGTGAATGAGAGAGTGAATGAGAGAGTGAATGAGAGAGTGAATGAGAGAGTGAATGAGCGAGTGAATGAGAGAGTGAATGAGAGAGTGAATGAGAGAGTGAATGAGAGAGTGAATGAGAGAGTGAATGAGAGAATGAACTAGAGTGAATGAGAGAGTGGATGAGAGAGTGAATGAGAGAGTGAACTAGAGTGAATGAGAGAGTGAACTAGAGTGAATGAGAGAGTGAACTAGAGTGAATGAGAGAGTGAACTAGAGTGAATGAGAGAGTGAACTAGAGTGAATGAGAGAGTGAACTAGAGTGAATGAGAGAGTGAACTAGAGTGAATGAGAGAGTGAACTAGAGTGAATGAGAGAGTGAACTAGAGTGAATGAGAGAGTGAACTAGAGTGAATGAGAGAGTGAACTAGAGTGAATGAGAGAGTGAACTAGAGTGAATGAGAGAGTGAACTAGAGTGAATGAGAGAGTGAACTAGAGTGAATGAGAGAGTGAACTAGAGTGAATGAGAGAGTGAACTAGAGTGAATGAGAGAGTGAACTAGAGTGAATGAGAGAGTGAACTAGAGTGAATGAGAGAGTGAACTAGAGTGAATGAGAGAGTGAACTAGAGTGAATGAGAGAGTGAACTAGAGTGTCAGAGAGTGAACTGATGTGATTTGAATGAGGCAGGCAATGAGTTAGAGTAGAAACTCAAAGTGCAATGTTGATTGCACTCGAAAGCAAGGAGAAATTCCAAGAACTCTGTTACACTTGAGTATTCAAAGTTCATGAAGGACCAAGAGCAGTATATGCCAACTGAAAGGATTGCGTGATTGGACCGTCCCAGCTCTGCTGGCATCTCAGTTCTTTCTGCGCTGAAATAAATTGGATTTTACTTGGCTAGAAGTCCCGGCATTTTGTGTGCAGACTCAATGGAGAAGACTTCCCAAGCCAAGGTCACTCTTTACTGCGCAACCTTTGGCACTATGAGATAATATTCGACAATCTAAATTAGATTCTATTTGCATCCATCTCAGTGTGAATAACACCAGAGAGCCAGTGAAATGCGCTGACCCGGGAACAGATAATACACTGGAAGGCCTTGTTCTGGCACTTCTACTCAGAACTGATTGAGCACAAATGGAGTGGAGTGGGCGGAGAAGAGATTAAAGATAACTAGATGAAGGGATGGAAGGGTGGAGATAAAGGGATGGCGATAAGAGATTAATTGGTGTAAGTATATAGACGAAAGGATGTAATGTAGGAGATGCTTGGACGGAAGGGATGGAATGGAGGAGATGAAGGGATGTAAAGAAGGAGATGAAGGGATGGAATGGAGGAGATGAAGAGATAGAAGACAGAAGATAAAGGGAAACAACGGAGGAGATCAATGGATGGAAGGGAGAATATTAAGGGATGGAAGGGAGGAGATCAATGGATGGAAGGGAGGAGATGAAGGGATGGAAGGGAGGAGATGAAGGGATGGAAGGGAGGAGATCAATGGATGGAAGGGAGGAGATGAAGGGATGGAAGGGAGGAGATGAAGGGATGGAAGGGAGGAGATGAATGGATGGAAGGGAGGAGATGAAGGGATGGAAGGGAGGAGATGAAGGGATGGAAGGGAGGAGATGAAGGGATGGAAGGGAGGCGATGAAGGGATAGAAGACAGAAGATGAAGGGGTGGAAGGGAGGAGATGAAGGGATGGAAGGGAGGCGATGAAGGGATACGAGTAGAAGACAGAAGATAAAGGGAAGGAAGGGAGGAGATGAATGGATGGAAGGGAGGAGATGAATGGATGGAAGGGAGGAGATGAATGGATGGAAGGGAGGAGATGAAGGGATGGAAGGGAGGAGATGAAGGGATGGAAGGGACTAGATGAAGGGATGGAAGGGAGGAGATGAAGGGATGGAAGGGAGGCGATGAAGGGATAGAAGACAGAAGATGAAGGGAAGGAAGGGAGGAGATGAAGGGATGGAAGGGAGGCGATGAAGGGATAGAAGACAGAAGATGAAGGGATGGAAGGGAGGCGATGAAGGGATAGAAGACAGAAGATGAAGGGAAGGAAGGGAGGAGATGAATGGATGGAAGGGAGAAGATTAAGGGATGGAAGGGAGGAGATGAAGGGATGGAAGGAGGAGATTTAGGGATGGAAGGGAGGAGATGAAGGGATGGAAGGGAGGGAATAATCAATACAAACGGGATGCAGAGAGGATAACGGGACAAAGAGGTGTGGGAATTAAGAAATTTGGCCAAGATGGTTAGCAAAGGCTTCAGGAAATGAGCCTGCAAGCAGCTGAAGCCACACCAAATCCTTTTTAGCCACAATGGGCTTCAGTTATGGCTTTACCCTCGGTAGTAATTCTACGAGCTGTGTCGAATGGCTCTGTGCTCAGGCTCAGGAATGCATGGGTAAAATCTTTGAAAGTCTGCCAAATGTAGCGAATCTGTCTCATCTCCATTCGCTCTTTAACAACCTATGAGCCGGACAGCCATCTTTTCTATACATATCGCCTGTATCAAAGGCTACGATAGACTTATACGCTCGTACATTGATGATTTTTACTTAATCAATTTTCTCGTAATTTTGCACCATCCATTCTTTTCCTTGTCTTTGTTCCCTTCCCTCACTTCTCCCAGTCTCAAATCTTCTCTCCCTCTCTCCCTCCTCTCTCACCACTCTCCCCTTCCTCTCTCTCCCCCATTCTCCCCTTCCCTTCTACCCCTCTTTCACCCTCTCCCTCCATCTCCCTCCATCTCTCCCTATGCGGTTTGCGCAGTCGGTGCAGCTTCCCCAGTTCTGTTTGCATTTCTATCTTACAACAGTGACTGCCCTTTGACTTACAAGCCTGCAGCAGCCTCTCCGTATTCGGACACATTTCGTTAGCCCAAACCGCACTCTGAGGGAAACTAACGACTACGCCGCCAGAAGCATTGACGCCTGCATCTGTTGCGGCAGTGTTGCCATGGCAACGAACCAGGCAATTCCTAGCCCTTATTAGTGCACTTCTAATGCCACATTCCATTACAGCCGGCTCGACTGTATCGCACTAAGCTCGTGTTTTCGAGTTTTTAGGCGGCGCTCGGTCAGTTATTTGTGTACAACCGACAGAAGCAATTTATTTCTGGGCTTAGCTGGGCCAAAATCTTCTGCCTAGTAGTTGCTATGCAACTAGCCATTATTTCACAGCAATGCTTCTTTTGACGAAGCGCCTAAACGATGCAATGATCAGATTTGAACTTTGAAACGATAAACAATAAATTTGCAATTTAGATGGGGGGTGCTGGGCCAGTTGCAACTGTCGTGTTAGCTTGCTTTGCACAGACATTGATTCTGAAAATGCTGATCGTATTAAGCAATCTTTTTTTTCACCAATAACTGGTTCGGTAAATTTCTGTAGTTTGAAATCTATTTTAAACAAAGTGACTAGGGTTTCACACGGCTAGAAAAACTCCCCGCCTGGATGGTTGCCATGGAAACCAGTAATTAATCCCAAACCTCAATATCCCAACGCCCTGATTTCAAGACCCAGCCCATGACTACAAGATCCCACCTGCATGACTACAAGATCCCAACTGCATGACTACAAGATCCCAACTGCATGACTACAAGATCCCACCTGCATGACTACAAGATCCCAACTGCATGACTACGCTCGCACAAGATCCCACCTGCATGACTTCAAGATCCCACCTGCATGACTACAAGATCCCAACTGCATGAATACAAGATCCCAACTGCATGACTACAAGATTCCAACTGCATGACTACAAGATCCCAACCCATGACTACAAGATCCCAACTACATGACTACGCTCGTACAAGATCCCACCTGCATGACTTCAAGATCCCACCTGCATGACTACAAGATCCCAACTGCATGACTACAAGATCCCAACTGCATGACTTCAAGATCCCAACTGCATGACTACAAGATCCCAACTGCATGACTACAAGATCCCAACTGCATGACTTCAAGATCCCAACTGCATGACAACAAGATCCCAACTGCATGACTACAAGATCCCAACTGCATGACTACAAGATCCCAACTGCATGACTACAAGATCCCAACTGCATGACTTCAAGATCCCAACTGCATGACTACAAGATCCCAACTGCATGACTTCAAGATCCCAACTGCATGACTACAAGATCCCAACTGTATGACTTCAAGATCCCAACTGCATGACTACAAGATCCCAACTGCATGACTACAAGATCCCAACTGCATGACTACAAGATCCCAACTGCATGACTACAAGATCCCAACACCCATGACTACAAGATCCCGAATTTATTTCAGACGGAAGTCCACTGACACGAAGCCGCAGAAGCAGCAACGGACCCACCTGAGCTACCTGTCTAGCGATGAGTTTGTTGAGCCACACCCCGGATTCAACTATGAGCCAAAGCTCTGTCTCATCCAGCAATGCCGGCCCAGACCAATGACTCCGCTTCAGGTAAGACCCAAGTAACAACCAATGCGAAAACAAATTCTAAACACCTAAAAGTGCACAATGCACCCGAAGCGGTTCGGTTGCTGTTGTTGGTGCGCAAAAGAAATAGGCTTTGTGGCAAATAAACACGGTGTGTCGTGAGAAAGCAGGGACTCAAGATTCAGTCAAAAGCAGCCGCGGTTAAGTGTAAACAAAGCATGCATTCAGTAAACTCATTCTGTAGGAACACTCTCTTCTCCGTTGATATACAATGTCGCAAACCTGACTTTAATTTACAGAGAAGAGAAACAAGAAATTTGCCTTCCATTAAGGGGCCAGTTCGTTTCTCTACAGAGCTCAGGTTACTCTGTCGCATTTTACCGTTTTCGCTTTCTATTCATTTATAGGAGAAACCTAAATTAGTTTCCGGTGCTGCTTTGCACTAATTTGGCATTGAATCAAACAAAAAATAAGTGCTTGAATGTTGCATGTTATAATCGGGGAAAATATCTTATATAAAATTCCCATCTAAGTCTGATCCCATCTCAGTTCAATCCCATCTCAGTGCAATCCCATCTCAGTCTGATCCCATCTCAGTCCAATCCCATCTCAGTGCAATCCCATCTCAGTCCAATCCCATCTCAGTCTGATCCCATCTCAGTGCAATTCCATCTCAGTGCAATCCCATCTCAGTCTGATCCCATCTCAGTCCAATCCCATCTCAGTCCAATCCCATCTCAGTCTTATCCCATCTCAGTCCAATCCCATCTCAGTGCAATCCCATCTCAGTGCAATCCCATCTCAGTCTGATCCCATCTCAGTCTGATCCCATCTCAGTTCAATCCCATCTCAGTCCAATCCCATCTCAGTTCAATCCCATCTCAGTCTGATCCCATCTCAGTTCAATCCCATCTCAGTGCAATCCCATCTCAGTCCAATCCCATCTCAGTTCAATCCCATCTCAGTCCAATCCCAACTCAGTCCAATCCCATCTCAGTTCAATCCCATCTCAGTCCAATCCCAACTCAGTGCAATCCCATCTCAGTGCAATCCCATCTCACTCCAATCCCATCTCAGTGCAATCCTATCTCGGTCTGATCCCATCTCAGTCCAATCCCATCTCAGTTCAATCCCATCTCAGTTCAATCCCATTTCAGTTCAATCCCATCTCAGTCCAATCCCATCTCAGTCCAATCCCATCTCAGTCCAATCCCATCTCAGTTCAATCCCATCTCAGTCCAATCCCATCTCAGTCCAATCCCATCTCAGTGCAATCCCATCTCAGTGCAATCCCATCTCAGTCTGATCCCATCTCAGTCCAATCCCATCTCAGTCCAATCCCATCTCAGTCTTATCCCATCTCAGTCCAATCCCATCTCAGTGCAATCCCATCTCAGTGCAATCCCATCTCAGTCTGATCCCATCTCAGTCTGATCCCATCTCAGTTCAATCCCATCTCAGTCCAATCCCATCTCAGTTCAATCCCATCTCAGTCTGATCCCATCTCAGTTCAATCCCATCTCAGTCCAATCCCATCTCAGTCCAATCCCATCTCAGTTCAATCCCATCTCAGTCCAATCCCATCTCAGTCCAATCCCATCTCAGTGCAATCCCATCTCACTCCAATCCCATCTCAGTGCAATCCCATCTCAGTGCAATCCCATCTCACTCCAATCCCATCTCAGTGCAATCCTATCTCGGTCTGATCCCATCTCAGTCCAATCCCATCTCAGTTCAATCCCATCTCAGTTCAATCCCATTTCAGTTCAATCCCATCTCAGTCCAATCCCATCTCAGTCCAATCCCATCTCAGTCCAATCCCATCTCAGTTCAATCCCATCTCAGTCCAATCCCATCTCAGTGCAATCCCATCTCAGTGCAATCCCATCTCAGTCTGATCCCATCTCAGTCTGATCCCATCTCAGTTCAATCCCATCTCAGTCCAATCCCATCTCAGTTCAATCCCATCTCAGTCTGATCCCATCTCAGTTCAATCCCATCTCAGTCCAATCCCATCTCAGTCCAATCCCATCTCAGTTCAATCCCATCTCAGTCCAATCCCATCTCAGTCCAATCCCATCTCAGTGCAATCCCATCTCACTCCAATCCCATCTCAGTGCAATCCCATCTCAGTGCAATCCCATCTCACTCCAATCCCATCTCAGTGCAATCCTATCTCGGTCTGATCCCATCTCAGTCCAATCCCATCTCAGTTCAATCCCATCTCAGTTCAATCCCATTTCAGTTCAATCCCATCTCAGTCCAATCCCATCTCAGTCCAATCCCATCTCAGTCCAATCCCATCTCAGTTCAATCCCATCTCAGTCCAATCCCATCTCAGTCCAATCCCATCTCAGTGCAATCCCATCTCACTCCAATCCCATCTCAGTGCAATCCTATCTCAGTCTGATCCCATCTCAGTCCAATCCCATCTCAGTTCAATCCCATCTCAGTCCAATCCCATCTCAGTCCAATCCCATCTCAGTCCAATCCCATCTCAGTCCAATCCTATTTTAGCTTACAAAATGAAGCATAAGAAAGTCTAGTCCTTGGCCCAGACATTCGGTGATTCAGAATCAGATAAGAAGTTGAACTCTTTAGCCTAAAATGTATGCGCTGGCTTCAGTTAGTCTGGTAAACAATTTAAAGTACGGCCCACCCCAACTGCGGCACAGGTGTCAAGCAGTGTAATAAGTCAAAGAAGGCGGCAAGCATACATGGAACAGCAAGCCATAGCTCCCACCGAGAAAATTGCAGTTTGATTTAGCTAGAACACATTTCACCCTTGACTCCCCGCAAGTTTATATTTCTTTAAAGGGCTGTGTAAATCTAGTGGACAGAAAATTCACACTCCCACTTGACTAGGCTCCATGCAGGTGTGTCAGCAATATTTAATCTTCCGTTCTGCACTATAATTTATGATTGCGCTTCAAAATGTTTTAAGCTTGTAATTTCACAGCAAACTTCGTGACAAAAGGGTGGTCATCTGAGCGATAATTTTTTTAGATGTTTTAATCTAAAAATTAAAATTTTGTGAAAAATTCTCTCCCTCTAAGTCTAAGGACTCATTCCGTGCTCAGTACCGATTGACTTTCGCAGTCATGTTGTGAGACAACTTTTTTCAAGTGATTTTCTAGTTTTCTCTGACGCAGTGTTAGGTGCCTTTGCACTCTAATTATTTTTAATTTTTTACTGTGACACCACTTTCTTTTATTTTACGAGCACCCTACTCTTTTATTGGTCAACTCTTTCGCTTAAGCGTCATTAAAATGAGGTGCTCTCCCCTCTCTCTCTCTCTGTCTTATCTCTCTCCTCTCTCCCCATCTTCCCATCCATCTCTCTCGCGATCTCCAAATCTCTCTCCCATCTCAGCTACATCTCTCCCAATCTCCCTCCTTTCTCCCCATCTCTCCCCCCATCTCTCTCCCTATCTCTCTCCAATCTTCCAATCTCCCTCCTTTCTCCCCATCTCTCCCCCCATCTCTCTCCCTATCTCTCTCCATCTCCCAATCTCCCTCCTATCTCCCAATCTCCTTCTTCTCTCTCCATCTCCCAATCTCTCTCCTATCTCCCTATCTCCACATTCCGTTCCTCTCTGCCCACATCTCTCTCCTATCTCATACTGTCCCCGTCTTCCTTGCATAAATTCTGACGCACAAAAAGCTATTCATCAGTTCATTCATCATCCGACTAGCTCCTAGCCCGACGTGATTTGCTGACCCGCGGTGGCCTGCGGGCGCCCTGATCGTTAAGAAACTGCGTTGAAAAGCCTCTCGCTTTCCCATTGTTTCGCTACCATTCAGAAGGCCTGCGTCATTGCGTAGCTAAAGAAGACAGCAGGCTGGAAACAAGAAAAGTCTTGGCCTTCTTAAGACAGACGGCATGCCTGAACTTCGGCAGAATAATAATAAACCTTAAAGTACAAATTCCCTCCTAACTAAATCCCTACATTCGTTAGATCCGGCCCTATGCATGCCCGCATGGCTTTTCCTAGAAATAGAAATTCTTCAGAGCGCCTCCCCTCCGCCTCCATGGCTGAGCGGACAGGCCTTTCTTTTAGTTTTTTTGCGCGCCTGGACTGCAGCAGACCGCATCGAAATCCCAAGTGTTGCGTGCGACCACTGGCCCGGGGCAGGGGGGGGCTAAAATGACGCGACGAGTGACAGGGCGAGACGCACAGAGGGGGAAGTCGCTGCCAACACTGGGTCTAGGGGGGGGGCTGAAGCAGCTCACGCTAAGGCTGAGTGCGGCACAATGCAGAGTGCAGTCTTGAGTATGTGGGAGATCGGCTGCCTAAAGATAATGCTAACGTCAACAGCGGGAGGGATTTTTCACTGGACAGATCAGACACGGGAGAGATGAGACACGGGAGAGATGAGACAGGGGAGAGATGAGACAGGGGAGAGATGAGAGACGGCAAAGATGAGACAGGGGAGAGATGAGACACGGGAGAGATGAGTCACGGGAGAGATGAGACAGGGGAGAGATGAGACACGGGAGAGATGAGACAGGGGAGAGATAAGACCGTGGAGAGATGAGACACGGGAGAGATGAGACCGTGGAGAGATGAGACACGGGAGAGATGAGACAGGGGAGAGATGAGACACGGGAGAGATGAGACAGGGGAGAGATAAGACCGTGGAGAGATGAGACACGGCAGAGATGAGACAGGGGAGAGATGAGACACGGCAGAGATGAGACAGGGGAGAGATGAGACACGGCAGAGATGAGAGTCGAAATGTGGAAAATATACGGTTCGTAGTATTTAGAAAAAAGTGCAATATGCCAGACACAGACAGACACTAATGCAGTACTTTGCGCCTATATTTTTATGCATTTTATTGATTAGTGATTTATGATTCCCAGAACCGAAGTTATTCCCTTTGCCGACAGCGTACGAAAAAAAATGCGTAGAACACAAGTGCAAACTATGTGATGCGGAACTCCGATTATTAATTATTTAACATATCTGGCCAATTTAGTAACTACATGGGACTTCAAAACAAACAAGAAAACAATTACCATAAATACATTTTTACCGGATTAATGTCCCTAACTTATCTCACACCCTCTCTCTGATCTCACCCAATCTCTCTCTGATCTCACCCAATCTCTCTCTGATCTCACCCAATCTCTCTCTGATCTCACCTAATCTCTCTCTGATCTCACCCAACCTCTCTCTGATCTCACCCAATCTCTCTCTGATCTCACCCAATCTCTCTCTGATCTCACCCAATCTCTCTCTGATCTCACCCAATCTCTCTCTGATCTCACCCAATCTCTCTCTGATCTCACCCAATCTCTCTCTGATCTCACCCAATCTCTCTCTGATCTCACCCAACCTCTCTCTGATCTCACCCAATCTCTCTCTGATCTCACCCAATCTCTCTCTGATCTCACCCAACCTCTCTCTGATCTCACCCAATCTCTCTCTGATCTCACCCAATCTCTCTCTGATCTCACCCAACCTCTCTCTGATCTCACCCAATCTCTCTCTGATCTCACCCAACCTCTCTCTGATCTCAACTTATCTCTCTGATCTCACCCAATCTATCTCTGATCTCACCCTATCTCTCTCTTTTTAGCTTTTATTTCTCACCCTTCCCTCACCCTCTATCAATCAAACTAAAATCTCAGCAGCATCTCTCTCACGCACGCGTAGGCCTGGATCGGTTACCATGGCAACGTGTACTTTACCCCGCTGCTCATCCGGGGCACCGAGCTACCCCTGGTGACCTCGGCTCATCGCATCGACTCCGGCGCAGCCTACGGACCAACACTTCACCAACATCCCACTAGTCCCAGCTGCCATCATACACCTGGCCCAGGTGTGCCATACAACGGAGGTAGTCTTCGCCTCCGCGCCGTAGGCGAGAGTCTGCCAGCGGCTGCGGGCACCGGGCGTTCGTGGCAGTGGCGGCGACATCAAAGGCGGCATCATCCGCCTGTGGGCCACTGGCACAGCGGCCATGAGAGCGATTCGCTGGGTCACAAAATTCTGGCTGTTGAGCCGACCACAATGGGCTAAAATCACCTCGCCAGGATAATTATTATTATTAACCAGTAAAAACTGCTAGCTCCTCCCCTATAAATAATTTTATATCTTCTAATCAATTCATTAGTTGTCTACTGATTCAATATAATTTATTACCTGTCATTTCTGTCTTAATCGTTTATTTAAATTTAATAATTATTATTTCCGCGTCGTTTATTTAAAAATGTTTTGTTATTTTGCCAAAATGTGGACCGTAAATTGCCAGAAATTTACAGTAATCAGATAAAGAACTTGGGTAGAATTTTATCAAGCACCCTTAAAATTATTGGAGCCTGAACAAATAGCAGAACAGAGCATTTCGCTACACTGGCCCCCCACAATGTGCATTTCAGTCAGCCATGTGCCCTGCACCTTATCTAAACTGAGCCAAAAAAACAAGCCTTACAAATTCGTCAAGATAAACAATGCAATGCAATAAATTCAAGCACAATCACGTGACTCAGGCAGCTTATCGGCTGCTTCATGACACAAATTGGGCATTGTAAAAACTTGTTAGAATTCAAGCACTTTTCATGGTACAGGACTGAAAAAGCTTTTAACTGCTGTGAGAGAGATTGTGAGAGACAGTGGGTGAGATCGTGTGAGACAGTGGGAGAGATCGTGTGAGACAGTGGGAGAGATTGTGAGAGACAGTGGGAGAGATCGTGTGAGACAGTGGGTGAGATCGTGTGAGACAGTGGGTGAGATCGTGTGAGACAGTGGGTGAGATCGTGTGAGACAGTGGGTGAGATCGTGTGAGACAGTGGGTGAGATCGTGTGAGACAGTGGGTGAGATCGTGTGAGACAGTGGGTGAGATCGTGTGAGACAGTGGGTGAGATCGTGTGAGACAGTGGGTGAGATCGTGTGAGACAGTGGGTGAGATCGTGTGAGACAGTGGGTGAGATTGTGAGACAGTGGGAGAGATTGTGAGATAGTGGGAGAGATTGAGACAGTGGGAGAGATTGTGAGAGACAGTGGGAGAGATCGTGTGAGACTGTGGGAGAGATTGTGAGATAGAGTGGGTGAGATTGTGAGACAGTGGGAGAGATTGTGAGACAGTGGGAGAGATTGTGAGACAGTGGGAGAGATTGTGAGACAGTGGGAGAGATTGTGAGACAGTGGGAGAGATTGTGAGACAGTGGGAGAGATTGAGACAGTGGGAGAGATTGTGAGAGACAGTGGGAGAGATCGTGTGAGACAGTGGGAGAGATTGTGAGACAGTGGGAGAGATTGTGAGATAGTGGGAGAGATTGAGACAGTGGGAGAGATTGTGAGAGACAGTGGGAGAGATCGTGTGAGACTGTGGGAGAGATTGTGAGATAGAGTGGGTGAGATTGTGAGACTGTGGGAGAGATTGTGAGATAGAGTGGGTGAGATTGTGAGAGACAGTGGGAGAGATTGTGGCAGGGATTGTGAACAACTGCGAGAGAGATTGTGAGAGACAGTGGGTGAGATTGTGAGAGACAGTGGGAGAGATTGTGAGGGACTGTGGAGAGATTTGGAGAGATTGTGGCAGGCATCGTGGGAGATAAAGGTATTATCAAGATGAAGGACTTAAAAGCAGTTAGTTTCGGAGGATTAGAAGCAAGCAGCATTTGCAGACTCAAAGGCGTAGAAAATCCACAGAAAAAATTCCAAAAGACCGGAGGAAGACTGATGATAAGAGGACTGCAGCGGGGATTAAGGAAATCAAATGGGAAGAGGAAGGCGAGAGTGAGACGCGACTATGAGAGGCCTCAGCCAGAAAAGTGTCAAGGCTTCATCACAGGCTGGGGCAGCTCAGCTTATTTTAGCTTCATTATTGGTGTTGATAATTTAATTTTGCCTCACGTCCGTCCGCAGTTCCCCAGACAAGGGAAGAGATAAAAACCTGGCCTTGCTTGACGACGAGAAGGGCATCAGTCACCATCAGCGGTCGGCGCAGACCTCCGTCACACGTCTGGGGTTAGGACTGGGGTGTACTTTTAACAGCTTGGCTACGGGCCTGCATAGCGGGAATTCGCATTTTTATACTCGATAAAGAATTAAAAAATGTGGTATAATCTACTGTGGAGACATTGTGGAGAGCTTATTCGTTCGACCTATCTCTCTCCCACTGTCTCTCACAATCTCTCCTACTGTCTCTCACAATCTCACCTACAGTCTCTCACAATCTCACCTACTGTCTTTCACAATCTCACCTACTGTCTCTCACAATCTCTCCTACTGTCTCTCACAATCTCTCCTACTGTCTCTCACAATCTCTCCTACTGTCTCTCACAATTTCTCCGACAGTCTCACAATCTCTCCGAGTCTCTCAAAATCTCTCTTAGTCTCACAATCTCTCCCACAGTCACACAATCTCTCCCACTGACTCTCACAATCTCTCCGACAGTCTCACAATCTCTCCGACAGTCTCACAATCTCTCCTACTGTCTCTCACAATCTCTCCTACTGACTCTCACAATCTCTCCGACGGTCTCACAATCTCTCCGAGTCTTTCAAAATCTCTCCCACTGTCTCACAATCTCTCCCAGTCTCTCACAATCTCTCACTATCTCTCCCACTGTCTCACAATCTCTCCCACTGTCTCACAATCTCTCCTACAGTCTCACAATCTCTCCGAGTCTCTCAAAATCTCTCCCACTGTCTCACAATCTCTCCTACAGTCTCACAATCTCTTCGAGTCTCTCAAAATCTCTCCCACTGTCTCACAATCTCTCACACAGTCTCTTATAATCTCTTCCACTGTCTCAAGAGATCTCCCAGTCTCTCACAATCTCTCCCAGTCTCTCACAATCTCTCCCAGTCTCTCACAATCTCTCCCAGTCTCTCACAATCTCTCTCTCTCTATCTATTTGCAGGGGGGCCCGGGGCACTTGTCGCACAAGCGACGGAGCGGCACTCCCCCAGACCGGCGAACTAGGCGCTTTTGCGCCCATCGCGCCGCCTCCCCTGAGCAGGCACCACACACAGCAGCACAGACCAGCCGGGGAGGGCAGGAGGCACCCAGAATAGGCAGCAGTGTCCCCCACCCCAGCCCCACACGCACATAGCAGACCAAGCCGGGGGCGGAAGGCTGATAAGAAATCAGTCCTCAGGGGGCCCTAGGTGATGAGTGTACACTTATCCAATCGCGCTGACGGAAGTCCAGAAAGCGCGCGGCTGTGTACACCCGCCCTCCAGCCACCCCCCCAAAGGTCTCACGCCCCAGCGCCAACGCACACAACTCACACAACGCAGAACAGGCACACAGAAGGTAGGAGCGAAGCTATTATTTCAAGCTTTGATTTCACGAAAAATGGTGCACCTCCGCCGGTCGCTACTGTCCAAACCCCCCAACAAGCCCTGAAATTAATCGTGACTTGAAGGCTGAATCGAACTAGCGTCCATTGGAGTGCGAGGCAGCGACGCTAGCCGCTGACCCACTCGCCCCCCACAATCTCTCTCACTGTCTCACAGAATCTCTCCCACTGTCTCACAGAATCTCTCCCACGGTCTCACAGAATCTCTCCCACTCTCCCACTGTCTACAACTACAGGCTCCTTATTGCTTTTACTACAAGCTCTATAAAAATACCACAAGCCATCAATGTGTACCTCGAAGTTTCTAATTTTTTTATAAAATGACAAAGTTTAAAAAAACCGTATTGTATTTTTACTACCGTAGCAAGCACAGGTGATCCTCATCAATAACAGGTCATAAAAGCAAATCGCAACAATTTATTGATGTATTATTTATCTGTCATCAACTAGCAAACTACAAGCTTGTCCATTAAATTGTCTAGAGCTAGTGTTATGAAAAACTATAAGAAACAGAACATCCACAGGTCAAGCTGTCAATATCGATAGAGTTTGCATAAATATGTTATTGCATGCTCACAGGTAGGCTTTGCTTGAGAACGATAAAACAAACGAAAAATGTCGCCAATTGGTTTATTGCACGGCTGGTTAAGTTAATAATAGGATTGCAGGTAAAACACGTTTCTATTAATAATAACATTTATAATAAATAACAGATTCACCCAGTCTAGGGTAGGGTTAGCGCAGCAAAAAAAAAAACTGAAATTATTTGGAATTTAAAATATCAACCAAGCACAGTTATGTCCAATATATGTGTGCGCTTTGAGCAGGTCTGAATAGTCCCAAGTTGACATATTGAAATCCCTGGGGCATCGCTTGCACTACTCCGGACTAGAACGTCGAGTTTCTTGTTTGACTCGCGGCACAAAAAGCAGACAAAATCTAGAACATTTCTAAGAAAATAAAGTTTAAATTTGAACGCGAATTGGATTAAAAATGGTCGCTACAAATAATAATTCAAATATTGTGCGGCAAATTTCTTCTATAAACCAGATTTATTTATAGCCGAAAAGATTACAGTACAGGACCGGTATTTTGACGAATAGAACACAGAGTCAAGAGAAACAGTTGAGAACTATGCTTAAACACAAAAGTCAATGAACCCGTCATGCAGCAATCAGATCAATCATGACAATCATGATAATACCAGCGTGGCTTCAATCTGCTTTCCGGGAAACATGGGCAGACACAAAAAGGGATAAAAAATTAAAGGCTATAGTAGGATAAGCAGGTGTAATCAACAATAACAAAAATGTACGTGTGTTAGCATTAAATATGCGCGCTGTGTACAAAAACTCACTAATATCAACAAATTTTCGCACTCACTATTTTTGCTTTTCGTTTTCTTTTGTAGAAAAGAAATGTTTTAAATAATAAATAAATAACAATGGCTGTAAAACAGAAACACAGAGGCAAATAAGGGGCTAAGTTTGGGGGGCCGTATAGTCAGACCTCGATGTATAAGCGAATCAAATAACGATTAAATACACGTACTTATATTAATAGGAGTTTAAATATAACAAAAAACTATTGCATAATCAAACGGCCGATTAAGCTGAGAAACGAAACTTTCTCACCAAAGAATGCTGATGAACGAAAATCTATTTAGATGCAGCGTCCTGGTTGCTATGACAGCTCTCACTTCCCACTGATCTACACGAAAATATTATTCGTTTGAGCAAAGTCGAGAATTGCGTGACAGCATCATCTGTAACGTTATGCCCTTATTTACCGGATTTGTTGAAGTGTCATCCCTTCACTGCCAGGTGTGATCCACTAGTGCCAGGTGTGATTCACTAGTGCCAGGTGTGATCCACTAGTGCCAGGTGTGATCCACTAGTGCCAGGTGTGATCCACTAATGCCAGGTGTGATCCACTAGTGCCAGGTGTGTTCGACTAGTGCCAGGTGTGATCCACTAGTGCCAGGTGTGATCCACTAGTGCCAGGTGTGATCCACTAATGCCAGGTGTGATCCACTAGTGCCAGGTGTGATTCACTAGTGCCAGGTGTGTTCGACTAGTACCAGGTGTGATCCACTAGTGCCAGGTGTGATCCACTAGTGCCAGGTGTGATCCACTAATGCCAGGTGTGATCCATTAGTGCCAGGTGTGATCCACTAGTGCCAGGTGTGATTCACTAGTGCCAGGTGTGATCCACTAGTGCCAGGTGTGATCCACTAGTGCCAGGTGTGATTCACTAGTGCCAGGTGTGTTCGACTAGTGCCAGGTGTGATCCACTAGTGCCAGGTGTGATCCACTAATGCCAGGTGTGATCCATTAGTGCCAGGTGTAATCCCTGTAGCACCAGGCGTGATCCCTTGGCATTAGCACCAGCAGTAATACCCTTTATACCAGGTAAAATCCCGTAGTGCCATGGGTAAATCCCCTTAGTTACCTCCAATGAATTCCAATGTACGTCCATTTTTTCTCAAAGGGAATTTCTGTAGAAAGGAACTCAGAAAGCACAGGTGCCAAATCCAATCGGAATTTGTAATCGAAAACTTTTAACAAAATGTTCGAAATGAAACACAAACAGCTAAACATATCGGGTAGAGTGAAAAAGAAGCGAACCTAGATTGCACCAGCGCGCTTGTTTTGCATTCTTGTGTTCTTTTTTGTTAATAAAATGACGCAGCTAAACAGGTAGCACACACGCAGAGAATATGAAGCGCAGTACTTTATTTAGTCTTGAATGAGACAATGAATTGCAAGACAAATATTATAATTTATGATAATTAGCCATAGTCCACCTGCCAACAACATGAAAAAGCAATACTTAGCAAGAACGCGGCACAGACCAGCTCAGTTCAGGGGGAAAAGAGGGCTGTTATTGCAGCTCGGGTAGTTGAAACTCAGTCTGAGGATGCTATTTAAAAGAGTAGATGGGAAAACACAAATGGGAAACTACTGAAACAGATGGGATAAATTAAAATCTAAAAAACAGGATCAAAGAAAACAATTAGCATTTTTATTAGGAGTTTTTGCACATATTTATATTTGCCTAAAACATCGAAAAACAAGTTCAAGCTGCGAAACAAAGAAACACTAATTAGGCCGGAAGCTACCCGATATGTATCGAAAAAGTAATATCTGCCCTGCCAATCAGAACAGGCCGGCCTTGCGCTTCATGTCGTTTCTCTTCCACTCCGGCAGCAGGTGGAACTGCCGCCTAGTCAGGCCCTTGAACACCTTGCCGAAGTCATCATCGGCCAGGTGATCCTCCAGCCGGCAGGGATCAGCATCCTTCGGCGGCGGCCTGGCCCGCAGGATCTCGTAGGCGTAGAGCCGCGGCGGCGCGGGGCCGGGGTTCAGCGGACTGGGCCTGAGGCCCAGAATGTCCGGGTAGGCGGCCAGGAGGTCCTCCTGTCGGCTGGCAGGTCGCCGATGACTACGCCCGGTTCCCAGCGGGAGGCTGGCCGACTTGCTGTGCTGTTGCTGACCGTTGAACGATCCGTCATTGTCGGCGTCGAAGTCACTGTCGGCGCCTGGCGGCTGCGGCGGTGGACCAAATGACAGCGGGACTCGAACTCGACTGCCGCGGCGCTGATTATGAATGGAATCCGCGTCCGAGTCATCGCGACCGCTGCCATTGCCTGCGAAGATTCAAAGGATCAGGAATACATATTGGTGACTTTGGTGACCTTGGGTCAGCTGATGTTGGTCAGGGCCAGGGGAAGCTAAAAAAACTCCCTGTGAGACAGGAAAGTCCAGGTGAGGTCAGGTAAGTCCAGGTGAGGTCAGTGAAATCCAGGTGAGGTCAGGTAAGTCCAGGTGAGGTCAGGTAAGTCCAAGTGAGGTCAGGTAAGTCCAGGTGAGGTCAGGTAAGTCCAGCTGAGGTCAGTGAAGTCCAGGTAAGTCCAGGTAAGTCTAGGTGAGGTCAGGGAAGTCCAGGTAAGGTCAGGTAAGTCTAGGTGAGGTCAGGGAAGTCCAGGTGAGGTCAGGGAAGTCCAGGTAAGTCCAGGTAAGTCTAGGTGAGGTCAGGGAAGTCCAGGTGAGGTCAGGGAAGTCCAGGTGAGGTCAGGGAAGTCCAGCTGAGGTCAGTGAAGTCCAGCTGAGGTCAGTGAAATCCAGGTGAGGTTAGGGAAGTCCAGGTGAGGTCAGGTAAGTCTAGGTGAGGTCAGGGAAGTCCAGGTGAGGTCAGGGAAGTCCAGGTAAGTCCAGGTAAGTCTAGGTGAGGTCAGGGAAGTCCAGGTGAGGTCAGGTAAGTCTAGGTGAGGTCAGGGAAGTCCAGGTGAGGTCAGGGAAGTCCAGGTGAGGTCAGGGAAGTCCAGCTGAGGTCAGTGAAGTCCAGCTGAGGTCAGTGAAATCCAGGTGAGGTTAGGGAAGTCCAGGTGAGGTCAGGTAAGTCTAGGTGAGGTCAGGGAAGTCCAGGTGAGGTCAGGGAAGTCCAGGTAAGTCCAGGTAAGTCTAGGTGAGGTCAGGGAAGTCCAGGTGAGGTCAGGTAAGTCTAGGTGAGGTCAGGGAAGCCCAGGTGAGGTCAGGGAAGTCCAGGTGAGGTCAGGGAAGTCCAGGTGAGGTCAGGGAAGTCCAGGTGAGGTCAGGTAAGTCCAGGTGAGGTCAGGGACGTCAAGGTGAGGTCAGGGAAGTTCAAATGGGTCAAATGGGGTCTGGTAACATCTATTCGAGTCTGAGGGTGTCAGGTGAATGTATATAAAGTGACTTTTATCAGGAAAATATGCCTATATTTATCTATCAGTTAGTTAAGTCTAAATATAGATCTATTTCTAGTTATTTTTAACTAAGAAATAGTGTGCTGTTCCAGACTTAGAAAAAAATTCGCACGGCGCACGAAGTTGAAAAATGTATCCAAAAACAGACTGTGCCATACACTTTCGCTTCTCCTCTACAGTATAAGTGCTAGCGAGCTAATCTATATAAATAGAATACCACAGAGAAAATCCATCTGTCTTAAAACAAAATCCACTTAGAAAAAATGAAGTCGAATCTAAAATTAGAGCAAGACAGCGAAGGAGAGCAGAAGTGAAAAAGAATCGAATAAATGAATAATTTTAGCATTTCAACTGCATATGATCTAGGGCAATGACCAATATGAAAATTATGACCGAAAAGGCAATGACCAACCCGAAATCCAGACAGGAGAGTGGAAATGGCCTGAGCAAAAGCTAAGTGAGGAAAGTAGTGACGACCTTATGTAGGCTTTTAAAAAGAACAGAATAAAATGAACTCGACAATGTCCTGGTGGTTGCCAGGCTGACTCACTCAGCAGCAGAGCAGCTCCCAGACCGCCGATTTCAATCTTGCCTTCGGCCAGCTCCTGTTCCAGCTTGCTGCGCCTCGGCTGCGGCCGACGCTCCTCGGAGTCGAAGCCGTTGCGGCCGCATTCCGGCCTGTCAGCCAGAATTCCATCGTCGGCGAGGCTGTCCCCGTCGGCGCCCCGATGCCGCCTGCCCAGTTCGGCTAGGAGCAGGCTGGAGAAGGCGGGCGCCGGCCAGTTGTCGCGCTCGATCGGCGCAGGCCGGCTGATGTCCGGCTTGGAGCCGCCCGGGTACAGGCTCAGCAGCAGCGGGTCGTCTCCGGGAGACGGCGACAGCGACCGAGGAGTTCGACGACCGCTGCCGCCTCCGCCTCGGGTGGAGCCGCCGGCGGTGACGGAGCCCGGGTGGGTGCTGCGGGACGCCAGGCTGGCTTGACGAGACGCCCTACCTGGCGGCAGGTGGAAATGGCGCGGACTGATGCCGCTGACGCCAACGACGCTGCCGGCGATTGAGCCGCAGACGGAGGGGCTGGTGGTGCGACGGTAGCGATCATTGGGGTGGGTCCTCTGGTCGGCCTCCTGCTCCATGCTCAGGTAGGATCTGGCCAACAGGTGCGAGCCGAAGCTGATGGGAAATCGGCGATGAGGAATGGCGTAGCCGCCAGTGCCGACGCCGATGCTGCTGTTGGCACCGCCGCCGCCAACGCCCGACTCTGACGGGCAGGAGAAACTGGTCGGACTGTGCTGATGCTGCAGGCTCAGGTGCTGCGGATAGGCCATGGCGTGGCGCGGCAGCGGGGTGCTGCTAGCGGCCGCAGCCGAGTCCGAGTCCGTGGCCGCGTGCCCGTTGCCATTGGCAACAGAAGTGGCGTGGCCAGGCGGCCGGGACCAACCATCTGAGCCATTGCTGTCTTTCAGTTTCTCGCGCTGGGTGCAGGTCTTGCACAGGTAAAGCTGGTTAGACCAGAGCGTGACTCGATCACCGGGCGCAAACGGTGTCTGGCAGCTCTGGCATTGGAAGCAGCGCGGATGGAATGTGCTGCCCAGGGCCGTGATCACCTCGCCTGTTGGCATTTGGGTGAAACTTCGTCATAGTCTATGGCTTTTAAGTTTTTAAGAAATATTTAAGTCGTTTGAGAAGTTTTTGAGTCGGTATAGAAGCATTCGAGCTGTTGGAAAAGCGTTTGAGTCGGTAAAGAAGAGTTTGAGTCGGTAAAGAAGGGTTTGAGTCGGTAAAGAAGGGTTTGAGTCGGTACAGAAGAGTTTAAGCCGTTGAAGAAGTGTTTGAGTCGGTACGGAGGCATTTGAGTCGGTACAGAAGCGCTTGAGCCATTTAAGAAGCATCATTATGTGCATTTGAAACAAACGAACCTGTAACAGTAATTCGTGAAACAATAATCCGGTTCTCAACTCACCAGTGACATAGTCAGTGCAGATTCGGCATCTCACGCCAAACAGTTTCTGGTAATCATCCGGACAGTAGAACTTGGCGTCGCGCACAAAGAAGCCGCCCTTCTCTAGCCCAACTGAGCAGGCGGCGCATTTGAAGCAGTCGCGGTGCATGTACTTCTCCTGAACTCGCAGCACCTCGCCCTTGCAGCGCTTTTGGCAGGCCAGGCAATAGACTTTCATGGCTTTGGCTTGCTTTACGCACTGTTGTCTTTACACTGGGATTATAGCTGAAGGTGGAGTTTTAATTGGAACAGAAAATTTAAGCTTCTAGGAGAGCCACAGTGCTGTGTTTGCTAATAGTTATATGCTCGATAGCTCGCCCACCCACGGACAGACACGGAGAAAGGAAGGTGAGGTGGCGAACAATGCACACTCGAACACACACACACAGCCAACCCAGCGCTGCTATTCACCTCTTACACAATTGGCCACCAGCCAAACGCGAATAACAGCAAGTTCAAGCGCCGAAATAGAGGATTTCTAGTTCAAGGGGGTCAAGCGCGGGTCAGAGTTATGAAATGCAGCTGCTAAGAAATCCATCCTAGGAGAGAATTTCTTCTTTTTTTATTTACAAAAAAATGGCAGAGGGCGTTGCCGAGCTGTTACGCAACACACAAACACCTAAGCCCGAGCTGGAGCCTATTTCTAAGGTGGGAGGCTCGAAGTCTCACCTGATGCTAAAAATAGCAGCAGTTAGAAGATCTGCACAGCTCCAACCCAGCCCTATAATAATAGTTGTTCAAATACAAGCTTTTCAGTGTAATTTAATATAGAATGTTCAGCTCTAAAACAAACCTGCATTCCCACATACTTAATTGGCCCGCCCACCTGCGCACACACAAGCATGGCGAGCATAATTCAAGACTGATAATAAGCTAGCTGAGTTTCCACCAGGTAGACTAACAGGTTATTATTGTTGTCATGCAGAAACTAGCAATACCCTTACATTAGCATAAATAAACAGTTATTGTAGGAAAGAATTTTTTCAACTGTTGAATCATTCCTATAGTTGTTTACCAGTTGACATCAGCCACTTTATCACTCAGGTCAATGGGAGCCTTAAAGAATTGGTTAGTTATTTTTACAATGACTAACAATAGCTTTGCAGTATGACTAAACAGAAGGGGTGAAGCAATCAACATAATTCGAAGTAAAGCTATAAACAATACAGCCAAAATAAGCTTTGGTCAATGAATTCAATTGTGGCAACTTCTGAACTAAATGGCTTTGTAAATTTAGCATA
The DNA here is from genome assembly GCA_950097015.1 of Macrostomum hystrix. Classification (NCBI taxonomy): domain Eukaryota; kingdom Metazoa; phylum Platyhelminthes; family Macrostomidae; genus Macrostomum; species Macrostomum hystrix. The sequence goes on from CATNEN010000002.1 coordinate 5,556,418, forward strand.
AAAAGTATCAAGTGTGTAAAGTGGATATTCCAAAGTGGTCCAAACAGATGCACTTCTACTACCAAATGTACCATGAAATGATACAAAGGTTTGATTGTAAAATTTTGAAAACATGCTTATATAAAAACATTTTTACTTAAGCAAAATGTGCAAACTAAGAATAGAATTCTGTGATAGAATGATTTTGGATTTGTCAAACCTATTGGGCAAATTCCAGTGACTATCAAAGCAAGGAACATCAGGTAATTGCTGATTACACTGGTTAAATTATATATTTTTACACAAAATAGCTAAGCAAATAGATGAAGTAAAGTGACATTAGAATCTGTGACCCCTCAGACCTCACCCTACGAGCCTTTCTATTCTCTCTATCTGCCATAGCCCTAATCACCAAAGAGCTCTGCCACAGTGTGTCTAATACCCTCACCAAACTTAGCCACTCTCAGTGGTCAGGGAATAGGAAACATTGAACCTGTGGGCTCTTTTGTGATCACCTACTCTTAGAAAGAACTGTTTTTTTCCAAGTCCATTGTCAGGCATTTACTTGACAATGAGCTGCCTCAGGGACATGGCTAGGCTACACTCTGCCGCCACCCCAGAGTCAACCACATTTTTACTGGTCTGTCCAGCAGCTTAAGGGCATTTCAGATATTAAGCTGTCAGTTAGCCTACAGCTTGGTCTACAAACTGATATACTAGTAGTATATAAGTACCGCTACTTGATATCTTAGGGGTCAGAGGATCATGCCCTCACCTGCAAACATAGCATTGAGTGCTTCTAATGACATGACAAGTTCAACTAGTGGCTCTGGGATATCTGGGAGAGAGCTAGAGAGAGAGAGTTGGTTTGTTAGAGCTCAAACCAATTGGCCTCTATACAGGACTCTCACTACTTTGATGGCACTAAGAACAATGTGGTGGCCTTCAAGTGGGGGGTGGCAGTTGGCTTTGGATATGACTCTTGACTCATGTACACTTGCATTCCAAGTCTCCTTACATGCCTCTGCTGTCTTACACTATGCAGGCTGAAGCTGCTACCTTGCTTTTACACATTTCTTTTTACAAAGAAGTTAGAAAAACATGTTTGGATCTAGATTGCCTATATAGTTTTTTTAATTTCAATAGGATTGTATAATGAATTTAGCTAAATTATGCATTGTAACACAAAAGAATGCATAATATTTTGAATTTTTTGGGCATTTTCTTTCAAGAAGGCTTGCTTTTTTACTTTTGTACTTTTGTCACTTAAGTATGACTATTGTGATAAACACAAAGTAAAGTTCCTGATAGCATGACAAACAATCACTTGAGTCGTAGTATGGGGATCTCAAAATTAATTAATGGCAATACATGGGCCGATAGTAAAACTAAAAGAATCACTTACAAAAAAATACTAGATATTTAGGACTTTGTGTTGCATATTAATTACAAGTCACAGTCACCAATTAGATAAAATAATTTTTTATCAGAATTTAAACATTCAATCAGGAAATACGAGAAAATGAATATAAGCGAAAGCGATTATCCCAATATATCTCGATATATGAGCCACACTCAAATTGGCTAGTAAGTAACTTACTCTGCAAGTAACTTTCTAAAACATACCTTGCTAGGCCTAGTTATATCGATTCTTAATATATAATTTTTCCATCTTTAATTTCTAAAATATATAATATTTTAAGCGCTGATGGCTTAAGAATAAACGATATTTTTTTGACGTAAGCTTAATAGTAGAATCCTCTACCATGGCTCTTAGCACAAAAAAACTAGTTTTCAAAAAATTAAACTAGTTTTCAAAAGTTTAACTTTTTACATTCTCGTAAATTTTTCGAAATTACCTACGTATAGTTTTCTGTCGTTACAAGCTTATACCATAAAGAATTTTGAATTTCTTATATTATATGTTACTATACAAAGTTCATCTTGCAAAATGCATAGAAAGGTAGTAAAAAATTGTATGTTTGTTAAAATATACACTTCTCTGAAAATACTTGACTTTTAAATTTAGTCTTTTTTGCAATTACGAGCTACGCTACGCTAATCACTTGTAATGCTTCTTCATTTTTAAGCAACTAAGCCTTGCAACTAATTCCAAGCTACTATAAGTTTAAACTAGTTATTATCAATTTCAATCAAGTTCAATCAATCAATTTAATATATTTTAGAATAGAAGTGCTGATACTGCCAACATTATCCACATGGATTCATCAAAATTTTCAATAACGCATAACGCAAAACCATCCTAGGACTATGGTTTTCACATTATTAAACGTTAGTGATTTTAATAAAAGTTACTACTAGAACTAGAACTAGCATTCTTTTATGATATTCATTTTAATGCGTTTCTTAACAATAATAATATAATATAATGTAATAATAATTGCAGGAGGGCTGCGGACAGTGACACTTCATTTGGTGACATTAGACCCACAGCCAGCGAGGAGGCAATTCTGCCCATTTCGCTGACTCCTTATATATGCCTTTGTCATCTTCAGTTAGGTTTCCAAAGTTTGGCATTGAGGCCTATATTTCTTATAAAATTGTCTCCCTGCTGTATGGACTCTAGTGACAGTAAGATAAAATCCACTTTTTTATATTTATGAGGACACTTTGTGCAAATGCAAATCCTTTCATTGTAAGGAATTCTAGGTCTTACTCTCCATAATATTTCACATAATAAATGATGATTTCTTAGATGAAAGTTTGATAGGATGCTCCTTCTTTTAGGTCATTCAAATGTCTCCATGGTAAAGTGAAGCTAATTACTGAATACTTCTTTTTTGTTGTAAAGAAAAAGGAGCCCACCCAGTTCTGAATGAGAGCCTTGATGTCAGTGTTTTGGTTTACCTAGAGAATAGCTTTACAATTCCTAAAATTTATTCTTTCAATTAGGCTTCTGTCTCATGGTCCATTGTTCCAAGACATAAAGGTTCCCCAAGCCTCTAATGTATATAGCACAATGCTTTCTATCATGGCTGTGCAAAATCTTAAATTTGTTTGAGTTTAAGCACTCAAAACACAGGCCATGACCTATCTGATTCCCATATATTAGGGTACCTAACAAGGCCTTTAGGCCCACCCTATAATAAATGGAATTCAGATTTAAGAGGTTCTGATGCCTCTATTGAAGTTTAATCCTATTTCTTATTCACGCACAATTTACCCAACTCAAATTTACCCAATTGCAATGTCCCACTTAATGTAGTATTCCTTTTTTGAGTGCCTAAAAGCAGTTTTTATAAAAAATAAAAGTAATCTTCAATAGGTCCCCTAGACTCTTTTGAAGTTTGATCCTATTTATTTTCTATTCCCCTAAACACAATTTAACTCCTAACCAAAATTTTGCTTCTCTAACCCCTAATTCCACATGTATATAATTTTATTTTTTAACTCAGCACCCCTAAAACCCTTTATAGGCACAGAATTATGAACTAACTAAAACTGGAACTTTTTTATTTTAGTTATTAAAGTTTGAGAAGCCTATGGTCCCTGCTATATTGTAGTAAATGATAGTAAATTGGCAAAAAAGCTTTAACCAAACATAAAATACCACTTCCTACAATTTCTGTGTTTCACTATCAAAAATAAGCAAAGGATAAATAGTTGCAAGGCTTCAGAACTTTTAATCACATTTTTTTTGTAGACACTAATTTCCTTCCCTAAATGAGATAAACTACATGGATGGCTAGCATTAATTGATGAAACAGCACAGTAAGACAACACAATCCAAAAACCTCTTAATATTGTCTTCAGCACATATTTCATTGTATAATAGCACAAAGTATAGACTCCACTAGTAGAGTAATTTATTAGATTCCAATATGAGACTGTATTAGTAAGACTATGCTCCAATAACAATATGCAAATTGTACGCTCCAAAACAACTAGCCTAGTTATTGAGTGTAAAATCCACTTTTGGAGTCTTTGAGAAAGTCTGGCAGAACTATTTGACTGCTTGAGTAGTTTTCATTCATAGGTAGCAGCAGAAACAGTTGGTTACTTGCAGACTCTTCACTGAGTGCTGCTGAGACAGGCATTGATTTGAAATATTTTTTGTTTTGATAGCTGCTGAATTTAAAATGGCAAGCATTCTATCCCTTATTGGAATAATCTTGAAAACCTGTGGATGTGGACACACTTTAGAATTAAGAAGAATTGAGAAAGGTGTGCTTTGGCCTAACACCAAGCACCAAAAACACAACACAATTTGTTTAACTGTTTTTGCCAATCCTTGGAGCCTAGTGCTGGCTGCCCATCAGTGTTTCACATTTCTTAGTTTGTAAAATGCATAATATTTAAACAAAAAGATGTTAAAATTATAATCTTAGCCAATATATAAGTAATTTAGTAATTTGTCCACTGCGGTATGTACTTAGAGTCCCATTCCATTAGTTCCAGACATCTGTAGCATTGATATCAACATCAACATTGGCTGGCTTAGGTAGATTAGGTGACCTTAAAACTGACTGTTCAAGAACTAAATCTGCTGTAAACAGGTGTTACAAGTGTGTAAATTCTATTTTCTAACTCTGTTACATAACACTTATACAACAGATAACTGCTCTTGGATACAAGAAATTATGCAATCTAACCAGCAGAACACATGTTTTCAATCCGAAATTAATTTTCAGCCGTTGTTTTTATTGCCTAATTAATCGAAAACAAGATAATTAGCCTAGGCCGGCCAGTCAGTACACTAGACTCATGCTCAAGCGGTTATCTGGAGCCATTCGGTCGGGTCTGGCTGATCTAGATCGACCAGACGATGATGAAGAATTGACGTCTAGTGCCGGTTCCGGGATGCCAAAATATCCCTACTCCAGACCCTGCTTCCTCAGCCTATCGCTAGGCCCGGAGGATGTGACCGCACTGGCTGGCTACAATGTCAGCCGGCCAATCCTGGTTGCTGGGGATAAATGTCCCCTGCCTGGCATGGCTGGATACGCGGAGTGAGACTTGGCCCTATTAAACTAACACCAAACTTATTACCCACGGCAATGTAATATTCCCATTCATTACCCACTGTGATATCCGTGACCATTGCCCACTGATCCCACTGTAATATCCGTGACCATTACCCACTTATCCCACTGTAATATCCGTGACCATTACCCACTGATCCCACTGTAATATCCGTGACCATTACCCACTGATCCCACTGTGATATCCGTGACCATTGCCCACTGATCCCACTGTAATATCCGTGACCATTACCCACTGATCCCACTGTAATATCCGTGACCATTACCCACTGATCCCACTGTAATATCCGTGACCATTACCCACTGATCCCACTGTGATATCCGTGACCATTGCCCACTGATCCCACTGTAATATCCGTGACCATTACCCACTGATCCCACTGTAATATCCGTGACCATTACCCACTGATCCCACTGTAATATCCGTGACCATTACCCACTGATCCCACTGTAATATCCGTGACCATTACCCACTGATCCCACTGTAATATCCGTGACCATTACCCACTGATCCCACTGTAATATCCGTGACCATTGCCCACTCAATCAGGGCCATTAACGGTGGCAAAAGCCAGCGCAACGAGGACCAAGCGCAGGTGTGCCAGTTTTGGCTGTCTCCATCTGCGACTGACAACAATGGCTCCTCACCTGCTGGTGGCGTTGACCCGCCAGAGGGCATTGTGTACTCCAGTTTTGTGTGCACTTTGGAAGATTGCAAAGCTGTGAGTTGGATACTAGGCAGTGCTAAGCCACGACCATGACTATGCTCATCCGTGAATATGCTCATCCATGACTATGCTCATCCATGACTATGCTCATCTATGAGTATGCTCATCCACGACTATGCTCATCCGTGAATATGCTCATCCATGACTATGCTCATCCATGACTATGCTCATCCATGACTATGCTCATCCATGACTATGCTCATCCATGACTATGCTCATCTATAACTATGCTCATCTATGACTATGCTCATCCATGACTATGCTCATCTATGACTATGCTCATCTATGAGTATGCTCATCCACGACTATGCTCATCCGTGAATATGCTCATCCATGACTATGCTCATCCATGACTATGCTCATCCATGACTATGCTCATCTATGACTATGCTCATCCGTGAATATGCTCATCCATGACTATGCTCATCCATGACTATGCTCATCTATGAGTATGCTCATCCACGACTATGCTCATCCATGACTATGCTCATCAATGACTATGCTTATTCATGACAATTCTCATCCATGACTATGCTCATCCGTGAATATGCTCATCCATGACTATGCTCATCCATGACTATGCTCATCTATGACTATGCTCATCTATGAGTATGCTCATCCATGACTATGCTCATCAATGACTATGCTTATTCATGACAATTCTCATCCGTGACTACGCTCATCCATGACTATGCTCATCTATGAGTATGCTCATCCATGACTATGCTCATCAATGACTATGTTTATTCATGACTATGCTCATCCATGACTACGCTCATCTATGCGTATGCTCATCCATGACTATGCTTATTCATGACTATGCTTATCCATGGCTATGCTCAACTACGAGTATGCCTATCCATGACTATGCTCATTCATGACTATGCTTATCTATGACTATGCTAGTCCATGGCTATACTCATCCGTGACTATACTCATTTATGACTCCAACGCAAAATTTGGTCATCGCAGGCATCAGCAGTCAGGCAGCCGGGCAGCACCCTGGTGACCTACTTTGCCCTGTTTGATGGCCACGCTGGTGACGGCGCGTCAACTTACGCTCGGCACCGCCTGCAGTTGCATGTCCGGGTGAGTGTGATTACTTTATTTGTCTAGCCAGCAATGTCAAACCTATTTTCTATTTAAATACGCCAATTATGTTATTCAAAAGGACCGACTTCAACAAGTGCATCATTTGTTGCTAAAATTCGCGACGTCTTCACCCGCAACTGGTAGCTCGAGCACCATCAGCTTCGACGAGCTGGTGACCGGTGCCCTGGAGAGCGCCTTCATCGCAATGGTGAGCACCAGGATGCGATTCAAAGCCTCCTGCTAATTTGGAGATTATAAAACAAATGCACAATCAGTTTAGTGGGAAATTCGAATGGAATTTTCAGTAAATAATAGGCTAAATTTCTGGATGAATATCGGGTTGCATAATGCTTCATCAAATCGGGATGAATTTCGTTATTCGGGATCGATTTCAGGTAAATATTAGGCGGGAATTTCAGTTAAAAATTCAGGATGCGTTTGAGATTCAACTTCAGGATGGGTTTGAGATTCAAATTCAGGATGGGTTTGAGATTCAAATTCAGGATGGGTTTGGGATTCAAATTCAGGATGGGTTTGAGATTCAAATTCAGGATGGGTTTGAGATTCAAATTCAGGATGGGTTTGGGATTCAAATTCAGGATGGGTTTGGGATTCAAATTCAGGATGGGTTTGAGATTCAAATTCAGGATGGGTTTGGGATTCAAATTCAGGATGGGTTTGAGATTCAAATTCAGGATGGGTTTGGGATTCAAATTCAGGATGGGTTTGAGATTCAAATTCAGGATGGGTTTGGGATTCAAATTCAGGATGGGTTTGAGATTCAAATTCAGGATGGGTTTGAGATTCAAATTCAGGATGGGTTTGGGATTCAAATTCAGGATGGGTTTGGGATTCAAATTCAGGATGGGTTTGAGATTCAAATTCAGGATGGGTTTGGGATTCAAATTCAGGATGGGTTTGAGATTCAAATTCAGGATGGGTTTGGGATTCAAATTCAGGATGGGTTTGAGATTCAAATTCAGGATGGGTTTGGGATTCAAATTCAGGATGGGTTTGGGATTCAAATTCAGGATGGGTTTGAGATTCAAATTCAGGATGGGTTTGGGATTCAAATTCAGGATGGGTTTGGGATTCAAATTCAGGATGGGTTTGAGATTCAAATTCAGGATGGGTTTGGGATTCAAATTCAGGATGGGTTTGGGATTCAAATTCAGGATGGGTTTGGGATTCAAATTCAGGATGGGTTTGGGATTCAAATTCAGGATGGGTTTGAGATTCAAATTCAGGATGGGTTTGGGATTCAAATTCAGGATGGGTTTGGGATTCAAATTCAGGATGGGTTTGGGATTCAAATTCAGGATGGGTTTGGGATTCAAATTCAGGATGGGTTTGAAATTCAAATTCAGGATGGGTTTGGGATTCAAATTCAGGATGGGTTTGGGATTCAAATTCAGGATGGGTTTGGGATTCAAATTCAGGATGGGTTTGGGATTCAAATTCAGGATGGGTTTGGGATTCAAATTCAGGATGGGTTTGAGATTCAAATTCAGAATGAATTTTCAGATTATAATTCGGGGTGGATTTCGGGATGGATTTCGGGTTGAAATTCGGGATGGATTTCGGGTTGAAATTCGGGATGGATTTCGAGTTAACATAGGGGTTATTTCAGGCAAATATTCAGGATGGAAGTATAGTAAAATTCAGGATGGATTTCGGGTTAAAATTCGGTACAGATTCTGGTTAAGGTTCTTCGAGTATTTGAATTTCACGGAGCACATGGCCTTTTTAAGATCCTTTTCTCAACAAAAATCCTCAGGACGACGAAATCGGTAGAAACCGCGGCGTTCACAAAATCAAAGGCGGTTGCACTGCTCTGGTCACCGTATTTCTGCTGGACCGTGTCTACATTGCTTGCGCTGGTGACAGCAGGTTAGCAAACACTGTTTAACCACTGGATAATTCTGGCAAAATAATTTATTTTCTTTTCATTAGTTAACCTTTAAAGTGTCGTGAGTCATTCTTACCTATTTAGTCTAGGATGATTCGGGTCGTGGGTCATTCCTATTTGGTCTAGAATGATTTGGGTCGTGAGTCATACTTATTTAGTCTTGGGTCATTTGGGTCGTGAGTCATACTTATTTAGTCTAGGGTCATTTGGGTCGTGAGTCATACTTATTTAGTCTAGGGTGATTTGGGTCGTGAGTCATTCTTATTTAGTCTAGGGTAATTTGGGTCATGAGTCATTCTTATTTAGTCTAGGGTCATTTGGGTCGTGAGTCATACTTATTTAGTCTAGGGTCATTTTGGGTCGTGAGTCATACTTATTTAGTCTAGGGTCATTTGGGCCGTGAGTCATACTTATTTAGTCTAGGGTCATTTGGGTCGTGAGTCATACTTATTTAGTCTTGGGTCATTTGGGTCGTGAGTCATACTTATTTAGTCTAGGGTGATTTGGGTCGTGAGTCATTCTTATTTAGTCTAGGGTAATTTGGGTCATGAGTCATTCTTATTTAGTCTAGGGTCATTTGGGTCGTGAGTCATACTTATTTAGTCTAGGGTCATTTTGGGTCGTGAGTCATACTTATTTAGTCTAGGGTCATTTGGGCCGTGAGTCATACTTATTTAGTCTAGGGTCATTTGGGTCGTGAGTCATACTTATTTAGTCTTGGGTCATTTGGGTCGTGAGTCATACTTATTTAGTCTTGGGTCATTTGGGTCGTGAGTCATACTTATTTAGTCTAGGGTCATTTGGGTCATGAGTCATTCTTATTTAGTCTAGGGTCATTTGGGTCGTGAGTCATACTTATTAAGTCTAGGGTCATTTGGGTCGTGAGTCATTCTTATTTAGTCTAGGGTCATTTGGGTCGTGAGTCATTCTTATTTAGTCTAGGGTCATTTGGGTCGTGAGTCATACTTATTTAGTCTAGGGTCATTTGGGTCGTGAGTCATACTTATTTAGTCTAGGGTCATTTGGGTCGTGAGTCATACTTAATTAGTCTAGGGTCATTTGGGTCGTGAGTCATTCTTATTTCGTCTAGGGTCATTTGGGTCGTGAGTCATACTTATTTAGTCTAGGGTCATTTGGGTCGTGAGTCATTCTTATTTAGTCTAGGGTCATTTGGGTCGTGAGTCATACTTATTTAGTCTAGGGTCATTTGGGTCGTGAGTCATACTTATTTAGTCTAGGGTCATTTGGGTCGTGAGTCATACTTATTAAGTCTAGGGTCATTTGGGTCGTGAGTCATACTTATTTAGTCTAGGGTCATTTGGGTCGTGAGTCATACTTATTTAGTCTAGGGTCATTTGGGTCGTGAGTCATACTTATTTAGTCTAGGGTCATTTGGGTCGTGAGTCATTCTTATTAAGTCTAGGGTCATTTGGGTCATGAGTCATACTTATTTAGTCTAGGGTCATTTGGGTCGTGAGTCATACTTATTTAGTCTAGGGTCATTTGGGTCGTGAGTCATACTTATTAAGTCTAGGGTCATTTAGGTCGTGAGTCATACTTATTTAGTCTAGGGTCATTTGGGTCGTGAGTCATACTTATTTAGTCTAGGGTCATTTGGGTCGTGAGTCATACTTATTAAGTCTAGGGTCATTTGGGTCGTGAGTCATACTTATTAAGTCTAGGGTCATTTGGGTCGTGAGTCATACTTATTTAGTCTAGGGTCATTTGGGTCGTGAGTCATACTTATTAAGTCTAGGGTCATTTGGGTCGTGAGTCATACTTATTTAGTCTAGGTTCATTTGGGTCGTGAGTCATACTTATTAAGTCTAGGGTCATTTGGGTCGTGAGTCATACTTATTAAGTCTAGGGTCATTTGGGTCGTGAGTCATACTTATTAAGTCTAGGGTCATTTGGGTCGTGAGTCATACTTATTTAGTCTAGGGTCATTTGGGTCGTGAGTCATACTTATTTAGTCTAGGGTCATTTGGGTCGTGAGTCATACTTATTTAGTCTAGGGTCAATTAGGTCGTGAGTCATTCTTATTAAGTCTAGGGTCAATTAGGTCGTGAGGTCATAGCCGTTCCGGAGTCATTTTTGATTATGAGTCATTAAAAAGTAGTTTAGACTTCAGACTTAGTTTAGAAGGTCGGGAGTTCGTTTCTAAGTCCAAGTAAACATAGAGCTTGCGTTTCATAATGGTTGCCAGCATCAGCTTGGGTCGAATTCTGCGGACTGAGCAACAGGGACTGGAACAGCTCATTATTATTTTCCAATTTCAGAGCCGTTCTCTGTCGCAGCGGCGGCGTCCTCGCCCTGACCGTCGACCAGACGCCGCACAGCGACAGGCAGCGGTTGCAGGCCGTGGCCGCTCATCATCCGCGCCTGACTCAGGGCGAATTCAGCCCTCTGCAGTTTGCCCGACGGCTTAGTCGGCGCGATTTGGGGCGCAGGATGCTCTGCAGATCTGCCTGGGTGCAGGGATGGTGAGTCCCGAGTGTGCATTCGTTGCTTATTCAACTTATCACATCTCACCTGTCCCTATTTAAATCTCTCCTGTCCCTATTTAAATCTCTCCTGTCCCTATTCAAATCTCTCCTGTCCCTATTCAAATCTCTCCTGTCCCTATACAAATCTCACCTGTCCCTATTCAAATCGCTCCTGTCCCTATTCAAATCTCACCTGTCCCTATTTAAATCTCTCCTGTCCCTATTTAAATCTCACCTGTCCCTATGAAAATCTCACCTGTCCCTATGAAAATCTCACTTTTCCTAATTGAAATCTCACCTGTTCCTATAAAAATCTCACCTGTCCCTATACAAATCTCACCTGTCCCTATACAAATCTCACCTGTCCCTATAGAAATCTCACCTGTCCCTATACAAATCTCACCTGTCCCTATACAAATCTCACCTGTCCCTATTTAAATCTCACCTGTCCCTATTTAGATCTCACCTGTCCCTATTTATTTTTCACCTGTCCCTATTTAAATCTCACCTGTCCCTATTTATTTCTCACCTGTCCCTATTTAAATCTCACCTGTCCCTATTTATTTCTCACCTGTCCCTATTTATTTCTCACCTGTCCCTATTTAAATCTCACCTGTCCCTATTTAAATCTCACTTTTCCTAATTGAAATCTCACCTGTCCCCATTTAAATCTAACCTGTCCCTAAATCTCACCTGTTTCTGTTCAAACCTCACCTAATCCAATTCAAATCTCACCTTTCTCGTTCAAATCTCACTAGTATTTTTGGAATTTCACTTCTCTCTCGTCGATTCGCATTCTTTCTTCTCGAACATGAACAGTTTTTTTCTCTGCCAGCAGCCTCAATAAATGGCTTCACCACTCACTCACAGGGCTGTTTTGCTGCTTTTATTATTGCAGTTCCGCTATTCCGCAATGCCCCTATAAACCCGTTGCAACCTATCGCAGGTACTATAAAACTGTGTCAGAGGAGGATGTGCTGTTTCCGCTCATCACTGGCGATGCTAGAAAGGTTTATTTAATTATATTTTACTTTTTACCATATTTTTCGTGTGCTTTGTTAAGCCTACTTAATTAATTATGCTTGACCGCAATTGCTTATAACAATACATTATGCAGCTTATCATAATTGAATTTTGTTATTACTAATGTTGCTGGTAAACTTTTTGCTAACTTTAGCTATTTCTCTTGCATTTTTTCTCTTTTTTACGTAGTTTACCGAATAGGTTCTGCCTGCTTGAAACTAACTAGCCGACTTAATTAGCTAATTAATCTGTGTAGCTATTATCTATTCTACCTTAGTCATTTCCGCCCCCTTCTCAGGTATATGGTTAGTTACTTCCACTCCTTTCTCAGGCCTATCCTTAGTCATATCCGCTCCTTTCTCAGGCCTATCCTTAGTCATATCCGCCCTTTTCACAGGCCTTTCCTTAGTTCACAGGCCTTTCCTTAGTCATATCCGCCCTTTTTACAGGCCTTTCCTTAGTCATATCCGCCCCTTTCTCAGGCCTATCCTTAGTCATATCCGCCCCTTTCTCAGGCCTTTCCTTAGTCATATCCGCCCCTTTTACAGTCCTATCCTTAGTCATATCCGCCCTTTATGCTGTATGCGGATATGCGGATATCCGTCATAGGGCGGATATAGGCCTTATCGGATCCTTAGTCATATCCGCCCCTTTCTCAGGCCTATCCTTAGTCACTTTCGCCACTTTCTCAGGGCTTTTTTAAGTCATATCCGCCCCTTTCTCAGGCCTTTCCTTAGTCATATCCGCCCCTTTCTCAGGCCTATCCTTAGTCACTTTCGCCACTTTCTCAGGGCTTTTTTAAGTCATATCAGCCCCTTTCTCAGGCCTATCCTTAGTCATAAACTTCCCTTTGGTTTTTTATGGTCATACAACTCATACTCAGACAAATCTGGTCTGCCTAGCAACTACAGCGCATAAAAACTAGTGCAATCTAAAAAATGGTTTGTATCGAATAGATTGCTGCAATGTCTGCTAGCATTCGGATCAGCAACGCGGGGCTGATTTCAGCCAGTTGAATGTAGCAATACTAAGCGAAATTGTTCAACTAGTTTTATGGGCATTATGTATTTTCAAAGGGATCAGTTTGTGTATTTCCCGTGCGGAATAATTGATTTCGAGCTAGTTAAATTTTACTAATCACCCAGTATGATTGTTGCTTATACTTAGTTTACTTAGTTTAATTTCTGTGCACTTTTTCTAGTCTTGCATTGTTTAACTATTCAAGGAACAAAAAACTGTACTTCTAGTTGCTTAACTTATTCTTGTCATTGTTTTCTAATTCGGATTTATAATTCAGCTTTCTACTTCTCTCTTCACTCTCCTTTCTCTCCTCTCTCCCCTCTCCCCTCTCCTCTCCCCTCTCTTCGTTCTCCTCTCCACTCTCCCCTCTCTCCTCTCCCTTCTCACCTCTGACCTCTCAGAAACATTTTCATTTTCTCCATATTTTCCCACAACCCCCTTTCGCCTTATACACTCTCCTAATCATTTCCCCTCATCTCCCAATCCTTTTTCTATAATTAAATTTATTTATAACCCTCCCCAATTTCAATCCGACTTCCTCAGTCCCGTCTCCTAGCAACCATCGGCGTTGCTCGCGGATTCGGCGATCACGACCTGCTGGTGTCGGACTCCAGCATCGCCGTGAAGCCTTTCCTCAGCTGCGTGCCCCAGGTGGTCGCTGTCAGCTCTTTGCTGACTGACGATGGTCAAAGCTCCGGCGACTATATTGTCATGGCAACTGACGGCCTGTGGGATGTGCTTAGCAACGATGCTGCAAATGCCGTTGTCAAGGACGCTGTTAGTCAAGAGTCTAGCTGTCCGTGAGTTACTAAGCCTGTTACCAGGGTCCCGTGTTTTGCGTGGAATTTAAAATATTCAGTTTTCATTGTGTAAAATTATAATTAATGTTCCTAAATCCCATCATCAATTTCAAATCCCATGTTAGGATATAAAATTCTCACATTCGAATTCGAAAATACAATATTGGGTATTCAAATACCCGTCTAGTGATTAAAAATCACCTATCTTGGGCTTCCAAAATCTTATCTTGGGATTCCAAAATCCTATCTTGGGATTCCAAAATCCTATCTTGGGATTCCAAAATCCTATCTTGGGATTCCAAAATCCTATCTTGGGATTCCAAAATCCTATCTTGGGATTCCAAAATCCTATCTTGGGATTCCAAAATACTTTCTTGGGATTCCAAATTCTTATGTTGGGATTCCAAAATCCTATCTTGGGATTCCAAAATCCTTTCTTGGGATTCCAAATTCTTATCTTGGGATTCCAAAACCCTGTCTTTGGATTCCAAAATACTTTCTTGGGATTCCAAACTCCTATCTTGGGATTCCAAAATCCTATCTTGGGATTCCAAAATACTTTCTTGGGATTCCAAAATCCTGTCTTTGGATTCCAAATTCTTATATTGGGATTCCAAAATCCTGTCTTTGGATTCCAAAATGCTTTCTTTGGGATTCCAAAATCCTATCTTAGGATTCTAAAATCCTGTCTTAGGATTCTAAAATCCTGTCTTGGGATTCTAAAATCTGATATTTGGATTTTAAACTCCCATCTAGGATTCTAAAATACAATATTGATATCTAATTATAAAATCCCATAATTACATTCCAAATTCCAAATTCCTATCTAGGATTCCAAAATACCAACCAGGTGTTTTAAATTCCAATTTTGGGGTTCTCATCCATCTCACCCGTCTTAGATTTTATCCCTTATCATAGCTTTTAGCAAGTTATTGATAATATTGATAATCATTATTGATGATCATTTCAAGTCCAAAACATTGTTATCTGTGTTTACACCATCAATTCGTAGCAATAGGCAGAAATGATTTGTACTTTAGTGCTTCACTTATCGAGTGATTTATTGTTCAGCTATATTACATAAGTACCAATGCACTCAGTGCTGTCTGGCCTCCGTCGCTTGCACTCAACTGAACCGACGGAACTAACGTGTCAGACATGGCGAACAGAGAAATAGAAAGAGAGACAGGGATACACATTCTGGGGAAATAATTTTATGACATTTCATTCCTGTAGCCCATGCTGGTGTCTGTTGTGGCATCCTCACTTCTGTCTCCGTGTCCCCTTCTGAATTTCAACTGCTCACGCGTGCCTGTGCAGTCTGAGCTGCTGGGCACTCTAATGCATTGGAAAATGCTTAGGTAATTTAGTCTAGAAATTAGTCTAAAAGTGTCTGCTGTGCATCGTTTTTTCGATACATATCGGGTAGATTTCTTACAGCTAGGGACTCCACCACACCCACCTGAATTTCTATCTCAGTAAATGCTGTTACCCATTTTACAGTTAGGAGAACTGAAGCACTGGGGAATCTAGTGTCTTGCTCAATGAAACAAATTCTTTGTGTCTGCGATTCGAACTCCTGACCTCTCAGTCACTTAGTTCAACTAGATAATTATCACATCGCCTTGTGTCTTTCGATACATATCGGGTATGTTGTTATATATAAGACACAAATAAACACTTCCATTTTCCTTAGGTGTGTCATCGCCGCCCAGGCTCTCGTTGGCTCAGCCCGTGGCACCTGGCAGCGCATTAAGCAGCAAGAACAGCAGCAGCAGGTAGGCGGAGGTGGCTGCTGGAGACTTTCAACCATCAGCGATTCTCAGGACGTCGGCGACAGCGGCGACGGAGACACGAATGAGACCATTTCGACTAAGGAGGCCGTGGCTTCGCTGGATGACATCTCCTGCTTTGTCATTCCGCTGGGTTGGATCAGAAGAATGGCGGCCGACAACAGACCCAAAGAATGAAACGTCGATCGCGCAGCGGATATGTGTCGAAAACTGTTCTTGGAAATAATTTTTTTCTAATCGGCTTGCTAAAGAAAATTTGAAAATCATGTCTTTGATACGAACTGTATTTATTTGTTTAAAATATCTTTTTAATTGCCGATATGTATCGAAAAAATGTTAAAATACGTTCCTATGTTCATACTACTTTCTGTAACAAGGTTAATATTTTTTGACAAAATGTCTTCCGTGATTTCTTCCAAGCTTTAGCAGTGAGAAGATAAAAATATTTTAGCTTCTGACTTTTTTATGACACTTTGTAACTTATTTTCCAATGAAAAAGCTGGTGTTGCTCTACTTTCAGTAGGTTGTTGAATATTTTTTAAAGAACAAATTATTGCTTCTTTGTCGCAGATTGGCCATCAAAATGATTGTTCGATTGCTCGGTGCTTCCTTATATAGAATTTTCTAGTTACAAATGTTATAGCATTGTTTAAACTTATACGATTCTAGTTTAATCTGTCCCGTCTTGTCATTATACAAAAAACCAAACTATTTACAATATTTAAACTTTTTGTTAAATTTAACAAAGCTCGAATAATACTCTTTCTTTCTTCCACTGTTTGTTTGTTTGTGCTGCTAACATTTTTAAGCTGTCATTTTCTTTTTTGTTTCAGTCCTTAACATTCCATGCTGTTTGTGCTTTTTCTTCTATTTTTTGGTTTGTTAAAATATCAAATAAAATATGTCATTATCAATCCAGTTTTTGTCTGAATTATTTCTCTGATTTACTACACTACTGAAGCTTTACATATGTAGTAAGTAGGATATATTGAGTGTTTCGATAAATTGTAAAAAATTAATAAAAAACCCATTTTTTAAAGGCCTGAACAGCAAGTTTTCACTCCTGGACAAAGACTTCGCTGACAGTTAACGCATGTTCTCATCCGGAGCACTGGAGGTGAGCTCCACCTTCACCAAGCACGTCTGCGCCATCTGCGGCGACAGAGCCTCTGGCAAGCACTACTCCGTGTACTCCTGCGAGGGCTGCAAGGGCTTTTTCAAGCGCACAGTCAGGAAGGATCTGAAGTACACGTGTCGAGACGAGCGGCGCTGCTGCATCGACAAGCGGCAGCGGAATCGCTGCCAGTTCTGCCGCTACATGAAATGCCTCCAGATGGGCATGAAGCGCGAGGCGGTTCAGGAGGAGCGCCAGCGGGCAAAGGAGCGCGAGGAGGCGGCTGCTGCTGCTGCTAGCTGTAGCGCCGGTGCCAATTCGGTCATGGCCACCGTGGGCTCGCCTGCTAGCAGCGGCGGCAACTTCAACGATCCTAACACTCCGGCATCGGTTGGCGCAGGCTCCGGTGTGGGCGCTGTCTCCGCCGCTGCCTCCGCTGCTGACCACGGCATCGACGTGCAGAAGATTCTGGACGCTGAGCTGGCACTGGAGCCACCCGTCTCCTCCTATGTGGACGCCACCGACAATCCCGTGAGCTGCCTGCCTGTTTCTCTGTCTGTCACTCCCCCGTTCTCTGTCTGTCACTCCCCTGTTCTCTGTCTGTCACTCCCCTGTTCTCTATCTTTCACTCTCCTGTTCTCTATCTCTCAATCCCCCGTTCTGTCTGTCACTCTCCTGTTCTCTATCTCTCAATCCCCCGTTCTCTGTCTGTCACTCCCCTGTTCTCTGTCTGTCACTCCCCTGTTCTCTATCTTTCACTCTCCTGTTCTCTATCTCTCAATCCCCCGTTCTGTCTGTCACTCTCCTGTTCTCTATCTCTCAATCCCCCGTTCTGTCTGTCACTCTCCTGTTCTCTATCTCTCAATCCCCCGTTCTGTCTGTCACTCTCCTGTTCTCTATCTCTCAATCCCCCGTTCTCTATCTTTCACTCCCTTGTTCTCTCTCTGGCACTCTACCGTTCTCAATACGTCATTTTACCGATCCGCCTGTCACTCATTGTTTGATCTGTCACTTGTCACGGTGTCTGTCACTCCAATTCCGCATCCCAGGTGAGTCGGATCTGCCAGGCCGCTGACAAGCAGCTCATGGCCCTTGTCAACTGGGCCAAGCAGCTGCCTCACTTCTGTGAGTTGCCCCTAGAAGACCAGGTTGTGCTGATCAAGAGCAGCTGGAACGAGCTGCTCATCGCCTCGTTCTCCTATCGAAGCACCGTGGTGAGCAACGGCATCCTCCTGGCAACCGGTTTCCACGTGCACCGGGAGGTGGCCAAGGAGCACGGAGTCGGCGCCATCTTCGACCGGATCCTGGTTGAACTGGTGCAGAAGATGCGCGAGATGCGAATGGACCGAACTGAGCTGGGCTGCCTCAAGGCCATTGTGCTGTTTAACTCTGACGCCAGATCGCTAACTGCCAGGACTCAGGTTGAGCAGGTGAGATTCGGCTTTTGTAGAATTCGTTTTTTCTGGTGATTTCGGGTTTTAAGATTTTTTTCTGGACTTTTCGTATTGTCAGATTTAAGTCTTTTATAAAAGTTTCGGGTTTTTGATAACAGTTTCGGGTCTTTTTGATAAAAGTTTCGGGTTTTTTATAAAAGTTTCGGGGTTTTGATAAAAGTTTCGGGTTTTTTATAAAAGTTTCGGGTTTTTTATAAAAGTTTCGGGTTTTAAATGAAAGTTTCGGGTTTTCTATAAAAGTTTCGGGTTTTTGATAAAAGTTTCGGGGTTTTGATAAAAGTTTCGGGTTTTTTATAAAAGTTTCGGGTTATTTATGAAAGTTTCGGGTTTTAAATGAAAGTTTCGGGTTTTTTGATAAAAGTTTCGGGTTTTTGATAAAAGTTTCGGGTTTTTGATAAAAGTTTCAGGTTTTTTATAAAAGTTTCGGGTTTTTGATAAAAGTTTCAGGTTTTTTATAAAAGTTTCGGGTTTTTGATAAAATTTTCGGGTTTTTGATAAAAGTTTCGGGTTTTTGATGAAAGTTTCGGGTTTTTGATAAAAGTTTCGGGTTTTTGATAAAAGTTTCGGGTTTTTGATAAAAGTTTCGGGTTTTCGATAAAAGTTTCGGGTTTTTGATAAAAGTTTCGGGTTTTCGATAAAAGTTTCGGGTTTTCGATAAAAGTTTCGGGTTTTAAATAAAAGTTTCGGGTCTTGAATAAAAGTTTCGGGTTTTAAATGAAAGTTTCGGGTTTTTCTTCTGAAAGTTTCAGTTTTCAGAGGTTTCTGGGTTATTTTTGAATTCTCGTTTTTATTGTTAGGAATTTTTAAGATTTACGTTTTTCTGAAGTTTTAGCTGTTTTAGTCTTTAAAAAAACTTTCTTTAAATTTCAGTTTTTTCTCTATTTTTTCGGTGTTATTTCTTATTGTTTCAAAAATATTGTCTATTAATCAAGTCAATTAATCTGACATAGTATTTTACGAAAGGTTTGAGTTTCTTCTAATGGTTCCGGTTTTTCTCACATGCAGAGCACAACATGCGATAAAAGTAAAACTCTATGCATACTGCGCACCCCATCACCGCACCCAAGGTACGAGACAAGCTCTACCTGGCCCTGGAGGAGTACTGCCGCAACGCCTACCCTGACGAGTCTGGCAGGTTCTCCCGCTTGCTGCTGCGACTGCCGGCCCTGCGCAGCATCGGCCTGAAGACCCTGGAGCACCTGTTCTTCTTCCAGCTGGTTGGACAGACTCCCGAGGACTCGTTCCTGGCCGAGATGCTGGCCGAGCCCTGATTGGCTGAGCTGCTGGCTGAGCCCTGATTGGCTGAGCTGCTGGCCGAGCTCTGATTGGCTGAGCTGGACTCTTCGCTACTAACTAATGTTCTCCATTGCCCTGCTTACTGCCTCGATACTGTCTATCATCTAGACTGTCTTTGAATGCCTGTCTGTCTGTCTTCTAGACTGTCTTTGAATGCCTGTCTCTCTGTCTTCTAGACTGTCTTTGAATGCCTGTCTCTCTGTCTTCTAGACTGTCTTTGAATGCCTGTCTCTCTGTCTTCTAGACTGTCTTTGATTGCCTGTCTGTCTGTCTTCTAGACTGTCTTTGAATGCCTGTCAGTCTGTCTTCTAGACTGTCTTTGAATGCCTGTCTCTCTGTCTTCTAGACTGTCTTTGAATGCCTGTCTCTCTGTCTTCTAGACTGTCTTTGAATGCCTGTCTCTCTGTCTTCTAGACTGTCTTTGATTGCCTGTCTGTCTGTCTTCTAGACTGTCTTTGAATGCCTGTCTCTCTGTCTTCTAGACTGTCTTTGAATGCCTGTCTCTCTGTCTTCTAGACTGTCTTTGATTGCCTGTCTCTCTGTCTTCTAGACTGTCTTTGAATGCCTGTCTCTCTGTCTTCTAGACTGTCTTTGATTGCCTGTCTCTCTGTCTTCTAGACTGTCTTTGAATGCCTGTCTCTCTGTCTTCTAGACTGTCTTTGAATGCCTGTCTCTCTGTCTTCTAGACTGTCTTTGATTGCCTGTCTCTCTGTCTTCTAGACTGTCTTTGATTGCCTGTCTCTCTGTCTTCTAGACTGTCTTTGATTGCCTGTCTCTCTGTCTTCTAGACTGTCTTTGATTGCCTGTCTCTCTGTCTTCTAGACTGTCTTTGATTACCTGTCTCTCTGTCTTCTAGACTGTCTTTGATTGCCTGTCTCTCTGTCTTCTAGACTGTCTTTGATTGCCTGTCTCTCTGTCTTCTAGACTGTCTTTGATTGCCTGTCTGATTCATTTAGTTTCTGTATCTTGCTTGTTTTTTTTATTTATCTAACAGAAGCTGTGTCTCCACCTTCTGTTCTCTACCTCACTGACCCGGCCCTCTCTTGGCGTCGTGTTTTGCATGACAAATAATATATATATTTATAATAAACAACTATTTATTCACAGTGGTTGAATTGGCGCTGTAAATAACACTGTACATAGATTAGTTGCGTTGCTGTTTTACAGTTTCTAGTGCTGCTGTTTATCTAAATATGTTCATTTATTCATAATGTTGTTATAACCGAACTTTATACATTTGCAAGTCATTACTATAAGTATTATCATAGGGTGCGTTTTTTAATTGGGAATTGGCAGATTTTCAAATTCTGTTAAATTCAAAATATTTTTGTACAGTTTTTTTTCTTCTATTATTTTGTTTTAACGAACCTTATAATTTGTTTATTTTATGCGATGTACAGCAGATTCTGGCATAGTCTATTCTGATTTTTTAAATCACCTCTTATCGCCCTCCCCATTTGTTATTTCTAATTATTCTGTTGTCCAAACAATTTCGGTGATTTTGTTTGTACGAAAGTAGACTTTTTTAGTCTTTGTTTGTGAAATGCATTGCGTCATTTGCTATGTACTTTAAAGCTTAGGAAAGTGTACTTTTTCTTTCAGGTGTACTTTTAGTATCTATTTTTGTCCGTTAGGTTTTGATGTGTGCAATAAATCATATCAGCGGGTAAAAAAGTACATCAGGGATTCAGGAGAAGTACATTTAAGAATGTGCAAAAGTACAGGGTTCTGGTAAAAGTACATTAAAGTGCTTGAAAAGTTAAAGCCTTTATTGGTCTATTTTTATCTAGTAAATTTATCAATTTTTTTCTCTTGTGTAATTTCAAGTGGCTCTAGAATGCTACAGTCACTGCTGCTATATCCTTCTATTTAAATACATTTTCACTTGTTAGAACAATTTTCTAATTAATGCTCCGGTCTCAAATAGTTTTTATTATTTAATTCATCTCAAAGTCTCAAATCTGTACATTGTGATCTTCCATTTTTAGTGCGAGAAATTCAGCGTTCAACAATTTTCATGGTCCATCGCTTAGTTAGGTTTTGTATCGTTGAAATTATTACAATGTTATTGGTTCTCTTTCATATTTAATACTGCTTACTTTGTACTTATATACTTTTTTAACGGAATGACCTTTATTTGTACATGCTCGCTTCGAGGATTGTGAAATAAATATCAGCAGGCGCTGTTAATATGGGAATCCATTCGACTGCTAGAAATCCATCATTGATCAAGACTTGTCATTTTATCAAACTCATTTCCTTTCTTTGTCGATTGCTGAAGCCTTGCACTATCTTTCTAGTAAGCAACTTACTACCAGCATAATAATAATGACATAATAATGACATAATAACTGCAGGAGGGCCGCAGGCACTGGCATATCATTTAGTGCCAAGGAGGAGACGGGTTCTGCCAATTTCCCTGACTCGCACACACCCACACGCACACGGATACCGTACGCAGGCACATACATGTGTGTACATCTGTCTAGACTTTCTTATCGTCTATGACAGATTGTAAGCTTAAACGTAGGGAGTGACAGTAGAGAAGGGAGTGACAGGAGAGAAGGGAGTGACAGGAGAGAAGCGAGTGACAGGAGAGAAGGGAGTCAAAGGAGAGAAGGGAGTCAAAGGAGAGAAATGAGTGACAGGAGAGAAGCGAGTGACAGGAGAGAGGCGAGTGACAGGAGGGAAGCGAGTGACAGAAGAGAAGAGAGTGACAGGAGAGAAGAGAGTGACAGAAGAGAAGAGAGTGACAGAAGAGGAGGGAGTGACAGGAGAGAAGGTCTTGTATCCGGGGTAGAATAAGAATGAAGGTTCGGGAATCTGAACTAGACAAAAATCAATCTAAAAAGCCAATTAAATCGAAAGACAATTTACGAAAACACCAGACGGTCATTTTTCCTTTGATCAGTTGATAAATATTGTTTATTTGTTTATTCTTAGACATAGTTAAGTTAGCGAGAACTGGAAAATGTACAGTTGTATTAGTTGTTGTGTCAGTGATTCACACAGGCAGGGCTGTTGCTGCTGCCTCAGCCGCGGAACAAGCGCCTCCTGCGCCATCGAATGAACCACTTCTGCTGGGCCGCCGCCTCCTCGTCCTCGGGCTTGGACTCAGTCGGCTCCTCGATTCGCGACATCAGGTCCGCCAGCGGGCCATCGTCCTCCTCCTCGTTGACTTCATGGTCGCCTGCGGAGATCAGCAGGGCGAGGCTGGCGCAGGCCAGCAGGGCTAGCAGAGCACGGTGCATTGTCCAGAGGCTTTGGATGTCGTGTTTAAAGAGGCTTGCTTTTTACAAGAGGCCAGACCGCCTTGGCTTTTATAGTCGGACTTTTCTCAGCGCATTTTCTTTGCCAAGCTGGGCAAAACGTGACACCCTCGATGGTCAAGACTTCTTTTTAAGCCACTTAATTGCTTTTCCCCCCCCCAAGGCCAAACTGAGCGCTGCCAGCCATTGTCAGTGGCAGACAGCCCAAACGAGTTGATGCAGCAACACACAAATTTCTTTATTCTTTTTCTACATTCAGCGCCACTCAGACAGGTTTGCAACTGTGAGATTCGGGGCATGGCCTTGAGATCGAAATTAGAGCACTGCTTTGCCCGTGAGAAGATAAACTTGTTTCTTTCTGTCTATAAGACTGCAAGATGATTATAAGCAATGAGAAATAAGCAGCCAATTATTTAAAGAATGGCTGGAATATTCTCAAAACACTGTAGGTAGCTCTAAAAAACTAACTAAAGAAATAAAACTATTTATTTTAGCACACGCGTGGGCTGTTCAGATGAGATGAGGTTATGAGATAAAAGATGCACACACAAATGAGTGTGCTTGCTCAGGAGTCAGCGGAATGGGCAGAATTGCCACCTCGCATGCAGGCTGCGATAAAATGATGCTTTGATGCCCATAGCACTCTCACAAGTTCACCAGCTGGGAATTACTTGGGGGATCTCACTTGGGATTGTGGGGATCACTTGGGATCGTGAGGATCAATTGGGATTGTGGGGATCAATTGGGATTGTGGGGATCTCACTTGGGATCGTGAGGATCAATTGGGATCGTGAGGATCAATTGGGATTGTGGGGATCAATTGGGATTGTGGGGATCTCACTTGGGATTGTGGGGATCACTTGGGATCGTGAGGATCAATTGGGATTGTGGGGATCACTTGGGATTGTGGGGATCACTTAGGATTGTTAGGGATTAATAGGGATTGTCGGGGATCACTTAGGGTTGTTAGGGATTAATCGGGATTTTCGGGGATCACTTAGGATTGTTAGGGATTAATAGGGATTGTCGGGGATCACATAAGATGGTTAGGGATTAATTGGGATTATCGGGGATCACTTAGGATTGGTAGGGATTAATTGGGATTGTTTTTGGAGTATTTCTGTGTCTTAGAAATGTAAAAATATATGAAAATTTTTCTTTTTTTCTTGTACAGCGAGTTCCATTATTTCTTATATTTTATTCAAGAACAGTCGTAATTTAAGTTTATTTAGTACACATTGCACTTCCAAAACATGTTGAGCGTTGTGGCAAATTTTGCTTCCAAGATTCCATGCATAAACCAGTTTTATTTTAAAGCAATTAATTTGAAAATTATATTAAGCAAGCAAATAAAGTTGTGTAAATCATGTAGAAATAAATGGAATTAAACACAAATATAAAATGGACAACAATTGTGCTTAACAAGCGACTAGAAAGTTAATAGTCAAAAGTAAAAATAGGAAAAACGAATGTTTGTTTACTTACAGGCAGTTTAAAATGATGCCCAAAGTTTGGTAAACAAAGACATGGTAAATTTGCTTTGACTAGGCCTGTGGTTGATATGTAACACAAGTGAGGAAATACAATGGCGGCGTGCTCGAAAAAAGTAAGACAAAACTGCATTTTCGCTAACTGGAATTCATAATAAGGAATTCTGAACTGCGTTTGCTGACAATTGTAAAAAAATAATTTTCACTATTGCCCTGAAGTTACCGTACTTGCTACTTACAGTAGCTAGTTGACGAAAACTTCTGTAGCAAAAATCATTTTCAGCAGTTATTAATTGGGTAGAGGAAGCGAACTGTCACAATAGTCATAAACCATTTTGGATAGTCATAAACCATTTTGGGGCAGTCATAAACCATTTTGGATAGTCATAAACCATTTTGGGGCAGTCATAAACCATTTTGGGGCAGTCATAAACCATTTTGGATAGTCATAAACCATTTTGGGGCAGTCATAAACCATTTTGGGGCAGTCATAAACCATTTTGGGGTAGTCATAAACCATTTTGGGGTAGTCATAAACAATTTTGGGGCAGTCATAAACCATTTTGGATAGTCATAAACCATTTTGGGGCAGTCATAAACCATTTTGGGGCAGTCATAAACCATTTTGGGGCAGTCATAAACCATTTTGGGGTAGTCATAAACCATTTTGGGGCAGTCATAAACAATTTTGGGGTTGTCATAAACCATTTTGGGGTTGTCATAAACCATTTTGGGGTAGTCATAAACTATTTTGGGGTAGTCATAAACTATTTTGGGGTTGTCATAAACCATTTTGGGGCAGTCATAAACCATTTTGGGGTAGTCATAAACTATTTTGGGGTAGTCATAAACCATTTTGGGGTAGTCATAAACCATTTTGGGGTAGTCATAAACCATTTTGGGGCAGTCATAAACAATTTTGGGGTAGTCATAAACCATTTCTAACAGTCATAAACCATTTCTAACAGTCATAAACCATTTCTAACAGTCATGCTGAGACTCAAGAACCCATCGGTGCTCCAATGTCGCGCCTGAATGACAGGTATTTGAGCGCCCTGACTCCGTGCTTCTTGGCCAGGTATTTGATGTACTCCACTTTGAGCGTGTTGATGCAGTGTCGGTACTCGGGAATGAAGCGGAATCTCGCCACATCCAAGCTAGGCGCATGGGGCAGGTGCACAATGAAAGCATTGGGCAGGACTCTGAATGAGAAGCCCAGAATGTCCAGCTGCATGATGAAGGATACTTTATTCCAGCCGAAGCCGACGAATCTTGTGTCGAAGCGGGCTGAGTCCCTGCCAATCACAACGTAGGGCTCAAAATCTGCCTGCCAGCTCACCGGGTAGGCCTGTGTAGCAGACTTCCACCTGGTGAAGTCTGTGGCCCGGTGACCCTCGCGAAATACCTGCGGATTCGAGGATGGGGATAAGAATATATATGAGAACAGGTGTGAGACTAGATATGAGAACAGGTGTGAGACTAGATATGAGAACAGGTGTAAGACTAGATATGAGAACACCCTGTAAAAAAATCGGCTGCTTCTTCGGCGGGTTTTTTTGCAAAATAGGAGTGGAATCTACCAAAATCCCCTTATCTCGCAAGAGTTAAAGAAACCACCCAGGAAGCAGCCGATGTAACCGTAAATTGTGCGGAAACCGCCGAAGAATCACCCGAACCAGTGGCCCATGGGACAACCAGAGAATTATTTACGGGCGATTCCTCGGCGGTTTCTGAGCATGGAATCTTCCGAACTGGAGGATTCTTTGGGTGATTCCATTTCGCCACCAAGAAGCACCGAGAAAACGCCCAGTTGGGTAGATTCTAAGCATGGAATCATCCGATTGGTATGTTTCCAGCGTTCGGCTGTTTCTTTTTCTGGAAACACCGCAGATTCCAACTGGAATCACCCAAAGAAACATCCTTATTTTTTAGCGGGCAGGCGTAAAACTAGATATGAGAACAGGTGTAAGACTAGATATGAGAACAGGTATGAGACTAGATATGAGAACATGTGTAAGACTAGATATGAGAACAGGTGTGAGACTAGATATGAGACCAGGCGTAAGACTAGATATGAGAACAGGTGTGAGACTAGATATGAGAACAGGCGTAAGACTAGATATGAGAACAGGTATGAGACTAGATATGAGAACAGGTGTAAGACTAGATATGAGAACAGGTGTGAGACTAGATATGAGAACAGGTGTGAGACTAGATATGATAACAGGTGTGAGACTAGATATGAGACTAGATTTAAGACTAGATTTGAGACCAGATATGAGACTACATATGAGACTAGATATGAGACTAGATATGAGACTAGATTTGAGACTAGATTTGAGACTAGATATGAGACTAGATATGAGACAAGACAAGATAAGAGACGAGATATATTATAGTACATATGAGACTAGTATGAGACTATATATGAGACTAGATATAAGACTAGATATGAGACTAGATATGAGACAAGACAAGATAAGAGACGAGATATATTATAGTACATATGAGACTAGATATGAGACTAGATATGAGACAAGACAAGATAAGAGACGAGATATATTATAGTACATATGAGACTAGTATGAGACTTATATGAGAACATGTGTGAGACTAGATATGAGACTAGAAATGAGAAAAGGTGAGAATACAGGTAATCAAGCCCTTACCTCCTGTCGGAAGGGCACAATTTCGCCCAGATTCAATCGGCCCAGCAGGTCGGCTTTGCTATTTGGAAATCTCAGCTTATACTGAAAGGTCTCAAAAGCTGGCACAATCAGGGCCACTTTCTGCTGCTGCTGCTGCTGCTGCTGCTGCTGCTGCTGGGATATCCTGGCAATCTCAGCGCGCAGATGCTCGTAAAGTCCCAGGCTGGGCAAAAAATCGAAGTCGAGAAGGAAAACAAAATCTGTCTGGGCATTCTCCATGGCGATGTTGCGCAGGCGATTCACCGGATAGAACTGGCCCTCCTTCATCAGCAGGTGGTAGGCGATGTTCCTGCGGTGCCGCAGAACCTGTGCGAGTGGGCCATTTTTAATGAGGATCCGGGATTTGGAATTAGAATCTAGGATTTAGAAGGAAGATATAAATGGTATCTATGATTTAGAATGGGGATCTGGGATTTAGAATGGGGATTTAGAATGAGGATATGGGATAAAGAAGGGGATCTGGGATGTAGTTAGGGGATATGGGATTTAGAATGGGGTTTAGAATGGGAATGGGGTGGGATGGGATTTAGAATAGGGATTTAGAATCTGGGATTTAGAATAGGGATTTAGAGGGGATATGGGCTGTAGAAAGGGGATATGAGATTCGGAATGGGAATCTGGGACTCAGAATGGGGATCTGGGATTTAGAATGGTGATTTAGAGCGGGATATGGGATGTAGAAAGGGGATATGGGATTTAGAATGGGGTTTAAAATAGAAATGGGATGGGATTTAGAATCTGGGATTCAGAATGGTGATTTAGAGCGGGATATGGGATGTAGAAAGGGGATATGAGATTCGGAATGGGAATCTGGGACTCAGAATGGGGATCTGGGATTTAGAATGGTGATTTAGAGCGGGATATGGGATGTAGAAAGGGGATATGGGATTTAGAATGGGGTTTAAAATAGAAATGGGATGGGATTTAGAATCTGGGATTCAGAATGGTGATTTAGAGCGGGATATGGGATGTAGAAAGGGGATATGAGATTCGGAATGGGAATCTGGGACTCAGAATGGGGATCTGGGATTTAGAATGGGGATTTAGAATGAGGATATGAGATATAGAAGCGGATCTGGGATGCAGTTAGGGGATATGGGATTTAGAATAATGGGGTTTAGAATGGGAATGGGATGGGATGGGATTTAAAATGGATTTAGAATCTGGGATTCAGATTTACAAAGGATATAAGAGATTTATAATGGGGTTTAAAATGAAAATGGGATGGGATTTAGAATCTGGGATTCAGAAAGGGGATTTAGAAGGGGTTTATGGGATGTAGAAAGGGTATATGGGATTTAGAATCTGGGACTCAGAATGGGGATCTAGGACTAAAAATGGGATCTAGGACTAACAATGGGATCTAGGATTTAGAAAAGGGATCAGTAGGGGATGAAGCAGCAGCAGTCGCCAGCAGACCTGGGAGGATTCCACAAAGCTGGCCAGCTGATGAGCCTCAGAGTCGGTGACATAGACGCACAAGCTGATTGGCCCGGCCCAGTGACGAGATAGACTCTCCAGCAGCTGCACCCGGTCCAGGCTGAGCTGGCTCACCAGGGTGACATCGTTGGCTCCCTGAGCAGTGTAGTTATAATCCAGATAGAACAGGTGAGTCCTGCGTGTGAGCTGCTGCTCAGACCGCATCTCGTAGCACTCGTCGCCGGAGTTGATGCCGGAGCTGCCGGCGCCATCGTCGCCGACCCCGGCGCTGCTAGAATCGTCGGCGTCGCCTGGTTCATCTGGACAGGCGAAGAGTCGGCGACGCAGCAGGCCTCCGTCATAGTCCAGGTAAGTCATGTACAAGGTGTGGAAATGTTGCGCAAACTTGTGCCTCCGGGCACCCCACACTTTCAGGGGCGAATTCCAATGGAGGATGCGAATTTTAGGCAGATTAGCGGGGGATTTGTAGCACAGTTCAGGCCGAGTGTGATCCCCCAGCTGCACATTCCAGTAGCAGGGAATTCTGTACAACAGAGACGGGTTGCTGCGAACCACCGCGTTGATCACATCCTGCGATGAAGCAATGTGGACTGGAAAGCTTGTTCTCAAGATACTGTATAATCAAAATGTCAATATCAGCTAATCACAGTCAGCTGGTCACACAGTCAGCTGATCACATAGTTAGCTGGTCACACAGTCAGCTGATCACACAGTCAGCTGGTCACACAGTCAGCTGGTCACACAGTCAGCTGATCACACAGTCAGCTGGTCACACAGTCAACTGGTCACACAGCCAGCTGGTCACACAGTCAGCTGATCACACAGTCAGCTGGTCACACAGTCAGCTGGTCACACAGTCAGCTGGTCACACAGTCAGCTGATCACACAGTCAGCTGGTCA
Organism: Macrostomum hystrix; assembly: GCA_950097015.1. Lineage (NCBI taxonomy): Eukaryota > Metazoa > Platyhelminthes > Macrostomidae > Macrostomum > Macrostomum hystrix. The sequence continues at coordinate 5,585,922 of CATNEN010000002.1, forward strand.
CACAGTCAGCTGGTCACACAGCCAGCTGGTCACACAGTCAGCTGATCACACAGTCAGCTGGTCACACAGTCACTTGATCACACAGTCAGCTGGTCACACAGTCAGCTGGTCACACAGTCAGCTGGTCACACAGTCAGCTAATCACACAGTCAGCTGGTCACACAGTCCGCTGATCCAACAGTTAGCTGGTCACACAGTCAGCTGATAACACAGTCAGCTGATCACACAGTCAGCTGGTCACACAGTCAGCTGATAACACAGTCAGCTGGTCACACAGTCAGCTGGTCACACAGTCAGCTGATCACACAGTCAGCTAATCACACAGTCAGCTGATCACACAGTCACCTGATCACACAGTCAGCTGGTCACACAGTCAGCTGATCACACAGTCACCTGATCACACAGTCAGCTGGTCACACAGTCAGCTGATCACACAGTCAGCTGATCACACAGTCAGCTAATCACACAGTCAGCTGATCACACAGTCAGCTGATCACACAGTCAGCTGATCACACAGCCAGCTGGTCACACAGTCAGCTGATCACACAGTCAGCTGGTCACACAGTCAGCTGATCACACAGTCAGCTGATCACACAGTCAGCTGATCACACAGTCAGCTGATCACACAGTCAGCTGATCACACAGCCAGCTGGTCACACAGTCAGCTGATCACACAGTCAGCTGATCACACAGTCAGCTGATCACACAGTCAGCTGATCACACAGTCAGCTGGTCACACAGTCAGCTGATCACACAGTCAGCTGATCACAGTCAGCTGGTCACACAGTCAGCTGATCACACAGTCAGCTGGTCACACAGTCAGCTGGTCACACAGTCAGCTGGTCACACAGTCAGCTGGTCACACAGTCAGCTGGTCACACAGTCAGCTGATCACACAGTCAGCTGGTCACACAGTCAGCTGGTCACACAGTCAGCTGATCACACAGTTAGCTGGTCACACAGTCAGCTGATCACACAGTCAGCTGGTCACAGTCAGCTGATCACACAGTCAGCTGGTCACACAGTCACTTGATCACACAGTCAGCTGGTCACACAGTCAGCTGGTCACACAGTCAGCTAATCACACAGTCAGTTGGTCACACAGTCCGCTGATCACACAGTCAGCTGGTCACAGTTAGCTGGTCACACAGTCAGCTGATCACATAGTCAGCTGATAACACAGTCAGCTGATCACACAGTCAGCTGATCACACAGTCAGTTGATCACACAGTCAGCTGATCACATAGTCAGCTGATAACACAGTCAGCTGATCACACAGTCAGCTGATCACACAGTCAGCTGATCACACAGTCAGCTGATCACACAGTCAGCTGGTCACACAGTCAGCTGGTCACACAGTCAGCTGATCACACAGTTAGCTGGTCACACAGTCAGCTGATCACACAGTCAGCTGGTCACAGTCAGCTGATCACACAGTCAGCTGGTCACACAGTCACTTGATCACACAGTTAGCTGGTCACACAGTCAGCTGGTCACACAGTCAGCTGGTCACACAGTCAGCTGATCACACAGTCAGCTGATCACACAGTCAGCTGATCACACAGTCAGCTAATCACACGGTCAGCTGATCACACAGTCAGCTGGTCACACAGTCAGCTGGTCACAGTCAGCTGATCACACAGTCAGCTGATCACACAGTCAGCTGATCACACAGTCAGCTGGTCACACAGTCAGCTGGTCACACAGTCAGCTGATCACACAGTCAGCTGGTCACACAGTCAGCTGATCACACAGTCAGCTGATAACACAGTCAGCTCACCTGGTCAGCCAGCTGTGCGGGTCCGTGCTTGGCTGCGCAGTCCCTGGCAATCTGTGGCCAGCGCTTGTCCCAGCCCCAGGCCCGCAGTCTGGCCAAGTGCATCAGCATGACGCCAGTGTTGAAGCCGCGGCCCAGTGATGGCCAGACGCCAGTCTTGCCAGTCAGGTACCAGTCTGACAGGTTGTCGGCCAGCCCAATGGCCGGGTTGGGCCGCTTGGTCAGCTGATCGAACAGCAGCCACAGCTGCGCTGGATCAGCTGTGGCTGCCACGTCAGTATCCAGCACAATCACCCGATCCAGTGAGGCGGGCAGCACTGACGGCAGTGTAAGCTTCAGAAGGCCATAGACACCGGAGTAGTGAGTGCTGGTTAACCAGCTCACCTGAGGCATGTGAGGGGAGATAGTTGTGGATTAATTCTGAGGATTTCAGAGATTTCATTTTTAACATTTTCACGACTTTTAATTCTCATAGATAAGTGAGTCATATTTTTCAGAGTCCCATTTAGGATTCTAAGTCTTCTTCAGAGTCAGAGATCCCATTAAGGGATTCTAAGTCTTCTTCAGAGTCAGAGAACCCATTTAGGATTCTAATTCTTCTTCAGAGTCAGAGAACCCATTTAGGATTCTAAGTCTTCTTCAGAGTCAGAGATCCCATTTAGGGATTATAAGTTTTCATCAGAGTCAGAGATCCCATTTAGGGATTATAAGTTTTCATCAGAGTCAGAGATCCCATTTAGGGATCATAAGTCTTCTTCAGAGCCAGAGATCCCATTTAGGGATTATAAGTCTTCTTCAGAGTCAGAGAACCCATTTAGGATTCTAAGTCTTCTTCAGAGTCAGAGATCCCATTTAGGGATTATAAGTTTTCATCAGAGTCAGAGATCCCATTTAGGGATTATAAGTTTTCATCAGAGTCAGAGATCCCATTTAGGGATCATAAGTCTTCTTCAGAGCCAGAGATCCCATTTAGGGATTATAAGTTTTCATCAGAGTCAGAGATCCCATTTAGGGATCATAAGTCTTCTTCAGAGCCAGAGATCCCATTTAGGGATTATAACTATTTTCAGAGTCAGAGATCCCATTTAGGGATTCTAAGTCTTTTTCAGAGTCAGCGATCCCATTTAGGGATTCTAAGTCTTCTTCAGAGTCAGAGATCCCATTTAGGGATTCTAAGTCTTTTTCAGAGTCAGAGATCCCATTTAGGGATTATAAGTTTTCATCAGAGTCAGAGATCCCATTTAGGGATTATAAGTTTTCATCAGAGTCAGAGATCCCATTTAGGGATCATAAGTCTTCTTCAGAGTCAGAGATCCCATTTAAGGATTCTTAAGCAATCTTCCCATCCCAGAAATTAAAACCCTATTATGGGATATTGGAGTTTTTTCTTCCCAAATTTAATCTACGGGGTACAGGTACGGATATCAGAGAAATCTAAACTCTAATCTACGGATTACAGCCACGGATTATACAATAACCAATTGATTTTCGCTGCCGACACCAACCTTAGCTGTGTCCATACTATAATAGGCCACTCTCAGGTGGGGAATTCTCCAAGTGCGGAACAGAGTTCTCAGCACCTGACCAGCCAGACCAGTGGTGACCAGGTGCAGGTGAACCGGTGTGGACCGGTGAAATAGAACACTCTTGACCACTGTCACGGCGTAGCGCGTGGCAGCCTGGCCGCCAATGATGAGGGCCAGGTGAATCCACTCACAGCTGGCCAACTGTTGCAGTTGGACAGCTGTTGCATTGCTCTCAACTGCGGCACTGCCAGCAATGTCGCACTGGCAGTCTCTGTTATTGACAGGTGGGTAAGCTCCATCAGGGTTGCCAAGGCGAACAAGTGAGAACAGGCAGAGTAGGCAGCAGCCTGCTAGCAGGGCGGTCAGGAGCCGACCCCGCCTACGCACTGAGAATGGAAATCTCATGATGCCATGGTCACTGAGGGTGCATGGCAGCAGGACTCAATGATTATGGAAGCCTGGAATACAAATAATAATTGGCAAGTAAAATCAAAGTGTATCAAAGTAGCTAATAATAGAGTAGCCAACGTTTTCAGGAATATCTAATCAGATTAAAGTTATGCTTTCAATATTTAAACTCTTATAGAAGTTTAACATGTTTCTACATTTAAGAGTATACAAATTGAACTTAAAATATTAGGTTAAACACTACAATAAATATTAATGAAAAATATACATATTTAGATATGTATTAAAAATGATATAGTTTTACCATATTAACTAGAGCTTTATCTAAGAGTTAAAAGTAAGAAAAATGTTTATTTTTAGTTTGCTTGTACTCTAAATTTCAATAAATATTTAATTATAACAAACTATTATAACAGGGCTTATGACTCTTCTTTTACCTCTCTTGGTAGCGTATTCTTCTGGCCTCCTTTGCCACTTATTTCTCTCTCTAACTCTTTGTATTCTCCCTTAAATCTTATCTTGGTGACCCTGAAAAGGGCCGTTTTAACTCCACAACTCTTATGTTGTGAGCTTCGCTTAAGGTAGCGCTATTGCACTAGCACGAGTGGTTTATCCTTCTAATCTAAGGCACTAGGTCTCTTATTCTCCAGTCTCAGCTGGGCGTTTCTCCAGGATCAGAGGGTCACAGCCTCAATCTTTGTCTTATCTCCACACTAGACAATATCTCCTTATTAAATAACACAACAAGTTCACTTATTCAAAGGGTGCTACTCAGTTGTTGCCTTTCTTGGCTCACTGGCGGTATTATTTCTAGTCACAAAATTTCTCACTTATATAGTGCTTTTAAGATTTGTTTTAATACCATAAATTATTTTACCAAAATAAAAAAATTATTTGTTAAAATTTGTATCACGCAGAAATATAAAAATATAATTAAGATACACTGTATAGCGCAAAAATAATATTGGACTGTCACACTATAATTAGTTATTAGTTATTAACAAACTAATAATACTATTCCTATTAGTATTATATATTGAAACTAGCTATTGAAGTACTATACTTAGGATCATGTAGGATACCTATAGAAACTAAAGAATTTTGTTTAGTCAAGACTAAAAGCACAAAAAATCCAGTATAATGTATGTGATCGAGTTTATAGAAAATGGTAGCTAATATAACTAATTGTATTAGTTTTAATTTAAATATATGATTAGGCCCTGGCCATAGCCCATATACAATGACAAGGTTTACAAAAAGCCATATTTGAATTTGTGATTAAAATGTAATACTTTATTATAGCTTACTTATTGGTCAGCTTAGTCAATATGTTGATTTGAACACAATATATTTTTCCAAGAAATATAAATTAAGGAACCTTTCAGCCCTGCTTAACAAATATCGGCCTACTAGCCTCATGTCTAACAATATATACTCAGTTAGCAACTATCCACTATCTACTATCCACTAGGCCTAACAAAAACTGATATTTTTTAAGGCTTGTTTTGTCCTTGAACTGATTGGCTATGCTTGAATTGATCACACAACTGTTTAAAATATTAAATATTTTCATTAAAAAATACTAGTCAGGGTAGTATGTCAATAGTCTAGTGTAGTACAGTAGTGTTGCACAGTAGTAATGTGGATAATAGGGGAATAAAATTACTAAAAGGTATAGGACTGAAAAGACTTAAAAAATAACTATACTACATACATGCATCTGCAGTTTTTATGGAAGAGAAGATTATTATGATACTTATTAGAAAACGAGTTTAGTTACCTTTGAAACATAAAAATACAAGTAACAGGGAGCGAAAACAACAAAGGGACAGAATTTCAATTTCACAACAGTTACAAAAAGGTTATTTAATTATTTTGCTATATATATAATGAGACTATCGCAACAAAACAAAGGTCTTGTGTTGCTTCACAACGCCTGTCAACGGCAAAGTTTAGTTAGGGTCAGTAAGAATAAAAATACGAGTATATAGGCCTATCCCCAAATTTATATATATCGAACTAATTATTGGAAATCTAATTTAATCTTAAATGAGAGCTTAATTGTGATTTCTCGGAAAATGACATAAACTTTTGTTTCTTCTTAAGTGTGGCAGTTTACGACTTAAACATTGAGTTAACTGGTATTAAATGTAACTGTGAATCACAAAAATCACAAATGTACTGAAATAATCTGATGCTGTGGTGAGATCGCTAGTTAATCGGCTTGGTTCGAATCTCGTTGGCTGATTACATGCGATGGACGTTATCAAATTCCTTTTTGCCATATAAACCAGTAGACGAATGAACAAGTGTCAACGCAGATTGGCAATCCAATTAACTAGCTAGTTCAGTTAGTTAGAAGGCAGTGTGTCTCTTCTAAAGGTTTTGTGCAACTCTTTAGTTAGGGGACTTAGTTAGACTGGGGATCAGGCCGCGCAAACCATTCCACATTTCTACCTCAGCTGCACGAGGCTGGTACCCATTTCACAGCTGAGTGAAATAAAGCAATGGGGAACTGAGTGTATTACTTAAGGACACAAATTGACTTATTTGATTCGAACTTACGACTTTTCAGTCAGAAGTCCGAGGAACTGCGAATGCTAAGGACTTAAATGTTTCCTCGACAAGCAGGATTTGTTATCATCAAAGAAATTTACATGTCGATGAACCTCGTCTATTTTAATGTCAAATGACATTCAAAATTAAAGGATGCTCGCATAATGGCAATATCTCGGTTCGCATGTCGCTTGTCTTGATCGAGTTAAATAAAATCAATTCACTTCTCGTTCTTCCACCGGGCCATAAGGTATTCAGCATAGTCTATGTAGCCGTCCTTGTCCAAGTCGTGCTCATCGATAATGTGGTCGATTTCCTCTGGGCAAATGAATGGATTTGAAATGCGGATCTATGCTAATATTTTGAGAATATGGTAATGTACAAATTTCGAAGCGTAGTTTAATTGACTCAACTCACTCTCGATGGACACGTATTTCTCGGCAACGAGCCGGTCCCGCTTCTCAGACACCTGCTTGGGTGTGAGGGTTCGCTGCTCCTCCGGGGTCAGGAAGTTAACATCGACAAAATCGTAGTGACTCATCGCCTTGAGCATCTCTAGGCCGTCCAGCTTGCTATTTTTGTCGTAGTCGTGTGATCTGATCAAATTGAAAGCGAATTATGAGTGGCCGTGAATGGTGTTGATGCACAGGTGTCAGCTGTGAATGGTGTTGATGATGCACAGGTGTCAGCTGTGAATTGTGTTGATGATGCACAGGTGTCAGCTGTGAATTGTGTTGATGATGCACAGGTGTCAGCTGTGAATGGTGTTGATGATGCACAGGTGTCAGCTGTGAATTGTTTTGATGATGCACAGGTGTCAGCTGTGAATTGTGTTGATGATGCACAGGTGTCAGCTGTGAATGGTGTTGATGATGCACAGGTGTCAGCTGTGAATGGTGTTGATGATGCACAGGTGTCAGCTGTGAATTGTGTTGATGATGCACAGGTGTCAGCTGTGAATTGTGTTGATGATGCACAGGTGTCAGCTGTGAATTGTGTTGATGCACAGGTGTCAGCTGTGAATGGTGTTGATGATGCACAGGTGTCAGCTGTGAATTGTGTTGATGCACAGGTGTCAGCTGTGAATGGTGTTGATGATGCACAGGTGTCAGCTGTGAATTGTGTTGATGATGCACAGGTGTCAGCTGTGAATTGTTTTGATGATGCACAGGTGTCAGCTGTGAATTGTTTTGATGATGCACAGGTGTCAGCTGTGAATTGTTTTGATGATGCACAGGTGTCAGCTGTGAATTGTGTTGATGATGCACAGGTGTCAGCTGTGAATTGTTTTGATGATGCACAGGTGTCAGCTGTGAATTGTGTTGATGATGCACAGGTGTCAGCTGTGAATTGTGTTGATGATGCACAGGTGTCAGCTGTGAATTGTGTTGATGATGCACAGGTGTCAGCTGTGAATTGTGTTGATGATGCACAGGTGTCAGCTGTGAATTGTGTTGATGATGCACAGGTGTCAGCTGTGAATTGTGTTGATGCACAGGTGTCAGCTGTGAATGGTGTTGATGATGCACAGGTGTCAGCTGTGAATTGTGTTGATGCACAGGTGTCAGCTGTGAATGGTGTTGATGCACAGGTGTCAGCTGTGAATGGTGTTGATGCACAGGTGTCAGCTGTGAATTGTGTTGATGCACAGGTGTCAGCTGTGAATTGTGTTGATGATGCACAGGTGTCAGCTGTGAATTGTGTAGATGATGCACAGGTGTCAGCTGTGAATTGTGTAGATGATGCACAGGTGTCAGCTGTGAATTGTGTTGATGCACAGGTGTCAGCTGTGAATGGTGTTGATGATGCACAGGTGTCAGCTGTGAATGGTGTTGATGCACAGGTGTCAGCTGTGAATGGTGTTGATGCACAGGTGTCAGCTGTGAATTGTGTTGATGATGCACAGGTGTCAGCTGTGAATTGTGTAGATGATGCACAGCTGTCAGCTGTGAATAGTGTTGGTGATGCACAGGTGTCAGCTGTGAATGGTGTTGGTGATTTACATGTGCGTTGGTGATGCTCAGGTATTAGCTGTGAATTGTGTTGATGCACAGGTGTCAGCTGTGAATGGTGTTGATGCACAGGTGTCAGCTGTGAATTGTGTTGATGATGCACAGGTGTCAGCTGTGAATTGTGTTGATGATGCACAGGTGTCAGCTGTGAATTGTGTTGATGATGCACAGGTGTCAGCTGTGAATTGTGTTGATGATGCACAGGTGTCAGCTGTGAATTGTGTTGATGCACAGGTGTCAGCTGTGAATGGTGTTGATGATGCACAGGTGTCAGCTGTGAATTGTGTTGATGCACAGGTGTCAGCTGTGAATGGTGTTGATGCACAGGTGTCAGCTGTGAATGGTGTTGATGCACAGGTGTCAGCTGTGAATTGTGTTGATGCACAGGTGTCAGCTGTGAATTGTGTTGATGATGCACAGGTGTCAGCTGTGAATTGTGTAGATGATGCACAGGTGTCAGCTGTGAATTGTGTAGATGATGCACAGGTGTCAGCTGTGAATTGTGTTGATGCACAGGTGTCAGCTGTGAATGGTGTTGATGATGCACAGGTGTCAGCTGTGAATGGTGTTGATGCACAGGTGTCAGCTGTGAATGGTGTTGATGCACAGGTGTCAGCTGTGAATGGTGTTGATGCACAGGTGTCAGCTGTGAATGGTGTTGATGCACAGGTGTCAGCTGTGAATGGTGTTGATGCACAGGTGTCAGCTGTGAATGGTGTTGATGCACAGGTGTCAGCTGTGAATGGTGTTGATGCACAGGTGTCAGCTGTGAATGGTGTTGGTGATGCACAGCTGAATGCTGAATGGTTAGTTGTGATGAGCCCTAAATTATTTGCTGTGAATAATTAAATGAAGAAATGTAACACAGCACTGATCCTGGATGCACTTTTTAAGATGTACTCGTAATTTAGGGCCAGCGAATGCACCAACATATTGCACCCAGTTAATTCTCAAATCGGCTCAGAGTATTAATCCTAGCTTTTTAATCCAATTAGCATTTCCGATTCCCCCAGAATAATCAGCCTGCTGGTTTTGGGCATCACGAAGCTCCATCGTGCTCATTATGAGGTTTTTATGATTTCCAAGTTTGGCGTTTGTTATTGAAGGACAAACTCTAATCAGAATCTGCACTTGCAGTTTTTGTGAGGCTTTACCAAGTTGAGTTCGTGTTTCTTAATATCTAATCGCCATAATATATCAAATAAATTATCAAATTATCAAATTATGGGCAGTACGTATGCAGTTAAGTAGTATCTTTGTGTAAGGAGAAAATGTGAAAATGCTAATGGTTTGACGATAGCCAAGAGTTATCCCAAGTTGTCCCATGCGATCCAAGCAATCCCAAGCAATCTTTAAGTAATTTTAAGTAGTTCCAATATATCCAAAGTTATCCCAAGATATCTCAAAATATCCCAAGATAGCCCAAGATATCCCCAGATATCCCAAGATGTCCCAAATTATCCCCAAGATATCCCAAGACATCCTAAGACATCCCAAGATATCCCAAGACATCCTAAGACATCCCAAGACATCCCAAGATATCCCAAGACATCCCAAGATATCCCAAGACATCCCAAGACATCCCAAGATATCACAAGATATCCCAAGACATCCCAAGATATCCCAAGACATCCCAAGATATCCCAAGACATCCCAAGACATCCCATGATATCCCAAGATATCCCAAGACATCCCAAGAGATCACAAGATATCCCAAGTTACCCCAGTTTAGAACAAGTAATTTTTATGTAGTCCTATAGTTAGTCTAAATTAATCCTAGTTTATCCTAGTTGTCAAGCAGTTAAGCAAACAAGGACTACAAAAGTAATATTCGATACTTCAGTAGTCCTAGAAAGCAAACCTGCCGAGCCTAGGGTTGTAGATTTTTACTTTACAAACTTTGAGTACTTTTGTAAGGTATTAAGAGCCTACGTCAGACAGTTTATACTACATAATAGTGCAGAAATGCACCTAGTACTCGTACAATCGGGATTAAACATGCGAAATACTCGGCATCTAAGATCGAAGCTTTCATTTCTAAGCTTGAGAGTGCAGATCAATAAGCCGTGTTTGCGGGGCCAGAGAAGTCGGCTAATCCCTCAACTTCCCCAGCAGTGCTGCCCAGTCTGCGAGCTAGCGTCAAATTCCCTCGTTGATTTCGTGAGCTGCAGTGAGGGTTGAGGCATATTGAGCTGCTGTTGAGTTTGCGGACTCACTTGAACTCGTAGAACTCCAGCTCCGATTTGCTCATCTCTTTCGGATCCTTGTCGATGCCGAAATCCTCGCTTAGGTGAGACTTGATGTGGCTGAGAACAGTTGAGGGTGCTTCGATCTGTCATCAATTATTGCTTGGGGAGGATTGGGGATTTTAAAACTCCCAAGGGATTTTTGGTGGTTAAAAAGGCTATAGTTGCGTTTCATTCGAAAGTCACGAACTTCATTGAGCCGTGAATTATAGTACAGCTGTCATTGTGGACAAGTTCGTTCCCAATACGTTCCACAATGAGATTTTACCCTCTGACATGACCTCGATGTCAGTGATTTCATTTTAGATTTTTTGGGTCAGTAGAAATTCATCACGGAAAGGATTGATGATTGGTGTTTCTATAATAAGGATCGATAAGGGTATTTAGGATCGATTGGGATATTTAGGATCGATAGGGGTATTTAGGATCGATAGGGGTATTTAGGATCGATAGGGATATTTAGGATCAATTGGGGTATTTAGGATCGATAGGGGTATTTAGGATCGATAGAGATATTTAGGATCAATAGGGATATTTAGGATCGATAGGGATATTTAGGATCGATAGAGATATTTAGGATCAATAGGGATATTTAGGATCGATAGGGATATTTAGGATCGATAGGGGTATTTAGGATCAATAGGGATATTTAGGATCGATAGGGGTATTTAGGATCGATAGGGATATTTAGGATCGATAGGGGTATTTAGGATCAATAGGGATATTTAGGATCAATAGGGATATTTAGGATCAATAGGGATATTTAGGATCAATAGGGGTATTTAGGATCAATAGGGATATTTAGGATCGATAGGGGTATTTAGGATCAATAGGGATATTTAGGATCAATAGGGATATTTAGGATCGATAGGGATATTCAGGATCAATAGGGGTATTTAGGATCGATAGGGGTATTTAGGATCAATAGGGATATTTAGGATCGATAGGGGTATTTAGGATCAATAGGGATATTTAGGATCAATAGGGATATTCAGGATCAATAGGGATATTTAGGATCGATAGGGGTATTTAGGATCGATAGGGATATTTAGGATCGATAGGGATATTTAGGATCAATAGGGGTATTTAGGATCAGTGAGAGTAGTGTACACTGCCTGAAGATGAGAAAGTCAGGGCAGATGTACACACCTGTGTGAGTGTGTGCCTGCGTACGGTATCTGTGTGCGTGTGTGATCAGGAGTCAGCGAAATGGGCAGAATTGCCTCCTCGCTGGCTGTGGGTCTAGTGTCACCAAATGATGTGCCACTGCCCTGTTCATATGATTATATTATTAAATCGTTTCATTAGCAACTAAAATGTCACGTGACTCACTCCGCATTGGTCATAACTCGATCGTCGTGAATGCCTCCGTGAGCAGAGTGATGATGACCGACATCAGCTGCGCAGGGAGTCGCAGCCATGATGTACATTAGTACAGTCAGCAGACAAACTTGTGCTACGCCAGATACAGCCATGTTGGTTAGTAAACAATGCAACAAAAAACTGATACGATTTGATAGTCTTATGGATTTCTACTTATTATTTTAGGCCTCTTTAAAGCCAATGGACTGACAACTGACGATTTCTCATGGCAGGCCCCTAAACAACTGTAGGTCAGTTGTGGATATCGAGCTTTTGTTAGGCCTGCTCGATCGTACACACTGGCTACTTATCTACGAGTATCTAGCGATTCTTATTGTACGCTTGCTGGTTTTTCAATATTACACTGCGCTGTGCTGGAGTTACGTGTTGAGACACTGAAGGTTTGGAGGTGTGACAGCTGAGACACTGAAGGTTTGGAGGTGTAACAGCTGAGACACTGAAGGTTTGGAGGTGAAACAGCTGAGACACTGAAGGTTTGGAGGTGTAACAGCTGAGACACTGAAGGTTTGGAGGTGTGACAACTGAGACACTGAAGGTTTGGAGGTGTAACAGCTGAGACACTGAAGGTTTGGAGGTGTGACAACTGAGACACTGAAGGTTTGGAGGTGTAACAGCTGAGGCACTGAAGGTTTGGAGGTGTAACAGCTGAGACACTGAAGGTTTGGAGGTGAAACAGCTGAGACACTGAAGGTTTGGAGGTGTAACAGTTGAGACACTGAAGGTTTGGAGGTGAAACAGCTGAGACACTGAAGGTTTGGAGGTGTAACAGCTGAGACACTGAAGGTTTGGAGGTGTGACAACTGAGACACTGAAGGTTTGGAGGTGTAACAGCTGAGACACTGAAGGTTTGGAGGTGTAACAGCTGAGACACTGAAGGTTTGGAGGTGTAACAGCTGAGACACTGAAGGTTTGGAGGTGTGACAACTGAGACACTGAAGGTTTGGAGGTGTAACAGCTGAGACACTGAAGGTTTGGAGGTGTAACAGCTGAGACACTGAAGGTTTGGAGGTGTAACAGCTGAGACACTGAAGGTTTGGAGGTGTGACAACTGAGACACTGAAGGTTTGGAGGTGTAACAGCTGAGGCACTGAAGGTTTGGAGGTGTAACAGCTGAGACACTGAAGGTTTGGAGGTGAAACAGCTGAGACACTGAAGGTTTGGAGGTGTAACAGCTGAGACACTGAAGGTTTGGAGGTGAAACAGCTGAGACACTGAAGGTTTGGAGGTGTAACAGCTGAGACACTGAAGGTTTGGAGGTGTGACAACTGAGACACTGAAGGTTTGGAGGTGTAACAGCTGAGACACTGAAGGTTTGGAGGTGAAACAGCTGAGACACTGAAGGTTTGGAGGTGTAACAGCTGAGACACTGAAGGTTTGGAGGTGTGACAACTGAGACACTGAAGGTTTGGAGGTGTAACAGCTGAGACACTGAAGGTTTGGAGGTGTAACAGCTGAGACACTGAAGGTTTGGAGGTGTAACAGCTGAGACACTGAAGGTTTGGAGGTGTGACAACTGAGACACTGAAGGTTTGGAGGTGTAACAGCTGAGACACTGAAGGTTTGGAGGTGTAACAGCTGAGACACTGAAGGTTTGGAGGTGAAACAGCTGAGACACTGAAGGTTTGGAGGTGTGACAGCTGAGACACTGAAGGTTTGGAGGTGTGACAGCTGAGACACTGAAGGTTTGGAGGTGTAACAGCTGAGACACTGAAGGTTTGGAGGTGTAACAGCTGAGACACTGAATGGCTTCGGAGCTGCTGTAACAGCTGAGGTTTTCAGTTATTTGAAGTCAATACGGCTGCAGGTGACAAATGTGAAGTAATTCAAGTAAATCTCATGTTTTCTGAAGCCATGCACATCTTCGAAAAACTAAACAGGTAAAACTTCGTGATAAAAATTTGGAAAATGAATTTGATATAGAAATCGACCCCGAAATTTGATTACTTTTAACTGAGTACTCAGCTCATTAAATGTGAATAATGTTCTCGGTCATGCATGTTAGAAGACACGTCGCACGATGCTTAAACAGACAGTTGATCCTGACTCAAAATTCTGATCCCATGCAATGAGACTTGGAACAATAAAGGTCGCTGAGTTCTGGCCCAGTTTTTCATCTAGTTGGAAAGTACGCTTGAATGATCAGTAAAACAAAACCCGATTGCTAAGTACAAGCTAGCTGTCAATTTCTAAGACATTTAATTGTTTCTTGAACTTTGCACACTTTATTGTTTTATGAATCGGACCAATCACCATCTTGAAATAAAATATTTTTCCTGATAATTTAAAGCAGGAAAAGCTTTTGATTTCTAAGTACTTTAGTTGGCTTTTTAACAGTTATAGAAACACCACGAGGTATTTCAAATCCCCATATTTTTTCTCCATCTTCGAAAATATTCAACCAATCGCCATTAACACCCGAACCCGAGCTAAAATTTCCCACTCTATCCGATGAAACAACTTCCAGAATCACAAGACATCGGCATCGTCTAGATATTCAACAATTCTCATCAGGGTGTCTGGTGGCAAAAGCCACAAATATAAGCATCATTTTTCTGCTCACAAAATTTCATCATTACCCATGTCGGCTAATATTGTTGACTAGACACCACACTCCCAGGCACGAAGACAGACAGCAGTTGCGACACAGCAGAAAGCGAACGAGAGGAGGGCACCGTCTATGGCCCACGTACAATATATTTGCACATAAAAGTTTCGAAGAAAGAATTAAAAAAGCAAACAAAAAGGCTAAAGCAAGAAAAAGGAAGCAAAAAAAAAATTTTCACACCACGCAGCGCGAAGAGACAAGGCGGGTACGCGGGTGCCGGCTGAAATACAACCCAGCTCAAGGCAGAGGGGTGGGTGCCTGGGGTGGGTGCCTGGGGTGGGTGCCTGGGGTTGGTGCCTGGGGTGGGTGCCTGGGGTGGGTGCCTGGGGTGGGTGCTTGGGGTGGGTGCCTGGGGTGGGTGCCTGGGGTGGGTGCCTGGGGTGGGTGCCTGGGGGTGGGTGCCTGGGGTGGGTGCCTGGGGTGGGTGTTTACACCCAATCAGCGAGCGCCGATTGGACACTATATTATTTTGGTTTTATAGTTCATTTTTTATTTTTGAACCAATATGGATTCGCCATAGAAATTCATTCAGAGCGATTATTAGTTATCCTTGTCACAGGGTCTTCGACAAGAAACGCTGAATATCTAAAGGATGCTAACTTCGGACGGCTTTGAAAGTTAGTTGATCGTAAAGGGCGGAAAATTTAGATTCTTATGGTAGACTTCACGAAAATCTTGAAGTATTTGATATACCCCCGTTGTCTCTTCCCAGCTGCAAAATAGCGTGGTTTTTCTAATTGTTAATAAAAGTAATAATAATGGTTAAGCAATAAAATTCACGTCGTTTTACATCAAACTCTGTTTGAAATTCAGGGAATCAAGTTTCGATTTTTTCCGGAGTATATTTTCTAAGAATCAGAGTATCTGCTTAGATAAACTGTATGAGATGAGCTGCCATTGGCTACGGCCAGTAGCCAATCAGGAGCCAGTTAGAGACGTGGGCGATTTGGATTCACCACGCATGCGTGGGAGACTTTATAAAAAGCCGCAGATCACGGCTGTCCAGCTCGAGTCTGGCAGATCGCTTAGCAACCGCGCTCGCACAGCCGACACAACAGACCGCGCCAATGGGTTGCGCTCAGGTGAAGGGACGCATAGGAGCAGTGAACTTTGGCGACTTGCCACTCAACGACCAATCGGACAAAATCCGAACCCAGCTGGACTGTCTCAGCGAGGCCAGGCCGGTTGTTGGCGCGACCGCGAAATCAATCGATCCCAAACTGGGATTAGGCGAGCGGGAGCTTTACAAGCTCAAGACATCTTGGAAAGCCGTGCACAGGAATGTGGCTGACACCGGAGTCGAGATGTTCATCAGGTGAGCACGTGACTCACGCGATTCTCGTGAAGCTGCGGTGAATTCTCCCTCCCTATTTCTCCAACCAACTTCCTACACATCTCTCTTGTTCTCTCTCTGTCTCGCTAAATCTATTTTAATCTACCTTCATCTCCTTTCATCTCACATCATCTTCCATCATCTCCCTTCATCTCCCTTCATCTCTCTTAATCTCTCTTAATCTCTCTTAATCTCTACTCATCTCCCTTCTTCTCCCTTTATCACCCTTCATCTCTATTCTTCTCCCTCCATATCCTTTCATTGTCCTTCATCTCCCTTCATCTCCCATCATCTCCCTTCATCTCCCTTCATCTCCCTTCATCTCCATACGTCTACCTTCATCTCCCTTCATCTCCATACATCTCCCTTCATTTCCCTTCATATCCCTTCATCTACCTTCAACTCCCTTCATCTCCATACATCTCCCTTCCTCTCCCTTCATCTCCTTTCGCCACCCTTCATCTTCCAAAAGCCGGTAGACTCAGTATTAAGGAAAGTGTCTAGCTATAGCAGGACAGCTCAATGCCACCACAGCAGCACATTGCCTAAATTAGGATATAGGATCAAATTCCCAGCAGACAGTGTTGCCAGTCGCGATATATACTCTAGAGCCGGGGGCGCGGCTGAGTTCTCAGGATTTGAGCAGTCAGGTGACTTTTGTTTCAAGATAAAGGCGAGGAGGCCTGACTGCGCAACAAATGTTCTGCAAAAGAATACCCCGCCCATTACTCATTCAGTCATTATTCGTCCCTTTAATTGACTCTCCCGATGTCACTCTCCCGATGTCACTTTCCCGATGTCACTTTCCCGATGGCATTCTCCTGATGTAACTCCCCCGATGTCACTCTCCCGATGTCACTCGCCCGATGTCACTCTCCCGATGTCACTCTCCCGATGTCACTCTCCCGATGTCACTCTCCCGATGTCACTCTCCCGATGTCACTCTCCCGATGTCACTCTCCCGATGTCACTCTCCCGATGTCACTCTCCCGATGTCACTCTCCCGATGTCACTCTCCCGATGTCACTCTCCCGATGTCACTCTCCCGATGTCATTCTCCCGATGTCACTCTCCCGATGTCACTCTCCCGATGTCATCTCCCGATGTCACTCTCCCGATGTCACTCTCCCTCTCATTAGTTCACGCTGTACTGCGCTCTATTTGAGGCTCCTGTGTCTCCTTGCGTGTCAGTTAATAAATATGTTCTTTATAATTCTTCGACTCTTAATCCGAGTTGAGCCGATGGAGTTTGTCAGAGCGGTGATGATGAAATCGCATCGAGGCAGGTCATCACTCAATATCCTTGTTCGAATTCGGATTAAAGAACTCAGACGGTACTTTGTTTCGGGCCTGCAGTTATACCTGAGTAAGCTCAATGCAAAGCTGATAACCAGATACAAAAAAGTCAAGTACAGCTCACCGTGTAGGCCGCTTTATCCGTGACAAGCAGCTTAGAACGAGGTAAGCAGTGTATGCGATGGGAAATTGGGTATTTACGAGGGGTGTTTCAAAAGTAACGAGAATTTAGTCATAACTTTTTAATAGATAAACTTTTTAACTTGAAATTTTTACCCGATAATTTTGCAAATATGGACAGCACACAGCTTCAGTTGCAACCCTGTCGGTCTACATGCACCAGTGAAATCGCACATTGAAGTCCAGACCTCGAGATTAAAAATTACGATTTTTGTCTGTGGAAAATAGTGAACAGGTGAACGTGTTTGTTGTGTCAAAAATCAGCGCCTTCGTCCATTTCTTCAGCGATTTCAGCACGCTCCACAAAGCTGCCATCGAGCTGGATACACTTCTCATAGCGATGCAGCAGTTTGTCGATTCCCTCCCCCCAAAAACTCGCAGGCAGCGCATGGAGAGATTCGTTGGCCGCCGCAATGACTTCCTGTCGACTGGTGAAGACGCGACCTCGCATGGGCTTCTTCATTACTCCAAACAAGTGAAAGTCAGCAATGGCGAGGTCTGGTGAATAAGGTGGATGATTAAGCAGCCGAAAGCCGAGCTCTTCCACTTTCCTTGTGGTGGCCGCGGCGACGTGAGGGCGAGCGTTGTCCCACAAGATGAAGGGCCTGGCGCGCATGATGCGTCGCTTCTGGAGGATGACTTCACGCAGACGAGCAACTTGATCTTGCACGTATGCAGCATTGATGGTGGCCTTGTCTGGCAGGTAGTCGACCATCAGAACCCCACAGGCCTCAAACCACATGGTGCACATGATGTTGCGTGTCCATGCCGACTTCATTGGCTTTGTGTGCGGCTGACGGCCCCTGGGCCCCCACTGCATGGACTGCTGCTTAGTCAGTGGATTAAACATTGGCAGTGGTGTCTCATCAATACTGATGAGAAGTCGTTTAAACTCCTGATCACCAAGTTGCTGCCACAACTGCAAGTTCTCCGTTGCACATTGAATTCGCTTTCTTTTGTGGTCCAGGGTCAACTCACGCGGCACCCACTTGGCACAGACTCTCGACCAGTTTATTTCCTTGAGGATGCGGCTCACAGAAGCAATGGAGATGCTACAGACCTCCTCAACTTCACGCAATGTGGCAGAAGGATTGGCGCAGAGGTAATCACGGACAATCTGTTTGCTGTTGTCATCCGTTGACGTGCGGGGGCGACCTGACCTCGGCGCGTCACCACATCCTGTAGCACCCTCGCGGAACGCCTTGCAGTGAGCATAAACCCGCGCTTGCGATAGTGCCTGATCTCCAAATGCCTGGTTCAGGTCCCGAGCGATATCGCATGGCTTCTTTCCAAGTTGAACCAGACCAGCGATAAAATGCCGTTGTCCTTCCTTTGATCCAATTTCTGAATGATCTTTCGGTCGTTCCATAGTCTCACTTGAAAGCACTTTTCAGTCAAGTCTCTCAGTCAAGCATTTGCAATTTTGAGCAGCCTATGCAGCTTAAAAAACAAAAATTCCTAGGCAACTTTGCCCATAAACAGCAGACACCGGAGACAGTATCAGAAGCAGCTGAGTGCATCAGCAGCATCATTAGCAGTTTTCAAGTTCTAAGCAAGTTCTCAGGTAAATAGACCACAGACAAAAATCGTAATTTTTTATCTCGAGGTCTGGACTTTAATGTGAGATTTCACTAGTGCATGTAGAGCGATAGAGTTGCAACTGAAGCTGTGTGCTGTCCATATTTGCAAAATTATCGGGTAAAAATTTCAAGTTAAAAAGTTTATCCATTAAAAAGTTAGGACTAAATTCTCGTTACTTTTGAAACACCCCTCGTATATATACTCAGAGAAATATTGCAGACTATATAGTTTGACTTAAACAAAAGTACATCTACAATACAGTGAGTGCGGCTGACAGCTCTGACAGTTCTGTGTTGAGCTTGTCGGCAGTGAAATTTCAAATTGATTCGGTTTAAATTTGAGCAACAGATTAAACATGTTTGATTTATGGCCCTGTGCAAATCAGCTAAGGGGCAATGAAAGGAAGTAGCTGAAAAGCGTTGAGAACACTACCGCATGGAATAGTAAATACTGAAATAGAGAAGATTTATAGGGGAAGATAGTCAGGGAAGAAAGACAGGGGAATAAAGACAGAAGAAAGACAGGTAAGAAAAACAGGAGAATAAAGACAGGTTAGAAAGACAGGGAATAATGAAAGGGAAGAAAGACAGGGGAATAAAGACATGGGAAAGAAAGACAGGGGAAGGTTGACATTGCAGATTGACAGGGAAGAAGGGAAGCGAGTATAGATAGCCATGAGAGACATGTATAGGATAGACAGGGAAGATACACAGGAATGGATGAACGGGGAAAAGTCTATATCAAAGAGGACATGCAGTTTTAAACGCGTGAATGGTGCATTGTCCAGCCAAGATGATAAACAAATCACAAAGACGCGTAATTAAATTGCAATCACTTGTTGCAGAAAAAGCGCTGCTAAAAGCTCAGGTTAAATCTGAAAGATAATTCTTACTAATAAAATCTGATAGACCTTTCCAATTACCTGAAGTTTGTCTCGAACTCAAATTTAGTCTAATTCATAGCTGCAAGGCCACGCTTGGCAACACTTAAAAGGGATGTTTTTTCTTCTACTCGTAGTGTGTATCTTCTTTCCTTCCCAATCCCGGCCTTGAATTATCTCTGCCTCCTTCGCGTGCCGGTCAAGTTCTGAGCTGCGCCCTCTCTCAATTTCAACCGGCAATTTGGTGGCTCCCATTCTAGGAGAGCTTGAGAGCGAGAAAAGAAATTTTAGCTTCTGTGTAGAGAAGAACCGAGAGTTCTTTTCATTTCACTCGCCTAACCCAACCTCTACACATTCTGAAGTTCAGTCACGTGACCAGTAAGATTGAACATTGGAGCAGGCTTTTCTTTGAAAACAAGGTTTAGGCTTGTACTTTAACGCTATCTGTAAAATAGCCCTATATTTAAGGCTATTCAAATTCAAATCTTGTTCGTAACTCAATAATATAAAATTATAGTTCGAAATAAATCTTAGAGAATCGCAAGTTCAGGGTGTACCGCACGTATGCGAGCTAGGGGCTGAGGCCCTGCAACAGTGTAAATTTTAAGAAGTTGAAAATACGCTCGTAAAATGTATTGAAGAAGACCTCTTGTCGAGAAGAACGACGAAGAGAACGATAATTCGAGCCAACAAATAAACCCGGACCAAGCGGACCAATCAAATCTCAGATAGAATCGAGGAGGTGTTAAACCCGCTGGGCTTGATAAAGGAGGCGTCAAAGTTGGGGTGTTAGAAAATAAAACTAGAGCCACGTAGCTAGCCAATCAAAACGCAGAAAGCTTATCAGAGGCACTAAAACCTTAAAGACTTCTGACTGTTAGACTTCTGAGTGTTCGGGGCTTAGATAATTGATAAAGTTGTATATTTAATTAAGGCAATAAAAAATGTAATTCAAGTGGGGTGATGCTGTGGGTAAGTAATTAGAATTGGTAATTAGAAGTGTTAAAATATATACTGTATCACTTATCAATAGTTATCATGGTGAACTTAGGAACTTCGCTAAGTCAAGCGAAAGGCCGGAAGCAGCATTAACAGCAGTAACCACATTATTCTAATTAATCTCAGTTGCTAATTCATCTCAATTCGATGGCTCCGTTCTCAACAGTCCCCTCACCTATCTTGCGGGCCAGGAATGCTTGAGTGAGTCCGCATTAAAGAAGGATCTAAAGTTCTAAATTTAGGCAGTGGCATGGCCCCGGCCCATAGGCAACACTGGCTCCGCCCTTCCCAGGAAAAAATCATCGAAAGGACGGGCAAGAGTCCCAGGCCCCAAACCAAAGCGGGAGCCAATTAATGTAACATGCGCCAGGCCATTACCCTGTAATGAATCTTTAGTATGGGCGATCTGCAGCGTTTTTGTCGAAAGATGCCACAAACGCTGGAAAAGAGACTTTTTAGAGCCGCTCTTGGCGCATCTCATGTCTGCGTCATTGTGATGCCCTCAAGCTCCCTCCTGTCTCTCCCATCTATATTACCATCACTTCCTGGTTCTACAATGCATGTCACTGCCTAAATTTGGCCATCCAATTGTTCATAGCAGGGGTCGGCAAACTCCGGCCCGTGGGCCAGATGCGGCACTCGAAGCTCCCAAGTCCGGCCCGTTGCCCCTTCCTCATACAGTAACCTGTCTCATCTTTCCCCTGTCTCACCCCTCCCCTGTCTCGCCTATCCCGTGTCTCATCTCTCACCTCTCTCATCTCTCCCCTGTCTCATCTATCCTGTGTCTCAACTCTCCCCTGTCTCATCTATCATGTATCTCGTCTATCATGTATCTCATCTATCATGTATCTCATCTATCATGTATCTCATCTATCATGTATCTCATCTATCCTGTGTCTCATCTATCATGTATCTCATCTATCCTGTATCTCATCTATCATGTATCTCATCTATCCTGTGTCTCATCTATCATGTATCTCATCTATCCTGTATCTCATCTATCCTGTGTCTCATCTATCCTGTGTTTTATCTATCCTGTGTCTCATCTATCCTGTGTCTCATCTATCCTGTGTCTCAACTCTCCCCTGTCTCATCTATCATGTATCTCATCTATCATGTATCTCATCTATCATGTATCTCATCTATCATGTATCTCATCTATCCTGTGTCTCATCTATCCTGTGTCTCATCTATCCTGTGTCTCATCTATCCTGTGTTTTATCTATCTTGTGTCTCATCTATCCTGTGTCTCATCTATCCTGTGTCTCAACTCTCCCCTGTCTCATCTATCATGTATCTCATCTATCCTGTGTCTCATCTATCCTGTGTCTCATCTATCCTGTGTCTCAACTCTCCCCTGTCTCATCTATCATGTATCTCATCTATCGTGTGTCTCATCTATCCTGTGTCTCATCTATCCTGTGTTTTATCTATCTTGTGTCTCATTCCTACAGTCAATGCGGCCCGCTGTCGTCTTTTAGGTTCTCTCCGTCGCCCGCACGCTAAAAAGTAAGCTGACCGCTGGTTTCTAGGCCCAGAAAAGTGCACAATTTCCTTTATTAGCTTCCCACTTGTTTAACCATGGAGACAAAGTTAGATTTCGTGCCTCGTTGGCAGCTCTCTCAGGGATCTGCATTGTGATTGGCTGTCATTGGTGGTATTATGCTTTGCAGGGTCGAGATTCCGCTATACTGAGCTCTCATTATCTTCACGGCCGAACTAAAAAAACACGCGGAAACCCTGTTACAACAGAGGGGAGATTCGAGACAGAAGACAACTTGTCGAAGCGATGAGATGACACCTATTTGTCATTAGCGACCGCCCACCATTGTCAAAAAACTGTTTCCATAGCAACCATGCATGCAGTTGGGGAAGCGCGCTAGAAATTCTGGCTGTGCACTAACGATGCGAAGAATGCATGGGGCTATAATCTATTTGTAGGCCCCGATTGGTGTAAGATGTGCAGAATGACTGTGGAGTCGGCAATTTTAAATTGGGTTAATCAGGTGCATTACATGAGACGAATAAGGAAGTGGCGGTTCGGTTTCAACTCCTCAGTTTCTCAAGCCACCTGCTCCCAATATGATCCGGTAATTGCTTAGTCCTCAGAGAGAAGGATGTGTGGAATCGTTCACAACTTCCCGAAATGCTTTGAACTCAATTTAGAATTTGCATTCCGAAGCACATTGGCCTCAAATTTCATAAACATTAAGAAGTACAGCATAGTTGGGTGTAAATGTAAGGAGTCTGAACTTATATTTCATCCTGCTGACCCTCCACTATTGCATTGTGTATGTGCACCTTGAGCAACGAACTCATTATAACCCCTGGTCCTCTCAACAGTTCCCCATATGCATCACATTTAACCTCACCTTTAGCCCCTTTATCTCCCCTCTATTCCCCTCCCTTCGTCACTCTCCCCTCTATTCCCCTCCCTTCGTCTCTCTCCCCTCTATTCCCCTCCCTTCGTCTCTCTCCCCTCCGTCTCTCTCCCTCTGTCTCTCTCCCCTCCGTCTCTCTCCCCTCCGTCTCTCTCCCCTCCGTCTCTCTCCCCTCCGTCTCTCTCCCCTCCGTCTCTCTCCCCTCCGTCTCTCTCCCCTCCATCTCTCTCCTCTCCGTCTCTCTCCCCTCCGTCTCTCTCCCCTCCGTCTCTCTCCCCTCCGTCTCTCTCCCCTCCGTCTCTCTCCTCTCCGTCTCTCTCCTCTCCGTCTCTCTCCCCTCCGTCTCTCTCCCCTCCGTCTCTCTCCCCTCCGTCTCTCTCCCCTCCGTCTCTCTCCCCTCCGTCTCTCTCCCCTCCGTCTCTCTCCCCTCCGTCTCTCTCCCCTCCGTCTCTCTCCCCTCCGTCTCTCTCCCCTCCGTCTCTCTCCCCTCCGTCTCTCTCCCCTCCGTCTCTCTCCCCTCCGTCTCTCTCCCCTCCGTCTCTCTCCCCTCCGTCTCTCTCCCCTCCGTCTCTCTCCCCTCCATCTCTCTCCTCTCCGTCTCTCTCCCCTCCGTCTCTCTTCCCTCCGTCTCTCTCCCTTCGGTCTCTGCAGTCCCCTCGGTCTCTTTTCTCTCCGTCTCTCTCCCCTCGGTCTCTCTCCTTTCGTTGCTCTCTTCTTTATCTCCCTCTAAAAACACTTGGAGTTCCCATCAAGAAACGGACACCTGTTCGATCATTGGGTGGTTCGGTCTGTTTGGATTGAGCTAATATCGACCTCACGACCTGTACCTGGTGGGAGGGAGGACAGTGCTAAGCTGCAACCCCAAAAAGCACCATTGCGTGCCGCCTGCAGGCATATCACGGTGCATCGATTGTTGTATATCGCATTTTCAGCTTCTGCTCGTATTTCCATTGGAGATTACAGCAGCAACAAAGGGAGTTTCGTGTATTCTAGGAAACATAATATTATATCTCACCTTTTACGCATCAATGTCTGACTTTGAATGACACGGAATGAGATATTTGTTTGTTTGAGTGGTCTTAGAAAATTTGGGATCATGGAGAAGGGTAGCGGGGAACAGTGCACGATGCGATGGTTCAATTTGTTGAAACTATGTGTCATGCCGTAGTCTACTAGCACTCACGTATCGCTTTGCCGGTCAATCTAATATGTACATACATCACAAACTCTCGCTCACTATGTACATGCCCCCCACGCGCACGTTGATCGTATCGGTTGCACGTTGAGGCAAATATATAAATACTGTCTCGCCCTACTTGGAGGGCTCACCTTTTTCTTCGCACCTCACACAGCTTGACTCTTGAGCTATTACATTGGCGTCGCAAGGCCGAACCATGGCCTTCCTACAACTGCCTCCACCAGCCCACTTTAGCATCAGAGACGACCCTCACTCTGTAAGCAAGCGCTGGCAGGAGTGGTCGACCAACCTTCTGCGGTACCTGGCGGCAACCGGCATCAAAGATGAGACGCAGAAACGCCAGATCCTTCTGTATACGGCAGGCAAAGAAGTGAGCGACCTGTACAACGAGATCGCCACCCAGTCGCAGCAACAAGAAGGCGAGCCCGCAGCCGAGCCCACGGTCGACCAGCTGATCGCACAGTTCAGCACGCACTTCCAAGGCCGCGATAACGTCGTCTTCATTCGATACCAGTTTCGCCACTGTCTCCAGGAAGAAGGCGAATCCATAGACGCTTGGCACAGCAGACTGTGGAGCGCCTCGGAAGCCTGCAAGTTCGAGGGTCTCCGCCAGTCGCTCATCAGGGACCAAATCGTGGCCAGCTGTCGCAGCGAGTCACTGAGGAAGCGCCTGCTAAATATCCCCAACATCAGCCTGTCGGACACTCTCCAGCTGGCCAGGACGCACGAGGCAGCAGAGAAGCAGGCGGCCATCATGACCAGGACAGCGGCAGCCTCTGACGAAGTGGCGCATCTGCGCCGCCAGCGCCACCCGCTGCCGGAACCTTCGCGTGAGTCGCAGCAATTTGCTAAGTGCATCCGGTGCGGCGAGCTGGGCCACAAGAGCTGCAGCAGGGCGCAAGGCAAGCGATGCAGCAGCTGCGGCAAGGCCAACCATCTGGCCAAGGCCTGCCTCAGCAGCCGCTCGAAGATTAACTCACTGCAGCCCGAGCAGGACCAGTCAGCCGACCAACAACCCAACGAGGTGTTCTGCACGCTCAGCGGCAAGGACGACAGCGCCAAGTTCGTCATCAGAATCAACGGCAGTCCGGTCCGCACACTGATCGACAGCGGAGCGAGCTGCAACGTGTTGGACATGGCGACGTTCCACAGAATCTGCCGGCCCGGCACGCCGCTTTCGCCGTCCAGCACCACAGTCTTTGCGCTTGGTGCCAGCGAGCCACTGAAGACAGCCGGCCAAACAACGCTCACTGTCAGAGCGAACCACCGCGAATTGCAGGCCAATTTCATCGTCATCAGCAGCAACTGCACACCGATTCTCGGAAGATCGTCCAGCACAAAGCTCGGCATGCTGAGAGTCGGACCTGAAGTCAGCACGAACTCTGCGGTGGTGGCCAGCCTAGCTAAGCCGGCCAGCAGTGAGGACCAGCACCTGCCCAAGCAGCTGCAACTTCAGACAATCCTGGCGGAATTCAGCGACTGCTTTCAAGGCATCGGATGCGTGAAGGGAGTCAGCGTCACTATCAGGCTCAGGCCGGATGCCACTCCAGTATGCCAGCCGCCATCCCGAGTGCCCGTTCACCTAAGGAATGCTGTAATCAAGGAGCTGGAAGATCAACTGGCACTGGGAATCGTCGAACGAGTGCGTGGTCCAACAGCCTGGTGCTCCAGGATGGTCGCAGTTCCAAAGGCCGAGCAGGGCGAGGTTCGCATCACCCAGGACCTCCGCGAGGTGAACAAGTACGTCATCCCAGAGAAGCAGCCTATACCCACATTCGAAGAGGTGACGGACGAGATGGCGGGCGCGACTTATTTCTCGGAGCTGGACGTCGCCAAAGCCTTCCACCAAATTGAAGTCGCCGAGGAGTCTAGAGACCTGCTAACGTTCTCCTCACCCATCGGGCTCCTGCGGCTGCGCCGGCTCTGCATGGGCTTCACATCCGCCTCCGAGATCCTCCAGCGGGTGATGACCTCCGTCCTGAGTGGCCTCCCCGGCGTCCGCTGGGTGCACGACGACATCCTGGTGTACGCGAAAAACATTGAAGAGCACAACCAGCGCCTGCGAGACTGCCTGGCCCGGTTGAAGGCTAGCAACATCACGTTGAACCCCAAGAAGTGCCGCTTCGCCCGGCCAGAGGTCGACTTTCTCGCCATGCGGCTCTCTGCATGCGGCATTCACCCAAGCGCCGAGAAAGTAGCGGCCATCAACAACTTCAAGCGGCCGACCAACGCAACCGAGGTGCGCTCCTTCCTCGGCCTCGTCACCTTCGTGGCGCGCTTCATCAGCAACCTGTCTGACAGGGCCCGGCCACTCCGCGAGCTGACAAGGCAGGCCGCCGAGTGGACGTGGGGCGAAAAGCAAGAGGCCGCATTCAACGACATCAAACAGACGATCGCCAGCAGCCACGCGCTGGCATTCTTCAATAGTGAGCTGCAGACTCAGCTGATCGTGGACGCCAGCCCCACGGGTGTCGGCGCCATCCTTGCCCAAGTCCAGCCAGACGGATCGACACGGCCGGTGGCATACGCGAGCCGCAGCCTCAGCCCGACCGAGCAGCGCTACTCCCAGACGGAGCGAGAGGCCCTCGCGGTGAAGTACGGCGGCCTGAAGTTCTACCACTACCTCAGCGGGGGTGGCAGTTTCAAGGTCATCACCGACCACAAGCCGCTGATATCCCTGTTCAGCACGGGGTCTCGGCCGCCACCCCGCATTGAGCGCATGGCGCTGCGACTGCAAGACCTTGTCTTTCGGGTCGTGTACCAGCCCGGCGCCGGCAACCCGTCTGACGTCCTGAGCCGCCAGCCGCTGCCAATGCCACCAAACAACGTCGGCGAGCAGGCGGACGCGATCTACGTGGCCACGGCAGTCCAAGCTGCCACTCCGGTGTCCATCAGCCTGGGCACAATCAAGGCGGCCTCCGAACGAGACGGCACGGTACAAGCAGCGCTACACGCCATCCGCGGCCACCAATGGGACAAGAGTGACACGTGCCTGCAGGGACTCCATGGCGTATCCCACGAACTATCCGAGCTGAACGGCCTGCTGCTGCGCGGCAGTCAGCTGTACATGCCGACGACTCTGCGATACCGGTGCATGCAGCTGGCCCACCAGGGACACCAGGGCGTCAAAAAAACGCTCGACCGCCTGCAAGCGAAGGTCTGGTGGCCAGGCATGCGAGCATCCGTCGAGGCGCACGTAGCAGCCTGCACCAGCTGCCTGACCTGCACCAGCGAGACCTCGCCGAAAGCCACGCCGCTAAAGCCGACCGAACTGCCGGAGGGCCCCTGGCTCGAGCTGGGGCTCGACTTCCTCGGACCGATAAACGGCAAGTCGCTGCTCGTCTGTACGGACCACTTCTCCAGGTTCCCGCTCGTGGAGGTCATGGCCAGCACCACCGCCTCCGCCGTCATCAACGTGCTACGCCGGTGGTTTAGCATCTTCGGGCAGCCGACAAAGGTGACCACAGACAATGGCCCACCCTTCGCATCGGCCGAGTTCAGCAGCTTCCTGATGGATCAGGGCGCACGGCACCATCGGATCACGCCTCTCTACCCTCAGGCCAACGGCGCAACGGAGCGGTGCAATCAAGGGCTGAACAAGGCTATCCGCGCAGCGATCGTCGAAGGCAGGGACTGGACACTGGCCCTGGACGAGTACCTGGCAGCGTACAGACGCACTCCGCACTGCTCCACGGGCGTCGCGCCGGCCAGTCTGTTATTTGGCAGGCAGATCAACGATGTGATCCCGAGTCTCCGACACTCGCAGCCCGTCGACGCGACTCGAGCGGCCATTGCCGACAGCGACAGCCAGGCCAAGGAGGCTATGAAGCGGCACGCCGACCGACGCTTCAGAGCCGCCGACCACGGCATTCGCGCCGGCGACCGCGTCCTCAGACGCCAGCAGTCCCGGCAAAAGACCGACGCCTTCTACGAGTCGGCGCCGTGGACCGTGGCCGAGGTGCAAGGCGACTCCCTGCTCATGCAGCGCGACGACGCCGTCTGCCGCAGGCACGCCACGCAGGTCAAGCGGCTGCCCAGGCAGCCTGAGCAGTCCGATCAGCAGCCGCTCGAACCTCCCGACGCCCCTGAGCTCGCGGAGCCAGTCGCAGCCCGGCTCCACCCACGGCGGGCGAAGGACCCAGAGAGGAACTACAGAGAACCCGACCTGCGCAGAAGCTGAATTGCTTGATTGACAGACTAAAGTTACAAGGACTGTTCTAAAAACAATTATATTGTTGCCTGCTACTACTTCTTTCATTTTATTCCCTTAATTTTTCATCCACTTGAGGAGGACTGTCATGCCGTAGTCTACTAGCACTCACGTATCGCTTTGCCGGTCAATCTAATATGTACATACATCACAAACTCTCGCTCACTATGTACATGCCCCCCACGCGCACGTTGATCGTATCGGTTGCACGTTGAGGCAAATATATAAATACTGTCTCGCCCTACTTGGAGGGCTCACCTTTTTCTTCGCACCTCACACAGCTTGACTCTTGAGCTATTACACTATGAAGAGCTGGTGATGAGGGGAATAGAGGCCGAGACGAGGGGAATAGAGGTTGAAACGATGGGAATAGAGGTGGAGACGAGGGTAAAAGAGGCTGAGACGAGGGGAATAGAGGTGGAGACGAGGGGAAGAATAGAGGTGGAGACGAAAGGAATAGAGGTGGAGACGAGGGGAATAGAGGTTGAAACGATGGGAATAGAGTTGGAAACCAGGGGAATAGAGGTGGAGACGGGGAGAATAGAGGCCCAGACGTGGGGAATAGAGGTTGAAACGATGGGAATAGAGGCCGAGACGTGGGGAATAGAGGTGGAGACGAAAGGAATAGAGTTGGAGACGAGGGGAATAGAGGTGGAGACGAGGGGAATAGAGGTTGAAACGATGGGAATAGAGTTGGAAACCAGGGGAATAGAGGTGGAGACGAGGGTAAAAGAGGCTGAGACGAGGGGAATAGAGGTGGAGACGAGGGGAATAGAGGTTGAAACGATGGGAATAGAGTTGGAAACCAGGGGAATAGAGGTGGAGACGAGGGTAAAAGAGGCTGAGACGAGGGGAATAGAGGTGGAGACGAGGGGAATAGAGGTGGAGACGAGGGGAATAGAGGTGGAGACGTGGGGAATAGAGGTGGAGACGAGGGTAAAAGAGGCTGAGACGAGGGGAATAGAGGTGGAGACGAGGGGAAGAATAGAGGTGGAGACGAAAGGAATAGAGGTGGAGACGAGGGGAATAGAGGTTGAAACGATGGGAATAGAGTTGGAAACCAGGGGAATAGAGGTGGAGACGGGGAGAATAGAGGCCCAGACGTGGGGAATAGAGGTTGAAACGATGGGAATAGAGGCCGAGACGTGGGGAATAGAGGTGGAGACGAAAGGAATAGAGTTGGAGACGAGGGGAATAGAGGTGGAGACGAGGGGAATAGAGGTTGAAACGATGGGAATAGAGTTGGAAACCAGGGGAATAGAGGTGGAGACGAGGGTAAAAGAGGCTGAGACGAGGGGAATAGAGGTGGAGACGAGGGGAATAGAGGTTGAAACGATGGGAATAGAGTTGGAAACCAGGGGAATAGAGGTGGAGACGAGGGTAAAAGAGGCTGAGACGAGGGGAATAGAGGTGGAGACGAGGGGAATAGAGGTGGAGACGAGGGGAATAGAGGCCGAGACGTGGGGAATAGAGGTGGAGACGAGGGAAATAGAGTTGGAATGAAACTGATGAGGTATGCATGTTTTGGGGAGGTTGAATGAGAATGAGTCGGTGGCAAAAGTTGACTGATAGATTAAAGATGTAAAAGTGCAGAGAAGAAAGCCATTCAGACTGTGACAGAGACCAGAGAGTTTGAGGCTGCATGCGGCTACATCGCATAGTGCGTGGACAATTCGGAAAAAGAAGAACATTTAGAAATAAAACGAGGCGTATTATGGGGAGAACGAGACAGACAGAGTGCCTAGTCTGATAACTAGTATGGGAATTTTTAACTCAGCTGGGAACTTACAGACAATGAGGATGATAATTTTAGATCGAAAAATTGCCGAGGTAAATTTATTTTGTTTGAATGCAGTATAAATAGCTCGTGAGAGTGATTTAGGCACTCGATTTTAATGCGCGAAAGTGATGATTTTTTATACTCGTATTTATAAATGCTGCTCTGAACCTGAATTGTTTGGCTTTGAAATAGTAAATCGAGAAACATATTTTTTGAATTGTTAAAAAAAGACTACTCGACGAAAATCTAGTTGGAAATTGATGATTGCTAAAAAGTCTGGATTCTAGAAATAATACAGTGTGAGGTGGGTGGTTTTAAGATACGTTGGTGGTTTGGAGAGAGTTGTGTGGTTTGGAGTGAGGTGGGTGGTTTGTAGTGAGATGGGTGGTTTGGAGTGAGGTGGTTGGTTTGGAGAGAGGTGGGTGATTTGGAGAGAGGTGGGTGGTTTGGAGAGAGGTGGGTGGTTTGGAGTGAGGTGGTTGGTTTGGAGAGAGGTGGGTGATTTGGAGAGAGGTGGGTGGTTTGGAGAGAGGTGGGTGGTTTGGAGTGAGGTGGTTGGTTTGGAGAGAGGTGGGTGATTTGGAGAGAGGTGGGTGGTTTGGAGAGAGGTGGGTGGTTTGGAGTGAGGTGGTTGGTTTGGAGAGAGGTGGGTGGTTTGGAGAGAGGTGGGTGGTTTGGAGAGAGGTGGGTGGTTTGGAGAGAGGTGGGTGGTTTGGAGAGAGGTGGGTGGTTTGGAGTGATGTGGGTGGTTCGGAATGAGGTGGGTGATTTGGAGTGAGTTTATTGGGTTGGAGTGAGATGGGTGGTTTAGAATGAATGAGGTGGGTCGTTTTGGGTCGTTTTTCAGTTCGCTTTGGAGCTTGTAGAACAATATTCTGATATTCACGTTCCACAGCCTCTTCAAGAGCAATCAGGATCTCCAGGCAATGTTCCTGAAATTCAGCAAGCTGGAGCTATCAGACAACATCCGAGAGAATGGTGACTTGGCACTCCACGGCCAGATTGTGATGGGAATTCTCGACGAGGCCATTCTGAACATCGAGAACCCGGACTTCATCCGTCGCAGGCTGGGAGGCGCGGCTGTCACACACCGGAAATTCAACGGCTTCTTTGGCAAACTTTTCTGGGTGAGGACTCGGAGTTATAAAGGCCGCATGCGTTCGACTAGACTAACTGTGGAAGTAAATTAAAATAAGCTGATAAAATATGGAACGGTATTGAAACGAGATGAGATGAGATTAGATGAGATGAGATTAGATGAGATGAGATGAGATGAGATGGGATGGGATGGGATCAGATGAGATGAGATGAGATGAGATGAGTTGAGATGAGACGAGATAAAATGAGATTAGACTCTTTGAGATTATGCTCTCTACTTGTAATGATATTACAAAAACTGGGATGAAATGAAACGAGACTAGTAAAAACGAAATGAGAATTTCCTAATTCCAGAAAGTAATGAAAAGTGTTGGGAATCCTCGCTCAAGAAAAACTATAGGGAGAATTTTATTCGTGGATTTTACGCATCTGAAATGGGCTCAGATTCCTAGGAGAAAGGCAAATGAAATGAGGATAATGAGCTAAGCACTGCCATGCAGATTGAGGTTGTGTCCTCACTGGGCAGGGTGTTCCGGGGATGAGTGAGCTGCGTGGAAGGGTTGATCAGGGGCGGGTGGCTTGATTAAAACCAGTCGTTTTCGTTTACAGCTGCGGCGACCAGACCCAGCATAGCAACCAATTAAGCAAATGAAAATACGAGAACTAGGGTATTGTTTTGTAGATTTCAGATTTTTCGGGATAAAATGACAGCTTGATTTGTTAGACAACAAAAGTAGGTTAGAATAACACAGAATAGTATGCTAGATAATCCCCTGCTAGACAAGTGCGTTTACTTACACCCGAGTCAGTATGCCTACATGCAGGATAATTGCCTTGAAAGACATTGCAATCACATGTGAGACAATAAAATCACCTGTTAGGCAAGACATAACTACCTGCTAAACAAAAGAGAATCACCTACTGATCAAGAGATTCACCTGTTAGACAGGAGATTCACCTTTTAGACAAGAGACTCACCTGTTTTGACACTAGGTTCACATGATTAACAAGATATTCACCTGTTAAACATGAAATTCACCTTTTAAACAAGATATTCACATGTAAAAGAAAAGATTCACCTGTTAAACACGAGATTCACCTGTTAGACAGGAGACTCACCTGTTAATCAAGGCATTCATCCGTTAATCGAGGCATTCACCTGTTAATCAAGGCATTCACCTGTTAATCAAGGCATTCACCTGTTAATCAAGGCATTCACCTGTTAATCAAGGCATTCACCTGTTAATCAAGACATTCACCTGTTAATCAAGGCATTCACCTGTTAATCAAGGCATTCACCTGTTAATCAAGGCATTAACCTGTTAATTAAGACATTCATCTGTTAATCAAGATATTAACCTGTTAATCAAGGCATTCACCTGTTAACCAACCGTTGCTGCAGGCCATGGAGCAGCCATTCCTGGAATCGGTCAAGCTCACCCTAGCAGACAGGTTTAACGATAGCATTGCGGACATCTACGCCAAGACAATACGCTACGTGCTGCAAGAAATGGAAGACGCTTTTAACGCGTCAGAATGACACATCAAATTAATTCCTGTTGATCTATTCTTGTTGCCGAGTGTTTGCTTAGAGAACACTTATTTTCTTATAAAAGTACATATGCACTTTTCTTGTGATTCACTAGAGGCACAATTCCGATCGAATTATAGCTAAAGTACTCCACTAACCAGCCGTTTTAAATATACAGACTTAATCCATAAGCACCTAGAATCAAAGTGTTGCCATCTGTTTGATCGAATTTCATTGGAGAGGAAAATGAAGGCTCAGCGAAAGCAATCGGCTTCGTGTAGTTTCTGAGTGTGAGAGCCAGTGACAGCGATGTGCGAAATATAAGACCTTTATGGTCTTTCTGATCCCAGTAGGATTACTGCTGAGTCACTTTTAACTATCTATATTCGGCGATTTTAACAACGATAACTGCTGCGATTCCAGCTACTGTACCTGCTGCGATTCCAGCTACTGTACCTGCTGCGATTCTAGCTACTGTACCTGCTGCGATTCCAGCTACTGTTCCTGCTGCGATTCCAGCTACTGTACCTGCTGCGATTCCAGCTACTGTACCTGCTGCGATTCCAGCTACTGTACCTGCTGCGATTCCAGCTACTGTACCTGCTGCGATTCCAGCTACTGTTCCTGCTGCGATTCCAGCTACTGTTCCTGCTGCGATTCCAGCTACTGTACCTGCTGCGATTCCAGCTACTGTACCTGCTGCGATTCCAGCTACTGTACCTGCTGCGATTCCAGCTACTGTACCTGCTGCGATTCCAGCTACTGTACCTGCTGCGATTCCAGCTACTGTTCCTGCTGCGATTCCAGCTACTATTCCTGCTGCGATTCCACCTACTGTACCTGCTGCGATTCCAGCTACTGTACCTGCTGCGATTCTAGCTACTGTACCTGCTGCGATTCCAGCTACTGTTCCTGCTGCGATTCCAGCTACTGTACCTGCTGCGATTCCAGCTACTGTACCTGCTGCGATTCCAGCTACTATTCCTGCTGCGATTCCAGCTACTATTCCTGCTGCGATTCCAGCTACTGTACCTGCTGCGATTCCAGCTACTGTACCTGCTGCGATTCCAGCTACTATTCCTGCTGCGATTCCAGCTACTATTCCTGCTGCGATTCCAGCTACTATTCCTGCTGCGATTTCAGCTACTATTCCTGCTGCGATTTCAGCTACTATTCCTGCTGCGATTTCAGCTACTGTTCCTGCTGCGATTCCAGCTACTATTCCTGCTGCGATTCCAGCTACTGTACCTGCTGCGATTCCAGCTACTGTTCCTGCTGCGATTCCAGCTACTGTACCTGCTGCGATTACAGCTACTGTACCTGCTGCGATTCCAGCTACTGTTCCTGCTGCGATTCCAGCTACTGTTCCTGCTGCGATTCCAGCTACTGTACCTGCTGCGATTCCAGCTACTGTACCTGCTGCGATTCCAGCTACTGTACCTGCTGCGATTCCAGCTACTGTACCTGCTGCGATTCCAGCTACTGTACCTGCTGCGATTCCAGCTACTGTTCCTGCTGCGATTCCAGCTACTGTTCCTGCTGCGATTCCAGCTACTGTACCTGCTGCGATTCCAGCTACTGTACCTGCTGCGATTCTAGCTACTGTACCTGCTGCGATTCCAGCTTCTGTTCCTGCTGCGATTCCAGCTACTGTACCTGCTGCGATTCCAGCTACTATTCCTGCTGCGATTCCAGCTACTATTCCTGCTGCGATTCCAGCTACTATTCCTGCTGCGATTCCAGCTACTGTACCTGCTGCGATTCCAGCTACTGTACCTGCTGCGATTCCAGCTACTATTCCTGCTGCGATTCCAGCTACTATTCCTGCTGCGATTTCAGCTACTATTCCTGCTGCGATTTCAGCTACTATTCCTGCTGCGATTTCAGCTACTGTTCCTGCTGCGATTCCAGCTACTATTCCTGCTGCGATTCCAGCTACTGTACCTGCTGCGATTCCAGCTACTGTACCTGCTGCGATTCCAGCTACTGTACCTGCTGCGATTCTAGCTACTGTACCTGCTGTGATTCCAGCTACTATTCCTGCTGCGATTCCAGCTACTGTACCTGCTGCGATTCCAGCTACTGTACCTGCTGCGATTCCAGCTACTGTACCTGCTGCGATTCCAGCTACTGTACCTGCTGCGATTCCAGCTACTGTACCTGCTGCGATTCCAGCTACTGTTCCTGCTGCGATTCCAGCTACTGTACCTGCTGCGATTCCAGCTACTATTCCTGCTGCGATTTTAGCAGCGTTTTCGATTGATTTTTTAGCAATGCGATATAAAAAGAAAAATAATAGTATGCTACTGGAGTCAGCTCTGTTCGGGCTCGCACAACCCAGAATTTATATTACTATTATGTATATAATACACGGAACACGCCAGTGTTGCAGATGTAATTTATTATATAATAGAAACTTTCTTAAATAGACATGCAAATTGAATTTCCAATTTCATTAGATTTGTTAAGCAATTTTACACGCACACTTTATTATCGATTTGAAGAAGAATTACGGTTTAATTGAAAAGGTTGTTAATACATCGGTAGAAAAACACATGCAGCAATCAGGTATTATCGAGCAATTAAAATACGCTAGGTAGGAGCAGTTGAGTTTGTGAAAATCATTTCTTGCATCAAGTATTGTTTGGGGTCAAGTTCTGTACAGTCCAACTAACTAGATATGAGCATCATAGTTTATGGGGCTGATACAGAACTCTGAAACAATAACAATATAGCAGCATTAACCATTAGCAGTTCTGGGCGTATTATATTCTCAATATAATCGCAAATATGAGGGCCTAATAAGCAATTAAGAGTAGAACAAGCGACAAAAAATCAGCCCCATGCATCATTGCGATACTACTTACAGAACAGTCCAACAGTAGTACTATTAGCAGTAGCATAATTGAGGGAGTGTGAGCGGACCAGACTTTTCAATACAACTTTTTTACAAGAATCATTTTTCATTAACAATCAGATTAATGAAGTTGGATTTACAAATGCCGAATGGGATTGGGGAACAAGCTTAACAGGTTCAGTGGCTTGATTGCCGGCCGCTAATTTGATGGCATATTTACTAGATACGCATATCCCAAGAAAACTGCGCATGTTCACTACTTTTATAACTGGCCGATGATCAGTAGTATAACTAGCTAATAGTCAGTAGTATAACTAGCTGATAGTCAGTAGTATAACTAGCTGATAGTTAGTAGTATAACTAGCTGATAGTCAGTAGTATAACTAGCTGATAGTCAGTAGTATAACTAGCTAATAGTCACTAGTATAACTAGCTAATAGTCAGTAGTATAACTAGCTGATAGTTAGTAGTATAACTAGCTAATAGTCAGTAGTATAACTAGCTGATATTCAGTAGTATAACTAGCTGATAGTCAGTAGTATAACTAGCTAATAGTCAGTAGAATAACTAGCTGATATTCAGTAGTATAACTAGCTGATGGTCAGTAGTATAACTAGCTGATAATCAGTAGTATAACTAGCTAATAGTCAGTAGTATAACTAGCTGATAGTCAGTAGTATAACTAGCTAATAGTCAGTAGTATAACTAGCTAATAGTCAGTAGTAAAACTAGGTGATATTCAGTAGTATAACTAGCTAATAGTCAGTAGTATAACTAGCTAATAGTCAGTAGTATAACTAGCTAATAGTCAGTAGTATAACTAGCTGATATTCAGTAGTATAACTAGCTGATAGTCAGTAGTATAACTAGCTAATAGTCAGTAGTATAACTAGCTGATAGTTAGTAGTATAACTAGCTGATAGTCAGTAGTATAACTAGCTAATAGTCAGTAGTATAACTAGCTGATATTCAGTAGTATAACTAGCTGATAGTCAGTAGTATAACTAGCTAATAGTCAGTAGAATAACTAGCTGATATTCAGTAGTATAACTAGCTGATGGTCAGTAGTATAACTAGCTGATAATCAGTAGTATAACTAGCTAATAGTCAGTAGTAAAACTAGCTGATATTCAGTAGTATAACTAGCTGATAGTCAGTAGTATAACTAGCTAATAGTCAGTAGTATAACTAGCTGATAGTCAGTAGTATAACTAGCTGATAGTCAGTAGTATAACTAGCTGATAGTCAGTAGTATAACTAGCTGATAGTCAGTAGTATAACTAGCTGATATTCAGTAGTATAACCAGTAGTCATTTTAACCAGTTTTTACAATAACGCAAAACGCCTTTGATGGCTAAATTTATAAACAAATATTACGGGACTAAAGAAGCGAAAAGAGAAACACACAGAGTAACTAGTGCATAACAGGACGATATTAAAAAAACAACAACTCAAGTCAGCAACAAGCAGATGTAAGGCTACAAACATTACAGAAATAATGCGCATTGTCTTTTTTCAAATAAAAACAAACGTCACCTCGGCTTTTTTTAATGGAAAACTTTTTTCTAACAGGGAGTGGAAAAATTGCAGACAAGTTACTCTGTGTGAACAAAGACTCTTAACTGCTACTTAAAGCATTGCGAGCGACATTTTTAGGGCAATCAGGCAATTTTAGTTACAGAATACAAAATCAGACAGGCCTATTATTAACACAGAAAGATTTTTAAGCAATTAAATCGTCAAGTGGGCATGTGTGGGAATAGGACAATGGCCTTGGCCAAGTAGCGGCCTCTTAAACTCGACAAAGCGAGATTTAAACGGACTTAAATCGGTCATTAGCGATTGTTAATTGGTCATTGCCTCAGCTGGTCATAAGCCATACCCAATAGCTCATTGTCTCAGTTGGTCATAAGCCATACCCAATAGCTCATTGTCTCAGTTGGTCATAAGCCATACCCAATAGCTCATTGTCTCAGTTGGTCATAAGCCATACCCAATAGCTCATTGTCTCAGTTGGTCATAAGCCATACCCAATAGCTCATTGTCTAAGTTGGTCATAAGCTATACCCAATAGCTCATTGTCTAAGTTGGTCATAAGCTATACCCAATAGCTCATTGTCTAAGTTGGTCATAAGCCATACCCAATAGCTCATTGTCTAAGTTGGTCATAAGCCATACCCAATAGCTCATTGTCTAAGTTGGTCATAAGCCATACCCAATAGCTCATTGTCTAAGTTGGTCATAAGCTATACCCAATAGCTCATTGTCTAAGTTGGACATAAGCCATACCCAATAGCTCATTGTCTAAGTTGGTCATAAGCCATACCCAATAGCTCATTGTCTAAGTTGGTCATAAGCCATACCCAATAGCTCATTGTCTAAGTTGGTCATAAGCTATACCCAATAGCTCATTGTCTAAGTTGGACATAAGCCATACCCAATAGCTCATTGTCTAAGTTGGTCATAAGCCATACCCAATAGCTCATTGTCTAAGTTGGTCATAAGCCATACCCAATAGCTCATTGTCTAAGTTGGTCATAAGCTATACCCAATAGCTCATTGTCTAAGTTGGTCATAAGCCATACCCAATAGCTCATTGTCTAAGTTGGTCATAAGCCATACCCAATAGCTCATTGTCTAAGTTGGTCATAAGCTATACCCAATAGCTCATTGTCTAAGTTGGTCATAAGCCATACCCAATAGCTCATTGTCTAAGTTGGTCATAAGCTATACCCAATAGCTCATTGTCTAAGTTGGTCATAAGCTATACCCAATAGCTCATTGTCTAAGTTGGTCATAAGCCATACCCAATAGCTCATTGTCTAAGTTGGTCATAAGCTATACCCAATAGCTCTCTTACGAGTTTGAAAAATCTGAAAAAAGGAAAAAGAAAAAAATCACTTTAATTAAAAAGGCAGCTGAAAGAAGAACCACAAGAGATGCTAACACGAAAAGCGCTGGCCACTAGTCAGTGAAGTCAATTGTGTGGAATGATGCTAACAGTGGTGGGGTGACCTGCACCGCTGCTGCCGCCGCCGCCTCCAACGCCACCAGAGCCGCCGCCAGGCGAAGGCGACGCTGGACCGTCTGTGGGACTGTCAGGCGTGTCCTTGTGATGCATGGTTTGATCAGCGCCCAGATGCTGCTGTTGAAGATGATGATGGTGCTGCTGCTGCTGTTGCTGCTGATGCCTGATCTGGTCGAAAAGGTTTGTCGGCATTGGCCGATGATGCATCTGATACTGCTGCGGATGCTGCATGGGCATCTGCCTGCCAGAAGGGGGATAAGCCGAGCCTAGTGGCGGTCGCTGCTGCTGCTGCTGCTGCTGAGGATAGTACTGCTGTCGAATGCCTCCAGGACCTGATGTGAAGCCGCCCGACTGAGGAAAGCGCGGCGGCGGAGGCGGCGGCTGCACCAGCTGCTGCTGCGGCTGACTGCTGCCCGCAGCCGAGGAAGAATCATCCGTGGCAGTATTTTTCCGAGGAATTTTGAAACTCTTCAATGCCGGATTCTGCCTGGATGCCGAGGGCGCCGCGACGGCTGCCGAGTCGGCCGGAGTTGCAGGGCTGGCACCGGCGCTGCTGCTGGGTGTTGAAAGCCGCGATGCGTCGGCGGCGGCGGATGCTGCGGAGGCCGCGTCCAGACGCCGATGCTTCTTTGACTTCTTGGCTTGCGGCGGCTAGACGTGGGAAATTCAGCAGAAAATGAATATTTTTTAGCTAGTACTAGTAATAATGCTAGCATCTGAACATTTGGGATCTGAGAGGATCAGATTTTGGGGATCTGATGATGAGCAAAATAATTGATTACAACTGCCCTAATTGGGCCAGATGTGCAGCCGACCGCACAGCCGCAGCGATTCGGCGGAGCGCCTGAAGGCAGCATATAGCTCTAAGTCCAGTCCGTGGACTGGGGAGATACCACCTCAATCATCCCGCCGTAAAAAATTCCAGCTGATGCTAAGGGATACAAATTCTTCCAATGTAGTCGAGAATCGAACCCTCGACCTTTAAGTCGTGAGTCCGGCACTATAATTACTAGGCTAAAACCCTCTATTATGAGCACCAAAGGGGCTTAAAACGATGAGTCCAGTGATCATTACATAGGGGAAAAATATTATATCCCCCCCTTTGCTGAGACTCGAACTGCCGACGTCTCGTTCACTTTGATTTGAGCCTGCTCAAAAGATTTGTCGGTCTTACCTTATCAGGATGCGGAGCTGCCAGATTACGCTTCTTGGCCTGCGCGGGCGCGCCGTACATACCACCGACAAGCGCCAATCCAGCCGGCATTCCAGAAGCACCAGGCCCGGAGCCTGAAGCCGAAGTTGAGGCGGCAACGTTGCCAGGCATTTGCCGGCCATTGTTTCCCAACTGGCCAACAGACGAAGAGCTGCCAGACGAGGTCAAAGCGGCATTTTCGGCCCGCCGGCCTTTCTCAAGCTTCTTGCGCAACTGCTGCTTAGCTATGGAGTTTGACTCGTCTCCGTGATTCATGGACTGTAGCTGCTGCTGCTGCTGATGCTGCTGATGCTGGAGCTGCTGAAGCTGCTGATGCTGCATCTGCAGTTGCTGATCGTCCAGGGCACCGCTTGAGATGTCTTCAACAGAGGCCGGGGCAGAGTCAGTGCCAGAGGACTCCATGGCCCGCTCCTGCAGATGCTGCTGATGCGGATGCTGCAGCTGAGACGACTGCTGCAGCTGCTGCTGGATCGTGTGCTGCTGTTGCTGCATCAATTGCTGCTGCTGCTGCTGCCGCAGGTTCTGCTGATGAAAGGCGTAGCTATTCGGCTTACCAGGCGGAGACGGTCTTCGCACAGCGGCAGTCGGATCTGCCGGCTTCTGTAACGCAGAAGAGTTTACCGGATCGGCGGCCGAAGCTGCACCGCTGGTGGTGGCGGCGTTCATCCGGATCGTCATCTTTAGCGGCTTCTTTCTGGACTCCACAGAGGACGCCTTGTTGGCCTCCTCCTTGGCCGGATCGAAGTCATAGACGCTGCCGGGATTTTTCTGCTGGGCCGCCGACGCGTAGTTCGGGCCGGCCTGGTCCTGGGCGCCTATTTTGTTCTTCGGAATGGTCAGGCGAAGGCTTTGCTGCTGCTGCTGCTGTTGAAGATTGGATGCGGCTTCGTCTGACTGAGACACCCCGACAGATGATGCCATATCGCTGCCAGGTAGCAGAACGAGGCCATTTGATGAGGAAGTCTGTTGTTGATGCTGGTGCAGCAGCTGCTGCTGCTGTTGCTGCTGCTGCAGATGGCCATGACCGGAATTCATGCCTTGCATAGAGGCCGGATGATGCTGAGCCTGCATGTGATGCTGCTGAGCTGGAAAGCCGGAGCCGGTGGGAATGTCATTAGCGTAGCGCATCTGCTGCTGCTGCTGCTGATGCTGATGGTGCAGCATCTGTTGATGATGCTGGTCAGAGGCGCCCAGCTGTTCGGTCATGTGTGCCATACGGCTGACATTGCTGTCATAAACAGCCGAGGAAGCATTGAGACGCTGAGTTTGCGGTCCGGCCTGCATGCCGGGAGCGGAAATGTAGGAGCCGGGCGCTTGGTTATCTAGGCTGTGATTCAGATG
The DNA here is from genome assembly GCA_950097015.1 of Macrostomum hystrix. Taxonomy (NCBI): domain Eukaryota; kingdom Metazoa; phylum Platyhelminthes; family Macrostomidae; genus Macrostomum; species Macrostomum hystrix. The sequence goes on from CATNEN010000002.1 coordinate 5,627,341, forward strand.
ATGGTGATGCTGCTTCTGCTGCTGCGGGTCAAAGGCACCGGGACCCATCCTATTTGGCTGCATGACTGGCGCCGTTGTTGTTGACATTGACGCTGATGAAGGCGCAGATGAAGCGGCAGCAGCTGCCGGATTGGTGCGGGGTTTCCGCTGCTTCTTGACCCTACCGGCAGCTTTGGCTCCACCAGAGGCTGCGGAATCAATCTGAGGCGGCTGCTGTTGCTGCTGAGGACTAGTCATTGTGCGCTGAGTAGCAGGGGCACGATTGTAAACAGGCTGCTGCTGCTGCTGGCCGTAGCCAGGCGGACCTCCTGCATTAGGAAACATTTGTCGATGCTGCTGCTGCTGCTGTTGCTGCTGCTGAGGCATTGGCATGGACTGCGGGACATTGCCGCTACTGCTCTGATCGTCCTGCAGCAGGCTGATGAGCACCGGATTCTGGTAGGTTTTATCCTGCGCCGGCGGAAGCGGCGTGAATGTGCCGCCGCTTCCGCCGCCTCCGCTGTCGCCATGGTGATGACTTATCAGCTGCTGATCCATCGGTGTGCCAGGAGGACCTCCGATTTCCATTGCGACTGCTGCCGGCGTGGCCGGATGATGCAGAGGCTGGGGAGTATGCGGAGTGTGCGGCTGGGGCGTGTGCGGCTGGTGCTGCTGCTGCTGCGGTGCTGGCGAGCCCAGCATGTGGTGATGAGGAGACGCGGGAGGCATTTGCACATAGCTTGGCGGCGTCTGCGGTGGGCCATAGCTCACACCAGGACCCGTAGGACCAGTGGCGTTGGCAAACTGCGCATGATAGGACGGGTGCGGCTGCTGCTGCTGGCTAGCCTGCGGTGGCTGCGGCTGCGACTGGCCGGATGAGCCCGGATAGAAGGGCTGCCCGCCGGACCTGTACTGCTGTACACCAGCGTACGGAGGCGTTTGCGAATGAGTCGGCGGTCCATGGTAGCCAGACGGGATCGGCATTCGCTGATGAAAGCCGGGGCCGCCGCCTGCGCCGCCAGGCACGTGGGACAGGTGCGGCCGGTACTGCGGTGGGAGGTGAGGCGGTGTAGCCTGGCCACCAACCAGCTGCTGGTGCTGATAGAGCTGGTGCTGCTGCGGATAAGGCTGCTGGAACTGCTGGCCATAGTGATGCGGCGGATGATGATGATGATGACTGCCGCCACCGTCAACACCGGCTGGATGACTAAGCTGGCGGGTCAGACCGTAGGGCGGCGGCGCCGGATGGTGATGCTGCAGCTGCGGATGATGAGGCCCGCCGTAGGGGGGCAGGCCAGGATGCGGCAGCGGGTGCGGCGGAGTGAAATCGACGGGCTGCGGTGGTCCAAGCGGATGTCGCTTTCGCTGTGGTGCCGGTGCCTCCAGGCAGAAACGCGGACGGGAGGCGAGTAGAGTTGAGGAGGCTGCCGACTTGGCCAGGCTGCCGATGGAGGTGGTGACGCCCTTCACTTGCACGAGGCTGTTGGCTAAGGAAGCTACAGCGGCAACGGAGTACAGCCGATGCTGCGGAGTCGCCGGAGGCACCTTTATCTGCGCGAAGGACAGGCGCCGACGATGATGCCGGACGCTGCGAGGTCGCTGTCTGTCTCGTAGGCGTTGAAGTCGACGAATGGCCAACGGCAGCGACAGGCCGCCAAGGCGAATGGCGCGTTCTAGAAACTCGGCGGACGGTGTGGATTGCTCGACGTCGGCAGCGGAGTTAACTTCTTCGCCACCGTCGGGACCTGGATCCGCGGAGGCTGACAGTCGTCGACAGGCCGGGCTGAAGTCGGGCTTACTCAGCTCTAGCGAGTCTGTTGGAAGCATGCGCGAATGGATCTTACTGGTTCGTAGCACACCTCCTGAGGCTAGAAATATTCTTAAACGCTTAGCAATAGAAAGTGCAATGCTCTTTCTACTGTAAAATCACATCTGTTAGAACCGCGATTGCTCCTGATACTACTGATCCTACGAGTAGCAAAGTATGCGCATATGACGACATGATTTATGTATTAGCTGATAGAATACTCACAGGAACGCCTCTTCATGCTCAAGCCTCGCATGATTGACAGCCTGAAGCGGGTGGGGCTGGCGACCTCGAATTCGAAGCAGGTGACGCCCGGCTCAAAATTTGCTGTAATTCGATAAGAGTATTCAGAGATTAATAACTCATGAAGGAAAACTATGACAGTAAATCATCACCCAGTTACCTCTCTGTGGCGTCAATTGCAAGCTGGAGGCCAACAGCTGATTGAGCACAAACTGCTGCCTTAGCAGTGCGGACACCTGCGCTAGGACGGCTGGGTTAGTGAAGGGCACCGTTCGAATCACGTGACCCTTTTGGGTGCACCGAATCAAGGCAAGCTGGTCGGATAGGCTCTGGAATTCGGATCGGAGCTCACATCTGGTATGGACTAGCAATCCATATTGTAGCGTCTCATTGGCTACACTAGCAATCTATATTCAACTGTCTCTCTCATTGGCTACACTAGCAATCTATATTCAACTGTCTCTCTCATTGGCTACACTAGCAATCTATATTCAACTGTCTCTCTCATTGGCTACACTAGCAATCTATATTCAACTGTCTCTCTCATTGGCTACACTAGCAATCTATATTCAACTGTCTCTCTAATTGGCTACACTAGCAATCTATATTCAACTGTCTCTCTAATTGGCTAGACTAGCAATCTATATTCAACTTTCTCTCTCATTGGCTACACTAGCAATCTATATTCAACTGTCTCTCTCATTGGCTACACTAGCAATCTATATTCAACTGTCTCTCTCATTGGCTACACTAGCAATCTATATTCAACTGTCTCTCTCATTGGCTACACTAGCAATCTATATTCAACTGTCTCTCTAATTGGCTACACTAGCGACTAGACTATGCAATCTATCAGACTCAGAATGGCCGACTCACCACTCGCAGCGGAATCTCCGTAGACAAATCTGGTTGATCAAGCGAGTCGGCAATCAAAGCCAACAGCGTTGGCTGCTGCCTCTGCTGCTCGGGCGCCGGCAGTGGCACAGGTACACCGGTGATTGCCTGTAACCTGTCCAACTGTTCCTGGCTGATTGGAAGTGGTCTATCTAGACGCAGACAATAGGCGGCTCGAACAGGACAGCTGCTGTTAGCAGTCAGCTGGGAGAATGTCGGTGTGCTAAATAAAGGCGGATTGGGATGGGTAGGTTAGGATGTACTTTTAAATGTATGTCTACTTCCATAGTTAATAAGGAAAAAATGTACTTTCTTGAAAAAAGTGTACTTTTTTAGTTTTTAATGTGCTTTTAATGACATGCACTTTTATATTTAGGACGAAATCTACTTTAAAAGACAAGTACCTCAAAATAAGTTCAACTATGCTTCTTCCATTTTCACGCAAACATCTGAACCAATCAGACAACACGTACCCCCTGTCTGAGGGCCCAGTTCTTGTCAAAGTGACAATGGGAATAACAGGCAGAATGTGCGGCGTAGCCGAGTCAACAATGCCCACAGTCGCTGTGAGCTCAACCGGCGGCAAAGCTAATTGGCGATGTCGGCGCTGCAGCCGCGACTGCAGCAGCTGGTGGTGCTGGCGGCCAAGCCGGTAAAGCAGCAGGCGCTGCGGCCGGCCAATTAGGAGGCCTGATAAAAATGCGGGCGCGACGGAACAGATTGGTAGCTTGGGTACTAAATGTATGGGATATCAGGAAGCTTGGGAAGCTCAGGTATCACCTTCTTGGGATTTTTAGCCCCTTACACACACGGCTCTGTGAGATAAGATCTGGGATTTAAACTTATATTCTGGGATTTCGATCCCCTATTCGGGATTTTTTCAGTGGGATATTAATACGATTTTTTAACGCAGATGTTTCTTGAAGTGGGATCATTTTCCTTTAATCTTGTCATATAGTGGGTCATTAATGCCCCCCCACTCACTGCAGCCTTTGTGCAACAAGCGGCCAATCTGGCAGGAGTTAACAGAGGCAGCCGGCTCCTCGTCGGCAAGGACGGCGCACAGATTGTCGATGTCGATCTGCAGCGATTGGAGCAGAGCCGGCAGCTGACGGCGCAGATTTCTGTGGCGGGGAAAAATTAGGATTTAATATATGTGCCGTCTAAATATAAATTGTGTATTAAATTTGAAGCCACAAGAAAAGGACATCACGTGACTTGCCAGTCACAAGAAAAGGACTTCACGTGACTTTCCAATCACAAGAAAAAGACTTCACGTGACTTGCCAGTCACAAGAAAAGGACATCACGTGACTTTCCAATCACAAGATAAGGATATCTCGTGACTTTTCCATCACAAGATAAGGACATCACGTGACTTGGCGGTTGAATCTCAGATACCTATACAAGTATTGAAGTAATACAACGACAAGTATTGTGTCGTCAACATTAAAGTCATTTTTACTATTAAAATACAGTTGAATAAAATAAAAAGTGCATCTTGAGTGCAGCTAGGCACTAGCCGAGTACACTAAGCACATTGCATTTCACATGCACTGGGAAAGAGTTAGAAAATTTTCGTTGCACAAAAAACCTGTCTGAGAATCAGCTCAGTGCTAACACATTGGCGACAGACCATCTCAATCCCTCTCCTTCCTCCCACTCAGTCTGGCCATTCGTGAGCAGCTTCTCAACTAAACGCAAATGCAGCCGAGCCAGCGCAGAAGAATCGCATGCTCCTAATAATCCCCGCACAATTCTGGGAAAGAGCGAATGAATAGACTCTGCAGATCCTGTTTCTGCGTCTAGCCGGAGCACCGCCCCCCTGTCCGCTCAAAGCCCGACTCAAATTTTATTACTAGAAGCCTGGGGTAGAGGGGATAAAAAATATACAAATGGGAAGTCGAGCTCGATTGCCTCTTCCTTGCGACTCGATCCCTCCCACATTCCCACTCCGCATCCCAAATTCTCTTACTCGCTTGCACACTCATTCCCTTTAGTCCGAGTCCTTGAAGCCCTCTTTCACATCGTCTCCAGTCTAGATATGTAAATAGAATTTACAATACTTGTAACACTTGTTATTCACTTCTGAGAAAAGATAACTAGACTGACATGGATACCTTTCTCTTCGTGTACTTTAAGTACGCCCTAGTTGCTGCAGAATCTTCATTATCTCACCTTGTTATCTCACCCTGCTGTCAAAGTGACATCCGATTATCACACAAAACTTGTCAAATTGACACCTGATTATCACCAGACACGCTGTCAAAGTGACACCTGAAACTGCTGTCAAAGTGACACCTGATTATCACCCGATCCTGCTGTTAAAGTGACTATTAATATTCACTTAAATCAGTGTCAAGGTGACACCAGATTATAAACTGACCCTGAGTAGCTGTCCAATTGGCACTTTGGAATCACTTAAATCTGTGTCAAAAAAGATAATTGTTGGCATGACCCTGTTCCTGTCACAGTGACTCTTTATCGTTAAAAATGCTTACCCATCAAACGGCTGGTCGCAGAATTCATTGAGGGAACTGATCTGGTCAGTCAGATCGTCCAAGTTGCGACCGTTTAATTTTTCAACAAGATGCGAACAAGACTGAAAAGTTTCCGCGTCTTTTTTGTTAGGATGTGATTGATTTCTAAAAATGTATTTTTAGACTATAAATACAGCCAAACTTACAATGCTTTTGTCTCCAATGCACACGTCAACATTAGTGACAGTGCCCTTCAGCGTGTCCAACGCAATTCTGAATGAGAAAGCGGCATCGCGCCTCGCGAGGACGTACTGCGCACCGATGCCTGGGCATTCCAGGCGGAGTTGCAGCCTTCCCGCTAGCAGGTTGAGCTGGTGATGCAGGTACTTGGCAAATAGTCCAGGCTCCAATGGAGCATCTGTTAGCCGTTCCACAATGGCAGACAAGTCGATCTCCTTCTTGTTCTCGTGCTGCCATGAGGATTTACAGATATGGGAAATGTAACTGGGGGATTAGCAAAATGGATTTGGGATGATAAGGAACTATGAAGTTCGGGATAAGAAAAATAAATCGGAAAGCTGTTCAGGAAACCGGATGACTAGGAAAATTAGGGATCCAGAAGAAATCGTGTTGTAGTAGTTAATGCGTTTGCCTCTTAAACCAAGTCCCAAAGCTCGATTCCCTGGTGAGACCTCATTAATTTGGGGCGCAGCCGCGGAGAGAAGGCTTTGGGGGCTTGTCGTGCAACTTACGCCTTTGAGGACTAATCTCCAACTCACAATGAAAGTGTACACTGCCTGACGATGAGAAAGTCAGGGCAGATTTACACACCTGTGAGAGCGAGTGCCTGCCTACAGTATGTGTGCATGTATGCTACGGGTCAGTGAAATGGGCAGAATTGCCTCCTCGCTGGCTGCGTGTCTAGTGTCACCAAATGATGTGCCATTGCCCACAGCCCTCCTGAAAATATAAATTATACTGTAAGGTAAAACATACCTGTGGTGCCATGGCACTGATACATATAAAGTATTTCATTAGCATACAATAAATGACACAGCACTAACCTGCTGCAGGGGCAATAAGCAGCTCTCCAAAGTGAAGCTCTCATCTCTGCGAAAAGACACCCTGTGTAGTTTATCCATTAGTAAAAATGTATTTTGACTAGGATTAGGCAGCCAAAATGCCAGACCAATTTAGGGTTCAATTACATGGCTTTTGGCATACCTGGAAAGTAGCAACAAAAAAGTAAATGCTTCAATTTATTTTTGTACCTAACTGAATAAAAAAACTAATGCTATGGAACACTACAGATATAGAACATGCATCATAAGAATCATCTAATTTAAATTACTAACCATATATACAACTCAAATTAAATTAAAATGTTCATACAAATTATTTCTTAGCTATTAACTTTTATATACATATGAAAATACAAGGATGGATATCATTTGCATCTAGAAATACCATACATTTTTTATATCCGATCATGAGTAGGATTTAAAGTAAAACTCCTTAAACTAAGAAATATGTACAAAGCGCATTCTAGAGTTAAACTAAAAGTGGCTTATAATTATATATTTTTCTATTATGACTAGATACATAGATGTTGCATACTAGACTTGTAGTTGGATACCATAGTTAAGAAGACATCAGTTATGCTTATGCCTTTTAAGAGTTACTAATCCTACTATACAGTGACCTAAATAGCAAGCAATGAATAGGAAACAGCAAAACACAAAACATTAACTCTGCTTAGTTGAAGGTCAATAAATTCTCAAGCATATCCAAACATTGAAAATGTTTAATGGTAATGGCAATGCTTGATATTAACACATTCAAAACCTGCTATTTTGAACTAGGTTTATTACTAATTAGTAATTTATTTTTTAAACATATATATACTTTGTTTATATCTATACTTTACTTTTTTCTTAACTAGGGCCTATTTATATTCACTTAAATCAGTGTATTTACTTAGGCCCCCTATATAGTATTATTAAAATTTTTTATTCTTATTTAGAACCTATACATTACAATATGCAACCAAGTGGAAATTTTGGAAATATTTGGTCCTACAGTCATTTGTTAGGTGTAATTTTTTAAAGATTGCACTGGTGTTTATGTAAAATTAATTTTTTTTGTCTGGTTCTGGCAATAGAAAAATGAGGAGGCATGACAATTGTTGGCTCTAATTCAAACTCTATGGGTTTGGCCATAGACAGATAATGTGACACAAATAGTTGGAACAAATTCAGACTCTAGGCATAAAAAAAATTGCCAAACAAACAGCAATATTACCAAAATTGTTGTATAAGCTATGAACAAAAATTTAATTGTTTATACATAGCTAGCAGTTCCAAATAAAGGCATGAGCACCTGTGTAAGAATTTAATTGCTGGCATAAGCATGGTGTCAGTGCTAAAATTTGGATATTTCCCTCCTGTGTAAGTGTAGGCCATATAATTAGATGGCTAAGGCATTTAAATATGGTGCAGAAATGTACCTTTTTACATGTAATGGCCTAAAAACCCAGTGCTGTACATGCAATTATAAAATTGAGTGGACAGCAGCCATACACACAGGCTCTCTGAAAACAATTTTAGCTAAAGGCACCCAAAAACACACAAAAACCCAAAAGTAGCTTAACCATTCTAAGTGTTAGGCCTAGTGCTCTGGGTGGGCCTATTTATAAAAAACTTAAACATTATTGTCCGTTGAAGTAGATCGTATAATGGTTGACGGGGTATAATAGAGGAATGGAGTGAAGATAAAACTGATTATATAAGAATTCCAAACTTCTAACAAGCAATAAATATAGTCGTAAGCCAACTGCACTGCTGCAGTACGTACCCTAATAAATCAAAGCGACACACTACTAGGGTAATTGCATTTTCTTAGCGCTTTAAAGCACAATTGTTAAATCAGTAACAGGGTTAATTTTCGACAGCATTTTGTATTTTTTATATTTTTTCTACAAAGACAGTCCTCGTTGTGTGAGAATCAGATCAGCATGAAATATTTAGCTAAGAACACTTTGTTAAAAAGCGACGAGCTTAAACGACGTAGTTAATATAACGACGAGCCAAATTGTCGGCTCTTTAATATTTCTTGCAGAGAGAAATATTATTGAAATCTTTCTTTCAATATTCAAAATCGCTTTGCATGCGGTTGTGCGCAAGATATTTATGCCACAATTTAATTGTCGATTGACTTCTAGAAGCTTTCTGCGCTTGTATTGAAAATGAAAAATATTTAAAACATAGTAAAATGCAAAGCTTGAACATAGCTGTCGATGAGTTATTAAACTAATGGAACTGAATACCTTTTGATCTAGTAAGCTAAATTTAGTTAGCTAAAAACGATGCTTATGTTCCATCGCAAGTTTAGCTTTTACCGCATTCGGCAGTGTATTTATACACTTGATAATTTTTATAAACAAATCGACGCACATAAAATACAATTGTAGATTTCCGTAAAGCTTTTGATTCAGTGTGTCGGCATGAAATCGCGTGGTTGCTCGAGCACTTTGGCTTCCCTCCGGTTCTTATCTCTGCAGTGATGGACCTCTACAGACAGCAAAGCCTTTGTCCAAACCTGCAGCGATGGCCCAACTGAGGAGTTCTGCACCAGCTCCGGAGTTCTCTAAGGTGACACGCTGTCCCTACGTACTGCTCATCATCCTTGTCGTCGACTATGTGCTGCGCCGAAGCCTCACAGAGGATGACAGCAACCTGCTGGTGCCACGCCGGATCTCCCGCCACGGCGCTGTCCCTCTGCCTGCTCTCGCCAACGTCGACGACATCGCTCTGCTGTGCCGCAGTCCGGCTGCCGCCCAAAGAGCGCTCTCAAGACTCTGTGAGGAGAGCGCCCGAGTCGGACTGCAAATCAACGCGCGCAAGACGGAGGTGCTGCACGTGGACACGCAGGCCTGGCGCGCGGCGCATCTCCTCAGGAAGGTTTTCAGCTCCGCTGCCAACGACGACCTGAAGATGCGTCTGTTTCGCGCTCCCGTAGAGCCGGTTATTCTGTACGGACTGGAAGCAGTGCCGATGACTTACTCAAGGTCTCGAGCGGTTCGAGCTCGGCATCCACTACCTGGAGCGGCTGCCGACGGACTTGCTGATGGCGCGAGCCCGTGTACCTCAGCTCAGCGCCACCCTTCAGCGGCGCCGGCGGATGCTTGTCGGCCACTGCCTTCGCAGCTGCGGCTGAGGAGAGCAAAACCCGCTGGCGCTTACCCTGCTGCACCAGCCGACTGAGCGTCTCCGACGGGGCCAAGGCCGGACCACCACGCTGACCGCCACGCTGGAGTCTGACCTGCAAGACATTAATCTGACCCCTCAATCTGCCACAAACTGTACATCTCGTCTTTTCTCCGAGCGCGTGCGGGAAAGCGCCTGACCTAATCTTTGCGTCTATAATATATAGGAATATGCACATGTACTGCACATTTTAGGAAGTAAATTTTCATCTAGATTCAGGAACAGTACATGTACAATACAAGCACTATGAGTATATAGTGCTCATTCATGGAAATTCTATTTAGTTTGATTAGGCAGAAATCTGTCAGTTGTGGCATGAGTATCTTGGTTTCGTGAAATCATGCATCAGTTATTGTTAAATAGCTTCAGTTCAGTTCGCGACAGCCTGAGTGACAAAAAACAACTAAACCCATCACATGCAGGCAGCCACATTTTTAGGAAAACTTTGGAAAAATTTTCAAGTTAGCATTTAAAGTCTTAGAAGTGAAGTACTTTTATTTATTTCATTTCTCACCAAAATTCACTCACAATTTAATGACCTTTTTTTCGTTTTAAGAGACTTTTTAAAACATAAAATTGTCATTATAGGTTACGGTAAATTATCCCAAGCAGATTTCTAAAAAGCGATTTGTATGAAGCTAAATTTTCAGTCTTTTCGTACTTATCATTGGACATTTTCTTGTTATTGAGCTTTTGCGCATTTTTCATGTATGTACTTTTACTGAGTATGAATACATTCGTATGTATATAAGGGAATATGGAACGGACAAGGCCTATCAAAATACATCCCAAAATAAAAAGGCTTGAGTTTAAGTCGATCAAGGCACTCAGGGGAGTTATAGCGAAAAAAATAAAGACGTCCCATTGTTAGGGATTTCCGATTTTAAGAAGCGCTCGTGTCAGTAGAGTTCCCGGATGCGCTGCACCGACTTTTGCCAGTTGTCGAACCACCTGGCCTCCAGGGTGTCGGCTTCGGCAGCGGCGCGTCGAATCTCATCCATGACAGCGTGGAAGAAGGCCTTGAAGGCGGCGTAGAACTCGCGCCTGGCCTTGTCTGTCTCATTGTGCGCCATTGTGGTCTTGGCAGTCACAATGAGGGTGGCGCAGCGTAGGGTGCGAGCCGACTGCTGATCGGGTGACTGGAACTCGTTCAGCGGCAGTCCGGGCCAGTTGGCCTTGCCCCGCGGGATCAGCTGGTCCTTGCTGGGGTCGTGCAGCGGCTCTCCTGCCATCTGCTTGCGCAGCAGGTCAGCCGTCGGCAGCAGGTCTGGCGGCACCCGGCCTCGTTCGACTTCGTCAGCGGTGAGTAGGCTGTCCAGTTTAATGAAGAGCAGCTCGGACAGTTGGCTGATCTGGCTAGAGAAAGAGTCAGCCTCGCGAAGAACAAGTTCCTAATTGGGATTTGGGATAAACAGGTGTCGTCTAGTAAGTTTTAGGAGAGCTACGTGAAAGTGACGTTGTTCCTACCCCTCACCCATCGAATGATTGCATTGCTAAACATGTGCTTCGTTAAAAATGGAAATAGCCCTAACTTGCACAGTTCACCAGTCCGTTAACTAGCATTAGCTGGAGTGGAAATATGAGTACGTGTGGCTGCCTACCCAGTCCACGGACTGAACAGCTGTACACACACCTGTTTGTCAGACTTCAGGGCAGTCAGTGCTGTCAACAGTTCCTCGTGACGTTGCTGCTCCGCATGACAGACAGCCTCCAGCCTGTGCAGCCGCTCGGGATGGCCCAAGGCCGGCGACAGTGTCTCTTCGTGACTTCTCCGGCGTCGTTCCAGTTCAACCAGAGCTGCTGATGCGTCCGCAGCGATTCGGTCGAGTCCAACACGCACGGATTGGATGCAGCGTCGGTACAGATCTTCGAAGGCCAGGCGCGGTACCTGCTCGGCAAGACGTTCGAGTCGCTCGAGCTGATCACGCAGTTCAATCACGCAAGAATTGTGATAGGCGTCGGCTTGAGCGAAGTAGGCCTGCGTTCGAGCGAGGATCGAGCATTCGTGAAGTGAGAATTCTAAAATCATCCTTACTAGATCTGGCAGAAAGAACATCCCAGTTTCACTTAGCCTCACCTGCAGCTTTGAAATGACCACCTCGGAGCACTGGTCAAACGTTTCATGAAGCGCCTGTGGCCGGGTCACCGGCCGGCTGCCCTTCTGCCTGTAGTAGAGCTCAGCTGCCAGCAGCATGCCGTCCAAGGCCTCGCGACAGATCCGCCGCACCCGTCCTAGAAAGTGCTGCGACTCAACGGGATCTTCGCCCTCGCCGAACACCATGTACTTCTTGTCCAGGCGTTGGTTTTTGGCCACGAATTTGCGCGAGCTGTTCGATTGAAAAGTGGGTTCAATGAGGGCTCTAATTTCTGTTTGAAAATCCATTAGATTGAATAAAATTGTTTACAATAGCCGTCAAACAACTAAGCTGCTCATTAATTTGTATATATTCAAGGGTTTTGATTTCAAACACCAAGTTTAGCCAGGAAAAATGTGCTCAGGATAAAACTTCTTGAGATAATATTTCTTTCTAAATTCTACTCAATATTCGTATTATCGATCGCTGCACAGTGTAGTGATAATTTTGCAGCATGCCAAATAAAAGCAAGCGAAAATAATTGAGTGATTAGTAAAACAACTAAGCTAATTGTGCAGGTGAGTTTCTGTGAATACCATATTCGTGCCGTTCGGAATCAAAATGTTTGTTTTACTAGATTGCAACGCGACGAAGCATGGCGGTTTGGAGAGCTGAGCACGCTTTTAAACGCTCGTGGATATCATTGAATATGAATTTGGTTTCCGAAATATTTTTGGCTGTTGAGCTTATTACTACTAATATTTTTTGCTACTTAACTCACACAGATAAAAACTGAAGAACTGTCTAATAGTAAGCGATCTTTTGACGGGATTTCATAATGATTGTTAAAAACAATCAAAGGCCTCAGTCCATGAGAATTGTGCTTGTGAAAAATTCAGTAGCAGAAAGGAATTGTGTTCAGAAAGTTGTCGAAATCTTGAGAAAAAATCTGCAGTCTACTAATATGAAGCATTTGATCAAAGGAAAATGTAGATAGCAAACGCCAAGCCTTTTGTGCTAAAGCGCCCATTCAGAGCTTAAAGGACTCAATTACGCCATGGCATCCTGCAGCTCCTTTTCAATGAGAGCTTTCAGATCTTGCAGCATGTGGCCGCTGCTAGAAGCCGCCTCCTGAATGGTGCTAATGCGGCTGCTCTGACGACCAGTCGAGTTTCTGACGCCGTGCCTTTAAAGATTTCGTGTCGCTATTTTGCTTAAAATAATTAATTAATGTCTTCGGTATCGGATGGATTAATTTTCTGCCCAAACCGCTTACCAAAATCCAAAGTGGAAATTGGGGGGGTGAATTTTGCTAGTTCAATATACTAAAACTGTTGTTTTGGTGCAGGAAAAACGATTGCAACTCTCTGATCAGCTCATTGAGGGTTATCATTTAAAGTGGACTTCTCGGTAGAAGCGTCAACAATATCGCTTGCCACAATCATATTCACAGTTTTCTAATTATTAATGGGAAGAACTCTTCAGATACAACACTGTTAGTAAATTTAATTTAGCTTCCTCATTAGTAATCAAATTTTTCTTAGTAGATTACGTTAAGTCACTACAGAAAGTGGTGGCATGCTATTGGACATCTTTAAATTATTTTGATCTGAATGCAAGTTGCATCATCAGGTCTGTAGAACTTGCATTGAGACTGTTCTCCAGGTAAAGTACATGACGGGTCGGCCTCTGCTGGAAAACAAATATTTAAAAAGTAATAAAATAGAAACAGAGGGGTTTGCAAAAGAAAAAGAACATTAAAAAAGTAAATTTAGGGTACAATGAAATCGGGCCTGTACCGCAGTGTACATTTAAAGTCGAACATTCTTTTGAAATAAACTAATGATTGAGCAATCTGCCAATTGTTTCATTGTGTCCGGGCGAGGACACAACTCACGCTGATGTCCGGCGATTAATCGGCGGGTGCCCACCGCCGCCTCCGGTCGGCTGCTGTTGCTGCTGCTGCACTTCGCCCGAGCCGCGCCTCGAAGCCCGATTAATTGAGTCCATCTTGCTCACCGAGGCCTGGCCGTGACCCTGCAGCGACGGCGTCTGGGTGCTGTCCACCGCGGCTGGAACAGCTGCCTGCGAGACCTAGTATTTCAATAAGTTGTAATTAAGTCCTGAGGTTCTTAGAGATCAAACTGTCTTGACGGGTACTCTATCGTCATTCCAAAGTCCCCTCTTTAAAGTCCTCATTCTAACTTATTGAAATTGAGATCTTTTGAAAGATGGATCTGAATCCCATGACACCCACAGCACACAACTAAATCAGGATTAAGGCCATTCCCACCTGCTGCTCCTGCAGCTCGTCTCCAGCCTTCTTCTTCCTGGCCAACTTTCTGTCCTTAGCTCCGCCGACGCCGCCGGCGCCCCCAGCGCCTTCGTCCTTGTCGGCCTCGATGACCACCTCGGCCCCGCCGTGGGCGCGGGCTCGCTGGGTGCGGAGGATGCGGCGAATCACGCCAGCCGAAGGCTCCTCTGGCGGCTGCTTGCCCGGTCGGCTGACAGGAGTCGGCTGGGTGCTCGGCAGCCGCACTAGCTGCTGCTGCCTGCTGCGGGCGATTCGGCGGGAGAGATCAGCCGCTTATAAACTTCGGAGGGTGCAAATTATTTCAATGTGTCCCATCTCTTACCTGCTCGCTGCAGCCGGAGGTCCCGCAGTCTCCGGCGAGCCTGGAGCGGCAGCTGCCGCGTCGTCAACGGTGACCACCACAGGCGGCGGCTTCTGCGTGCCGATGCAGTTCAGGTAGACGCTGCGGTCGTTGAACATGTCGAAGATCTCGTGCAGGCCACTGTACAGGTCCTCGGGCCTGACGGTCTCCTTGTCCAGGTTGGGCCTGGCGCATGCGTCCACGCGCTTGTCCAAGCTGTCCAGAGTCTCTACGAGCTTCAACGACTGCGAGTTGCTGTCCGATACCTCAGCTTTGATTTTCACCTGTCAGTGGATTAGTAACTAGTTTTATTATAAAGCGGAGGGGAGAGTCGCACAGACAGCACACAATGCATCTGATGGCGGCACACACCTGAGTATTAGTTAGCCACCTGGCCACCTTCTCCATGAACACCAGGTCCACCATGTGGTTGCGGAACTGCTCCTCGAACTCGCGCACCTTAGCGTTGGCAGCGTCCAGCCGCTTCTTTTCCATGCCCTCAAGCTCCGACAGGATGCCTGACTCGGCCGCGTCCACCCGGCTGGTCATTTTGTCCAGCCGCTTGCGATAGTCGTCAACCTCCTCCGGGCAGAAATTGCCGCCCTCGGAGAACAGCTTGAAAGACTTCACGAATCTGGCGTTAGCCTCGCGCAGCATCTGCAGCTTGTTGTCCAGGCCCTGGCGGAACTTCCTCAGGCTGGTCCTGATGCTCTCCATCAGCGACTCAACTTCGGTGGTGCACTGGGCACTGAGGGTCACCAGTCTGCAGTGTCAGTTGGGGGATGGGCTAATTAGCGAAGAAAAAACCTGAGATCTGGGATCTGAGATCTGGGATCTGAGATCTGGGATCTGAGATCTGGGATCTGAGATCTGGGATCTGAGATCTGGGATCTGAGATCTGGGATCTGAGATCTGGGATCTGAGATCTGGGATCTGAGATCTGGGATCTGAGATCTGGGATCTGAGATCTGGGATCTGAGATCTGGGATCTGAGATCTGGGATCTGAGATCTGGGATCTGAGATCTGGGATCTGAGATCTGGGATCTGAGATCTGGGATCTGAGATCTCTAGGGCGCTTACTTTGCAGACTTTGTCGCGCTAGTGTAAGCTTCAGTCATGCCATCAATCTTGGTGGTGAAATTCGTCATCAGCCGCTCGTGCTCTTCGTTCATGGAGGCGAATTCGGCTTTCATCGCGTCCAGAGTCTGCTGCACGCCCTTCGTGTGCCGAGTCACTCGCTCGGAGTGAAGCACCAGTTCAGCGGCGCGCACATTGTGAACGTCCAGCTCTGCGCGACGCGGTCGCGGCTCATGCAAGTGCAGACGAAGGCGCAGCTCGGCCTCCAGCTCCTCAGATTTGGCGCGGACAATGCCGGCGCCGCGTTGAGTCGCCTCCGGACGCCAGGAGTCCACAAAGTCGAGGAAGTTCTGGCGGATGCTGCGTGAAGGAATCGAGGAATGTGAGACATCGGAAAGGAATCTGACATCAAGATTCGGGGATCTGGGATCGGGGATCTGGGATCGGGGATCTGGGATCGGGGATCTGGGATCGGGGATCTGGGATCGGGGATCTGGGATCGGGGATCTGGGATCGGGGATCTGGGATCGGGGATCTGGGATCGGGGATCTGGGATCGGGGATCTGGGATCGGGGATCTGGGATCGGGGATCTGGGATCGGGGATCTGGGATCGGGGATCTGGGATCGGGGATCTGGGATCGGGGATCTGGGATCGGGGATCTGGGATCGGGGATCTGGGATCGGGGATCTGGGATCGGGGATCTGGGATCGGGGATCTGGGATCGGGGATCTGGGATCGGGGATCTGGGATCGGGGATCTGGGATCGGGGATCTGGGATCGGGGATCTGGGATCGGGGATCTGGGATCGGGGATCTGGGATCGGGGATCTGGGATCGGGGATCTGGGATCGGGGATCTGGGATCGGGGATCTGGGATCGGGGATCTGGGATCGGGGATCTGTGATCGGGGATCTGGGATCGGGGATCTGTGTGACTCACGCAATCTTGGCTTCCAAGATGATCCGCCTCGGCACGGCTGCACTACGCACATTCTCGTCCTCCTCCGCCGCCTTATCGGTAGCGTCGGCAGGCAGCAGGGTGATGTAGCCATGCTTCTGCTGCTGCTGCCCCGGCTGCTGTGGTTGGCCTTGTTGCTGCAGCAGCTGCGTTGACGACTGTGTTGGCTGCTGCTGCGACAGCTGTTGAAGGCTCTCGGCATCTGGAGGAGGAATTCCGTGGACGCCGGCCTCCGTGAGGACGCGAAACTCGGAGCCGCGACTGGTGAAGAGGATTTCGCGGAAGGCGGTGCGGATCCACTCGTCCTCCTACGCTCAACATTTGTGGAAATTCGCGTGCTTTATGATTTTGCTAGAATTGAACTACTGTATGTAGAGTTGTGTGGAGTATTAAAAAACGCAGAGATGTTCAAATAAGTTCTTAAAAAATCGATGGAAGAAATATTTCGGTCAGCCTTCAAATGCATTGTAAGCTTTGGTTCTGTGTTTTTTACTTTATTCCTTCCATGCGTGTCATCGAGGCTCATTTTACGCACAAATAAACAGACTGTTTTAATATCAGACCAGCCTCAACTGTCTACTGACCACTTTACTTCTTCCAATGGTCTGCTCAAGCATAAACTGTTTTGATAAACATTGCACACTGTCCCCAGCTCTTTCAGTTTCTGAGCACTGAAGTGTGCTCACACAAAAAAGCTGTCAGCATGTTGCAGGCAACGCCCTGGGCGTATAGCCAGACAGGGTGGGTGCCGAGTCTAGTTGCTAGCCCTTCGTTTCATTTATTTAATGCTCCGAATTAGACAAATCTAGAAGATAAATAGGTATGTATGGGTAGAGAGAGATGCGAGACATTCCTCACAATGGACCTGAGCGTGCATTCCCACCCTCACTTCTGAGTCTAAAGGTCTGCAAGAGGCTGCATTGGAAAGGGTCTTCTGGCATTGCAAACATGGCCACCCTGGCAATGGCGAAGAATGGTCTCTGTCTTCCCTCTCTCTGGCCTGTCCAAGCCCGTATAATAAGCCGAGAATAGGCTTGGATGCAAGCTGGGCTATCAAAGGACGCGGTTGAGAAGCCAGGACTCACTCACTCAGAGCAGCGATAATATGGAGCAGAGCAATGGAGAGATGGAGCGGCCTCACAGCATTCCCTTCGAGCCTCGCGGCAAAGTGCAGTGCTTCGAGATCCTCCTTGACAGGCACGACGGCCCCAACGGCATCGGCATCTACGCGCCGGGCGACCAGCTGACGGGGCACGTCAGGCTCGAACTGTCCCAGCGACTGACGGTGAATAACCTGGACCTGCTGGTTCAGGGCACCGGCAATGCGGCCTGGCGCCTGCGAACTCTGCAAGGTGACGAACTTGTCTCTGACGATGAAGTCTATTTGAACGAGATTGCTGAACTGGTCGGCAAGCGGAGCAATGAGATGGTGACTCTGTCACCTGGAGAACACCTGTTCCCGTTCGCCTGCGACCTGCCGTGGGATCTGCCGGCCACGTTCACCGGCTCGCATGGCAACGTGTCCTACCTGGTCAAGGTGGTCATCCAGGCCGACCGGAACGAGCCAACGCATCGGGAGCCCTGCGTGACCACCAACATCTTCCTGGTGGAGTCTCGCCTATCGTTGGAGGGCCTCGGCGACCACTTGAACTCCTACAAGATCGACTACAAGCACCCGGTGAAGACCTCAGGGCTCAGCACCGGCTCCAACTCCATCAAGGTGTCGCTCTTCATGCCGAGGCGTGCCTACGACATCGGTGACAACGTCGTTGTGAACCTCAGCCTGACAAACGCGTCGCGCAAGGCTGTGAATAACATGAGTCTGGCGCTGGTTATGGAGGCCAACTATCGGGTGCGGGATCGGGTCAACACCGAGCGATTGCTGGTGGCCGATCACGAGGACAAATTTGTCGTGCGTCATCTGGAGAGTAAGCGCACGCTCCATAGCTGACATTTTGCCAGAGATTGCCTACTCAAAGTAGTTTACTTCTTCTCAAAGTAGTTGTTGAAATATTTTCTCTAGAAAACCTTGAAAAATAACTTTCCACAGGTCGTCAATGGCGACACGTCTGCTTGGCTGTACCCCGATGCATCCCGCCGAGTGGCCTGCCGCACTCGAGCATCATCAGCATTAAGTACTGGCTGGTGTTCAAGGCCGAGCTGGAACGCAGCCAGGAGAACGTCATGCTGCAGACGCCAGTGCTCATCGGGCTGCAGCTGCCGGACGAGATGAAGCTGGACACAATCGACGGCAGTCTGCTTGGCGAGATCGCCGCAGGCAGCGAAGGAGCCAGTCGCACAGTCGGCTCTGCTCGCATTCTATACCAGGGTCGACAGGAGCCGCAGGTCGACCTGCGTGCCGCTGCGCCCGCCTCCTCGACGGGAACGAGGCAGCAGCAGCCACTGCAGCAGCCGTTGTATGTTGAAGTCTCGCAGCAGCAGCAGAGGCCGTCGCCGCGGCCTCAGAGGTCGCAGCAGCCTCAGCAACAGCAGCAGCAGAAGCAGCAAATGCTTCAGCCGCCAGTGTCACGAAACGTTTACCAAGTGGTCCAAGCGCCCCCGAAGCAGCAGCAGCAGCATCGACGGCCTCAAGGATCGCCAGACTCTCAGGTGATCACAATGAAATTCGCTGACGAGCTGGACGACCACCACAGCCCGTATGGACAGCGGCCGCTGCTAAGTTATGCTGATCGGCACGACGGAGACAGTCTGGGGCGGCCGCAGCACCACCCACTCGCAGCCAACGTGTCGCGCAACCCGCTCTACTTGCCGGACGAAGACGTCGCTGGGCCGAGCGGCGACCGCGGCAACAACGGAGTCGAAAACGGCGCCCGCGACAGACGCCACGGCGGTGACGACTATGGCAACGGCAGAGACGGAGGAGCGGTCGAGCGGGAGATGGCAGCACTGGACGCCAGCATCGCCAACGCAGCCGATGAGGAAGTTCTCTACTGAGAACTGCTGCTGCTGCTGCTGCTGCTGCTGCTGCTGCTGCTGCCACAAAACTGAACTGCTGAGATACTAAAAATATTATCTTTAAATGAAAAAGCTTGCTACCTTTAAAATGAAATAATTTTTTCTTAAATAAAGAAATAAGTTTTCTGAACAAGCTTCAATTAAAGGCGTTATGATCTCAAGTTTAATATATCACCAATTTGATTTCCTTTGTAGTGTTTAATAACCGACATGTAATACTGCTGTCTTAACAAAAGCTATGGACGATGTATGTATGTATAGCTCGTTCTGCTACAATAGAAAATAGAATAAACTGCGAGTAGTCGCATATTTTTCGACTATTTAACACACATGGTACACAATGTCTTATAGATTCAATTGCCCCGTTGTGAATTCATAACATTAATTCTGTGTGCCGTCAAATGTTGCTTTAATATGAGCCGTATTTCTTTTTTTGCTTTCAGCTTCTAATAAAAAAACTATTTGTTGGATGCGTGTTGAAATTTCCTAAAAACCATTTGTCTGTTCTTAATTTTGAAAGGTACTTCCTCAGATTTTATAATTATCCCCTCAGCTTGATAATCATTCACACAGTTTGATAATTGTACCCTCAGTTTGACAATCATCCACTCAGCTTGATAATCATCCCCTCAGTTTGATAATTATCCTATCAAGTTTGATAATTATCCTATCAAGTTTGATAATTATCCTATCAAGTTTGATAATTATCCCTCAGTTTGATAATTATCACCTCAGTTTGATAATTATCCTATCAGCTTGATAATCATCCCCTCAGTTTGATAATTATCCCCTCAGTTTGATAATTATCCCCTCAGTTTGATAATTATCCCCTCAGTTTGCTATAGATTGCTACTAAAAAAATTGCTACCACGCCCACGATCGCTACTATGAGTAGGCTAATTCAGCAGAATGATGCGGCTTCACTCACCTCAGACAGGCGGGCCTCCTGCGCGGCTTTGATCTTGGCTAAATCCGTCGGCTTAAGTGCGGCTTTGCTCTTCCTCTTCTCAACCTGTTTGAGAAGCAAAGTAGTGCTTTAATCAATAAATTCAATATTTCTCTTATTCGTATAGATGTCCCAAGTATCAAATAAAAATATCTAGCTAGTTGGTGCCTTCGATCGATAGGCTGTTATCAGTTGTGTCATGGAGTGAGGTGGTCGTTCAGATAGTGCCAAGGAGTGAGGTGGTCGTTCAAATAGTGTCAAGAAGTGGGGTGGCCGTTCAGATAGTGCCAAGGAGTGAGGTGGTCGTTCAGATAGTGTCAAGGAGTGGGGTGGTCGTTCAGATAGTGTCAAGGATGAGGTGGTCGTTCAGATAGTGTCAAGGAGTGAGGTGGTCGTTCAGATAGTGTCAAGGAGTGGGGTGGTCGTTCAGATAGTGTCAAGGATGAGGTGGTCGTTCAGATAGTGTCAAGGAGTGGGGTGGTCGTTCAGATAGTGTCAAGGATGAGGTGGTCGTTCAGATAGTGTCAAGGATGAGGTGGTCGTTCAGATAGTGTCAAGGAGTGGGGTGGTCGTTCAGATAGTGTCAAGGATGAGGTGGTCGTTCAGATAGTGTCAAGGAGTGGGGTGGCCGTTCAGATAGTGTCAAGGATGAGGTGGTCGTTCAGATAGTGTCAAGGATGAGGTGGTCGTTCAGATAGTGTCAAGGATGAGGTGGTCGTTCAGATAGTGTCAAGGAGTGGGGTGGCCGTTCAGATAGTGTCAAGGATGAGGTGGTCGTTCAGATAGTTGTCAAGGAGTCAAAAAATCTAGCTAGTTGGTGCCTTCTATCGAAGAAAAGCAGTACAAAATATATAATCAAAGTGAAAAGTGATTTCAAATTGTCAATGGAAAACACAACAACGACAGGACATGCATAATGTTTAAAATAAAAAGTAGGTGTAAGATATGTGACTACTAGCATACAAGGAAGTGACTTGCAAATAGTTCTAATCCGACTAGACATAGGAGTAAAATATGATCTACTATTATTCAAAATCTGAATATTTGTCACAAACCTCAGCTTCAGAATTGGAAGTAGGAGCGACGTTTTCGTGCTCAACCTTATCGGTTGCTGATTGGTCAACGGTTGAATCCTCAGATTTGGGCTACTCAGATGGGGCGGATTGAGAATCAGATATTGACTTTTAGCAATACCTATAGGTGTAAAACACTTTGGATGAGTAATGGAGTGAGGTGGTCGTTTAGATAGTGCCATGGAGTGAGGTGGCCGCTCATCTGGTGTCAAGGAGTGAGGTGGTCGTTTAGATAGTGTCATGGAGTGAGGTGGTCGTTCAGATAGTGCCAAGGAGTGAGGTGGTCGTTCAGATAGTGCCAAGGAGTGAGGTGGTCGTTCAGATAGTGCCAAGGAGTGAGGTGGTCGTTTAGATAGTGTCAAGGAGTGAGATGGTCGTTCAGATAGTGCCAAGGAGTGAGATAGTCGTTTAGATAGTGTCAAGGAGTGAGGTGGTCGTTTAGATAGTGCCAAGGAGTGAGGTGGTCGTTTAGATAGTGTCAAGGAGTGAGGTGGTCGTTTAGATAGTGCCAAGGAGTGAGGTGGTCGTTCAGATAGTGTCAAGGAGTGAGATAGTCGTTCAGATAGTGCCAAGGAGTGAGGTGGTCGTTTAGATAGTGTCAAGGAGTGAGATGGTCGTTCAGATAGTGCCAAGGAGTGAGATAGTCGTTTAGATAGTGTCAAGGAGTGAGATAGTCGTTTAGATAGTGTCAAGGAGGGAGGTGGTCGTTTAGATAGTGTCAAGGAGTGAGGTGGTCGTTCATCTGGTGTCAAGGAGTGAGGTGGTCGTTCGGATAGTGTCAAGGAGTGAGGTGGTCGTTTAGATAGTGTCAAGGAGTGAGGTGGTTGTTCGGATAGTGTCAAGGAGTGAGGTGGTCGTTTAGATAGTGTCAAGGAGTGAGGTGGTTGTTCGGATAGTGTCAAGGAGTGAGGTGGTCGTTCAGATAGTATCAAGGAGTGATGTGGTTGTTCGGATAGTGTCAAGGAGTGAGGAGGTCATTCAGAAAAGTGTCAGTAAGTGAGTAATTGATGCCATAGATGGCTGTCTTAAAAAGTTGCCACTGAGCCAAGAAGGATGGGGCCATTATTACACATAAAATTATCAAAGCTCTCACCTTCTTCTTGTCAGCCCTCTCCAGACCGAAATACTCGCAGACAAGCCGCTCAAGATTGTCCACCTCTTCGTCAACCAGTTTCGGATAAGTGCGCACCTCAATCAGCTGTTCGTCTTTGAACTTTTTATAGGTGGCCTCAATGGTCTTCAACGTCTCCAGAGCGCGGCCCAACTGGTGCTTCAGGCCCACCTCTGTGGACTCCTGCCGCAGCTTGTCCATGATGACGTCAAGTTGAGCTTCGCGCTCCTGGTTCTGCCTGTTGTGCTGCTCTCGATTGGCATCCAGACGTTCAACCAGGGTGCGCTCGAGGCCCGCCAGCGCCAGCTGATGCCGGTCCCACAGGTGTGAGGCGCCCTGCGCCAGTTTGTACAGCGATTTCAGCTGGACAGTGACTCGTTTGGCGTTGGCTTCAAACAGGCGCTGGATCGGTTGTAGTTTGATTTGAGGTGAGATAATTAGAGTGGGGCTGAGAGGAAGGTAATTAGAGGTGGGGTTGAGTTGAAGGTAATTAGAGGTGGGGTTGAGTGAAAGGTATTTAGAGGTGGGGTTGAGTGAAAGGTATTTAGAGGTGGGGTTGAGTGAAAGGTAATTAGAGGTGCGGTTCAGTGGAAGATAATTAGTGTGGTGTTGGGTTGGAGATAATTAGAGTTGGGGTTGAGTTTAAGGTATTAGAGGTGGAGTTAAGTTGAAGGTAGTTAGAGGTGGGTTGGTGGAGGATTACTAGATGTGGTGTTCAGTGGATGGTCGATTATAGAGGTCGAATAAAGCGCAGGTAACCGATACCCCCTCTAGCACTCACATCGAGAGCTTCTAGTCGGTCCTCGAAGACCCTCTGCTGGGCGCTGATGAGCGGCAGGCAGCGCTCCTTGACCATGGTGTCGGCCTCTGGCTCAGTGGAGACTCCGTCGCTGATTAGCCCCTGCTTGAGCTGCTCCATGGCTTCAAGGCAGCGTTGGCAGACTCGCTCATAATCTTCGTACACCTGCTGCAGGTACTTCTGGTTCACTTCGTCTGTTTGGCATTGTGTGATTTAGTTTAGATTGATTTCGGCCCAAATTCGGAATGCTCACAGAAGGAAACGGCTTTCAGGAGCATGGACTCACCGAGCATCTTGCACACCTGCTGCATCTTCTGGTACCAGGCTGCCACGCCAGATTTGCAGGCCTGCGGCGGCGCCAGGGAGCACAGCTCCTCAATGAGCTGCAGGCGGTGCGAATTGATCTCTGACTGCTCGGCTCGCATCCGGCTGAGAATGGACTCCAAACTGTCCGGAGATTGCACCTGGGGAGAAAGTGGCGAGCTAATGGGCTGGAAAAGACATCTCGATTTAGAAAGGACGCCTAGATGTACAGCCGCTGGCTACTAATGAGCTTGTAGCCTTGTGGTTAGAGCGTCCGGCTCACGACTTGAAGATCGGGGGTTCGATTCCCAACTCCACTGGAACATTTTGTGCCCTTTAACAAGACACTTAACTCAACATTTGCTTCAGTTCAAACAACTTTTTAATAGATACCAGCATTAGCTGGGGTAAGTCAATGAACTGAACAGCGGTACACCGCCTTCAGATGCGCCGCGCAATAGCTGCGGCTGTGCTGTCGGCTGCACGTCTGGCCCAATTGGGGCAGGTGTAATCCATTATTCCGTTCCGTCGATTAATGTTACTATAAGAGCTGGTTGACGATGAGAACAGGACTCAAGAACTCACCTGCGGACTCTGCATGAACTGGTGAAACCCGGCCACGGCAACCTCCACGTGTCCGGCGCGCCATTCGACAATCTTGTCCTGCCACTGGGTCCGCAGACGCTTCTCCCGGTCCAGCTCCGACATCGACAGGCGAGCGTTGAGATCGGCGAAGCTGCGCTGGTTGCCAAGGAGGGTCTGGTTCATCTGGACGGCTTCATCGTCCACGATTCGATGCAGTTCAGCTGGCGCCAAGTGGCTGACCCGTTCCAGGACTTCGCTGTAGGAGCGGAACACTTTGCGGATCTCGGCGACGCGGTCGGACTCGATGGCTGCGAATTTTGGGAGCTTCTATTGTATGATTTCGCAGAGTTTCCAGCATTTTCTCAGGTGAGTTTTTTTCTGAGTGGGGTTTCTGAGGGTATATTCGTGCACAACGCAAGCACACG
Source organism: Macrostomum hystrix (assembly GCA_950097015.1). NCBI lineage: Eukaryota > Metazoa > Platyhelminthes > Macrostomidae > Macrostomum > Macrostomum hystrix. Next base: position 5,651,991 of record CATNEN010000002.1, read on the forward strand.
AAACTCAATAACACCGGCCAACTGTTTGTTGCGCATCTTCTGAAACAAGAATCATGTCGCCAGCTCTTCTGACTGTCGAGGTATTCAATGGTTCTGGCCGAAGGTCAGATTTTTCTCATAAGCGCTAGTGTATTTCATGCACCCCTTTTCACAAATCAGGCCTTGCCAGGCCTTCACAATTTATCAGCCCGTCACCCGAATGTGCCTGCATTATCTCTGTCTTCGGTCATCCCCTACCTTTATCTAGACGGACTGCTGGACCTTCAAGAGCTACAACAGGTGGAACTAGGTCACTATCAATCCAATCTCTCCAATCTCATTGATCAAACTTAAGTATTAGTCGGAGCTCAACGACAGGACACCCTCGCCTAGTCTGTCAACCAATCAGTCACCAACCAACGCTGTTAGCATTTGGGCGCTGCCAAAACCCCCCTTGGTATAAAACAGGCGGCAAAATATCTTGGTAGTCCAACTGTTAAAAGCGACGCACTCTCGACCTGAACGTCGGGGGTTCGATTCTTAAATCCACACTTTAGCTTAGTCATTAAGGGTGGGTGTGGCGTCTCCCCAGAATCTTCCAATCCAGCACAGGTGGGGAGCAAATCAATCAGTTGAAATCCTCACCAAGCAGGTCGTCGTCCAGCCTGGCGATGGCCTCGCGCCTTTTAACAAAGACCTCGGCCGCGCCATTCCACAGGCCGAGCAGCTGGTGCTGATCCAGCGCCATCAGAGCCTCCGAGCTGGCCAGCGGGCCGAGCTGACGGTTCAGCTCTTCGTCGAGTTTGTTCAGCTCCTCGTGCAGGCGCTGGCAACGCTCGACGATCATTGGTTCGAATCCGACGCCGATCTGGTAGAGCTCCTGGTGCATCTCCTCCAGGGTGAGGTTGTGCCGCTCTCTGCGTTTCTCTTTGATCCGATCGATGACGTCAGAGCGGAGTTTCGATGGACGAACCTGGATTCGCGACGCGCATTTTGAACCGCTCATTGTATTTTGTATATATCCGATATGTTGCGAAAAAAATGGTTAAACTTCTCACCTGATCAGGCAGGTCGGCCACTTCATTGGCGTGCTTGCCCGACTCGGTCTCGGCTGTCACCAGGTCCAGCCACTCCGCCGTCTGTCTGGCCACCACCGGATTCTCAGTCCGGGTGTCGTTCTCCTGAGCTCGAATCCATTCCGCCTGACGGCCGCCCAGCATGCCGCGGGAGGTCGCCACGGCCGGGGCGTTTCGCACCACCGGCAGACTAAGATCCCTGGTGGACTTCACCTGCTTCACGGCCGGTTTGTTCTCGCGCCACCACCTCGTGCCGGCCAGCTGGTCTGTCAGCTGAACCTCAGCCTCGAACAGCTGGCGATAGACTTCGTCGTTGCGCAAAACCTTGGAGCCGTCGGTTGGGGCTGGACGCTTTGCCTGCAGGCTGGTGTGGCCGCTGCGGGTGATGCCCGAACGCTGCTGCTGCTGTTGCTGTTGCTGAGGCGGAGGCAGCGACGGCTCATCGAAGCCGTTTGGTCCCATCGCCCCAGCGGTTGGATAGGCCAACTCCACTTCCATGCTTGAAAATCAGGCAAGGACACTATTTGGGTGCCTGGTTAGATTTGGGTAGGGCTTTTGCTCAACAGATTCTCTCTCTTATAGACTGCCAGCTCTGAAAGGGTGGAGAGAACGAATTAGACATTTTTATTTTATTCAATTAGCATGAAAGAGAAATCGCTATTAGATGGGCTTTTCTTATTTAATTTCCTTTATAAATTGGACTGGTTTGTAAGACCAGCAAGAAAATTGTTTCATTTTATTTGTCTTTAAACTAATACTGGTAGTCTAATACACAGCAAAATTTATTTATTAAAGTAATTTTAAATTAGAGGAATTCTTAACGATCTAAATGTGCATTTAATGATTACTTTATATAAATATAAATATATATGCAGTAAATTATCAGTAATCAATACAGAGGATGGAAGAAACTATTTTGCCGAAGTTTTCCCTAAATAATACAAGACAAACTGAAATACATTTTTAGCGGATAATTATTGCGCTATTTTCTTGCTTCCTATGTTTAACTCAATACTGTACTTGTACTGTCAACTATAAAACGGATTGACTAAATCTAACACGGTTTTTGGAGTTTCTGTAAAAGACTATATTATAAGCAAATCCTCAAAAACCATCCACACAAGAAATCTTAAAAAACAAAAACATCGCAATTAAAGAAGAAAATTTAAGCTCTTGAACTGCTTATACCAGGTTTATTTCTAAGTATACTAAAAGTAAATTTTAAGCAATGCCTCAAGATAAAGCAAAAAATGTTTGTAATGAAATATGAGGTAGAATGATTGTTGATTATATATGTTTATAAATTGCTTCGTTTTCCCGATATAGATATGATAAAATACAAGGCTTTGCTACACAGCTTGGTATCCATCAATTTTTTATTAAAACTGAACTAAGTTGTCAATTTGAAATAAATGTTGCTTGTTGAGCGTCAACATCAACCTATTGACTTAGCAGCAAAATGTGTCTAGATTTTACAGTTAATACATTTAAAAAAATTTTTAGTAAAAAAATTACTGTATATACACGAGTTAAAAGAAATTAATAAAATGCCTTTGTTTTAATAGAAAGTCTCACGAAATGAATGATGCGCACATTTTTAGTTTTTTAATAACATTTATTTTTTCCTTCGAGGCTCGTTTCTCGTTACTTATGCTCAATCGACCATACAAAGATTTTAATCGTAGAGTTATGCCCTAACATAGGTAACCCTCGAGTAATTTTAATTTGTCGTTTGCTAGATATGTTAAATTCTTATGTTTACGTTTTTTATTTCATTGCTGATGTAGTTTATGGTTCTAGAATTCAGACATTCAGTCCGTATATCAACAATCTATAGGCTATAATTTTCGATAGTTTGACACTTAAATGTAATTTTAAATTTGTATATACGATAGTAAACAATTCTTATCTATAAGTGCGAAAATAGGTGCTTTCACATGTTATTTATTTTAATTAGTAAGAACTTGTTCTTTAATATTACTGTTGTTTTTATGCTTAGCGTATATACTCGTAGTACATTTAATATATATAATTCTGTCTTTATTACTCATTTAGATAAATTCCAATTACTTTTATAATTTTATGTTTGCGCTGACAAAATCAATTTCGCATTTTTATAGCTGGCTTTTAGATGGATTTTTACAAGCTTTGGAAAACAAAATACCTATTTTTTACTTATAAAACTTTTTTACTACTTTAGAAATCTAAGAATTGAATCCTGGCATTTTTACATTGAATCTTTGTATTTATTTCGATCTTTTTTAAAAGCAATCTGTTCTGTTTTAAATGTAATAATTTCAGGTTTGACAAAATCAAACAAGCTGCTGTATTCATTGTCTCATAAAAGATCAACAAAACAAATCAAGCTAGCCAGCAGTCATGGGTGACCTGTTCCGCAGTCAGGAGATGACCCTCTGCCAGCTGTTTCTGCAGGCGGAAGCGGCTTACGCCTGCGTGTCCGAGCTGGGCGAGCTCGGCCTGGTGCAGTTTCGCGACCTCAAGCCGGACACCAACGCCTTCCAGAGAAAATTTGTCAACGAAATTCGGCGCTGTGATGAGATGGAGAGAAAACTGCGCTACCTGGAGAAGGAGATCCGCAAGGACGGCATCCCCATCCTTGACACCGGCGACAACCCGGAGGCTCCGAATCCGCGAGAGATGGTCGACCTGGAGGCCACCCTCGAGAAACTGGAAAACGAACTTCGCGAGGTCAACGCCTACGCCGAGTCGTTGAAGAAGAACTTCTTGGAGCTGACGGAGCTGAAGCATATCCTGCGCAAGACGCAAACTTTCTTTGAGGAGGTGAGCAGCCAATGAGCGTACAATTGTCACAACCAGCGATTTTATAGCCATTGTTTCTATGGCTCTCACTATGCCTCACTAAGATTCGAACTTAAGACCTGCTGGCTTAAATAAAAATCTCCATCAACACTTGTTTACCTGTTATAATTAATAATGAGAATATTAATATTAGTAATTGACCATTCCTGCCCCAATTGGGTCTGACGTGCTGCCGACAGCACAGCCGCAGCTATTGCAGCGGGGGACGCCAAAACCACCCTCAAACTACCTTTATAAGTGTTAAGTGTTAAGTGTCTTGCTAAAGGACGCTGATTGTTTCTGTGGAGTCGGGAATCGAACCCCCGACCTTCAAGTCGCGAATCCGCCGCTCTAATCACTAGGCTAAACCCCCTATTATAAAAGATAGCTATAACAATTGCATCGATTGTAACAAAGGTGAGACACTTCAGTGAGAAGGAGTCGCGGTTTTAAACCGTATTACAATCTTGTAAAAATAAACGAACTCACCCTCACCCTGAAGGCCTTGCACGACCAGCATATGACGGAGGAGGCAGTCGGCCTCATGACCGAGGAAGGCATGATGGCCGGCGGCCAGGCTGCGGGCCTGAGGCTGCAGTGAGTGCCTGCGGATGCCGGCGTTGTCTAAATCTGTTGTCTATTAGCCAGAGATGTTGTACCTAGCCTGGTGTTTTGCACCGTCTGTCTAGTATTGATGCTATCATATTATGTGAATACGGCATAGCCTGCAAATGAGATAAACAGCTGATGCACTGAAAAGGACTCTGGGGTAATGTCTGATGTACTGTGTGGTAATTTCTAATGCAATTATGTATTGTAAGATAATGTCTTATGCACTAATGTACTGTAGGGTAGTGTCTGATTTACTGAATGACTACGGGGTAATGCAGTGAAGGCAATGTGACGTACTGTAGGCTGAAGCATTTAGTTAAACAAAATTTATTATTTTCTTGGTATTTATTTGTTGTTGTAATTTCTTCAATTTATTATCCTTAAATACCGTTTATACATAATAATGCATATTCAAATTGTTGTCGTGTCTTGCTTAAACTTTCCTTCATTTTTTACCCACCCGTTGCGTAACTATCGGATGCAAAAGTACTTAAAAAAATGACAGCCAATCACAAACCGCGCACAGGCTGAGGGTCTGTTACTCACGGAGGAGCAGGCCTGGGACCACATGGTCCACGGAGCCGCAGGCTCCCAGATGCTGCTATTCAGTGCGGCAGATTCTGATGACACAGGGCTGGCAGATAATAACAACGCAGAAGGAGGCAGTGCGAAACTGTTTCTGCATTTTGAGTGAGGAAGATAAAAAAAATTTCTCATGGACTGGCCTGCGAAATGGAAGCATTAACCAGAGCTAACTCTCTGTTTGTTTAAGCTTGCCGTGATGGATAAATTCCTTTAAAAATGTATTATTATATTTTCTTATCGGTTTATTTGCACTCTTAAAAATCTGAGCACTCGTGGTTTATCATGCATAAAATTTATCTGGTTTGCTAACAACCTGGTTGATCTTTCGTAATTACGTGAATCACATTAGCAACAATTGCTAGTCTTTTGAAGAAAAAACATTCTAAGGAGTCTAATTAAAACCCTGTTGACTAACAGCACTACGAGCGTACTTTAGAATAGCTAGCCAAGCTATCAACATAGCAACGTTTACTAAGTGTACTAAGACTCCATAGCAACAACAGTAAAATAAATCCTCCAATGAAAAATCAGAAACTTTTATTAGAAAAATCGACACAAAATAAAGTTCAAAAGTGCAGAATGAAGGTACTTGTGGAATGTACTTTTGAAGTATGTACTTTTCGAATGTACTTTTGGAATGTACCCACGCCCGCAGGTCCGTTGCCGGCGTCATTCTGCGCGAGCGCCTGCCGGCCTTCGAGCGCATGCTGTGGCGCGTCTGCCGCGGCAACGTCTTCCTCAAGCAGGCCGAGATTGACACGGCCCTTGAGGACCCGGGCACCGGCGACAAGGTGCTCAAATCTGTCTTCATCATCTTCTTCCAGGGCGAGCAGTTGAAGAGTCGAGTCAAGAAGATCTGCGAAGGCTTCCGCGCCACTCTCTATCCCTGCCCGGACAGCCAGGCTGAGCGGCGCGAGATGGCCATCTCCGTGATGACCCGCATCGAGGACCTCAACACCGTGCTCAACACCACCGTGGATCACCGCATGCGGGTCCTGATGGCTGCCGCCAAGAACCTTCGACTCTGGTTCATCAAGGTGGGCAAGATCAAGGCCATCTATCACACCTTGAATATGTTCAACGTGGAGGCCACAAACAAGTGCCTCATCGCTGAGGCCTGGTGTGCCGTTGACGATCTGGACAAGATCCACCTGGCCCTGCGGAGGGGCACAGAGAGGGCCGGGAGTTCGATTCCGCCTATTCTTAATAGAATGTCAACCAGGTTAGTTGTGGAACACGCCACGGATAAGTTAATTTCAGCGTTTTAATAAGATGAGACATGGGAGAGATGAGACAGGGCAGAGATGAGACAGAAGAGAGATGAGACAGGGGAGGGTTGAGACACGGGAGAGATGAGACACGGGAGAGATGAGACACGGGAGAGATGAGACACGGGAGAGATGAGACACGGGAGAGATGAGACACGGGAGAGATGAGACACGGGAGAGATGAGACACGGGAGAGATGAGACACGGGAGAGATGAGACAGGGGAGAGATGAGACAGCAGAGATGGGACTGGAGAGATGAGACTGTAGAGATGAGACGGGGGAGAGATGAGACAGGGGAGAGATGAGACACGGGAGAGATGAGACACGGGAGAGATGAGACACGGGAGAGATGAGACACGGGAGAGATGAGACACGGGAGAGATGAGACACGGGAGAGATGAGACACGGGAGAGATGAGACACGGGAGAGATGAGACAGGGGAGAGATGAGACAGCAGAGATGGGACTGGAGAGATGAGACTGTAGAGATGAGACGGGGGAGAGATGAGACAGGGGAGAGATGAGGCATGAGATAGATGAGACAGGGGAGAGATGAGACAGGGCAGAGATGAGACAGGGCAGAGATGAGACAGAAGAGAGATGAGACAGGGGAGGGTTGAGACACGGGAGAGATGAGACACGGGAGAGATGAGACACGGGAGAGATGAGACACGGGAGAGATGAGACACGGGAGAGATGAGACACGGGAGAGATGAGACACGGGAGAGATGAGACAGGGGAGAGATGAGACAGCAGAGATGGGACTGGAGAGATGAGACTGTAGAGATGAGACGGGGGAGAGATGAGACAGGGGAGAGATGAGGCATGAGATAGATGAGACAGGGGAGAGATGAGACAGAAGAGAGATGAGACAAGAGAGATGAGACAGGGAAGGGTTGAGACACGGGAGAGATGAGACACGGGAGAGATGAGACACGGGAGAGATGAGACAGAGCAGAGATGAGACAGGGCAGAGATGAGACAGAAGAGAGATGAGACAGAAGAGAGATGAGACAGGGGAGGGTTGAGACACGGGAGAGATGAGACACGGGAGAGATGAGACACGGGAGAGATGAGACAGGGGAGAGATGAGACAGCAGAGATGAGACAGCAGAGATGAGACTGTAGAGATGAGACAGGGGAGAGATGGGACACGGGAGAGATGAGACACGAGAGAGATGAGACACGGGAGAGATGAGACACGGGACAGATAAGACAGGGGAGAGATGAGACACTGGAGAGATGAAACACTGGAGAGATGAGACACGGCAGAGATGAGACAGGGGAGAAATGAGACACGGGAGAGATAAGACACGGGAGGGATGAGACAGGGGAGAGATGAGACAGCAGAGATGGGACTGGAGAGATGAGACTGTAGAGATGAGACAGGGGAGAGATGAGACAGGGGAGAGATGAGACATGAGATAGATGAGACAGGGGAGAGATGAGACAGGGGAGAGATGAGACAGGGGAGAGATGAGACAGGGGAGAGATGAGACACGGGAGAGATGAGACAGGGGAGAGATGAGACAGGGGAGCATTTAAGGCAGTCTAGGATCTGCATCGAGCTCAATCTTAGCCACATTTGTCGCCGACCCCGCAGGGAGATGCCGCCGACGTATTTCCGTGTGAACAAATTGACCTCTGGCTTCCAGAATATTATCGATGCCTACGGTGTGGCCTCCTATCGCGAGGCCAACCCGTCGCCATTCGCCATCATCACCTTTCCGTTTTTATTCGCCGTGATGTACGGCGACTTTGGGCACGGCACGCTGATGTTCCTGTCGGCCCTGTGGATGGTGCTGCGTGAGAAGCAGCTGGCCTCAACTGCCAAGGCTTCAGAGATCTGGGCCACGTTCTTTAACGGCCGGTACATCATCCTGCTTATGGGCGCGTTTTCCATCTACACTGGACTTATTTACAACGACTGCTTCTCCAGGTGAGCAAAGCTTTTGCTTTTCTGGGATGTGGGATTTGGGATCTGGGATCTGAGATTTTGGATTTGGGATCTGGGATCTAAGATTTTGGATTTGGGATCTGGGATTTGGGATCTAAGATTTTGGATCTGGGATCTGGGATTTGGGATCTGAGATTTTGGATTTGGGATCTGGGGTCTAAGATTTTGGATTTGGGATCTGGAATTTGGGATCTGCTATTTGGGATCTGCGATTTGGGATATGCGATTTGGGATCTGCGATTTGGGATCTGCGATTTGGGATATGCGATTTGGGATCTGGGATTTGGGATCTGGGATTTGGGATTTGGGATCTGGGATTTGGGATTTGGGATCTGGGATTTGGGATCTGGGATTTGGGATCTGGGATTTGGGATCTGGGATTTGGGATCTGTGATTTTGGATCTGCGATTTGGGATCTGGGATTTGGGATCTGGGATTTGGGATCTGGGATTTTGGATCTGCGATTTTGGATCTGCGATTTGGGATCTGGGATTTGGGATCTGGGATTTGGGATCTGGGATTTGGGATCTGGGATTTGGGATCTGGGATTTGGGATCTGGGATTTGGGATCTGGGATTTGGGATCTGGGATTTGGGATCTGGGATTTGGGATCTGGGATTTGGGATCTGGGATTTGGGATCTGGGATTTGGGATCTGGGATTTGGGATCTGGGATTTTTACTGTGGATCCGGCGTCCGTGCAGGTCCGTGAACATCTTCGGCTCCGGTTGGAGCGTCCGCGGCCAGTTCAACCAGACCCTGCTGCCTGACCAGCTGCGCCTGCAGATCCGCGGCATCGACACGCTCCAGCTGAACCCGAACGATGCCCAGGCCAAAGCCTGGCGGGCCAATCCCTATCCGTTCGGCCTGGATCCCATCTGGCAGGTGTCGGCCAATAAGATCACCTTCACTAACAGCATCAAGATGAAGGCCTCGGTAGTGCTGGGTGTGCTGCACATGCTGTTTGGCGTGTTCGTGAGCCTCACTAACCACCTGCACCGCAAGGATATGCTGTCTGTTGTTGGAGAATTCGTGCCCCAGGTCCTGTTCCTGCTTGGAATGTTTGGTTACCTGGTCATTCTCATCATCTTCAAGTGGGCCGTCTACTCTGGCCGTAACAGCAACTGCGCTCCCAACCTGCTCATTGGTGAGCACTGGGATTGCTGTTAGACTGGACTGCAAAGGGTTTTAGTCGACCCAAGAATGGTGTTAGACAAGAGTGTTAGAATAGGGTAGACAGAAAAGCGAAGGTTACTTAGACATGGCTGAGAAGGGTGTTAGACATCGCTGAGAAGGGTGTTAAAACTAGAATGTTTTAAAGAGTATCAAACAAGACAGTATGTGAGCACTTTCGGCTAACAATATCCTGCCGCTCGCAGGACTCATCAACATGTTTCTGTTCCGGTACGACAAAGTCAGCAGCTCCTGCCCGCCAATCTACTCCGGCTATCAGGGAGTCCAGACCTTCCTGGTGCTGATCATTGTACCATGCGCGCCCTGGATGCTGCTGGTCAAGCCGCTCATTCTGCGACGCAGGCAGCAGATGCTGGCCAGAGGCGGCGTGATTAGCCAACAGCAGCAGCAGCAGCAGCAGCAGCAGCTGGAGGGCGGAGCTGACGGCGGCAACATTCAGACTGACGTTGGAGAGCAGAACCAGGACGGCCTGTACAACTCGCACGACGGCGGCAAAGCTGTGGATATGGGCGCCGGCTATGGAGATCACGGCGGCGAGGAGGTGGGTTGCATGGAATCACGAATGTGTTAGATAAACTGTTAGATAGGATTTCCCACTTGCTATACAGAAATTAGCACCTGTTATACACCTGAGGGTTAAGATTTCACACCTGTTAGATATGAACTCGCACCTGTTAGATATGAACTCGCAACTGTTTGATAAGAACTCGCACCTGTTAGATAGGAATTCACACCAGTTAGATAGGAACTCACACCTGTTAGATAGGAACTCACACCTGTTAGATAGGATTTCGCGCCTGTTAGATATGAACTCGCACCTATTAGATAGGATTTCGCACCTGTTAGATATGAAGTCGCACCTGTTAGATAGGAATTCACACCAGTTAGATAGGAACTCACACCTGTTAGATAGGAAATCACACCTGTTAGATAGGATTTCGCGCCTGTTAGATATGAACTCGCACCTATTAGATAGGATTTCGCACCTGTTAGATATGAAGTCGCACCTGTTAGATAGGAACTCACACCTGTTAGATAGGAATTCACACCTGTTAGATAGGATTTCGCACCTGTTAGATATGAACTCGCACCTGTTAGATAGGATTTCGCACCTGTTAGATATGAACTCGCACCTGTTAGATAGGAACTCACACCTGTTAGATAGGAACTCACACCTGTTAGATAGGAATTCACACCTGTTAGATAGGATTTCGCACCTGTTGATTGCACAAGTGTAAGGTATGAAAGTGAATGTTAAACACTATAGCAAAATTTTCACCAATCAATGATCTCGCATCGCAGCAGGTTGACATCGGAGAAGTGTTTGTACACCAGGCCATCCACACGATTGAGTACTGCTTGAGCTGTATTTCGAACACAGCCAGCTACCTGCGCCTCTGGGCCCTGTCTCTGGCCCACGCGCAGCTGTCTGAGGTCCTGTGGAGCATGGTCCTGTCCATCGGACTCAAGCGCGAAGGCTTCGAAGGCTCCATCGCTGTTGCTGTGGTGTTCGGCTTCTGGGCCCTTCTAACCGTGGTTGTGCTGCTGCTAATGGAGGGCCTGTCTGCTTTCCTGCATGCTCTGCGTCTGCACTGGGTCGAGTTCATGAACAAGTTCTACAAGGGCGAGGGCTACAAGTTTGAGCCGTTCTCATTTGCCAGGGCCGAAGTTGAAGTTTGAAATGGCGGCGGCAAACGGGGAAGAAAGGGGAGATTTAAATGCGCAAGTTGACGAAAGTATTTATTTATTTTTAAATCACGATTTTAGGTAACGAAAATTGACGAGAGTTTAATATTATTAATCTGTATCAATCGATTAGTAAACTCTATGACTTATCAATCGGTTAGTAAAATCAGTAATTTATCTATCGATTTGTAAAAAAACTAATTTTTATCGATCCATTAGTAAAATCGGTACTTTATCGATAAGTAAAAACGATAATTTATCGATCGATTTTTAAAATCGATAATTTATCGATCGATTTTTTAAATCGATAATTTATCGATCGATTAGTAAAATCGATAATTTATCGATCGATTAGTAAAATCTATTACTTATCGATCGACTAGTAAAATCGATTACTTATCGATCGACTAGTAAACTCTATATAATTTATCGATCGTTTAGAAAATCGATAATTTATCGTACTTTATCGTACCGTTTATCGGTTAGTAATTACTGATTATTAACTATTTTTAATTCTATGATATGGTTAAAGTTAAGTTTACGGGACGAACGATGAAGAAATAGGAATATTTTTGCTGTTTTTGGATACGCAAGCAGTGTCATGACAAATTGCCAGATAATCTCTACGAAATCCACTTTTTAATGCATAATAAAATATTTGTCATTTCACAATATCTAACACTTACCTATAGAACTATGAAGGCGATGAATATTAATTTTCGTTGCACCTTTGCATTGCGTTCTAAACAAGCACTATAACAATTATCAAATTCGGCATAATTTTTCGGCAAAACCTCATTGTGGATGTCGACTGTTAGTTTCTTTCCTTACTACTGTTTATTAGTAGCATTCATCAGCTCGTTCAGTTTATTTGTCTTTAATTTATAAGTTATTTCTGTACTTATTTTGCTTTTGGTTATAGTTCACCGTTGTTTATGCCCATTCGTTGGCACTTTAATCGATTTTTTAAACAAGACATTCATGTACAATTACTGCATTGTATCCTCAATATCGCTGAAAAAGCTAAATTACAGTAGTCGATCTGCACGTTAACTGTTTTACTTTTTGTCTATTTTCATTTCATTTATTCTGTTGTTTTAGATTCAGCTGTGCTATGCGAATTCATTTCACAAATTATTGAACTTGTTATTCAATAAATTTGTCCACTTTTCACAATGCTAACAGGCACATAGTCTTACAATTTTCATACGGATTTAGTTTTACAGTTGTTAAGTTTCTGGTGATCTCGAGTGTGTTGCGAATCTCAAACTTTTATCTTTATAGTATAACCCCATGATATATTACTATATATTACGCGTGTAGATTTTTACATAGCAGCTTAAAAAAGCGAACTATACAAAAATATAAATTAATAGGTTCTTAGCTAGATTAACTCGTTTAAACAATTAAAGCCTAGGTTCTATGTGATATTTTCATGTTGTGGCATTCCAAATGGTGCATCCGCTATTGCTTGTTCAGGCTTAAGTTATTTGTTGAAACTGGGGATCTGGGAAGATGAAGGTCAGGAAACTGGGGATCTGGGAAGATGAAGGTCAGGAAACTGGGGATCTGGGAAGAAGAAGGTCAGGAAACTGGGGATCTGGGAAAATGAGGGACAGGAAACTGGGGATCTGGGAAGATGAGGGACAGGAAACTGGGGATATGGGAAGATGAAGGTCAGGAAGCTGGGGATCTGGGAAGATGAACGTAAGGAAACTGGGGATCTGGGAAGAAGAAGGTCAGGAAACTGGAGATCTGGGAAAATGAGGGACAGGAAACTGGGGATATGGGAAGATGAAGGACAGGAAACTGGGGATCTGGGAAGATGAAGGTCAGGAAACTGGGGGCCTGGGAAGATGAAGGTTAGGAAACTGGGGGCCTGGGAAGATGAAGGTTAGGAAGCTGGGGATCTGGGAAGATGAAGGTCAGGAAACTGGGGATCTGGGAAGATGAAGGTCAGGAAACTGGGGATCTGGGAAGATGAGGGACAGGAAACTGGGGATCTGGGAAGATGAAGGTCAGGAAACTGGGGATCTGCGAAGATGAAGGTCAGGAAACTGGGGATCTGCAAAGATGAAGGACAGGAAACTGGGGATCTGGGAAGAAAAAGGTCAGGAAACTGGGTATCTGGGAAGATGAAGGACAGGAAACTGGGGCCTGGGAAGATGAAGGACAGGAAGCTGGGGATCCTAAATTGTCCCCCAATAACAGAAATGAAGCCAAGAGACAAGACTTGTTTATTTATCGATTTGAGTTTACGAGCAGGGCACACAGACAATATGCAAAAAACATAAAACCCGAACTTCTCTAAACAACAAATTTTATTGTCCATTTTGCTAAACTCAGTCTAAATGGTATAAAACAACTGCCAGTGGGCACAAAAAAGACGACAGAAAATAAACGGCCTGCTAGAAAACTTGAACGAAAATGTCAAGAAGCGAATGAGTTGAGAATAACACAATACATTTTCTAAGAAAAAATTGTGTGCTTGAAACTGCTGCTTGAAACGAACTTTCAAATGGAAAGTTGCGAATATCAGTGTAGAAATTTAAATATGATTTACCCTATAGAACAAAACTATATCATGGTGGACACGGTGATAACTGAAAGCTGTTTTTAGAGCTGAGTCAACTTTGTATTTAAAAGTACACTGAAACACAATCAATTGGCACAAAAATCTAACAATTGTATCTTAGCAGATATGCCCTGATAGTTGATTAGCTGATGACTGTGTCAAACAACACTGGCTGCCTTTTCATGAATTCACCAATTAGGAAGATAAAGAGAATTCGTTCGCTTTATTAGGGAGAAACACAACGCAGAAACATCTAATAAATCAAGCTAATTGTAACACACATGTACTGCAGATTTGGGTGGGGATCATGGAATCTGGGGATCTTGTGGTGAGGATCATGGAATCTGGGGAGCATGTGGTGAGGATCATGGAATCTGGGGAGCATGTGGTGAGGATCATGGAATCTGGGGAGCATGTGGTGAGGATCATGGAATCTGGGGATCATGTGGTGAGGATCATGGAATCTGGGGAGCATGTGGTGAGGATCATGGAATCTGGGGATCTTGTGGTGAGGATCATGGAATCTGGGGATCTTGTGGTGAGGATCATGGAATCTGGGGAGCATGTGGTGAGGATCATGGAATCTGGGGAGCATGTGGTGAGGATCATGGAATCTGGGGATCTTGTGGTGAGGATCATGGAATCTGGGGATCTTGTGGTGAGGATCATGGAATCTGGGGAGCATGTGGTGAGGATCTTGGAATCTGGGGATCATGTAGTGAGGATCATGGAATCTGGGGATCTTGCGGTGAGGATCATGGAATCTGGGGATCTTGTGGTGAGGATCATGGAATCTGGGGATCTTGTGGTGAGGATCATGGAATCTGGGGATCTTGTGGTGAGGATCATGGAATCTGGGGAGCATGTGGTGAGGATCTTGGAATCTGGGGATCTTGTGGTGAGGATCATGGAATCTGGGGATCTTGTGGTGAGGATCTTGGAATCTGGGGAGCATGTGGTGAGGATCATGGAATCTAGGGATCTTGTGGTGATGATCATAGAATCTGGGGATCTTGTGGTGAGGATCATGGAATCTGGGGATCTTGTGGTGAGGATCATGGAATCTGGGGATCTTGTGGTGAGGATCATGGAATCTGGGGAGCATGTGGTGAAGATCATGGAATCTGGGGATCTTGTGGTGAGGATCATGGAATCTGGGGATCATGTGGTGAGGATCATGGAATCTGGGGATCTTGTGGTGAGGATCATGGAATCTGGGGAGCATGTGGTGAGGATCATGGAATCTGGGGAGCATGTGGTGAGGATCATGGAATCTGGGGAGCATGTGGTGAGGATCATGGAATCTGGGGATCTTGTGGTGAGGATCATGGAATCTGGGGATCTTGTGGTGAGGATCATGGAATCTGGGGAGCATGTGGTGAGGATCATGGAATCTGGGGATCTTGTGGTGAGGATCATGGAATCTGGGGATCTTGTGGTGAGGATCATGGAATCTGGGGATCTTGTGGTGAGGATCATGGAATCTGGGGAGCATGTGGTGAGGATCATGGAATCTGGGGAGCATGTGGTGAGGATCATGGAATCTGGGGAGCATGTGGTGAGGATCATGGAATCTGGGGATCTTGTGGTGAGGATCATGGAATCTGGGGAGCATGTGGTGAAGATCATGGAATCTGGGGATCTTGTGGTGAGGATCATGGAATCTGGGGATCATGTGGTGAAGATCATGGAATCTGGGGATCATGTGGTGAGGATCATGGAATCTGGGGAGCCAGTGGTGAGGATCATGGAATCTGGGGAGCATGTGGTGAAGATCATGGAATCTGGGGATCTTGTGGTGAGGATCATGGAATCTGGGGAGCATGTGGTGAGGATCTTGGAATCTGGGGATCATGTAGTGAGGATCATGGAATCTGGGGATCTTGCGGTGAGGATCATGGAATCTGGGGATCTTGTGGTGAGGATCATGGAATCTGGGGATCTTGCTTGACACTTGATTCCATGATCTGAGGATCATGGAATCTGGGGAGCATGTGGTGAGGATCATGGGATCTGTAGATCATGGAGTCTTGTCCCAGGTCACATATAGTGCCAGCCGCTGAAGAAGCTGTTCACCTGCCGATAGGTGTGCACAGCCAATGGGGCGACGGAGGCTGCACTAACCGCAGGCGGTACCGCACCGAACACCGCAGCGGCGGTCGAGAGTTCGTTTTCCGTTCGACAGTCGCTGCCGCAGCGCGGCTTCTTAGCCAGGGCTTCGCCTTGCTGGCATTGATTGTCATGGCAACGCTTCTGCGCTTGCGACTGCACAGGAGCGATTGAGGAAGCGAACGTCGGACAGTCATTGTTGCCTAGAGCTTCGCTGCAGGCTCGGTGATTGTGCTGTTGGGCCAGGTCCAAAGGTGTCAGGCCGCTGTGGTTGCGCACCCTGCAAAGCATTGCAATTGGCTAGCTGGAAATGCATAGGAAAGTATTAGGCACCTCTTTGAGGCACCTGAAGGTTGAGAACAAAAGACTATCCCAGCTTCCAGGGACCTGAGGGTTCAGAACAACAGGCTATCCCGAGAACCTGAATATTCAGAACAATGGATTTTCACAGGGACCTGAAGGTTCAGAACAACCGATTTTAACATAGACCTGAAGGTTCAGAACAACCGACGAATTTTTTGAATAACAGACCCTCTGAGGCACCTGAAGGTTTTGAATAACAGACCCTCCGAGGCACCTGAAGGTTTTGAATAACAGACCCTTTGAGGCACCTGAAGGTTTTGAATAACAGACCCTTTGAGGCACCTGAAGGTTTTGAATAACAGACCCTTTGAGGCACCTGAAGGTTTTGAATAACAGACCCTCTGAGGCACCTGAAGGTTTTGAATAACAGACCCTCTGAGGCACCTGAAGGTTTTGAATAACAGACCCTCTGAGGTACCTGAAGGTTTTGAATAACAGACCCTCTGAGGCACCTGAAGGTTTTGAATAACAGACCCTTTGAGGCACCTGAAGGTTTTGAATAACAGACCCTCTGAGGCACCTGAAGGTTTTGAATAACAGAGCCTCTGAGGCACCTGAAGGTTTTGAATAACAGACCCTCTGAGGCACCTGAAGGTTTTGATTAAGGAGAGCAACACAGCTGATTTCTATTTTTCTACCGAAAAAGCAAAAAGAATTTAGAAAAGCGAGGAAAAAAGCACTAATTTTCATGACTATACAAAAAATAAAACAATCAAAACGTACGCCCTATATTTTGGACCTAAAAGCCATGCGAAAGTACAAAAAAAATTTATGTGCATCACTGAATACATACTAAATTCTAATTCCATACTACTCTAGCTTTAATCTACTAGAAGTAGTGAGATTAGAAATTAAAAATAGTTTTTTTGTTCACTAACCCTGCATTGGCGCCCTGGGACAGCAGCAGTCTGACGCAATCGAGGCTGCCATTGCGGGCAGCCTTGTGCAACGGAGTCTCACCCATATAGTCCTGGGAGATTGCAAGGGAACACAGGGTTAATTACTCATCAAACAATGATACAGCAGTTCACCACCTGTCCCTTCATCCAGCATCGCCCCTCTACCCTTCTATCCCTTCATCCAGCATCGCCCCTCTACCCTTCTGTCCCTTCGTTCAGCATCGCCCCTCTACCCTTCTGTCCTTCATCCAGCATCGCCCCTCTACCCTTCTGTCCCTTCGTTCAGCATCGCCCCTCTACCCTTCTGTCCTTCATCCAGCATCGCCCCTCTACCCTTCTGTCCCTTCATCCAGCATCGCCCCTCTACCCTTCTGTCCCTTCGTTCAGCATCGCCCCTCTACCCTTCTGTCCTTCATCCAGCATCGCCCCTCTACCCTTCTGTCCCTTCATCCAGCATCGCCCCTCTACCCTTCTGTCCCTTCATCCAGCATCGCCCCTCTACCCTTCTGTCCCTTCATCCAGCATCGCCCCTCTACCCTTCTATCCCTTCATCCAGCATCGCCCCTCTACCCTTCTGTCCCTTCATCCAGCATCGCCCCTCTACCCTTCTGTCCCTTCATCCAGCATCTCTTCTCTCATATCACCTGCTTGCCCACAACGGCACCCCTCTGGAGCAGCCACTTGGCAGTCATAAATTGGCCAGCAAAGCAGGCCAGATGCAGCGGAGTCTGCAAAGATCTGGCCAACAGACAGTCGAACAAAGACTCATTGCGATTGATGATTGTCAGGCAGTCCATCTGGTTAGGAAAAAGACACAAAATTTGCTTTTTATATTGATAGTACTTCTACAACAGCTATAATAAATAAATACTTTTTATTAATTATAAAATTTTATTTGTTTTTGTTACCTTGCTGATAAAATGCTACTCTAATATACTTTCTACAGTAAAATTTAGAAATTTTTAAGAAACAATAATTATAAAGTATTTAAACCCTAAAATGAGATCCTATTGCTCATATAAACAATTTAAACTCACTTGACCACAATAGGCAGCCCAATGTGATGGTGTCCAGTTATTGACAGGATCTTCCAATAGCAAGTGCTCATAATGAGACTCTAGGCTTCTTTGCAGCATTTCCAAATTGCCAGTCTTACATGAGGCATGTAATGGAAAATAGGTGGCAAATTCCAGCTCAGAGGCTGCATCCCAACTATCACTCATGACACAAGGAGAGATGCTTGTTGGATTCCTAGAAAGCCACTGGACTGAAATGAGAATATGCAATTACTTAGCTAAAGTCGTGCACAGTTAGAAAACCAGAATAATATATTGGAAAATGTTGGTAAGTTAGGGCCTAGTAGAGCTATTTTAGCCAATTATTTATATTGCAAACTAAATATGATTTGTAAAGCTAAGTAACTTAACTATCTAAACTTGTAGGCACTATGTATAATAAAAACTACAAATGAAGGCTGATTGTAGCTGCAGACATAAGTTAAGAACATAAAATGCAAGTCTGACAGATAACAATTATTGTTCGTATAAATTTGTATTATAACTTCATTTTTAATAAATATAAAAATTACAAATTCTCAGAAACTCATAAAATTCAAATGGGATCAGGATTCCTACAATTTAATATTTAATATATACAAGCTTGGCACTATAAGGCCTAACAAAAAAATTAACAAAACCCTACATACTTTCAATCATCTAGTCCTATAGACAATCCCATCCCAACCCAATCCAATTATTAGCATGGACCATCGTCCAACGACCATGGTATAGCATAGCATGTAGAGTGGTGGTGTTATTTTGGTAAGCTGCCATATAGATATTCAAAACATAAATTGGCACACGAGCATGCAGATAAACCATGAAACTTTACACAAATTGGACAGGTCGTAAAATGCATTTGTTTGTAAACAATCTAAGAAAGTAAAAAACTTAAATAGCTACCACGCTCCAATTCTTCTGATACTTCAAAAAGTAAAACAAACCAAAATTATTCAGCTACTTGTTCTCGTACAAAATAATTACATGCATAATTTGAAACTAGGAAGCCTCATTTCTTCGATTTGCTATACTATACTTTCTTTTTAATTCGAGCGATTGAGTTTTCCTTTCGCTTTCTTAAAACGAGCAGTAGTGCTGACAGCATCGTCAGTTTTTTTCGATCTTATTTTTTACTTTCTGTAATTTAAATTATTGAATAAATTACTATTTCGACGATTATGTCTACTATGCCAAACACATATACTAATTTTGTATATAAAAATATTACTTTACTTAACTTTAAAATCTTTAACATATACATGTAATGTTTTTTATTTAAAATATTTTTTAATTGACTCTGACCAGCACCGCCGGCCGCCGGTGCCGCCATGCACTAGGCCTACAACTACAATCACGAGCGAGCCACTACGCCTAATACTAAAAACTGAACTACTAGCTATTACTTGCAGAGTTTGCTTGTAGAGGCTCATACATGCGCAACCTCCCAAATCTTAGCCGGCCGTGCGACTTAGTTTTTGCTCTCATTTGCGACTTAGTTCATTTCATTGCTCTATTTACGACTTAGTTTGCTCTCATTTGCTCTCTTTTTCTCTCCCCTTTTTTCCTTTTCTTCACGCCTTCCTTTTTTGTCCCTTGGTCCCCCCTTTGATTTTTTTGCGCTTGGTCAATTGGTTTTTGCGACTTACCTTGCTTGGCCCTCGTTTCACCCGGCCGGTTCGGCCGGGTCGGCCGGGTGTTGCGCATGTATGTAGAGGCTCACTAGCCACGCCATTATGTCATGCATAATTAGCCTAGGCCTACATTCTGTATTGTGTATGTTGCACATTATATTGCATTTTATGCCTAGCTACATCACCCAAAAACAAAATATATTGTCTTTTCTCCACAGCCAATAGTCAATAGCTGATACTCCAGTTGGCTTATTCCACTGCCACAGAGTTGGTGCTGCCATTCCATACAGTTGTCACATTGAAGTGCCCACTGCTGGAAGCTGACCATATTCTGGCACACACAACACAATTCTGCCATTTTCACAGTAGGCCCTACAAAAAATTTCTGATCTGAGTTAAGCACAAAAATATAAAATAATAATGTCCTGTAAAGCTTCTCTCTAATTATTACTCAAAAGATATGATGTCACCAAAGTTGTCCTAGGCCCAGAGTTAATTACTAGGCCTACTCAAACTTTATCTTCACAATGCCACCAAAGTTGTCATAGCCTCATGGCCTAACTTCCTTGTAAAGTTTTTATCCTAGTGTGAAATCAGAAGTTCACATTTTTTATAGGCAGAGCTTATTCCCACGGTCCCGTGCCGATAATTTTAATTTTATCCACATGGATCGGTGCCGATAATTTTCTGCTTATCCACACGGCAGCTTGTATGAATAGGTCTACAACTCTTTATATATGCCGTTTTTTTGAAACAAAGCCCTTTCGGGTTTGAACGTTTTGTTGAACCCTCGAGCCAATAGATTGACAAAGTTGCCAGTGTGTTACGACTGTGTTCTATATTTTGACCTACACATTCATTAACCAACATTAATGTCATCCTTTTTAATTATTGTAATAACAACTTACTAAATCTTTTGTCATCGTTACATGTTTTCATTCGAATTGTATCGACTTAAAAAGTAAGAAGTCTATCAAAGAAAATCATAAGAGTCAACCAGCAGAATTCTAGTCAGCACCAAACTCGTCACACATTATCACACATCACTGTTATTATTTTACACTACGCATTGATAGTGTACACTATACACTATACTCTGAAGCAAAAGCCTTATGCTCAGAGAATAATAGGTAGGGACTTAAAAGTAGACATATTCATACAAGCTGCCGTGTGGATAAGCAGAAAATTATCGGCACGGATCCGTGTGGATAAAATTAAAATTATCGGCACGCGACCGTGGGAATAAGCACTTCCTTTTTTATATCCTACAAAAGTTGCTTACATAGGTATTTTAATATAATGTCTAAGTAAGTAATTCAATATTTTCTTAGAATTCGCCTCAGTAAAAAGTATTACTTTTAATATTTTAAAAGTTTTTATAAAAGTTTTTCTGGCTAATTACTTTATCATATTCCTATGTATGTATTTCTGAGTATAAGGCTTTCCAAAAAGCATTACTAGGCCTAGTAATCTTTAGTGTATAGAAATATGTTCTACTTTTTTTCTCAAATTCTCTATTATTTGTCTCCCGTATGTTTTATAAAAAATGAAAGAAAGAACACTTCTAAGTATTATATATGAACTGTTTATGAAACCACAAGTTGCTTTTCCTTACTTCTAGTCATCTGTATTTATAGTAATTTTAGTCTAAATGGCTGACAACTTATAACAAAAAGGTTCTTACAGTAAAACCATTTTTTGTATTTTAACAAATTGTCATTTAGTAAAACAAAACAAATTAAAATCTATTTAAGCCCAAAAGTCAAAATAATTCCAGTTTATTAGAATTCATATGGGGCTGGCAAATCTGGCTGAAAATCCTGAAATGTCCTGCCATCACTAAACCTAGTATATACTGTGTAGTATGGTGTAATTAGGTAATTATCCATTTCCTTTCCCTTTCTCCCCATTGGCTTCCACCTACATCAAATCATTTGTCAGGAAAAATATTAAGCTATTGATACTAGTGTGAAAGCAGAAGTTTTCTATGAAAAACTTGTTTGCTTGTCTATTTGATTTGTCCTTTGTTTCTCAAAAATCCATGAATTGGATAAAGCTACACAAAAGGTTGTATGATTATAGAAAAATTTCTATCCATGTAGACATCAGAACATCTGCTTAACAATGCTAGTTGTTGCTCTGTTGCAAAAATCAGGTGCCAATATTCTCCAACTCAGACATCACCTTTGAAGAAGCCATTAAGATTTGCTACTTGCTTGAGCTCAAAATCCAAATTCCTTGGCTTTCCTGGTCAATCTCATGGTTGGTTTGCTGTTTTGTCCTGGCAATATTTGCCGGATATGACAAATTGGTGGCTTCCTTTAGCGAAAAAATTGAAGCAGGCATCTCTCAGAAATTGTGGAAGCTGACTTAAAAGCATCCAACTCTGCAGCCATCTTTATGTCACACATTATCTTGTGCACAGCAAATGCAACTGATCATCATTTACTGACATTTTATCTGCATAGCAATAGAAGAATTATAGCTGAATCGAAAACTGCTAAATGTTATTTTGACACATTTAGTCAAACATATAATTACATAATATGTAAATAATTACATAATTACATAAGTGTAGATTGCACATTGCAATGTAGAGACCATTATATATAGAAAATGCTAGTACATACCCTACCATCTGTCATATTAGTATTATTGAGGTGCGCACACCGATTGGGTGCTGATCTTTTTGTTTATTTGATGTTTGAGGCTGAACAATTCAATTTAAAAAAAGAAGGCAATAGAAAAGCAGTATTGTTTTTCAACTTCTATTTCAAACTAAGTAACTTCAAAATCAACTGGTGGCTCTCCAGCTGTCGTTAGTAACTTCAATTTTGCCCGTGGGGAGGGGGGTGCTTGTGTGTACCCAATTAGTAACTTCAGTTTTGCCCGCGGGGAGGGGGTGCTTGTGTGTACCCAAGTAGTAACTTCAATTTTGTCTGCAAGACTGGCCTGCCCAAGTTAGGGTAATTCAATTTCACAAAAAGTAGCTTCTATTTCGTCTTGCATTTTTTTTAATTTGGCTTTAAACATGATTATAGATGGGTCTGTACTTTCAGTATATATTTTTGATGTCTCAGGCAAGACACCAAGTGGGATACAAACAACAAAAAGAGCTTGTATTGTTGCTCTAATATGATTGGAGCTTCAAGAGTGGCTGGATATGAAAGTGTCGGCGCTATCCATTTAGCTGAATTTT